>OX411310.1:112246101-112933907 GCA_948150685.1 Rhaphigaster nebulosa | reverse complement strand
ATCAGATATTATTTTTTTATCATCTCGCCTGCTAGTTATAGAAATTATTTAAAGCAAGAAATTTAAAAAGCAAACAACACATACATTAAAAATCCAATTTGCCACATTATTAGTAATAAAGCCGGAGAAGGATTTCCATTTTTCAAAACCTTCTCTGGAAGTAGCGAAGTAATAGAATAGCTAAGTGGGACCTGAGATAGGGCTTCCAGGAGCATATAAAAGGTGATAAAGTGTCTAAAATATGAGGAACCGCAAGTATTAAGTTTAGGTAAATTGTGGATGAAAATGGCTAGCCTGAGTTATGTAGTTAAGAATTAATGTAGGGTGGGGAGGAAAAAAAGGAGGGGCTGGAGGTAGGCCATTTTTCTTAGTTGTTTCACATTTCGAGGCAGTTGGTGATTTAGCGCTCGGGAGGAAATATCGCCTCAGCGGGTGTCACCTTACATCGTCCTGTTTGCTCACACTTTCCTCTTGTACACTCTGTCCCAGGCGGTTATCTCCTCCGCCGATCTTCAGTAGTGGCCATTTCTTCACATAAGAGTAGGAATTTTACCTTTGAAAATATCCTCCACCTCCCCGGACTTTCAGAATATGCTTGATTATTCCCAAGAACCTCTTTTATCTTCATTAATGCGGTGCGTTTGTTAGATTAATGTGCCTCAAAAATTGTATAATTGTTAATATTATGTATAACAAAAAACACACCAAATAGCGCACTTGGTTTTGGAAGTTAACGTTAAACGATACAATAACAACCTGAATTCTTAGCTTAAATGAGAAACAAAAAATAAAGGAGAGAGTGCTTCAATAAATAAATCTTTATTTTCACAAGAACTGTAATTAGCCTATGACGCTTTGTCTGTGTATATATATATATATATATATATATATATATATATATATATATATATATATATATATATATATAATATATACGTAAACGATTCTCTTTTTCCAACATTTATCCAATACCAACATTAAGTGCTGAAGAAAAACAGCAGATTTAATTAGGAGATTAACAATTCCAAGTTTTTTGTTAGTTTTTTGATAACTAAAAGAGATCTGTATGTCAATCGCTGCGATGAATTTCATTTTCTACTATAGCTAATACTTAAACATAATATACATCTTTGAATTGCTTTTATTAAACCTTATCATTTTACTAATTATTTAAACTAAGGCCACAATCTTACTTCAGACAATAAATAAATAAAATAAACCATAGTTTCGATATATATATATATATATATATATATATATATATATATATATATATATATATATATATATATATATCGTTTGTATTTATCGATTCTGTTAAAACTAAATAAAGTCGAAACCAATCAAAAAAGAAGACGGTGATTCAGATAATTTTACTTCCTTGTTACTTCTGAATTAAAATCACGTTAGAATCAATACCATGTAAAATTATTCCAGTTGTGAATCGACACTTTAGATTTCAAAACGATATGATTATTCACTTCTCAAAGTGGCCGAAATACGAAATCGGAACATTGGAGAGAAATTACTCAATCGACACAGGTAATAGTGTATACAATTTAAGGAATTTGTAAACGATAATTATAAATCGTTTGGTTTTTTAGCTAAAGGGGACGAGCACGTAAGCAGAAGTTTTTAAGCAGAGGATTTAATCTGGCGTAAGTTTTAAGGATAAGAATAAAAGTTGAATCAAATATTATTATTATAAATGCAAATGTGCAAATAACTTTTATTTTATTTTCCACCCTACCCTGCCTAGAAGGCAATACGGGTGTTTGCAGGAGTGTGATGTTTTGCATTTAACAACACATTGCTGCAAGTAAATCAAAGATTATAAATCTCAGTAGCTGTGCACACAGCCTGCTCTTCGGTACATCAATTTGGCCGCCATCTTCATCTTCCTCCCCTCATGGGTCTTCTGTCCCGCGGCCTTCCCTGCAAAGTTCCGTCTCTCCTTCCCAAGGAAAAGTGTGTTGGACCCACTATGGTCTTCCAACCACACACAAAGTTCTTGAAATGAAGATAATTCATTTCGGTCATCGGCTGAGGGAACTCGCTCTCCGTCAGAACATAGAGCCCTGTCTCCCTCAGTATTTTGGCCCTCAGTGCCTCATAGGCAGTGCATGCTGTGATGATATGTCCGGCGGTTTCCGGCGCACTGCAACTGGGGCATAGGGGATCAATGTCTATTCCATGTTTAAAAAGCTTCGCTCTGAAAAAATGCCCCGTGAGAATGTGCAAATAACAACTATACTCAAAATACAAGAATCAAATTTTTCAAAAATGTCGAAGGAGAGAGGAATATATCCTCCTGGACCCAGCCTTCCCCTCCCATCTTGCGTACGTCACTGAAAGGAGATCCGTATCCAGGTCCTTTCAGTCTCCGAATACCCAGTCATGAACCGGAGGTGGTTTGGTTGGAAAAATCTCTCATGTCATAACAAGCACTCTAAAACTTCACTTTCAATAATAGAATAGTAAAAATAGTAAATTAATGAAAATGTTTATGTGGTAAAAAAATCACGAAAATAGGTAACAGTTCCGATATGGTTTTAGTATGACGGTTCTGAGTGGATTCAGTATCCATCATCCATTTACACATATTGTAAATTAGTTAAAAACTTATTGACCGTAAAAGGAACTTGTTAATCGTTTATTGAAAACACCTACATAATGTTAAACGAATGATGGTGGAAAATAAAATGTTAACAGAATTTTAATAGAAGGCACGAAAAGATGAAAGAAACCAGGCAAATCTCGCTAGTTTGCCCTCGAATGTTATGGCCTGAGCTAATATTGGAACTTTACAAGTGGCCCGTTGTAAACAACTAAATGTAAACTTCCACAGCTATTCTCGTTCGACAGCATGGCCATCAGCATTTCTTAACCTCAACTTCCAACCTTTAAAATGGTAATAATCTTTATTTAGAAAAAGACTCATGTAATCACGCCGAAAAATAAAGTTTAGTATTGATTATATTGTATTGTTTTTTTTCTCCAATTATTCGCATCGTTAGACCGCTTTAGGATGATAACCATGTTGCCTCAGTCTGTTTCTTAATCCGATCCGACCAGGGAAAGGCAGAATTTCAGCTAACTTTTATATTATAGCTGACAGGCGTGGGGTAAGTGTGATGAACCAAAATCTGTAAATTAATCGGATTTTGGTGGTTATTCAGGCAGTTTAGTTATGTTATCACATTGCTGGAGCTTTGCTCTACGAATAGACCGCATGTGGAGTAAAATGTCTGCAGAGAAGACAAGAAACAACTGTATATTACGAATATCGGTCGATTCGTCACGCTCTATAAGATCAAGTCACACTAAACAAAAAAAAAATTCAATTTTTTAACGTTTGTAAAAATTTCCAGATCATAATATAAATGAGACATCCGATTTTGTCTACGTTTAATCAATAATTTTGATGAAAAAGGCTCCGATAACGCCATATATTTTATTATAGCTCTTATTTTCTTTTAACTCTAACTTAGGTACCTAGAATTTAGGTGTGGCCAATAGGCCCGAAAATCATTAAGAAATGTAAACAAATAAAATAAAAATGATGACAATTCGTTTCATTAATGCATCTCAGTAAATAGACAAAGGGTGAGATCAAGATAGAAAAAACACAGGAAGTCTAAAGCCTCTTTTAATATGTGCTGACGTTTCAGCCTAAGTTGCAGGCATTTATTAGGCCCAAGAAAAACAAGATACAACCATAAAATTATAAAATAGATATTCAACCTAGATAGATATAGAACATAGATATTCAAGAAATGTTTTTCTAAATTGATAATCTTCCTCAGATTAGCTTAGTCCGGTTTCGGTAAGGATAAGCCCTAGATTTCCGCATTTCGGTTTACGCAGTACTTTTGGGGGACGAATTAATCGCGCAAATCGAGGCAAGGGTGTACCTATATAGTTGAGGAACTGTGTAACGTATGTAAAGGTACCACCCTATACACTGGCAAGGCCAACTTATATAATATTGTAGTTGTTCCTATGACAATAATTCATTATCCTACCCTCACCTTTAATTCAAAAATATTAAACAGCTTCTCGTATGTTTCATCTTTTAGGTAATAATTGTTTCGAACATCCAATTCTACCTTTCACAGCAGTCTCCACAACGCCCGAGTAATTCGCATTCATTCCTAAAAAAATACTTCACTATTTTTGTTTTTAATTCAAATTTATTATTTGTAATTTCTTTGCACCAGCCGATAACTGTGACCATTGCATCATAACCTGAATAAAATATGAATGCATAAAATATATCAACAATTAAAAAAAAAAAAAGTTTATTTATTTGAACCGCATTCAATTTAGCAAATAAGTTTAAAATAAAACCGAAATGGGCACATTAGCAATTGGATACTTAGAGCATTCGGATTGAAATGTGTCCTTCCTAATGTGGTCTTTAGGCTAGTGAGATTTAAAGACCACCTAATAGCAGGGCATTAGAATCCTCAGAAGAAATATTGGTGATACTAAATCTAGAATAAGAAAGAAATAGATCCTGATAAGTAGAAGTGACAATGAAAAAGATTATTATACTGATCTTTAAAAAATAACATTTAATGTTCAAATTACATCTTTGATACAATACTTATCTCTTCACCTATCATAGAAATCAAGGCTTGGAACTTTTAAGGAATTATTTCAAAAAGTTCCATTTTAGCATTTTCGAAGAAACTTTTTTGTAATAAAGATCTAGCTTTAATTCCTAATATTTTACAATTAGACAAAGGTGACACAATAGCATGTAGTTTCAAAATGGCCAAAAAATTGTTATATAAGGCCGAATCGTTATAAAAATATATTATAATATGAATATGTGAATAGGTTTTTATTAATAGATATATGTGGGATGAATATCGTATTTTATCTCTCATCTAAATTGAATAATTTTACAAATAAGTTAATTAAATTTAAAACTAATTAAATTAAATAATTTACGAGAATGGCTCGGGACCTGGGTGTAATTTTTCAGTAATTATTTATATTTTATAACTTTTTGAAACCTTGACATATAATCAATTTATTTCACTACTTGCGATCAAAATATCAATAATATTGGATATCAATAATAACCGGAAACCTAGCCACACGGATGTTGTTATAAACAATGAAGCTAGGAAATCTATAGCACATAAACTCGCAACCTTTAATAGCATGATTTACCGTCTTTTGAATGTACCATTAAATGAAAAGAATTATAATAAAGAAATTTAAATAATATATTCCATGCCAAAAAATAATGGGTACAATAAAACCACTATCAATCACATTTAAAAAAAAACAACTACAAGAAAAGACAATTAATGATATTATTCGAAAACCCCCGAAGACAGTGGCATTCCGAAACATTATGTCTTGATTCCATATAACGGTCCTATATCCAAAAAAATAAGAAATGAATTGAAAAAACTGGGATTAAACGCTCCAATTAAAATAGAAAAAAAAGCCATCCTCATACTTCCGTTCTCCTAAAGACAAAATAAACCCTTTCCAAAAAGACGGAGTATATTACAAAATTGTAATGATTGTGCAGCCAAATATATACTGAGAAAACTGGAAGATCACTAAAGCAGGAATTACAGGAAATATAAGTGCATATAATAATTAGAAAGAGAATTCCAACTTTTTTAATTCATCCATAAATTCATCAAAGACTCAGGAGTTAAATTAATATATCACGTTGAAAACAGTCTCTAATTAAATGTATATGAAGCACTTGAAATAATAAAATCCTTCAAATCCAATCCAAATTTTTGCTTAAATGACCAAATAAATATCTCCAATAGTCTAATCTTAAATTTATTCCCATCCATAAAAGTAAAAACAATTACTCACCGAAATTACTGGAAAAACCCTGACCCCTAAACCGTTTACCCCGCCTTTCTTCAGTGCGAGAACAAACCAATACAAACTTTTCTGTTTGATGTAATCTGCTGAAACCTTGGAGAATACCAACATATATTTGATTACTTCTTAATTAAATTAAATTAAATTCATTAAATTCAAGTCTTAATTAATTTCATAATTCAAAAATGTTTTATAACACTAATTTATATTGCATTTAATTTAATATGTATAATAATACCAAACTATATTTTGAATTGCTTATTTTTTTGTGTTTTTAGAACTGAAGATGAAAGTGGAACATTCAAAACTAGATTTCAATAAAAACAAAATTATAGAAGTGGCAAATATTTTATCAATCTCTAATAATATTGGACGTTCCACAACATGTAGACATTATTGATACTAATGAAGGGTATCATCAACGACCTAGAGACTGAAGAGGTAGCTACAGAGAGGAATATAAGGGAAAAGAGGAGGAAGTGGAAATGAGGCTTTTAAATTAATCCACTGGGAAAGGGGCGGGTTCAGGTGTCCCTGAGTAATTTAAAGCGAGGCAGCTAAAATTGGGTGCTTTGGCTGTCCGGGGCCACTCCCCATTAAAAATAATTAAAAGGAAAGACGTCTTTGGGGCTGTTGTAGCCGTAATCAGTATCCGAATAGCCCCCCTTCAGCCCCAGCAATCCCGCCCCTGAGTCATTCTCACCTGCTCCCTTCCTTTCAATAGGGCACTTCAACAGTCTTCCAGGGATGGCACGAGATGGAACATTGAATGCATCATTAGAGGCCCCGATCCAAAGACACTCTTATATCGTACAGTAGCAATTTTGTCTTACTGCGTTTCATACGCATAAGTTAATGTAAACATCCATATCCAATTCACTCAATAAAAATGTGGAAAAATTATTGATCGATTATGTAGCAAAGATTAAGAAACTTAAATAATTCATTGAAGATTCATCAGCTGTATCCAATAGGGAAATCGACCAAAGAACCAATACAATTTATACATTCATGACATTTTGGTCATAATTTCTTCTAGCTAGTAGGAATCGAGATCTGCAGAGCCCGCCCCAATTTTAGTGGAACAACCCTCCCTGGAGGGGTCGAAATGGGGTGCGGGATATTCCAAAAATAATTAGCAAAATTATTCAGTAAGGTATCGTTTCTGGAATTTGTTGCTGTTTCTGCATCGAATGAGACCACTCCCATGACGATAGTTTAAAAGTTATTACTGATATTAGGTAAAAAGCAGGGAAACATCACATATTGCGGCTGAAGTAAGAACAGCGTGTCCCGTAAATCGCGGCAAATATTTTAAGAGCTGATTGTAAGTAAGTAATTATAAACAGTAAGTAACATAATAAGTAAGTTAGTACCGAAAAACAGGCCAGCACACGCCACCTTCAACCTAGGCAATAACCCATTTGAACGAAAATGTTACTTACCTCCTTCATCCTCTCACCCTTTCAATTATAATAGACAACGATGAGTTGCCGAAAGACAGCTCGGAGATTGTCATATGTTCACACCATCCAGGTGTGCTCATATCGAGAGCTGAGCAAAAATTCTCCATTCTTCTTTTAAAAATACTATTTATATAAGCGAAATACGCCAAATGTCGGTTAATTTTTTCAAGTAACACGAAGAGGTTAAATATAATACACAACGGATAGATACTTGTATTAGATAAGATCTCGAAATACAGCAAATTTAGTTGGAACAGTTATGATATCGTTAGAAGAGGGGAGGCGTTCAGATTTACAAAGGAAGTTTAAGTATCTACAGCCAAACCAACCCCCAAGAGAACCCAAGAGAAAATAACGATAAGATTAAAGGCGGGATACAACCGACTAAGAGTCCTCGGGAATAAAGTAATGGGGAGAATATTTTACTCTAAGAAATATGAATTATCTAGAGAATTATGAAGGCTATACAGTGTTATGTGTGCCATCTGGTACCCGAAGAGTAGCATTAACATAATACCGTCATGGCGATCGAATTAGGCATACTAACTAGTTGGGCTGAACAAGGAACCAACCCCTTATAAAGTAACCAATAGAACGAATAAACCAAATCTTTAATGAGAATATGGTGTCTGCACTTGTAAATTTAGGTTTTTATGGAGTTAAGCGGTAGGAAGGTTTATTATTGCTTTTAACTCGGTCGACTTGATGAGTTTTGTAACAATATGTGCGGTTGGTTCCAATATCTATTAAAAATATCAGAATAATGTAATAACTATGTTTATGCTAAAGTGACCAGAAGTTCCACATTTGGGTGCTCGTCCCACATTGTCTCTCCTTTGGACAATATTTTGTCTTTTGGGCAAAAAAATTTAATGTTATTAATGGATTCTTAAGTAAAAATGTATGAAAAAAAATTGTTGAAAATTCCAACACTCCCAGAAGGTTCATAGGATTAATTTGGCCGATTTTTCAAATGGCCGCCGTATATTTTTAAGCTCATAGCCAATAAAGCCCAAAATATTACAACTAGCTTAAATATGTAAGTTAGTAAAATATAAAGAATTAAATTGCGCAAAATTTTAGTATATAACAACAATTCGTAATTATATTTTATTATGAAAAAAATTGTTGTATAATATAGTATAATAGTATAATATATTATTTATTTATACAGAGAGTGCAGGATAAAGCCCAGGATACTTTAGGTCTCAAGAGCAGCAAATAAGTCCATATGAACCATACTTCAATTCCCCGCAGTAAAGCAGGAAATTTGAGTTTTGTGTTTTGGTGTAATAATTTACAATAATAAACTTTTGTAATCAACCAAGAAAAAAATATTTTAACCCCTCTCAAATTTGAGGTTTATTTTTCAACATACAGAGAATCCAAATATCGAATTTAAAAAACTGTCCGTCCGCAATTCGCCGTTGGCAGTTTTTCTACGAGACTGCTAGACCGATTTTATTGAGATTTAGCCGGATAGATACTTCATTTAGGCGTTTTAATTTTATGTATCTTGCCATAATTTGTTTGTTTTATAAAAAATAAATAAACATTTCCTTTTTGTCCCTGTCCCATATTCCATTGTGACAAATCTGGTCGTTTTAGTTTATGCACTACATTCTAAGTATTCTGTCTCAAAAGGCATAAGGAAAATAACAAAAATTTGTTAACACCTTAGAATTGAATTCAGCTCTAGACAGCCCGTTGCCGGAATAGGGTTCCGCTGAAGCAATATTAAAGTTGGCCCGAGGGTAGAAGGGGGCCCGGACTTGCTTGGGGAGACGACCCGGAGACAATAGACCTGTGTAATAGAAAATTACAGTTATGCAAATTGCAGAGGTGGCAAAGCAGGGGCCTTTGTTTCAACGGTTCTCACCGTTACTGCGCAACTTCTAATGGAGCAGTTGTAGCCGTTATTCCCGCATTTCCATAAGTGTCCTCGTCTTCAACTTATCTCGCTAAATGCCATTGGAGGACTGTTGGCTTAATCCAACAACGGGATGGCATTGTTATTATTATTTTTATTTTCATTATAGTTTGTATTTATCCATATTTTTATTAGTGGAATTTACGAAAAGCATATAATAGGTGGTTTAAGACAGTTCTGAACTGCTGGCATGAAGCTTTAACAGAAGATGACAGCTATGAAGATTGTGAGCTTATAGAAAAGAATCAGAAAATAATAACGTACTGTTCGATAAAGTCGATTGCCACTGAATGATTGGAGGGGCAGTTACAGGGTCAGAGGTTAGGTCTAGTTCAAGACTAAAACCATTGTAAACTACAGAAGAGACTACTAGTCTCGTCTTCGAGTTAGCTCCAAATTAAAACTAGTTTATTATTTTAAAAACACAGAATTAGTTTACTGTGAGGTTATATTTTTAGTATCGGAAAAATTAAATTAGTAAGTTAAGTTCTATTTAATCCAATAATAGATAGAGTACTAATTAATAATCAATATAATCCTTAACTCAAACGGGTTTTAGTTTGCTGAATTAAAAAAAAAAAAGGTAAACAAGATTTAATCAACCGAAAATCAAGGCACACTTACCAACATAAAAACTTTTACATGCCCATCTTTAACTTACATCCATAACCTTTGAGTATATTAGCCTTTTTTTTTTTTATTCATTAGTTGTTTAATTTGTGAGAAAATGACAAAAAAAAAGTTAAGGCAGAAAACCTTCCATCACTTCTTATAAAAGTCTGTTTATTATATTTTTCCGTTCAATTATTTTTATATTTATTTATTTTTAGTTTAATATGCGTCATATAAAAATGTATCTTTTTTTTTTGCATTTTTATTTTCCCTCACCTATATACGAAATATATAGTAAGAGGAAGTATTGCAATCGTGAAAATTTTCGAATTCGAATTTTCAACGGAAATATACGTTTTAAGAGGTACCCTGAGTCCAAATAACAAAATATCGCCAAATTGTCTGTGTTCCCGCATGTCTATGTGTCTGTGTGTATGTGAACAGTCTAGCTCAAAAACGAAAAGTTGTAAGATACTGAAATTACGTATTTAAGATAGGCACATGCATGTGATGTTACAGCAACATTTTCGTCAAAATCGACTAACTACAAGTGCCACTTTATATAATCGATTTTACACTTTTTTACAATTTTCTCGAAAACAGCTCTAACTTTTCATGAATTTAGTATATCAACGAAAAAGTGCAGGGAAAAAAGTTATGACGAAAAGAATATTTTATTTGCGCTTAACTTAAAAAGCATACAATTTATATTAAATTATGTATAGAATTGTATGAAAGGTTATTAAATTATCTAAAAAACAGAAAATAATCATCAAAATCGGACCAGTATTAGCTAAGGTTCAATTTATTTTATGAGGAGCACAAGACCCTAAATGGATAACCTAGCGCATCCGAAAGGAGATGGATGCGATCGAACTTCCTCACACCGATTCGCCAATCTGTAGTAAACAATACGCTCTGTAATAAAGTAATTTAAGAATACAAAAGCTGAAATTAACTTAATAATTTATACTTTCACATTATTTAAAGGAATGAAAATGTTTCCATGGAAACTAAACCAAAACTTTTAAAATATATTAGCAACTTGACAAAGTTAAAATATATAGGTAGTGTACAGAATTCTTGTACTAAAATTCTTTAAAAAACAGTTTCATTGTACTTAAGTGGGAGAAGATGTGAAGAAGTGAATGCTGCTGTGTTTATTTCAAGCAGTGTTTATATGAACTTATATATTATATTATATTATAAAGATAATTATAATAGGACGGTAAGGGAAAATTGTGTGATACGCGCACGGCACCAGATTTTTTTCTTAACAATGCGTGCATCGTATGTTTAACTGAAAATGCCTAAAGTTAATAATCCATTCTATTTTATTATTGGTTTATGCAAAAGGAGATTTTTTTTTTACAACTACTTTTTTATCCATAAAGGTACAGATCCGGTCTTCTTATGCCAAACACATATAATTTCAATTTTGGCTCAGTATATTAAATTTTCATTTGACAGAAGGTTACAAGTATATGTCAGGAATGGGCCAAGGTTTTACAGGAACTTCCTTGATCCACTAAAGAAGAATAGTGCTTGACAATAGTCATGTGATTAATCATGTGGTTGGAGCATAGCACTTACCACTCAGTCTTCTAAACACACCACAAGATTCGATACCAAGAATCTCTATAAGAGGCAGTTGTGAGACAGATTTATTAATAAATGTATGCTACGTCATATAAGAACCATTTATTGTATAAGCTTCGAGATTCATACATATATTGTAAATACAAATTTAGTGCATATTGAAGGTGAAAGAGATAGAGACGGAATGAATGGTGATAAAAGCTGTAAGATGTATTTTAGAGTAAATAAATAAAATTCTATAATTTTCTTAATCGCTTTCAAGGCTACTTTTTCAATTTTTGTATGACCATTTGAATTCCTATTCTAATCCGTTCAAATAAAAATTTCATGTAGTTTGAAGAAGGTCATAAATCCCTCTGTTATATCTCTATTTTCTATACTTGTTATTATAAGCTAGTTCGAAATATAATACTCAAACTTTAATGACTTTTACAGTGATAAAATGTTCATTACATTTCCCGAACTGCTGGTGCAGCGATTAGGAGCCTGTAGAACCTTCTACCGCCCGCTTTCTGTTGTTTGAATTAATTCCTCTTCGTCTGGATGATCTTCACAGCATTCATAGATGATCTTTCACATTTTCTATCCACTTTCCGATAAGTCTGCCAGACTCCAGAACTCGTAGGTGTCGAAGCCACCTCAGCCGATTCTCTCCTATCACACAATTGACCGATTGGCTAAACTTTGGGTTTTAACCTTATTTCCCTTCGATATTCTGGAGAAATATTGCCAGTATCTGGATTCCTGCTTGATTCTCCTTCGTCACAGTCTATGATTCAGAAGACTTCATCAGGAAAGAAAAATAGTTTGACTGCAGCCACAGCTTTCTTTTCTACCTCTCGCTTTATTTCTTAAAAAATCCGATTTCCTGCCCAAAAATCAAGGGAGGATCTTGATCTATCGATAAATAGTTACAAACTTTCTAAGCCTGTCACAGTCGGTCATTAGATGAACGAAGATTAAGACATACGAAATTAAATTACAGACATGCATATATTAACTATCAAATCGTAATTTTTACTTTTTATATAAATATGTATATAAAAATAAAAATGCATACAAATATTATGTTTTTATTACTTAAATATACCATTTTTTAATTATGTCCCAAAACAAATTGATCTCATTTGTGCTGTGAATTCAAGATGCAAATATGTGCTCTCTGAATTTGTGCCTGCTGTCGTGAATTGACCATAATTAATAAAGTTATTGGTGCTACTACAATAACTTTGATTACTTTTACATAACTACCACATATTTTCTAATGTGGACAAAAATAATTAAGTAAAAACTAAATTTCTGTAAGTTATACAAATGGGACCGAAAACCAATTTTCAGAAATATAAAGTAAAAAATTTATGTAAAACATTTCATCTTTGACACTTAAGCTTGCAATAAAAATTGAACAGAAAATCTAATGTTCATCAAATAAAAAATAGGCTTTTTTTTTTTTGTATTCTGAATATTTATACTTTTCGCATTTACAGATGTTTGCAATTATACGAAAGAGCTTCTGGGCTTTGTGCTTAAAGAATCAAGTAATTTTACCTTATTTTGGCGTTTTATGTAGTGAAGAGGGGGTTAGGACTAATATTTTTATTATTATAGGTAGGTATCACAACTATATATTATTACTGTAGTATAGATCCCTATTCCGGCTCTCAGGAGTGATGGATTTTGACGAGTGAGGTATCAACAGAAAGTGAATTTCACGGAGATGTGACGAATTCCAATTTTGTTTCTTAAAATCTTAAATAAAAGTGATGAAAAAACTGGTTTCAAAACTTTGACGACTGAGAGTCGGCGGATCGAGACGGGATAAGTTGGGTTTTAAAGATTTTGACGCGGACATCAAGATCACTTACGCTCCCACGGAGCGTGTTGGTCCAGCGTTTTAAAACCTTAAAAGCCTACCGTTTTTGAGATAACGCACCATATAGGTCCGCACGGGCCTCGTGCCATCTAGCGTACGTGCCGTTGTCATGGCAACTTTATATCTGTTAGATATAAGAGTTAGATTAGAGTCTGTTTGCAAAAACTTTTAATGAGTGGGAAATTATATTTTGTTTCCATGTCCAACCCTAAAGGTAACTGTTAAATATGAATACTACATATAGAAAACGGTATAGCTGAATCAAATTGCCTAACTGCTAAATTGAAGAGATGTTTTCCAGTGGGGTAAGCTAATTACTTATTAAGTATGAACTGTAACTTCAACATAGTCATTACAAACTATGTAGCTTCACCAAATGTCTGTGTTAAATAAATAAAACTTTCTTAATAATATTAAATTGTTTATACGAATAAATATATTTCTCTAATATCGCTTATACTTGGAATTAGGGATTAGAAGATACGTAATGCGAGAGTTTTCGCTCGGGTATACTAGTATATTTAAATTGTACAAACTTTACTTAGCGTATTGATAAAAATTTGAAAATAAAAAAAAATAAATTCTTCAGTTTTTAAATTGTCGATACATCAAAAAACAGAGAAGCTTTTTCTAAGGGCTAGAAGCTGAATAAGGGATGCTGAGCTAGGAGCAATATGAAGATTAAAGGAATTAAGATCAACTTTAGCTAGGGGGCCGGGAATCAAAGGGAATCCTTAGAAGTAATTTCTTATTCATAAAGTATCCTCCCGGCTCTCCCTCTTTTAATTGTATTTATTTATACTTTGACCCAACTTTTTAGGTCCTTCCACTTGCAAAGTCTTTCTTTCGTCCTTCCACCACCTTCCTCCCTTCATTAAGCCTTTACTTCATTAATTATAATTCGAGACAACCCTTCCGGCAATATTGGTCGGTTCGATCGAGTGATGAGAAACTAAAAATTTAGAAATATTGAACTTTTTAAATGTTACTAAGTTGATACATGTGTTCATATGGTTATACTATTACATATGAATAATTCAATGACGAACATGATCGATGAAGGACCGAAGCCACTTAAACACCTACTTGAACATATTGTTATGTATTGAGAATACTGGGATTGAAGGAAATCATTAAGATTAAATAATAGTAATTAGAATATGGATAAATTAAATAATGATGCCTCCTGGTTCAGTCAATATTAACATAAATAACTTGCATTTTCAAACAAAGAAAAGTGGGTATCTCCATGGAAGGCGGGGAGGGTGGCAGTTCGGCGCCGCTTATAACCTCATAAAGATAAAACTAGAGATAGGCCCGGTCGACAAGATGTAATAAACATGCCGACCAAGGATACTACGAACAATAAAGGAAAAAGGTATAAACATTTTCAAGGCCTTTTCAACAATTCTTATAGCATCAACCAATAAGATGTCCCAATAGGAGAATGGGGACAAAATGCATCTTTTTGAGAAGGAGAAGGGGAAAGGAGTAGAAGAAACAGAGAAAAACAGAAATAGGATAGTTCTTGGGAGAAGGTTGAAGAGTAGAGTTCTTGGGAGAAGCTGGAAGAGTGAAGTTCTTGAGCAAGAAGAGAGAAGACGGAGGTTCGCAGATTGTACAGTGGAGCAGTCCATCGAGAGACGAAGTTCGAGCCAGAAGGAGAATAGGAGGCCGTTGCAGGAGAGAGAAACCTAGACCATCGAGCACTGAGTGTCGAAGGCAATTATATGATAAGTGCTAGTCCTTTCATTCATTGTGTACATCAATCTCTAATATTATGTGGCATCCGAATAATATTTTAACTAAGCAAGAGTTCTCCCAGTATTCTCAAATACATATGTTACAGTCCATAGATTTTTACAATGAGAGTAATTTAGATTAGAGATTAGTAAAACAATAATTTAATTAATAACGTAACATAAATAAAGTAAGATCTGTAACAAAATCTACCATTCTATACACCCTGCATGCCATCATCTAGTTTAATTAAGTGAAATGGTGAACACGACACCCTTGGAAAGGATCTTCAATGGTATTTATAATATCCCAAGCTATTGACCATAGCAGGGGGGTCTGCGGTCTCTAGCCTTTTATGTTAAAATATAGTTTGATTGATCGGCTCCCTTCTGGAACCGATGTAAATAGAGAATAAATTAGATAAGTAAATTGAGTAAATGTGGTTTCTGGAACACCACCTGCCTTAGAAAAGCAGTTTGCCAGAAACATAGCAATATTTTGGTACTTAGTTTAGTAATATAATACTAATACAAACATTATGAAGTCTTTCGATTCTCAATTTGTGGCAGAAAATTTTTCATATCGTCGGGATGGAGATTGAAAATAAAAAAAATAAAAAAATTATTGTGCTACAGTTTTATTCATGATAGGTATATGATATGATAAGAAGGGCATAGAAAAAGGGAGACAAATATGGAATAGGTCGGTTTATCATTTGTTAAGCGCTGCAACCTAGTGGAAATGTTTCCTATTAAGCCGCCATTTTCTTAGTTTCGTCTGAGCTCACCACCACGTTTTTATTATGAACATTTTTGTGTTTTTTGGAAAGTGTATACTTCCTCAAGTCATACTCTTATTATTATTTTCACAATCAACTTATAATTCTAGATTTATGATATTTATGAGGGCCAATTGGGCACATTTTGAGGTTTATTTTCCTCTGCGATCAATCGAGGTTTCGTTGCCTGTGGCCTATATTTATAATCTCCCAAAACAAATGTTTAGTGTGCGATAAATATGAAATATTAGCAGGGTGATAAATACGGAATAGTATTCCATATTTGTACAATATTTGCTAAGATACTTTTTTTTTCTTAGTATTAAGGAATGGAAAGAGAAAAGGCTAAAAAACTTTCTTAATGAAAGCAGAAGAGAAAAGTGCGTCTGATATTTGCCGTGTGAAGAATGGGCTTAAGCAGAATGTACTGTTTAATCTGGTGAAAATTACGTATGCGATTTTTGTAGAAATTAGACTACCGTGTACATTTAATTTTTTTTTCACCATGAATGTTTCTTTATTATAATAAGCGTATTATTTTATAATGTATTATTTTTCTATTAATAAAACATTATTATTATATTTTTCCAATTTTTTGCCCATTCCTATTTATGATTTTCAAGCATTCCATGTTTGTCACTCATTTAGATATTTAAGAATTGTTTACAAAAAAAAAAAAATAAAATAAAAAAAATGTATTTTTAAATATTATTGTTCTATTACAAGTTGCAAAGAAGATATTTCGTATCCAGTTACAAAACAGCTCATTGAAAAATTTAGCAGTGAAATGTTTCAAGAATCAACATTTCTAATCATAAATATTTTGCTAAATGTAAATGGTATTCCGTATTTGTCTCTCATCCATTACCAGTATATGGCATTAACGATACATAAATTTTTTGAGCTAGCGTTAAGTCAATACAGGTATATTTTCTATCGATGTTGGCGGCTTGAACATACGTCGCCGCTTCAACACGTCAAAAGTGATACCGCGGAATGTTATAAAAATTGGCAAAACGTGCTTGAAATTCCTATCCCTTCTTCCTGTGGGGCATTTTGTGTTGCAATCTCCACTTAGCGTAACAAATTCGAAGCTGCAACGTCAAATTGTATCACCCACATACAGCTTTTGATATCACAAAGTTTTCTGATTAAGCTCCTACGGTAGGGTAGCAAATTCAAAGACATATTAACATATAATATAATTAAAATAATATATATAGGTGCCTTACATTAGTCAGGAGAAAATTCATAAAGTTTAGGGATATAACATAACTAAGTTATTTACGATCCGTCAATATGCTAGTAAGAATAACAATTGTTCTTTAATTTCAGGGAATGTAATATACAAAATTTGTATATTTCTTTATGTATTGATACATTTGTATATTGTTTATACATTTAATTTATAAACGCATTTTCTTACACACGCAGATACATTTCTGTTTGTTTTAAACGGTAACAATTAATGCCTTAGCGAGCACAAGTCGTTAGATAGCAATCTCTTCACTATTTGGATAGGACTGTTTACTTTATGTCAGCACAACATTCCTCGGCAACTTTGAGAATATCAGACCAAGAGAGTTGTTATTTAAACAAAACTTATCTTAAGCCACTCGGGTGCTAATAATTTGTAAACCAGCTGCAATTTTAATAATTAATGCAATCCGAAAGATAGGGTCTCTTAGATATTAAAAAAGACATGTAAGACTAAGCAGGTAAGTAATATAGATTATATTAATTTCACTGGATAGTTAGATTTAAATAGTTTAATAAAAAAATATGTAGTGCACGTGAACAGAAAATGAGTCCATCCATCTAAATAAATCCAATTGTATGGATTAATATAAATAAATACATTTATATTTGTACCAATGATAATTAATCGCTATAATAAATTGTGGTCAGAAAATTATTATAATTTGGGCTATATTATTAAATTCAATAATTAAAGAAGTCTTCAGTATTAAGATGATTTTAATTATTTAAACAATTTTATCTATAATAATTCTTCATAATTCAATATTGTATTGCTTATGTTCATGAACAGTACTTTATTTATTGATTATTTATACATATTTTTTATTTGCTTTATGTATCAAAGAGATCTATTCAAAGGCTTAAAGCCTTTAGTTTACAATGCCGTTTATAGTTCCACGAGATATAATTAGAGTCGCCACCATGTTTAAGTATTCTAGGATCTAAAAATATTATACTCGACATAAATAAAAGAACGGCATCACACAAAATGCTTGACAAAATCCAGAAATCAAACCTCCAGCCTAAGACCACACATTTTTTTGACATTTTTTCATTTGGACGAATCTGACAGGAAGGGACACTCGTAAAAGCACTCAACAGAAGAAAAAAGGTTATTCAATTATCGAGTTTTTCATCTTGTAGACTTGTTGAATGTCCCTTTCGAGTTCTGGCAAACAAGTGTAGAGTATTTCTTAGTCCATTAAACCAGGAAATTCTCGACTGCTAGAAAGTTCCTTATCGCATTGTAGAACTATCCTTTAGTTAGAGTGCCTTGAGCCTAAATTGAGGAAACTCAAACATTACAAGGAATGGAGTTCCTTCAGAGAAAAAGGTCCTGCGTTCTTGATAACAATTTATTTGAATATTTATCACATTTCGCCCAGTAATTATCAAGGGAAAAAAAGTAATCTTTTGACAAAAAAACAACAAAACAAACAGACAACGTTAAATCAAGACTCAGATGAAACATTTTCGGTAGGTATTTTTTTATGCAGAAACAAGACAGAAGTCACATTTCAGAAGAAAGCAATTCTATCATGATTGACTGTGTTGTGGAAACAAAATATTTTTATTTACAATGTCAAAATGTTTCCAAATGTTTCTCTTCTCGTAAAAAAACAAAATATAAAGCCGATATTACGTAATGTTTGCAAATTTGTGCAAAGTTTAAACTTCGAAGTCACTCCAGAATGGCATACTCAGAACAATCATAGCGACCACTCCAAACGGAACGATAGAGTGGAACAACTGGAGTGCTTGGAGTGACGATTTCAAGGGTCCCAATCCATCGCTTCATTAGGAACAAAATCTAGGAAATGTTCATCGTCCACAACTATATCTAAACATTATCGATTCCTAGAACTGTTAATCATGAATTAATGGAGTACCTATAAATAGTGCCTCTACAATAGCAAGAATTGTAATTAAATAAGTAATTTAATATCTGCTCAAAAAAATTATATTAATAAAAATATAAATTTTAAGTCCATTAAAAAAAATTATTTTCTTTTAATTAATATTTATAGTAATGGACATAATTAAAAGTAGAAAAAATGTAAGTTATTCATATATATATGTTTTTAAATAGTAACCACACTGCATTTGCTGAACAAGAATTTTTCATCATGTTAAAATAATCCAGATTATTCATTAATGAAGGTTATTCATTTAATCATTAATGAAATTAATTATTAAATCAAAACTACAACAAATAAATTACTTCTGAGGAACTAGCTCTACAATTTTAAACCTAAACCATATTTGATTAATTACCTTCGTGATTATTCCTAAAGGTCTTCCATATTTTTAATTGTAATAATACCGAAGTCAATCACAATATTTAAAAAATAATTCTAAAACTAAATTAGAAAAAATGTGACATGACTAAAAACAACACTTCTTAAATTGGACAGAGGCACCTAAAGTTACTTCAAAAAATTCCGAAAAATGATTTTAGTTCATTTTTTTTTGGTTAATATTTGACTAATAATTTGATTAATATTGAGGTTGGCCATTGACAATCGTTTTCGCCAAATGGAACGTGGAACGGCAGAAAGTGTGGAAATCTATTGCTCCATCTTTCCACTTCATCAGGTTTTCACACTCATTCATTGGCTCAATTGGTCAATCCTCATTGACCAGCCTAAAAGAAATATCACTCCAGAAGAAAAAGACTAACAAAATCCAAGACGAACTACAGATCTTAAAAATCAAGGAAAATGATCTACTCAAAACATATGGTGAACCGGGGCAAATGGAAATTCGGGGTAAGTGGAATGATCCGTTTCCATTCCACCCGGAAAGAAGTAAACTTTCCTTTTAGGAAGTTATAGCTCGTGCCATCTGGTGTCACTATTTAGTTAGTGAAATGGAGTGAAACATAGATTAGGTTTAGTTATAACAAGGGTGTTACATATTTTTATAAAAGATCTTCCTAGTTTCGTTACTTGATTAAAATTCGTTACTTAAAAAAATTCACTATTTAATTTGTATGCGTTTTTTTTTTTTTTTTTTTATTATTTTTTTTTTTAATACTTTTCCTGTTCCTTTTTCTGTACGTTTACAAATGAAATCAAGCAATGAGCTCTATTTGCTCCAATTCTGCGGAGCAAGTCAAAACATTGACAAATTATATAGCATATTTCTTTTGTAAAATACGTCTGAAAGCCTAATCTGGAAACTTGGCGAACATTTTGGGCTATAATAGATCAACTAGTGGTAAAGATTGAGAAGAAATCTAACTAATAGTGTGAGATCCACCAGAAGTTGAACTAATGAAAATACTCCTGTTCGCATCACAAATTTCTTCGCTAAATTGCAACTTTCGAAAAATGGTATATTTAATGAAATTATACCATGCTTGCCCTTCCTACAAAAACAAATAAAAAAAATTGTAACAGTCTAATTTTTTTATTTATTGTGATTGGTATTTAAGAAATAGTCAAATAGTTGGTGAACCCTACCATTAGATGAGTAATGACTATCCGATAATATTCAAACTATAATAGTGTAAAATGGAAGACATATCACAAAAGAAAATATAAGGGGTATTGAACAAAATAATTTTCAATCTTTTCGAAACAAAACAGATTTCGAAAGTCAGTTGTAATAAAAAAATATAAATATAACTTGTTTTCATTTCAGAGCATTTTATTTTGTTTCTTGAGAAAGGTCCATTTCTTTTTAAATTATAAAATTACTTATAGTTATTCTTATAATGAAAAAAATAACAACAACCTCTTTGATTGGCAATTTAATATTTTACTAAGCTGATTTTTTTTTTATTTAAAGGCTAATTATTAATTTTCGTACAAATTACCTATACAATTTGCTTTTAACTATAATTAACTTAAATACAGTTGAGTTTATAGTTAAAAAGATAAACTCTTCGATGAAACTTTATATCATAGGGGCTATTACTTATTATTGCTCTGATTTACATTGCTAAATCTTTACCACAGAGGTAAACTGTCGTAACATTTTCAGGAGAACAAGAAGAAATTTTAGATCGCATTATATTGCCTGTTGTGGATAGTGGTAAATCTTTATATTTCAAATATTGCATATTTTATTAGCCTTTTAGCGCATTTATGATGACCAGAAAAATCCAAAGACGATAATAAAATCAAAATCCGCAAAAATTAAAATTGGGCTTTACCTCAAGCGTACAGAATTAATTGCGAACACTTAAAAAAAACGGCCTCTGATTGTAAGCGATAGCTTTTGTCAACATCGTCGTTGAAAGGAAGTGGAGGGGACTGAAAGGACAGGCTAAACAATCGAAGCAAATTGCAAGTGCGAAAACTCAAGGTCATCGGGCCATTGGAAAGAAGTCGGGTAGGGAAGATGGAAGCGGAAATGGATTTAACGCAATTCCAAGGGACGAGGACGCAGTAGGACGGGCCTTTCCAAGGCCATTTCCGCTCAATTTGGTGGCCAGGGGCGATGGCACAACTGCTCGGCTACTTTGTGCAAAATAACTCTGGCTACTTAGAACGGCCAACTTTGCATATCCAATATTGCCACCAGCCATCATACTTATATTTACCCCCGCCCCACCCATCGTGCCCCGGGCGCCAATCTGCTCCGGCTAAGCCCACCCTCCGCTCCTATAATGAAATTGAATTTAGTCCCCGGACAGTTTTAATCCGCAACTTTAATACCCCGTATTTGGATCCTCATTAGTAGAAATAAACAATTAGGAAGTTCGAGTCAATCTGATCTGGATCAACTGTCGGCTGTATCCTTATATTTTTAATAAAATAACTTTAAACCTGATTTAGAAAGAATGAAAAATTTAATTGTAAAAGATAAGTTTACTGTAGTAACCATAATTTTATGTTATCATCACCTCTATTTAATAAAAATCTTGCCTACGAAACTAGGTAGGTGCCCGTCATTTTTTTCATACCAATACAAGAAATTCCACAGGCATACCCTTTATTTGGTTTACTTTAGGTTATTTAGTTTTCTTTACGGTCTTTTTTTCTTTTAGGGAGTGGATTTATCATAGATATCTTTTTTTTCCTTTCCTTTCCCACCGGCTTGATCGGGATCGTTTCCCTCAAATCGTACGGTCGGATCCAGGACCAATGCTGTCTTTCCGATCCTAGGGAATGCGACAATATCAGCATACTTCGCGGATCCGTCCGTATCAATATAATACACCTCGTCAAAGCAGGTGAAGTCCTTTTCTCTGAGGAGCCTTATTAACTCATGCTTGACCCTATGGTGCCGGCGTGTTATGACGAGGGTAATACAAATTTTGTGTTAAAACGTCGAATAATGTGCCAATGTTCACATAATTATAATTTGAATTTAGAAACTTATAAACCTAAAAGAATATATAATTTTTTCATTGACTGTTTTCATAGACTAATTTTTAAATGTCTTTTGGCCAGAAATGACTTTTTTTATAATGGAAAAGAACGTTCTATTCTTTTTTAATGTTCTTGTTCTCAACATACAACTTGTATAAGAATAAAAGGTTGTCCAACGTACAAGAATAAAAGATTTTATGTTTTGATTTTTAATTCTAATCCCAATTTTGCCTTTCATAAGTTAATTTGGTCAAGATTCACTAAATTGGTCAAAATATTTAAAATCTTCGTCGTGCAGAAATCATACTTCCAAATAGAAAGACAAATGCTGATTCTCAGTGTTTACCCAGCAGTTGGAGAAATATCGAGAAAGGGTGGAAAATATATATGAAATCGACAAGGCAACAGCATGAAACGTTTAGTCAGGGCCATTAGGCTGAGAAGAGGGCGAACATCCATCCGGATTAAATTCCTAAGTAAATCTCCGAGGACAGGACACATAGGAAGTGGGAGGTAGTTAGCAGAACTGGAGGGCAGCCAAACAGCCGCTATAAGAAACATCATCAAAACCTAATTCTAAGGGACCAGGGAATATATCCTCGGCGAGAATTAGTAGGGGACTTGTTGATAACGCCGCCCTCGGCTCTGCCAACTCCCTCCAGGATTTAATGTCCTTCCAGGGCGTATTAATTGTCTCCTAGTGCGTATCTACAAGTGTTACGTCAGCGATTCCACAATACCGCAGAGCTCTAGGGACAACGTTCATAAAATGATTTGACAACAACTTTAGAGATATATTTTTCAACCGCGAATCATATAAAAAAAATAAGCTTAATTATAACGATACATGCACAACGCACATCTAGAAAGAAAGACCGCAACTCAAAAAAAGTGTTTTTGCTAGAACGAACATTAGACACTGGTTAAATACACAGAGGACTACCTGATCTTTGAAATGTCTGCTCTCCAACTATTAAAATTTTAGTTCTTTACCTCTTTCATTTTGGATGCGCGATATGTACCTTATCTGACCTTAAGTACCTTATATATCGTACATTATCTCAATAGACAGGTTTGCTGCAGACATATCACAGACTGAAAAGACAAACTGTCCACACATTCCAACTACTTTATTATTATTTGGTGCAGATATTATTGATCGCAGATATAATTAAAGAAAGAAGAAACCGTACTGATAAATAAAACTTATTTTCATTGCGTGCCTACTTTTTGTCATAAGTTGAAGCATGAAAACGAGGAAGTAAGAAACTATTAAAATATATACGCAGATGTGAATAGATAGACAGATAATATATTTAAGTATGAAAATATGTGGAAATTATTATAATATATGACAATATGTGTATATATATATATATATATATATATATATATATATATATATATATATATATATATATATATACTCTTCTTTTTCAAGAAGAGTGCCTAACTAAAAACATCTCATTTCCAGTTTATTGTCTAAATATACATTGACTTATAAAGAATTTTTTACTTCTACAACGTCATATTTTCAACTTCAAACTTGATGGACAGACTGCTTTTCATAGAAATTTGAACTAAAAAAAAAATATAAAACACCATTACATATATATATATTATTTTTTTATTTTTTCTTCGATACAGCTAGCTGGAAATTCACGTTATTCCAACTGTTTTCTTCCTTAGCCTTTAATGTTGGCCCAGTACCGTCACATCCGTTCTCGATGTCTCTCCTTCCGCTCTTCAGACCACATCCTACCTTTTTTGAGCTTGGGCTTTTCATCCTTGAAGTTTCATCCTAATGGGATCACGCTCTTGAACATCTGCCCTTGTAATCCCCACTTCTTGCAAATCTTTCTCTACTTTTGTGAACCATGCCCCTTTGATCTTCTTTCCTAGATCCTGTTCGTCAATCTCGCTTGGTTCATTCGTGCCATGTGACCATAAAATGTGGCTCTTCTCTTAGGCATGAAGTCAGTTATTTTTTCAATGTACATATAGAATTAAGGGTTATACCGTTTTAATATATTTACTGGACCCAAAACTTTCCTCAAAATTCTTCTTTCTTTCTTGATGGAAACTTCCCGACTTTCCATCATTCCTTTCTTGTTCATCGTAAGGCACTCTGCAACATAAAGGCTCCCTCCCGGTAGAATGTTTTATAGTGTCTTACCTTGGCATTCAGGGATATTGACATCTTGTTGTAGACGCCCTTGGTCAGCTGGGATGCAGTCTCCATTTTCCTGATCCATGATGTGAAGGCTTCTTTCTCCAAGCTGTCCCATCCATTCGGCCTGGTACTTTAACTTGTCGGTTAACTTTTCCTAATTCCACAAGTCCTTTGGGTGCTGGCTTGGTGTTGGTGATGAACTCAGTAAAATCTCGAAGGATATCTTAAGGCCTGCCATTGCCGATTGAGTTTTCAGTTGGTTGATTTACTCTGGGGCTCTATTCAGGGAAACTGAATAAATCGCGAGATCATCTGGGAAAGCTAGACAGTCTACTGTCAGCTTCATCTTCATCATCTGTATCTGGAAATCTGACCCCGTTTTCCATTTCTTCGTTATTCATTTCTTTGCGCCACTGTATATATTTTATTTTATATTATATTTTTTTTGTACACCAAAAGTGTTTTATCTTTAGTTTAATCTTTAAATCTACATCCTGAGACATGATGTTTTTAAAACCAATTTTTCAAATTGTCTTCTCATTTTACAATGAGACCTAGGAGACTTTAAAGTTGTTTTTCCAATGACTGACAACCTCGAGTTAGGACACACTTCTTACAGAGGATACGAATGACGAAAAATTGAAATAAAAATAATAAAAAATGAATGAAAAAATAAGCATTATTTAATGATTTAATAAGCATTATATATAACGGTCACCCCCTACCGTTCACATATAAGTCACGCCAGAAAGGGGTGGGGCGTTTGTTTCAGCGTGGCAGACCATGACATTGCTGTATGGAGGCCAGTCACTCTAATGATATATTATGCTTTCAAAAGACAAAATAAAATGCCGTAGGAGAGAGGGGGACTCCGGTCAGAAGGAAATAGAAGGCCAAATAAAAGTCAGAAAATATAAATTTAAAAAAAAAAGTTGAAATGAACAAATGTTTTTCAATATTATTCATAAAAATGCTGAAATGCATATAAAAAGTAATTATACCATCTAAATATAATAAGTACATTAATAAATTAAAATATTTTTAAAAAAACCTGTACCACTTAAACCCGTGATAGGCCTGGGGTTCAGTACTTGATAACGACTGTACTGTTTGTAAGCATAAGGTTGTGCAAGGAGGTGATTCGGTTGAGACCACGCTCAACCGCCAGGTTTTTCCCCAATGAACGGTACCCACTTAATAGTAGCTGGGTGAGCCCCAGGAGGGTTTCCCAATCCCACAGGCTGAAAGCAGAATAAATAATGATCTGCCACAGCGGATATCGAACCCGGGACCTAGAGATTAGTTGCAGTGCTCTGCCCACTGAGCTAGCCGAATTCCTAAAAATTAAAATATAAATTATAAAAAAATAAATTTTCATTTTGTTTTATGACATCTAACCTTTTTGTTTCGTTTTAAAAATAAATAAAAAAAACAAAGAAAAAATTATAATTAATGTGTTAAGAAGTTAAAATAAAAAAAAATCAAGTGCTTCGAGAAGACTTAGTAACTTAACTAAAACATGTTTTGTTTACTTTAACAAATAAAACAAAATATATATATATATATATATATATAAAACTATTTCGTTATTTACTTTTAAGTTTTAAATAAATATTTGTATCGCTAATTAATGTTTTAATGTCGATACTTTTGTAGCTTTAATAAATACTTGTATTGCAAATAAATGAAGTATTGCAGATGAAAGAAACAAACTAAATATTATCTTATGGTCTACTTTTGGCTAAGCACTCAGAACATAAGTTTCCGAAAGATAGAATGGAGTCTTGTGGAACAATAGAGACAAATTACACACAATATGCTAACATACACGTACCAAAAGTTAAACAGGACATATGAAATAATTACTTAAGATTACATTTTAATTTACACTGAAACACCAAGAGACTGACTCACTTCTGATTCAGAAGTCTGAATAAAAAGAAGACTAAAAAGGAGGCGGACGAGAGATCTCCTTCAAAGACCGAAGTCAGTAAAGAAATTAATGTTATATATATTTCACCTTTTATTTTTCAATGATTTTTCTTAGTGGTCCTTGAATAAATTAGACCTCTTTCTATATTTCCTATACTCGGATAGTCAAAAGGGAGTAATTAACATTAAAAAAAAAGTACTCAAAGTAACTTCTGTAGACTGTAAGATTCATTTCTCCAACATTTTTTTCCCTTTATAATTAGTGCGAACCTTTCCTTGCAGCTAGAGAAAGCCACATGAAAGCACGCACATTTTTACGGCGGGAGTGCTTTCAATTTGTGTACCTCTTTAGTTAAATTAGAATTAAAAACAAAAAAATTCAAAGAGAAAAGGAGGGATAGAGTAATTAGTTTTATGCCAGAAGGTAGAATCTTCTTGAAACGAGTGTAATTTATACATGCATATAAAAACTAAGATACAGATTCTAATATTGCTGCTACGTCCGTTTTGTACAGCAGATCAAAAGGACTGTAGATATAAGTATTTGCAGGAGAAATTCATTGTTATCATTTTTTTCATAATTACTTTTTCAAGTTCTGGCGAAAAAGATGAGTTATTTTCTCTTCTAAACACAACGAGGCAACATTTATTCCATATAATGCATATTCAGTTTAAATTCATACAAATAAATTATAATTTAGTAAATGAAAGTTTACTTGGCTTAAAGAGAGAGTAGTATATATTTATATTTATAATCTATTTTATATAGTAGTATATGCATCATATTATATATTTTAATGGACAGCAAAAATAGTTTATAATAATAACTAAAATTGAGAGTGATCTAATTAACCTTCTTTGCCCTCCACAGTATAAGAAACGGCTTAAAATAAATCATACACAGACACTAATTATAACTTCAAAACACAAAATGAATCGGTGAGTTCTTATGTAAATTATATTAATCTAATGAATATAGGCTAAAAATGAAAGCTTATTAGTGAAATAACATTAATGATAAAAAATACTACTTTGTGTCGTAGTCTATCCTAAAAACTATTTTAAAATTTATTCTTGAATATTTTTCTGAAAGTTATTATATTTTATTTAGTTATTATTATTATTAGTTATTATATTTTTCCTAAGTTATTTAGGAAGAGGTCCAACATAGGCAACAAATCAACATAGGCCAGGTTTATTCAAAAGGGCGATGAAGAGATTTCTTTAAAAAGTTTACCTGATTTGTTTTTTAATTCATTATAGTATAACGAATGCTCAACGTTCATACTTGTGAAGAAAAATAGTTTAAACATTAGTGTTGAATTTTTAGATGTAGGCTAAAGTTAAACACTAGCTGAAGGTGAACCGCGTCATCAAAGAATTTTACGTACGATGAGATATACAAAAACGAATCAACCCCTTAAAGTGCGTTTATCCAATAAGGGGATTCTAATAAAAAATAGTTCCGACTAAATATAATTATAAGAGGCTTTGAGGAAAAAAAATCTAAGACATCTCAGTATATTATAGTATATTTGTATTATGAAATAGCAAAAGCACTTATCTATGCCAGTGGATATTATTAAAATCGAAAATAATGAAATTAAGTTAATAAAATGCCAAATAATCGTAATGATAGATAAATTCTCAAATTTATATATACATTTTTTATAGTATTATGATTTCAACTGATTTGACTTTTAAATTATGATATAAATGATTTCTTCACTGTCAGGAACTTTAATAGTAATCTTTATAAAGTAATAAGGGAACACATCCTACATACAAGAAAAAGTAGATCTCCCGAAATCTTTAAAAAAACATCACCCACGTTGGGAAGGGAATTGGGGATACACTAAGTGAATTCCAACAACTTCAGTGGGACGTGGAAACTCCTTGCTAGGAGAGCAAGCACTAACCAAGTCAATGATAGATTTAGTGCAGGGGTACTGATAAATTTATCATTCGCCTGTAACTGTATACAATTTATCAAACAGATTGAAATTTTATAATTTCATTATTACTCGGTATGGCAAATTAACAGTTCACCCTGTTTAACTCGAATTCAGATAACACGTCAAACTTGGCCGGTGAGGGTTCATACTGAAAGTACTCGAAATTAGATACAATTAATGGTCAATAGCACCTATACTATATAATTAATTATTTAACCATAATTGTTTAGTTAAAAATTAAATTGAATCTGCAGACCTTTTATGAATCAGTTTGTTTCCTCAAGAAATTTAAGCAGCTCAAAAAAAATCACATATATTATATGGTATTAAAAGAACTAAAGCTAAAATGATGAATTTTCAAAAAAATGATTGTATACTCACAAAAACTATTATATTGTTCTTTATTAAATGATAAATAAATTATTTAATGAAAATAGTTGGCCTGTAGTGATGCCATTAATCCTCAGCTTTCTATAGAAATAAACATTATAGATCTTCCACAATTATATTCATTAGTACAGTGGATTAATATATGTGCATATATTCTATCAATATATATACACATACTCGTACATATACATTAATAATAGTCAATTGATATTTACAGTAAATTTAATTTATTTCATCGATTTATATATATATATATATATATATATATATATATATATATATATATATATATATATATATATATATATATATATATATATATATATATATAATTTAATACAGCACAGAAAGACAACATCTTTTTATTCTTACATAGAAAATTCTGTAATATAGAGCCATAATTCGATAATATGTATAAAAGTTCTCCTATATGTTGAAAAAAAATAACAGATTTCTTTATAATTTATTATAATTTTTGTATTTGATATTTTGTCTCAATTTTTATCATTACTTTTAGGTTTTTTCTTCAGAATTTTATTTTATCATATCTTTTATGAGTACAATAATTTAAATTTAATTTACAAGAAGCAAATATACACATAATCTTAAATAAATCAAGTAAACAATTAAATAAGTTCTAAGAATCTATATTTTTTACATTTTCCGTATTTAAAAATTATATATGAACTTTTATATAGTCTTTATAAAATATCTAATAAATAATCTAAACAAAGTAACGAAAAAAAAAAATGGAAAACATTTATGGATTTGTCCTTACTTGATGAAATAGACGTATATTGTAATATTGTAATTACAGAAGGTTAAAATGGTTTGTTGGCAATAATATTATTTCCTTTCAACTTATGACAGCTGAATTGAAAGATTGATTTGCTCCGAACAGATTTCGTATTTAAATATCAATAGGGCCATTAATGAATTTTAACAACTTTTATTTTAGTGACAGGTTGTCGAATGACCACTTCATCAAAATATTTGATGCTATGACATATTATAAGCTAAAATCATCAACTTATTTCCTTTGTTATTGTGATTTTTATAAATGGACGATTATTATGACCGACTTCAATTCCTTTGTATATTTATAAATAATAATAAATCATATAATATGTTATTTTTTAACAATTAAAAACTACATATAAATTTATATGCGAGAAAAAATACCAGTGACTATATTTTAATGCTCATAGTAGCTACCAAGTTCAAATAAAAATTATCTGGTTATCTAGTATTTAATATATTATTTTTTTACAATGAAGACAATATTATTTGGTATCAAAGATTTAAATAATAGGGCATAACAATTTTAAAATTAGAAATGTAATTTCAGGAATCGCTATATTTCATTACTTAACTTTTTCTCTGATCAATTGATAAATGTCATTAACATTACTAATAATCATATTTTTAACGAGAATGCTATTAACATTCCTTCGCGCTGTCTGAGTAAGAAATAATGAAATGTTATTAGAAAAGTTATTAAGTTATTGATAACGTTGCTATTAACATGTTGCTATTAACATGTTACTGAAAAATGTTAATAGCAAATAGTATAAGCTACGTTATAAAAAAAATTGGTATTAAAATTTTCAACGAAGTGGTTCAAATGTTATTTATAAAAGTTATTGACATTTTTTTCTATTGAGTAATTGATATTTTTTAATAACTCGTATTAATAATAAAGTAATCTCCGGTGTAAATCCACCATTATATTTTCTGAACGTACCCAATAACATAATAAAATAATTTTAAAATCAATGTATGGAAACCGAGTAACCTTATGATAAAGGTTTACTCTTAACTGTCAGAAACAAGAAGACAAAACATTAAAAGACCGCAATTGATGAGTGAGGCAACTGGAAGCAGTTTGATGGATGATGGAGAGAGGAGAGTTGCACTTGATAGATTATTCCTAGATGGACGAGGGCTAGAACACACTCATTAGGTCCCTCAGAGCTCGGGTTCTTCTTGGGTCTCTCCTAAACCATCCTCCGGACAAACAGCCTTCCGCGGTGTCCATCTAGGGAAACATGAGCTCCTCGGCCATCCGTCACTTCCCACATCATCTCCCTCCGTCGTCTGTAGTTTAATCGCTCGATATTCGGGTTTGAAAACAATATGAAAAAGCAACTCGAGGTCCCAATAAACTAATATATATATATACATATATATATATATATATATATATATATATATATATATATATATATATATAACAGTATGTATACCGTAGAAATTTATAGGAACGTTCATGAAAGCGAAATATTAAAGCTGAATGGTGATTATGGACAAAATTGAGGTTATTTATCAAATAAGTACCTTTAGTAAAAAAAAAATAAACAAAAGTTGCCTATGATAATGTAAAATTATCAAATCAGAAGAGATAGTTGGTCGACTGATTTTTATCACTTAGTTGGGGTAAAGTGAAGGAAATAAATAAAGAAGACTGTCATAAAGTTTACTTTATAAAGTTTTCATAAAGTTTACTTTCATAAATAAATATTCTTTGGGGTCAGTCATTAGTCAAAAAAAAAAAAAAAATATTAGTTGAAACAATAACTGAAACTGAGTGTCCTCAGTAAAGGAGTGTTAAGAATAAGTCTGATGAACTTCCTCAGCTATTTAAGGCCGCACCGTGGTCGAAAACTGGCCTTTTTGCGAAAAAACTACCCTCTCATCTTGTCTTTATCTGAATAACACTACGAGAGGACTGTTTTAATAAATTTTTTAACGCTGAATTGAATGCTACAAACCCCGAGCAAATAGAACTTAATCATTTCAACATATACTTCAAAATATATATAAAATAATTGGGTAAATAAAAGGCACAGTTGAAAAAAAATATACACAAAATAAAATGTGATTTTACTAAAAAATAATTATTTAAAAACTTTTAACAAATTATTAATATATCTTTTTATATTAGATATAAATTAAATATAAAATATAGTGCAATATAAACAATATATTTTTTTTTTTAAATTGAACAACTACATTAATTACATATCGGAAATCGATAATTTGGAAATCGGATTTGTCTTTGAATTATTAACAAAAATTATTGGATGTCACTTGAATCATGTTGATGGCATCCTCATTGGTAGCGATCCTGCCGGAAATTTCGAGAATGCTCTATTAAGATACTCTTAATATTTTTTCCTGAATTCCTGGTTTTATTCTGTGAGCATCCCAATAGAATAAATAGAGGCTGAAATTCATAGTGTTACCAAGTAGAAGAATCTTGTGGATGTTAGTAGGTATTTCATATCATCTATCCAGTTGGAAGTATATTTTAGCAATTCGATGACAGTATAATTAGGAGAGGGAATGAAGATTTTTTTTTTGTTTCTGTAAAAAATTTGAGCTGGCAAATTTGAGATTTACAACGAGTAATCCAAAAAAATATTGATAATTAAATTTGTAGAAGATTTTCAAAACATTCCTCTCTCTTTCTCGTTCCCGTTTGACTTTACTACATTGCGTCTACCAATTTTGGCTAACTTTTCGCTTCAGAACAAAGCGGCCAAACGAAAAAATGTCTAGAATCAAAATTTTAGGTAATTAACTCTTGTTTAATTTAATGCGAAATGAATATTAGGAAATTTTCAAATTAATGGTATCAAGAAATGAGCAAAAAAGAAAAAAAACACGCTTTTTCGCATTTCTTTGATACTTTCAGAAAAAAATTGAGATGGAAAAGTTGGAATTCGTATACCCATATCTCATATGAAGGTAGAGGTGTTTTGGAATCATTATACTAAAGTATAAAATAAATAAAAAATATTAAATTCAAATAATTTTCAATTTTTTATTATATATAATGACTTGGAAATGATAAACTTTAGTGCAATAATTTATGCAATACCTTAGTGCAGCGTTTTATGTTACACGTTCAATTTATTTATTATTATATTTAATTTATTTCATCGATTTATATATATATATATATATATATATATATATATATATATATATATATATATATATATATATGTCTGACATGAAAAAATGTCTGGCCAAATACATTAATAACAGTCAATTGACATTGACAGTAATTTCAATTATAACACAAAATAAAGAAAAAAAAGAGCAATCTTTTGGTAAAAAAAAAATATATACATATATCCTACGGTAAATATATAATTAAAATATAAAATATATAAACTTCTACGGTATACATACTGTTTTATATATATATATATATATATATATATATATATATATATATATATATATATATATATATATATATATTTCAGTAAAGGATTAACATCTGAATCAGAAGTGAATAATAGTTTTACATAATGTTTATTTTTATATAGTGAATATAGTTTTATAGTTAAAGTACAAACTTCAACTTTGCTAATCAACTTATTATTTTTGTATTTTTCTCTTTTTCTTTAGTTTTCCTCGTTTTTTTTTCAAATTAATTACATTTTTCGAGAAAAGAATTATTTGATTTGCCTATTTATTTTACTGAAAATATTGTTAACATTAACTGATCTGTATTTTGTTGTCTTATGGCCAGATATTGTTTCTGTTTTATTTACTCAATGTTATTCTTAAGGGACCTAGTCCCAGAATAAAGTTTTTCTTTTATATATATATATATATATATATATATATATATATATATATATATATATATATATATATATATATATATATATTTTATTATTATTATTATATTTAATTTTCGACACTTTCGAAAAAGGGTTTTTCCTGGAGAGGGGGAGCATCAACTCCCACCACTCAGGTCACTGTTTGTTTAGTCGTTTTTATTGTATGTTTAGAAAACTCCTTACAATCCTTGAGGTATTCAACAGCACATCTTTCTGGGCTTCATTTATAACAGCCGTCGAGAGGCCCAACCGTTCAGTCGCTTCCACAGTGGACACTGGTATCAGGCCATTGCTGGAGATCACTATAGTCCTCACAATCACTTTATCCAGTCTGTACAGATCTTTTAGTTCAGCTGCTAGAGCTTGATATTTTCGAATTTTTTCTGCACATACTGAATTAGTGTTTCCATCATTCGGCACAGCAATATCTATTATCTCTGCAGTCTTCATATTACCATCAATCAGCACGATATCAGGTCTGTTGTGGGTCACGGAATGGTCTGTTATAAACGACTGATTCCAATCTTATCCCTACCCTCTGGACGATTTCTTTAGTCATTAGCATCAAGTCATTTAATAATTTTCTTTTTAGTCCTATCGCCTGGTGATAGATTTTGGCAACATCATCATGCCTCTTGAGGTATTCTGTGCCAGCCAACGCACCGCATCCTCCAGTTATGTGCTGAATAGACTCGTATGTGCTGGCACAGAGCCTACACTTGTCTGATACGTTCTGTTGTTTCAAGACGTGTCGCCAGTAAGACCTAGTTGCTATGACCTGATCCTGGATTGCTCTAAGAAATCCTTCTGTTTCGGGGAACAGACTTCCTCTAACTAGCCAGCTAGTAGACAAAGTTTTATCTATTTCAGTTTGCTGGAGCTGGTGATAAAATCTCCCATGTAATGCTTTCGATTTCCATTCTTCCAGTCGTTCGCTGTTGGTAATAATGTTGGACGCAACTTCTTGAGAGACTAATTGCAAGGCAGTGTGCCCCCGGTCGACTGCATATTATTTTATGCAATGGCACCTCGCTTTGTTTGAAGTACTGTCCTAGGGCCATTTCTTGCTTTCGGCACGCCTCTTCAATGTTTGTGAGACCCCTCCCACCTTCCTTTCTAGGCAGATAGGCAGATTATTATTATTATTATTATTATTATTATTATTATTATTATATTATTATTATTTTATTATAAAAATAGTAAATTAAATCGTTTAATCTAGTTATAAGGGCTGCAATAACCGTAAGCAGTTTTTTGGACTTGAAACCAAACAACAAAAAATAATTATTTTTTTCTTATGCTGATCAACGACAGATCCCCAAATATATATAGTCTTTAAAATATTAGTTGACGTCCGCATGATGGTATAGAAGGATGAATCTAATTAGGGTTTGATAAATTATTTCGTTGGGTAGTGTAATATGCGTTATAGCTTAGATATTAATCAAACGCTTTGTCGAAACTTTGTGATTAATTTCGACCAGATGTATTTATTTCAGCCTTGAATATGCCATTGGAATTGCAATACGTACTGTAAAAGGTTTGACTTAGGGGGTCAATATTTCCGTGCTCGGCTTTGCTGACAATTGTGAGGTGTTCAGTGCAGATGCGAAAGAATTATTTCATGAAATAAATAAAATTTTACAAAATAAGTGGTCAGCTGAAATAACAGAGATTATTAAAAATATAGAAAATACATACATAGGTGCGTATTTTAAGCACACATTGAAATTGATAATAATAGGCAATCAGAGGCTAACGTGAATTTAGTGGATGAAGAGTATTTATAAATAAATAATATCTGAGGTATTTTAAATTTATAAAAATGAAATATATTTCTCTTTGGAATAATAGCTAAAGCTACCCGTTTTAAATATAGTGCGTGTTAAAGTTAAACGACATGTAATAAAACGTTGTCTGAGGACTGGATGTGTGAAAAAAATCCAGTTAAATGATTGCAAAAGAGTTGGATGAAGAAAAAATTATTTATTTAAAAATGTGAATTACGTCGTTTTCCTTAACATCTTCGATATATGCTCATCAAAAAATATCTAGAAGATTATAATTAATATAATTAGATAACATCTAAGACAATAGAATGTGACAATTAATAGCCCCATTATATTTATTTCTCCATTTATTACGTTTACTATATGATACGACACAATACGAGTTCTTAATGAGACATTTATTTCGAAATTTTCTTCATGTTATTTACAACCACAGTGTTGTGATGTCTAATGTACACTGTTTTAGTTGAGATTACTCCAAATAAAAAGGGGTGATAGAAACAAAGCTAAGGGTAACAGAGGGGAGAATATTAGAGGAATGGAGGAAGGGAAATAGATAAAGGAGGAGAAGGTGACAAGAAGATAAGACGGGCCCCAATTGGCTAATGGTGTTCCTTTTGAACTCGCCGCTGTAGAGGATCATTAATTAATTAAATAGCATCCTTGCTCAATTAATCTGCCATATTTACCGAAACCACTTCTGTCGTTCGGCTTCCTCTCTAATAGCTGTAGCATGCTATCAACGCTCTCAGCCCGATATTAGTGCTGAGTGGTATTAGCGTTGGGGGAAAAAGTTCTTTCAAGTCCTCTCACTGATCAGCAAAGATATTTTTTTTAAAAAAATAAGCAAATTAATTAAACTAAATATTATATATGTATATATGTATATATATATATATATATATATATATATATATATATATATATATATATTTTTTTTTTTTTTATTATTATTTTTTCATTACTATTTGGAGAATAATAAATGCGATGTTTATGTGTATTTAACGTAAAATAAGTCAGTGTTATGTACGTGATTTTTCAAGTAATATTGGATATCATTTATATTATAATCGTTCCCTGGTGCCGAGAGAACCTCCTGGCGCACATTCAGATCTGGAAAACATATTAGTCGAAGGATGGAAAGGAACCGGTTGTATTTTTCTAATTAATTATTTTTTTAAAATAGGTGTGGCCTTAATGTAAAATAACATTGAAATAAAATATTGTTGTTTGTTGAAGAGAAATCGTACTTTAAAAAAATTAATAAAAAAGGTTCTCACATGTTTTTTTCCAGGTTTTCCTGGGATACTGTACGTGGGGTATTCTTCCATTAAATGATTGCAAGACGTGTTTCAATTTCGCAAACACATTTAAATTGGATGTTTAGATGTGTTTATGTAAATAGTTTAGCCACACACATTTACACTTGTTCAAATCCTGGTTTGCTGCAATAATTTTTTTCTTGGATGGAACGGATTTTCATGGTGGGAATCGTGGTTTCCAGGATTAATGAAAAATCACGCTTTTGTATGTTGACTACTCTGTCTTCCAAGAATGCCTTTTATTAATTTTGTATGGATCGAATTGTAACCTAGGAAAACTTTAAGCGAGTTTTTCACCAGAGCGATCAGATATTTATAGATACTTATTATTAAGATAAGCAAAGTTCATATCGAAGCGATAAGATGTAGCAAGAGGAGTTTCGTGTCAATTATTTTGAGTTCGTCATCGAGTTAGGATGAGGTTGTCGAAAGATAGTTCTGTCTTAAGTACAAGAGAGCAGTCTCAGCATCTGTCTACATTTCATGATATAAGATTTCAGTGAGTAATCACACAAGCACAGAGGTCTTTCTACTTCCTGAATGGAAGAAATTACAGTGTCCTCATCCTTCGGATTTGCCATATTTTCCCTTCGCAAAATCGTACGGCATTAATGGAAGAGACAAGCACGCCATATCTTGATAAAAGTATCTTACGATAGATGTCACAATCGTGCAGGTGTGGACACACTTTATCGTTCCTTGATGTTTTTAACAGCCCCGAGCAATGGGTATCTTACAAGACAATTATCATATATTGTTGCATCTTATCGCTCTGTTGTGAACACCACCTTAGTGGTCATGCGTAAAAACTTTCAAGGAGCAATAATACATTATGAGGTGGTACATAAGGTAAAGCAATGGACTTTTAGCTTCAATTTATTTTCTGTTTTATCAATTATAGACAAGTTTGGAGGAACGAAACCTCATGGGCCTCACCAAGCCTCTATTAGGTTAGTGCCTGACCCTTCAATGGGTTAGGGGTATAATCTAATATTTTAGCCTTAATCAGGAATTAGTAATTACATATAAAGTAAAGTTCCAAATTGGATGGCAAATTAAATGATATTTAGGAAATAATTGTTGCATCTTTATACTGCCTATTATAGTCGAGGAAAAAGAAATAAAAACGGATGATTGTAAAGATATCAGTAATGAGAATGTAGATGGGAAGGATGGCTTGTATACAGGGGCCTATTAAAGTGTAAGATAAAGATAAAGCCCTTTGTGGGAGGGGAGGGGAGTGGAGCAGACGGTTTGCCAAGGATTGTCCATTGTTGTCCGCTCTTGGCTCTCGGCTCCGATGGAAATTTATTAGCAACTTCTTCTATGCAAAATATAAAAATTGCCTGTAGTCCATGTCATCCACCTCTTTCGGTTTTTATCATAATGTATGAGGTCATCTTGTGGTTATGATTACAAGATTAAAATGCTTCAATACTTCTCGAGAATAATTTCTCTCTAAAAATGTTATTATTTTTATTTTCTTCTGTTAAAAAATATAATTATTTTTCAATGTATTTCGAAAGATTGTGACTATTTTTGATTTTAGACATCACTCATAATATACAGGTACGTCAAATAATATTAATTTTTAGTTCTTTACGTAGTTTGTTGATAACCTGTTATTGGATGTCATGTAGGGGCCCCACACCATCGGTTTTTTCAACCTTCCGGAATGATGAAAAATTGCCGAGGGGAAAACGTCTGTTTATCATACATTCGAACCTTCCATCCACTCTTTTTAATTGGATTCATTTATTTATTTGATTTGTCTTATTTTTAATTGATTTGTTTTTAATTTGTATAAATTTGTCGAAAACAATTAATTCAAAACCTAATTAATATAAATTAAATTTTCATGCCAACTAGTCTTCATATCGACGTCATTTTTTAAAAAAGTCTTAAGCGCCGAAAATTCTAAATTTAGTTTTCAACTTATTGTGGAATCTAAACATCGCTGTAGATTACCGCTTACGATGTATAAAAAAAAAATTGGAAATGGTCTAAAAATCGACTATTGATGACGTAAATACCAAATACTAACGACTCTCAATAGTCACTCGGGCCTTAACCAGTGCTAGAAGTCTTAAATATATTGTAATCATAAAGGTTTTGCCACCTTATTGAATACAAAACTGTATACAAAAAAAATAAAATTGAAAAAAATATATATTGTTATTTCGAGAAAAATCATTTCATGTGTTTCCTATAAAGTTTGCTAAATGGCGCTTACGCCTTTTTCACAAAACGACATCGATATGTTAAAATAAAAAAATAATTGTTATTATTGTTCTATGTCGACTAATTTTAAAGATCGTCTTTGAGGGTAGTATTTAAAAAAAAAATTAAGCTTATATCTGAAATGTATTAATTAATACTTTAGGGATTTATTTTGGTGAGATAAGTGCAATAAAGACAGTGTACCAGGACCCAAATGGTATTGTCAGGCTGAACGGATGTACATAAAAACCTTTTAGATTTTATAAAGTTGTTAAACAGGGAGACAGCCTTAGCCCACTCCTTTTTATTATTTTCATGAACGAGATATGGAAACTCTGCAAAAGAACACCGAGAGCCTTTGTAGGATATTGGAACCTCATGCCAGTTCTGGTACATGCATTTATATATGCAGATGATGTGCCATTAATAGCAGACACCCTTCAGGAACTACAGGTAGCAATAACGGAATGATGTGAAGAACTTCAATTGAGAGGAATGACTATAAACGCTGAGAAAAGCAAAGCCATGCTGGTTGGAAGGGATGAGAATGAGGGAACAGTAACTTTCAATGGGGTACCTCTTCAATTTGTGGGTACCTACGACTACTTGCGAACAATTATATCCAGAGATGGGAAAGTAGATGATAAGGTACTACATAGAGTCAAAAAAGGAAACGGAGTATACTCTCAGATACGCTCCACAATTACAGGAAGGAAGGAAATAAGCAGTCAGACAAAGCTCCTTCTATTCAAAAATGTATTCCAACCATTTTTGCTCAATGGTGCGGAGAGTTGGACCGTCCTGGATCGGTATGCGAGCAAAGTGACAGCATCGGAGAGATGAGGTTCCTAAGAAGGAACCAGGGGAAAACCCGAAGGGACCAAATTCGCAATGAAAGAATTCGGGAGAATCTATGGGTTTCACCACTTGGAGAGATATTGGAGTACCGCCAACTTAAATGGTTTGGTCACGCGAGCAGAATGAGGGATGATCGAAAGATCAAGTGATTAATGGAGTCCAGACCAGAAGAAAAGAGCCGCAAAGACGATCCAAGTAGTTTTATACTGGTTATCTCACCAGACTTGCGAGAGAAAGTGGCTGCTCTCTGGCTGAAATGAAGAATATGGCGAATGATCGCGATTTAAATTTAATGTAATGCACGAAACAGCAGATAAAAAAACGTGTCAGAACGATGCAGCCATACAACGGCAGTTTTGAACACCATCCTTCCAACACTATAGGTTTTTTGCTTCTGTTCTCTCTTAGACCACAGCAAAACCGACGGGTTTCACCATTCAAGGTTGATTGGGATATTAGTAGAGGGTTAATAGAATAATGTTCTAAAGGACCTTTATTTCGTTTCTTTATTTACGAAAGTCATTCAATTATAAATGAAAATTATCTTTTTTAAATTTAAAAACAAATTCTTCTTCACAATCACCCTCCCGATTGACACATTTTCACGCCTAATCAGAAGTTTTTTTTAATCCCCGCTTCTGCTAGAATGTATTGGTGAGTCCAAGTTTCTTCACAGGCACTTTCGAAAAGGCCTCTACTCGGTCTATACTAAAACTTTTTTTTTTAGTTTACAATATTATATAAGTGATGTGAGGACTCACACGCTGATGTACCAAAAAAGGAGTGTCTAAAATTAGCATGGATACGGGATACTATCAAAAGTAAAGTAAATTTTATGCCAATAACCCTTTTTTTTTAACTTAGGGTGACAACTGCTTCTCTCTCCTTACATATATTTAATGAGTTAACGACAGGTGCAAATCTTGGGAAAACAAAACAAAAATTCAAAATAAAGTGTTTTAACTCATCACTTCGATTAATTGAGATAATTCCTTGTTCATGCTTGCCATTCTATTTGAAATCTTCGATCCGATTATTACTTACATAGTTCATAAAATTTAAATATTACAGTTTAGCACATTGCTTTAAACAACTATGCCTTGTTGGAATCACAGAGTGAATGCTTGGGCTTTAACCCAGGCCGAAACGGTGCTCAAGCCTTAATTAACACCCGAAACTTCAAAGTGGTCTCTCATTTGGTTCACGCCTTTTCCTCCCTTCTAACCTACCTTCTCGTCTAATCTTAAGAAGAATTTTCTATGAAATTCTTGAATGTTAAGAACTGTAAATACTATATTCCAACGAAGCTTGTATTTTTTAATTTTTGGATATCATAAAAGTATCTATGTGTTTTATTATTTTCACAGTATTTTTTTTTTTTATAACGATCCAAAGCTTCCTATATAAATACTGTTATTTATTTTAAAAAATTCGAACTTCTTCCTAATTAGGCCTTCAGTTCAGGCTAAACTATCAATGATAATTTGATAGTTTTTTTTAAACATTTATGTCAGTGTCGTAAAATCAGACATTTATATAACCTAGTCATTTACGACAGTATTTTGTCTAAATGGAGCAAGATATGGCTAGGTCGTTTTTTTTCCAAGAGAATATTCGAATGCTAAATATTCGATTTTTTCTAAAAGAGCCCTTTTTATGCATAATAAAAAAAACGTTGAACTGATCTTCCTCGATCAGTTTACCTAAAACAAATAAAATAAAAATAATAAAAAAACTAGCCAAATTAATAAAATAAATAAATAAAAAGAAAACTAGCCAAATTAACTATTAAATAAGGTAAAAGAAATTGTCAAGAGTATTTCATAACTATATATATATATATATATATATATATATATATATATATATACTATCAAAAGTAAAGTAAATTTAATGTTAATAACTTATAACTTAAGTTAACTTAACTTATAACAACTTAGGGCGCCAACTGTTTTTCTACTTTCAATTTGTAATAAGCGCCTCCATCCACTCGTGTCTTAAATTATTATTCATCAACTAATCCTTTTTATCGAGTGTTCTGCATGAATTCAAAATTAGATCCGAACTCTAGACCTGGCGATAAATTCTAAAAGCAGATCTGACAAGAAGGGTGTCAGTTTTCTTTATGTGGTGACCCCATTGTCGGCGGCGAGTTAGTTTATACGGCGCTGTTGCTGAGCGTTCCGAACCGCCCCGAATATTCATGACTTGAACCGTTTTGCTAAGTTTTAAGTAGGCAGCAGCTACACCCCGGCTCTGGAAATACACAAGTGTTAATCACTAAGCCTTCCTTCTAACTCCTAAATTTGCGGTGATTATTCAACGAGTTCTCCTCGGTACCATTTTATTTATCTTCATCTATCTCTATTCCAATTATTTTCAAAAGTTTCCGCTCTCGCCCTCAATCCTCAAGAGTTATGTCACGTATTCATTTCTCTCAGCCATAGGTTGCACAGTAAAAATTGAAAAAAAATGTAATCGTAAAAATTTAGATAGTGAATCTTTAACCAATACATATGTATGCTGTGCTGTATTGAAATTACAATTATTGTATATTAAGTATAAGAAAATGTAAGGCAATAGCAAAACTTACCCAACTTCGCAATTGAAAATTAATGACTTACCTGAAACACAAAAAACATAATGTTATTAAAATTGACATTACATAACAATTTTAAAACACTTAAAAACTTTATATATGAAGCATGGAATGAATATTCGTAATTTTTAAACGACAAATCCTCTATCCATACTAACTTGTTTTTATGTTATCATATATTAACAACTTGCTATTAAATATTGGCAGGCGGTCAACAAAAAAAAAAAAAAAAAAATGATTATAAACTTTCTCCGTAGGCATGTAACAAATTAAACAGCTGAAGATGCATACCGTTAAGTAAATGTCGAGCGATAAATTGTATTTATTGCCTGAATTTCGACAATGATAGATTTATTCTCGAAACTTATTATTTCTCTGCATAACCCATCAAACATAACACTATTTTTTTACTTCCTTATACGAAGTAAAGGAAGTATTGTAATCGCGAAAATTTTCGGTTTTCAGATTTCAACGGAAATATCCATTTTGACCATCCCTGAATCTATTTTGACTAGTTTCGTCGTGGGATCTGTACATACGTACGTTCGTATCTCGCATAACTCAAAAACGGTTAGCTGTAGAACGTTGAAATTTTGTATTTATGATTATTGTAAAATCTAGTTGAGAACCTCCCTTTTTGGTCACTGCTTGATCACCGGAAGTGGTACTTTGCTTGAAGGTCATAATAGATTTCGATAAAAAATTATATTAAAATACTATGAAAAACTTCTCAAATTTAGTATTTATAACTTGCATATTGATTTAAATAACATACAAGATTTTGGTCTAAATTGCAATACCGGAAGTGGTACTTTACTTGTAGGTCATATTAGACTTTCAGCAAACATTATATTAAAATATAATGTAAAATATATCTCAAATCTCAAATTTGGTAAATAGGACTTTTATATCGATATGAATGCATTAACTAGATTTTGCTTAAAATTGGTGAGCCGAAAAGGGTACTTTACTTGAAGATCATAATAAGCTTACATCAAAAATTATATTAAAATTAAAGATCATATGTTTGGATAATAAAGGTTACAAACGCGATTTGGTTTCCAATCCAATTAAACATTTTTATTACTTGTTTTAAGTGTTAAAATTGAGTGTAAAATACTGGTTTTCCTCCCCATTTGTGAGATCAACAATTATGTAGCAGGAGAATAAGATATTAGTTAAGTGGGTTTTGTTCCGCTTAAAATTTCGAAACTGTCGATTTCCAATGCTTTATCTCGTGATATTGACAGTTTTAATGTTGTCACGGAACATAAAGAAATATCTTGGAAAGTACCTACTGAAGGAAAACGACAAATAATAACCGAATGAGACCTCTAGAAACAAGAGTGTGTTTGTGTGTGTGTGTCAATAGATGGATGTCGCGACGCCGAGTGTCGTTTTTTAGACACTTCAATCTTTAGAAACTAGTAACCAAATTCAGAATCACTTTTTGAGCCACCGATTTATAGTTTAATAGGCATACAATGAAGTCATGTATTGTCCACACCAGATATTTTTAGAAAATAGAGCTGTGTAGAGCTGTAGAATACTCTAAAACGCTAATTCAGTGAGTTTATAGTTTATAAGACAGTAAAATTATAATAAACATGAAACATGAAGTATTATAAACATTATAAAAATCATTTATAGCGAAAACAATGAAAAAAGAAAAATTACATCGATTATCTAATTTTCCAAATCATTTTTAACGCCTAAAAGTAAATAATTTATGAAAAAAAAAAACGGGTTGATGCATTTTACAACCCAAATCATAAACTATTTCACAAAGTATTGCCCTGCTAGAAACTCGCGACCGAGTACGATCCCATCAGCGACACATTTAGCCGACCGACCCGGCATTGTATCCCATAACAATAGTATCGCCTGTAACAATACCCTTACTTCTTTCATTCGGCAAACTTCGTTAATATGAAAACGGTGGAATCGTTTAAAATTTTAACGTACTACGAAATTGTTATCCAATGTCAATGTGATAAATATGGAAGTGTTCATGATAAGATGTTTTTCCGGCAAGAATATAAAGTTCGATATACGTCCAGGTCTTAATTATTACTTTATACTTAATTTAAATACCCTGCGCTCTTCTGTCCACTCTTTGAATACAAGATACCAGCCTAGCAATTAGCTTACCTTTTGCCATATAAAACCCTTGCAAACCCTTCATAATTGGTGCTAACTCCTTTTGAAATTCCTCACCACTAACTACAGTGTCCTTCAAAAATTATTTGATTGAAGTGTAAACTTCTTTTGGCCCGTTGGGCACTTTTGGGATGGGGTAAAAAAAGCAAACTCGCGTCACGTACCGTACCGTCAGCATCAACACCATACCGTAACCTACCTAAATCCAGCCTACAATTTTTCATCTGATTATTATCTTCCCGATGAGCTAGAGACATAAAATTTGGAACATATCTTAGGAGTGGATGACAATGCAATAATAACAGGGGTGGGGACCACGCGGCGCAGTGCTCAGCCCTTAGGACACTCTCGGACGACGACTTTTGACGTCTTCGTCGGTTCTTTTCCTTGTAAGTCTTTGATGTTTAATTCTTTGATACGGAACGAGCTACGATTGTTATATGCATACCGTTTTAAACAGGAAGAATCCTGCTACATTTCGTTCAATCGTAGTACAGGTTTAGCACTTTTACTTTTTCAACTATTTTAATACGAATTCGGAAATCTCCTCTGTGAAACTTTGGATTAATTTTTTTCGCAAACTAAAACGACTAGGTAAATTTTGAGTAAGCCAAAATGAAGTCTGGTTAATCCTCTTTAAAACGATGTGCCATAGAAAATTGTAGCTCACTCCTTTGAGAAGCTATGAATTCATGAAAGAAATAAAAAAATAAATATATATCAAAACAAATACCCTTCCTGATTTCTGTTACGTTGGCTAAAGTTATCGTGGAGGTCTGTAATACGGCGAAGAAAATTGTATTTTATTTGTATTTTGTATTTTGTCTTATTTCCTTTCAGAAGCGGTAGAAATGTAGACAGTGAATTTGTATTCTTTACAAGAATTAGTTTTTAATTTCGAAGAGTAAAATTAGGAGCGGTGTTCCTTGTAAGGATAACTTGAGTATCTTCAAGAATGAGGAAGCAGCAGTACAGTTATAAGAACTGAAATTCATAGTGAGAAGTATCAATATTACGAAGAACTTAAAAGTTCTCGTTAACGAGTTGATTTATTAATTAAGTCACAAACGTGTACTTGTGACGATGAAAGTATGAAGTATTGCGTGATTTTAAATTGAAGAGCTAACTAAAAATACCTGTGCCCCGTGAAGCCATTCCACTCACATATTGATTCGTGCCTTGCCAGGAAATTAGCAGCTCCATCTAATCAGGAATCAAGTTTTGAGGCTATGTTTCCTTGTCAGCGATCTAAATTAACCGGCACTACCAGAGCCCTTTCTTGTAGGACAAGCTTCCTCTACAATATCAAGCGGAGGTGGCCGTAATACATATAGTATATATATATACACACATACATACATACATACATACATGTCTTTGGCTTAGACAAAGAACGGCAATTTTAAGATTGCATATTTAGGTTTATTGCTGTCTCTCACTCTAAACCATCATATCGGACATTTTCTTAGTCAATACTTCTTATATTTTTTGCTTTCGGAAAAAGGTTAATATTCATTTTTTTATCTTTTAAATATGAATCGTAAATTAAATTGTGGCAATTTTTGATAAAAAAAATAAAATAAATTGTTATTGCGGTAAATATTGAAACAAAAAATCAGACTTTTTTTTCTTAAAGTAATATGCATGAATAACAGCAATCTGAGCCAACGATACATAAATATAAATATATTTTATATACCTTCTTATCATAATCAGTTTTCGATGTATTATTTTTTCAATGGTTTTAGAAATCGAATTTTTTCCTATAACGTTCCAAATTTTTTCTTCTACAACTGAATATTTTTCAACTTACCAAAAAAAACTACCATTTTTTGAATCTACGATGCTGCTATCTTATAAGAAAGCAAGCAATTTGCTCCGTTAGAAGCAAGGAATAATTAATTAAAAGGAATAATTTTTAGAAATTCTCGATAGAATCTTTCGCAATGAATTTTCTTTCTATGATCTTGGGGAATTTAAAAAAGGTGCTTCATTTCATGAGCATTCCAAGGCTGTATGCAACTTTGCGAGGCTAGTCTAATTAGGAAGAGATATTGAGGTTGGGTGATCAAAAAGGTTTGCCCAACAATTTTTAATTTCTATTTTAATTACAATTAAGGGGTGATGATCGAAATGATCGGTAATAAGAAAAAAAAGTGCAATCAAATACTACAATGGCTGTGATAAACACCTTCAGCCTTTAAAAAAAATAGATAAACTACAAGTTAGATTGTTGGGCAAAAAAATCAAAAACCATTCAAAACGAAATGGTTTACCACTGTGTTTGTAGTAATAACCAGTTTTGACAAAAAAAAACTAAGCTAGAAAATTCATTGCGTGAGATTCTACGTAGTATTTCTCAAAATTATTATAGCCTGGTGAAGCAATTTGGTTACTACCTTATAGGAAATACATAATATTCGTGAGTAGTAATAAATATTGCTAATCGTTGATAATGGGTCGGTCGATAAATAATGGAAGGTCATTGCAAATAACTTAATTCCATAAAATGTATGGTGGGAAATTTAATATTTTTAGAAACTTTCTGATTCCGAATTCTTACCATTATTTAAATGCGAGGAAAGACAGGATAGGAGTTGGTGGATTTAGTTTTATTGTAAGGATGGAAGTCGGTTAGGGAAATTCAGAAGAGCGCCCTCTGGAGCATGTTGTTTTTAATCACCTGCCTCAGGAGGGTCCTCAAAGCGTCGCCAAAACGACTGGCATTACTTCCCTCCACTCCCCCTCCCCGCCTCCCCCCTACCCTCAACAGTCCGCTGGGGGTTTTTGAAAAACCTTTACCTCTTTTGTCTATAAATATTTTAAAGAGCATTAAGTTCCCGTCCGCTTCGTCAGGCTGGGAAAATCAATGGACCTGGAATTAAAGTCTACACTTAAACTGATAAAGAGAGAGAATTTTTTTTTACTCTCAGATATTACAATCTGTCTCAATTAAGGGTAATAATTAATAGATAAATTAATTCATTCATATCATATTCAAAGAAAACATAAATAAATTAAATAACTAGAAACAAAATAAGGAAAACGAACATTATAGTTATAATTTTATACTAAAATAAACATCTTTAACACATTCATACTTATGTTAAATATTTACACTCAGCCAGGGAAACTCCGAACCAAGCTTGTCCCACACGTTGTGGAGGAAAAAGCTAATGGACTCCAGGAGATTCCATTTCTTTTGACCGCTTCACAAGCATTGAGAACCAATGAAGACAGAGTGAGCTATAATTGTCTATGTTTGACAAAATCCAATAAACAAAAAATCTCACCTCCCCTTCTTACTAGCATTATTGTTACTAATATTACTAACTAATTACTAATATTATTAGTTATTTTTAAGCTTCCTACAGTACAAGAAAATAGACGAGCACCTATATTTTATATCAATAGACAATTTCACAGTTAGGTTGAGAAGTCTTCGTGCCCAGTGGCGTAAGTATGGCTTTTGAAGCCCTTAGCAGTTAAGTTTTAAAGTCCGCTAAGCTTCTTACTAAAAATTTGAAGATGTGGCTGTGTGTTAATACAATTTTAGTTATTTATCGTACCACTATATATAATATAATTTAATATTGTATTTTATTGTTATAATATTGCGCTCAAAATACATTCAAAAATTACCAATTAAACTTTTAGAAGGTAGCATGGTGTTGGATGTGGCCTCTTTGTCTTAATGTTTGATCCTAATCTATGGTAATCCAGTGACCGGTGAGGCGATGTAGACCCACCATTTACTCACATACGGCGTAATAAACGTAATTTTAGTCGCGTCAAACAGAAAGCGATTTCACAGACTGATTTTATAATTTATATTCAAAGCATCCTCTTAGGCTGGGGCTCGTGGCATTTGCCACCTGCTATTTACGCCGTGCCCAGTATATTACTATTACCCACTTGGCAGCGACACAAATAGATGCTTGTGATATATTATGCTAAAATACATGACAGAATAAAAAATATTAGGAATCTCATTATTTGATGAAAGGCATGCCCTAAAGCAGTGATTCTCAACCTGGGGGGGAGGGAGGGGGGGGGCGCACCCCTCTAAGGGGTTTGAACCCGAAAGTTCAACTCCGTAAATCCAACCAGGCCTTATTATGGTCATGTAAATGTTGAGAGTTTAGAGCCTAATTATTGGGAGTTTAGACAGAACTAAACTCGGATAAATATATGAAATTGTTTTTAACAATACTAGGAGTCTCAAAATCATAACGTTTGTCTAAAGAAACGTATCATTTTTTTTTGTTATTAATAATATAAATGTAATAAGTATAAATATAAATAAATAATATAAATAATAAAAATGGGAATATTTTTAGCAGAAATCATTGATGGTTTGAATATATAAATAATATGTTTTGCATGAACTAGTCAAAAAATAAATTAGTACAACTCTTGGAAGTATTTGTTGAACATTTTGAAAATTTCAAAAAGCAGCAATTGTTTGACCAGTATGGTAAATCAATAAAATTGGTTTGGGAATTTATAGTGGCCATTTTTTTTAATCTAGGATTGATTAATTTAAGAAAAATATTTATTTAATAACGAGAATGCTGTAGTTGTTTATGACTGGAAAAAAACACAGGTCGTCACTGGAGAATTTTCATATCAATAAAACCTTTGAAAACGATACTTTGAATAATTTTAATTATCCAAAGAGTCGATAAAATATCAATTCTACATTTCAAAAAGCTGAATAAATAAAAAATTGAAAAAAAAAAGTTGCTATAAATTATTACATAGTGGTATACCATCCCAGTAAAATCTTAATGCATATAATTTATTGATTGCTGTTTTCAATAAGTAAATAAATGTAAAAAAAAAAACTTTCTCTCTCAAAGGTCGAACAAAAAACGGTTACATTTAAATAATAAAAGAACAAGAGGCTAAAATAAAACACTAATTACTAATTTCGTATTTCATAGGATCTTGTAAAAACTGATTTACAATAAGTGAATTACAGATTGGTCTCCTTTATCGTCGAGGGAGCTCGGAAATTTAAAATTGTAATTTTATTCTAATTTAAAGTCCGGAGGGGAGGAGGGTGGAAGCGGAGAATTTTTCCACTTCGTTATCCTAAGAATGCAGATTTATATTTTCATGAGAAATTGGGTAGGCGCCAGAATCATAGGCACAATTTTTCACAGAGCTCTGTGTCCGAGCTGGGAGCCACCGCATTAACGATGTACAAGATATAATTTACGGGGAAGGGGGACACAGTTATCTTAAGGGTCTTGTTTTCTAAAGGGGCTCTTAGTTAGCTGTTTTGTTTAGCCGGCTACTCGTGAATATTTTCTTGTCTTATCTTAGTTAATTATGCACTTTTCAAAGCTCGTTAAATTATCCAGAAGTTCAACATCAAAAATATAAAGCCAGTTAAAATGAACAGATAAATCCTTTTTATGAACAAAAAAAATACATAAATGTTTAAAACACTGGTCCATTTTCTTTATTAATTTCGTGAACACACAATAAAATAATTCGAACAATATTTTATGAGTTACTTAAATAGTAATCTGTATTTTTTGTGTTATCTGCATCAGAATAAAAAAAAAAAGTCTTGTTCGCTACATGTTTAATTTAATTTTGTACCAGCATTGTTTTTTAGAAGATTATTTAAATATTCAAAACATCAATGATTTCTGCTAAAAATATTTCCTTTTGTTTAAAAAAAAAAAAAAAAAATGATACGTTTCATTAGACAAAAATTAGACAAACTCCAAGTATTGTTAAAAATAATTTCATATATTTATTCGAATTTAGTTCTGTTGACAGAAAAGACATGAAAAAGCTATTTTCGGCTATTTCGACATTTACCGGACAAACGCTCTAAACTCCCAATTAATTACGAAAGGCTCATTTACATGACTATAATAAAAATTAGAAAGGACTACAAGGAAATCAAAGTGGTGTTTCCATGGTCTTTTTTGTAGATACTGTCTCCTCTTTTATTTCATTAGTTTTAAAATTAAACAATTTGAACTTATTTTATGTTATAAATAAATTAAGCAAAATAACTTTATTAGCAATATATTTATGCAAGCAAAACCTCAATTAAAGTAAGAAAAAAAAATAATATGCCATCATTACCATGCCATACCCTCCCAATTTCAATTCTTTATAGTAACACATTTTAGAAAGATTGTAGACATTTTTTTAATAAAAATTAATGATGATAATATATTTTCAATAAATAATTTTAATTTTTTTGTTGCATATTTAGTTTCAAAGGAAATATTTAAAGTTTTTTTTTTCTTTTAATATATCTTTAACTTTTCTTCCAAACAATTTATTGGAAATATTACAAATATAATATAACATTTTTTCAATCTTTATTTGTAGGTTTTAATTCTTCACTTTGCAAGCCTAAAATGTTTTATAATTGAACATGTAATATAACCTACAATAACATAAGGAAGGGGGTGGTAATGAAAGTTGTAACATTTATGTCTTCATACAGCTCTCATAAAGAGGATTCCTAATGAATGTTTTGCACAATATAAAATCTAAAAAAATTTAGAGTAAGATAAAAATTTTAAGAAATGTATTTATTTTATAAATTTATAGTGCTTTTATTTAGTGTTAGTATTTTTTTTTTTACCTTCACTAAGTTTAAAAGTACCAGAAAATAACTCTAAAATTCTTTAAACATTACTAATCTTTCAATAGTTTACATCATTTTATAGTTTTAGCTATATTTTCGGTTGTCTGAAGGATACAAGTGAGAAGAGGAGAAGGGCGGTCAATAAATAGAGGTGAAAGGGAAGCTGTGGGTCTCATCACTGATGAAAAGAGCCAACATTGGCTGGATATTTAGTTCTTTCAGTAGGGGGTTGAGGGAGGAGGGCGAGCTTTCTCTGAGTCCTCCTAGTAATGACTGCCCGTCCAATACCTTCAGGCTTCGTCTCTTCTTTTATTCTTTTTTTTTTTATTATTATTATTCCTTTACGAGTGTTTGTAGTCAAGATATTGTTCCTGCATGCCGGTGGTAATAATTTCTGATCGAAATTAATGAGTAATATAATTTTTTTGTCTAATTCTCACAGAAAAACCGTTAAGAACTTTGGCTTCTGATACTTATGAGCTTCAGGTTCTGAATACTCTGTTTACTCTTCAATAGGCCAGGGGATAATTTTTTGACAAGTGCGTAGAATCCTTGTTTAATTTTAATATTATTTATCTATTATATCCTGTATTAGATATCTATTATAATTTATTGATTTATTTTTCCTGAAAAAATAATAATACAATGGCTTTAATTTATTTTGTCATTTAATGACTAAAGTACACAATTGTAAAACTCTTAAAAATACGTTTAATCCAGTAATATGTTTATTTTATTATTATTTATTTAATTCTTTTATAACTTTTACAATCATAGTCCTTGTATAAAGATTTTTTTTTCATTATCTATGCTTTAGTATACTTTAGAACAAGATTTTTTGCATGGATTTTCATTTGATGATTTCACGGCTTACGACCTAACAAGGAGGGGATCCCACATTTGTCTCCTACATTTTGATGAATCTAAGCCTTAGAACGTTTGACATACGTATGTCCGAAGCTTATCCGCCAACGAGTCCAGGAAAAAAAAACTGGAAGACATACAATACTAATTTTAAAAAATCTCGGGCCGAATTTTTAGCAATTTACTTTCGATTTTTGTAAAATTTGAAAAAAAAAAAAAAATTGTTTTTTGTTTTTTCGGAGAGTACAAATCTGTGCTCGGTTTTAGAGAAAACTAAAGTTTTCTCAAAAATCATTATTTTGAAGGCGTTCTTAATATTTTCAGTACTGTTAACATATTTTGATGATTTTTTTTTCTTCTCTTGGTAATAGGGATGTTTTGGTACTGCATTCATTTTTAAACCTACATCAGAACCATATATATAAAACAAAATGTGATTTGCACTGCACATGCTTCTCAATTTTTTACCGGGGCTACTGGGGGGATGTTGGTGGATTAACTCTGACACCTTTCTAATATTTTAAGACATAGATTTGCCTAGGATGTCTAGGAGACATGTACGGAATTCAGATTTTCAATTATTGGATCAGAGGACCTTTTGTATGACGCTCGAAAATACAATACTTTGCCTAAATACAAAACTGCTCTCTTGTTAACGCAGCCTTTATTCCTGGCATTAGGAAGTAAGTATTAATAAGTTCGTCGTATTTTCTTATCAGAAGGTATATATGGAATTGATAGCTCTATCTCACAGCAGCAAATTTCACTTTAAAAAAACCTGAAGAAAAACAATTAACACTAAACTAAACTTTAGATATTTGCCGAAAAAAAAAATACTTTTAATAATTTTAAGTTGTCAAACAAGAAAATATGGAACTAATGATTTACAAGATGACGGGAATCTAAACATAAACATAGTTACTTAAGACAACAAATGTCCCCTGATTTTTTTCAAACTTTGCATGTTTCAAGAAATATTAGCCAATAAAATAGAAAGTCCTCTGTTTTCCTTGAGTGAAGTCAATTAATTTCAACTTCCCTACACAAAGCCTTCTGAATCATTAAAGTAATGTTACAATCACAAATAAATATCGTGTATACTCTTGTCGACCGGTTTGAAAATAGCTACCGAAAATTAAATATGGAAGAGCAGGCATATTTCACGGGTTGTGGGTTAAACGGAAATTAAATTTTTAAGGCGGCAGTGGCGGAGCTGAAGTGGAGTCCTAGGGACGTTAATGGAGAGAGGAGAAAGACGTATAGAAAAGTAAGGGATAGGGCCTAAGAGAGCCCTTGAGAACTTAAGTAGTGCTAAGCCCCCGGTCATTGTTAAAAGTTACTTCCTACCTCCTCGCTATCATCCCGTCTTCCATTACACCAAACTTCCCCACCCCCCACTCCTGTAATGATAAGCTAACCATGGGACTTCGGACTTTTATTAAACTTTTATGGCACTTGATTGGTAAGCGGTAACTTTTAATTGGTTTTCTTTCCTGCCTCCTTCCTGGAGGGTCTTGTTTGCTTTCTCACGAATCGACCCTCCACCGCCAAGAAGAATACTTAAATAATTAGTTTCATTTGGGCCAATACTCTTTGATTAAAAAAAATTAAATTTACAACTATAGTTTAAAATTACAGTTGATTGCTCTAAATTAAAGATACAGGATGTTTAACAATGGCATGTGGGAAAGGCCAAAAAAAAAAAAATATATTATCAATTATACATAGCTTATTTACTTTGTAAAAACGTAAATAAATAATAAACATTAAATTTTGCACAATGTGGGACAGTTTTCGAACAAAATTTGGGATGATCTAAATGTGGGACAGTCCCACCAGATAGATGGGGGACCTCTCGTCACCTCATTCTAATAGAGCAAGGCAGAAAAAATTAATGGACTCAAGATCCCTAGAGTCCGTAGTATACAGAGTGAGTGATTTTAAAATTACAAAAAGCAAATATAGTGGACACCGAGCTTTTGTATGGCAATGGCCTGTGATTTTCGATTTATTTGTAGCTCCGATCTATTTTTTTGTAAATATCACGGGGAAATTACATTCATGGCGGAGTAATTTTGGAAATTGGTACGACATGTGTGCATACGGATAAAGATAAAACATGACAGAATTATTAACCATAGTTGAGATAATGACAACATAGCAAACACACGCTATTGGTTAGTTTGTTTATTCAGATTAAAAATCTTCACTTTATGTCATTAATACATAAGAAAATATCTGATGTTGGCAACACATGACTTCCTTGTACGCCCATTAAATTATAAATCCATGGCTCAAAAAGTGATATTGAATTTGGTTACTAGTTTTTAAAGATTGCAGTAAAAACGACACTCGGCGTCGCGAAATCCATCTATTGACACACACAGACATACTCTCATTTTCTGTAGGTCTCATTCTGTTATTATATGTCGTTTTCCTTCAGTAGGAAGTTTCTTCGTCTTCCTTCTTGACATTAGAACTGTCAATGTCACTAGATAAAACATTGGAAATCGACAGTTTCGACCTTTTAAGCGGAAGAACCCACTTAAATCTTATTCTCCTGCTCGAGACTTGTTCATCTCACAAAATGGGAGGAAAACCAGTATTTACTCACAATTTTAACACTTAAAACAAGTAATAAAAATGTATAATTGGAGAGGGAAAAAATCGCGTTTGTAACCTTATTACCGAAACATATGATCTCTGAATTTAATTTTTAAATAATTTTTGAAGTAAATTTATTTTGACCTTCAAGTAAAGTACCCTTTTCGGCTCACCATTATCAACCAAAATCTAGTAAATACATTCATATTGATATAAAAGTCCTATTTACCAAATTTGATATGTTTTACATTACAGTTTAATGTAATTTTTGATGTGAGTCTAATATGACCTTAAAGTAAAGTACCGCTTCCGGTTTTTCAATTTAAACCAAAATCTATTATGTTATTTAAGTCAATGTATAAATTATAAATACTAAATTTGAGAAGTTTTGCATAGTATTTATAATATAATATAATATAATGTAATATAATTTTTTATGGTAATCAATTATGACCTTCAAGTAAAGTACTACTTCCGGTGATCAAGCAAGGACCAAAAAAGGAGGTTCATAACTAGATTTTACAACAATCCTAAATACAAAATTTCAACTTTATACGGCTATCCGTTTTTGAGTTATGCGAGAAACGAACGTACGCACGTACAGACGCCACGACAAAACTAGTCAAAATGGATTCAGGGATGGTCAAAATGGATATTTCCGTCGAAATCTGAAAACCGAAAATTTTCGCGATTACAATAATTGCTTTACTTCGTACAAGGAAGTAAAAACAGCAGGTTGTTCACTAAATCCGGTCCGGTGGTCCAAAATGTTTGAGATAAGGCTTTGTAAGAGCGGTCACTTGATGAAAAATGAAAAATGATAGTTTAAAATACATCTAAATTTGAAAATAAGTAAATGAACTGTATAGCAAGCCATAGCCATACCAATATCTTCGATATTTTGTGCAATTCTAATTTAATCTTTAAAGTTAATCTTGTTTTTATTAGATTAGATTTTCACACTAAACACAAAGAAACATAAAATCTACTTTATTGGACAATCAACCAGCCGCGGTTTGTAACCCTGACCAAATTATAAGCTGCACCTTACGCCATGTCTTTAAGGACATCTAGGTAAACGATACATGAAGATAAATACAGCTGATTTGAGAGCAATGGCTAAAGTCCAGAAATGCATCCGCCCAAAAAATGAAATAAATAAATAATAATTTAATAAAAAAATGTTGAATAATATTTATTTTAAAAAGAATAAAAATTTTACATATAGCCTAATTTATTTTTCGCAGAAACCTTTCTGTTATCTGTGCATTTCTCAGACGACTTGGCATCAATAGACCGGCTGGGCCCTGCTTGATTCATTATATTATAAAAAACAGCCCTCGCCCTTAACGGTTTAAACGTTTTTTTTTGCCTGCCTGGTATTTAGGACGGTGCGCGAACAGGCCGCTGAAGAAATAGGGCTAAGAATGATGCACGGCATTCGGACCCTCGCTGAAAAAAAAAATACAAAGTGTCCAACAACAAAAAAAAGTAAATAAATTTTTGAAAAAACGACAGAGAGGGTAGAAACGGTAGAGATTGCAATTAATCAAGAGTCCTATATAGGAGCATGATATTGCGACAGAAGAGCCTAGGATGGTTCTATTTAATAAAACTGTTGCCCTAGAAGCTGAGGGACTTAATGGCCCCAGGCTACACCTGCTCCTCCCACTTACCTTGCCCTAATAATGTTAGCCCTTCTATATTATACCACCTTATTTATTTCTCCATTACCATTTCGATATAGCCCGTTCTTTTGCGACCAGCTGTTCAATAAACTTGTCTTATTATGGCGCGCTTGTTCAGGACAAGGGGACCTTGTTTGTTCGAGTTGTTTCTCTACTTAGCCCTTATTATCTTTGAGTAAAGATATCATATTTAAAGGAGGTCGTAAGATTAAAAAGTATGTTCCCGCCGTGATAAAAAGAGGTTATATTCTTTAACTAGCACACTGTCTCACAGATAACACATTGACATGAGGCAGTCTACTTCTCAGTGCTGGAAAAATAAAATTTATATTGTAAAATTTTCCGCTAGAAATTTGTTCTCTCAACTTTAATATCTTTAATAATTTTCCTCCATCTGTTTCCATCCACAGATATTACTTCTTTCGCGATTCTGCCAATTATCCTTAATTTTTATTCCCTCTTCCTACTACTTTCTAATCAATAATTATCCTAAAAATAATTCATAATAAATGATAAAGAAGGTTACTACTTCACCACATACTACTTTACCATATAACTCAAAAGCTGGTATGAAACAGTCCAAATTTCTTGATAATTTGTCAACGGAAAAGGCAACATTTTGCCCAAACTTGACAAGGAAAGAGAAGAATAAAGTCCACAGGATCCACGGACCGTTCAAATTTCCTCTCAAGAAAATGAATTGAATAAAAGATTATTGAATAAAAAGGCCGTTCTTATCAAGAGGATGAACAAAAGGCTGAACACATTGCCTGTGAATGCAGACTGAAACAGGTAATGCTTAAATCCTGAAGATATTATAAGAGAGAATCCCAAAGATTTAACTGATGCTCGAAGACAACAATTCCTATTGGAATTCTAGACGACCAGATAGGCCTAAAGAATCTTTAAGGATTGATATGGATAGAGGTGGAGAACAGTTTTCCATTCCTCGGCATGATTACAATACTTCTTTTGACGAGTATCAATCAAGTTCTAATTAAAAAAAAAAAAAAAAGAACAGGTTTAAGCTGAGCTGTAGAGGTCATTTAGGACATCTTTCAGGTATGATTCTTTTAAAATGTCAACAAAACAACGTTTACTTATTTCCTTCTGAGTATAAAATAAATCACGAGAGAAAAAAATAAGAGAATTGTTATTAGATTATCTAAAAAAAAAAAATTCAAATAAAGCATCTATTCACTCATATTGCAGCTGGTCATAAGATATATGATCATATATATATGATATTATATTAATAATAATTATATTATATAATATGATATGAAATATTATATGATAACAACGTTTCGACAGTTCAGGTATCATCAGGACAGACAATCATAACATCAAACCAATGAAGACCTGGCATGGCACAGTACACTTCAATAGACTAATCAAATAACTATCTCTATTTGATTAATGATGTACTTAAATCACCCTTAAACTGTTATTTACCTATTAATACTGCATGTTCTACTATCAGTCTGCTCCAGATCACCTCACCTCCATCAGTTCTCTAATTCTATCTTTTCTAATTCTTTCCAACTAACAAAAACGGAGGTTCGATGTCTATAGCATTAGCAATCTGTGCATAAGTCCACAGAACCCCGTTAAAACTGAAATCCACAAGGTCATACCCCTCAGAAGTTTACCCGTTGGTTCAGGGCTGGTATTTTTTCAGTTAATATATCGTTATCCAGAACCAAAACTTTATACTCGCATTTCAGACTTTGATTGCCAGAGAGTCCATCCGATCTGTCCGTGAGACTATTCTACTTAGAATATCAACAATTTGAGGTGAGTCAAGATCAAGGTAGATACAGATTTTGATTGATTGCGATTTTAATAGAGATATTCTTTGTACTTTACGGATTATTAACAGTTGTTGGGCTTAAGAGACTCGGAAGATCAAGATGTCCACCCAACCAGAGGAGAGGTGTACGCACTAGAATAGACAACGTTGACTATCGCTATGAGAGGGAGCAGACATCCCTTGTTATCCCTAAGTGGACTTGGGCTACAATAGGGCCACTTAACCCCTTCAGCTGGCCGTAAAACGCTAGTTCTGGTTCTGTCCGGCCATTACTCCGTAACTTCTCTTCTGTCTACAGACCCAGGGTCCTTGTAATATAAATTCGATCATCCTAGTCAGTCCACCGGAATATAATCTGAATATAGTTCAATCGATTATGGATAAAGTTATAACCGAAAATGTTCAAGTATGGGATTGTTATGAAACAGTATATTGATTAAATAATCCAAATTTAAATTTATTCTGAATAAAAACGCAATCAATTTTCGTTTATAATACTGTTATTAGAACATACAGTATCGGTGGATATACAACAGTTGATGTACTATGATATACAAGGGTGAGGGTATACAAGGATGATGTACTATCTTTATTTGATTAGTCTGGTGAAGTGAAGTCATTGGCTTGATGTTATGATTGTCTTTCCTGATTGTACCTGAAGTCGTGAAACGTTTACTAATATAATATAGTATGATATATTATATATAATATAATTGCTGTAATATAATGTATTATTTTGTATAATATATCGGATAGTATAATATTACAATATAATCCCAGATGCTATATTAGTGAATAAATGCTTTATTTGCATTATTTTTTTAAATAACCTAATCATAGTTCTATTTTTTTCTTTCATAATTTATTTTATCATCATCATCATCATTAGCGCGACAATCTATTACTGAATCTTGGCTGCCTCAAGAATCTTCTTCCATCTCTCCCTATCTCATGCGTCCTTCCACCAACTCTGGATGCCCAGAGCTCTGGCATCACCACTCACACAATCCATCTATCTCAGCTTTGGTCTTCCGATTTTCCTCTTACCAATTGGTTCGACATTGAATGCTTTTTTCGGGACTACATTATCATCCATCCGTAAGACATGTCCCGCCCATCTAAGCCTACTTATTCTTATAGATTTGACAACATCGGGCTCTTTATAGAGGTCAGAAAGTTCACTGTTGTGTCTGATTCTCCATTCGTTGTTTTCCTTAACGGGGCCATATATCTTCCTGAGAATTTTCCTCTCGAACACCAACAGTTTTAGCTCTATGGCCCTAGTCATTGTCCATGTTTCTGACGCATATGTCAGTACAGGGCGTATTAGTACCTTGTATATGTTCACCTTTGTGGATCTAGACAGCGATCTGCTTTTCATATACTGCAGGAGTCCATAGTAGCACCTATTCGCAGCAACGATCCTCTGTGTTATTTCCTGATTAATATCGTTGTCCGCTGTAACTACTGAACCTAGATACTTGAAACTATTTACCTTTTCGAAGTTCCAAGCGCCAATTTTGATGGTTGGGTCAGTCTGTCGGTTATCTGTCGTCATATATTTTGTTTTTTCTTCATTTATTTGAAGTCCAATTTTTCTTGCTGCTGTCTCAAGGGAAGTAAACGCGCCCCTCATTGCTGCCGATGATCTTCCAACAATACATATATCATCAGCGTATGCTAAGATTTGGACGCTTTTTGTATATATAGTGCCTGTGGTCTGTACTCGTGCGTCTCTTACTGCATTTTCAACCGCTAGGTTAGGCAGGGTGTGTCTCCTAGCTAGTTAAGCTAGCGTGTCTCCCTGTCTTAATCCTCTTTCGCAACAAAATTTATTAGACAGATCTCCCTGTATTCTAACACAGCAGCTGGCATTTGTCATCGTCATTCTGACCAGTCGTATTAGTTTTGACGGAATTCCCAGCCTCTTCATAGCTATGTATAACTTGTCCCGATACACACTGTCATATGCTGTTTTGAAGTCTATAAAGAGGAGATGGAGGTATTATTGAATGCATTCATCTTTTCAAGTATCTGTCGCAGAGTAAACAGTTGATCAATAGTGGACTTTCCCTTCCTGAAACCACACTGATATTGCCCCACCACTTTATATGTGAATTTATTTTATACTCAGAAGAAAAAAGGTGAGCATAGGTTTGACATTTTACAAGAATCACACATAAAACTGTTTACAATCCAAAATATCTCTACTGGACTAATATACCAATTGCTGGAGATTAGGAGATTGTCAATTTCGAGAGATGTAATCTAACGAATTTAAAAAATTTATATTCAATGGACGCAAACTTTGAAAGCTCTGCAACCTTAATTTTGTGAATTTTTCTCCTAGAGTACTTGCTTCCAAATTTAGATTCATTTATAGCACTCAGTTTTTGACGAAATCAGAAAATATCGTCGTTCAAATCCACCATACTCCATGACACAACATCACTTAAGCGAATTATTATGTTGTATTATTGCAGCATTTAATATTCTTTAATTTATTATATCATAACTTTTCTATTGAATGCATCGAATTGAAAAAACAGAAAAAAAAATCCCTAAAATTTCAAGGTTTTGTTGGCTGGATAAAGTTCTCTCGAGGTCTCTCGCATGAGCATTTTTCTTTTTTACATGTTTGCATCCATAGAATTAACTTGAAAAAATAAAAGCTTCTACCCCGTCTTTTGCATCATGTGCCCCTGTTTGACCCTCAACTGAATTGCCTATAAATCAAGATGTGTATAATAAGCATTACATTTGTAACTTTTTAAAGTTATACGTAATAAAAATAAATAACTCACACCAAATGTATTCACTAACGACATCATTTTTTTTTATAAATGAATAAGCAATGCTTGGTAAATAACAATGTTTAATCGATAAATATCGATTTTAACCGAAGTAGAGCGAAGAGAACACATTTGCTAGTAAACAAGCCAGTTTTTTTCCTTTCTTTTTTTCTCGCCGCTTAACTCGGAGCGAAGGAAAATTTGCATTAGTAAACATAGGAGAGAGGCCCTCGAAAGCTAGAGAGGGCGGACCTGTCAGCAAAATATTCAACCTCTGGTCTCCCGCTTCTCCCAACATAAATCCATCAAGTCAGGGCGGGGGGAATTTTGACTGCCGTGAATCCACCACCAATGATGGGACCGGGAAGCAAAACCTTTTTTCAGCCGTATTCAAATATTTTAGAAACGAAAATAAAAACCAAAATCAATTACACAAATCCAATCGGGAGGTGAAGCGCTACATTTCTACAAAGGTGCATTTCTATTATGGGCAACGGAAGAGTAAAATTTTCGGCACGAATACGAAATTAATGTAGGTACGAATATTTACAAAACAATTCTTGGTAATTCCTCACATGTTATGGCTCTGGCCCTTTTTCCTTCCTTTGCATGTCGCTTCAAAAAGACTCTTTACATGAAATATCGATTTTCGTAAAAAAACAAAAATTTTTTTTTTCGAGAGTTTCGCGAAAAAAAGGAAAGAAGTTACTTAGTGATCTATTGACCTAATAACCAACGTAGATAGCATCAGAGCTAGTGCGGCCACTAAGAGAGACCATGCTCCAAGAGCGGCAGACATTGCGGGACAACAGTCCTCCAAATAAACTGAAGGCCTTTAAGAATGAAGCGAGACGATGGAGCAGCTCCAGTCGCAACATCCGCAGAGATGAAATGGTCCTTCCACAACTCAGAATAGAACATACAAAGCTTATCCACGTTCTTCTAATAACTAAAGAAAATCCGCCCAGATGTCAGAAATGTAATGAGAGATTGACAATAGCCCATATCTTTGAGGGCTGTGCTTTATACATGCGAACATTAAATGAAATAGGAATACCTACCAATATGTCAATACCTTTGGAAAATGAGGGAAAATATGTGAATAAGATAATCTCCTTTCTCTCCAAAAAACGATTTTTTAAAAATATCTATTATTACTTTTCCCTTTTTTCTTTCCTTTCACTATCTTGTTTATTTATCTTTTTATTTATTCTTATTTATTTATTTATTTATTCCTCTTTCTTATTTATGCTCTATTCTTATTTATTTATTTTTATTAATTTATTAGCTTTTAATTTATTATTTTTTGTTCTCGTAATCTTTTCGTATCATTTCTATTTAACCCTCCCATCTAATGTATTTCGATATTATTAACGTAAATGCATATGTGTCAACAAAAGCGTTTATGAACAACATTTTTTAGCCCTAATCTTTTTAAAACAACCACCCAACCAAATTAGATATTTTAAAACAAGTATATAGTGTCGTGTTATGGGAAACAAAAATAACTGAAAAGTTTAATATTCTTAAATCAACCGTCATTAAAAACAATATATTACATAATCAAGGCAAAATATATGAATTAACTGAGAGATAAATTGTTTGAAAAAAATGTGCACCAACGTGACAAAAAATATCTATAGAGACACTATTAGTTAATAGGTTAACGAAATTTCGGTTAGTACGAACCGGATCATTCGTTCCCCCTCCGAGTTCGTGTCAAGGATGGATAACTTACTGTTGAGTTAAAATTTCTTTAACTTTTTAGTTCAAATATTTATTCGGACATTTGAAGCATATTGTCTGTCTGGATACAATATAATGGTATGTCTGACATGGAAGAAAAGTACCCAGACGTGCTTTTTCCTGGACTTGATTCAATTCCCTCCCCTCCCCCTCGCTCCATCTAACTCATTTTTAATCTCCTCGTATTACTGCGAAGTCTAAATTCGGCCATTTCCTATGTTATTGAATACTAACTTAAATGAAGACTGGACTTAGGTAAAAAAAATCGAGAACATTATAAAAATTAATCCCTCCAATTCTGACAAAAAGTATTGAATTGAAATAGAAAATGTTACAATTGCACCTTAAAGATTACAGGTAAGGATAAATAATTCCTATAAACTAATTAATTAATTTAAATTTTAATATAATTATTCCATTAACAAGCTAGAATTTCAACTATAGCAACGGAACGTATTTAGATTGATATTTCAGAAACCAATATAAATGTAATTATTTATAATAAAAATTCTACTTTGCCGTTTAAATCATTCTTTACCAAATATAAAGAAATTTCGAAAGTCACTTTTATTGTATTAAGCCTTTTAAATTATTGTAAATATTTCTTGTTAAGATGGTTTTAGAAGGAAGAGTCCTAGATCAGGATGAAGATTACAGCACCTTGGTCATGTGTTATTCAAGGAAAGAAGTAGAGGGAGGGTAGGATAAGGTACTGCAAGGAAAAGACGTCAATGTGGAAAGAGTCAAGCAGTAAACATGCTTTAAAAGGGGAGGTACATTTTCTGCGCCGCTTTATCTCTCGTCTTTCCCAAGGGAGGAGAGAGAGGGTGGAGACGGGGGAAAACTAGAGAATACAAATGTAAGACCCGGATCAAAATCTTTTCATTTTCATAATACATTGCAAAATATGTATGGCTAAGATTGCAAAAAATGACCTTGCAAAAAATATGGCTCTGATGCCATATTTTGATCTTCTTTTTCTTAAATTTTTTTTTCAATTTTCCATTTCCTCGATTAATTACTATAAAAAAGTATTAAAATATTCGATATTAACGTTTAAATATTCCATAATTCAGTTAGTATCTACTATAATATTAGTATGCCATAACTATAATTATTTAGTAATTATTATAATTACTGTATAATTATGGTTAGGCATAATTATATTTATTATATTATATGTATAATTATTTTCATATTTATTTATTTTTTATATTTATTATAAGTATAAGCATACCGATGGAAACGAAACATAACGAAAAAGAGCGAGTAATCAAGCCGAATTATCCGCAATAATTATTTTTTTTATTTTTTAACTATTTTATTTTTTTTTAAGCCTCTTTATATTTACTAAAATATGAATTTAAATATTTTTATAAAAATTAAGGGGTAATTAAATGATGTTAAGAAGAAAGCAAATGAAGTGTCTTATTTTTTGTTTTAAACATCTCTAATGATTTTAAAAATCATATGTAATACATTCAAATAAAATCATATTTAACAAATTTGTTTCAATATTATTACATCTTTATTGTCGTCCACGATATAAATCTCAACCTAACTTGTTTATGTTTTGTCAGTCAGTTGAGAGACAGGGATTAACCTAAGCAGGCAAACTTCAAACGCTTTTCCTGTAAATGTACATTTATTTTCGTATTCTGTCACTTCTTCTAAGTGAAAGATACATAAATTACAACAAACTAAAAAATGAAAAAAATGGGGAAAGTGCCCCTTTATGAGATACTTGTAAAATTGCACTGGGGATTTCCCAATATACATTTACCATGATTTTTTTTTGTTTTTGAACTCTATAACTAATAGTCTTTTGAAATGTAAAGCTAAGGCACATTTATAAAGAAAAAAGAATTACTAAACAAATTGCATTTGAAAAAAAAAAAATCAACTCAAAAAATTTGATTGAATTTCTTACATTGATACTTTTTGGCTAACTGACCAACTAACTAAATGGGCAACTAATTAACTAAATATAAGAATAATAAAATTATTAAAACATTAAAAATAATTTAGTATCATCTTTATCAAGACAGTTTTCATAAAGTTACTCTCTAAGCATAGTATGAACGAAGCCACTATGTTTGACCAGTAAACTTATAATAGCTAAACTAATAATAATTGTTTATTGCGGTAAATATAGAAATAAAAAATCTGACATTTATCGTTAAGTAATATCTGTCACTGGAAGCTTTCAAAGCAAAAAAAAAAAAGCAAACACAAAAATTTTCGTATGTGGCACTCTTCATACAAGTGGTGAACGATATGTTTACAAGTGGCCAAAATAAAGAAGGCCGAAACGTTAACTTACTTCTTTATGCGATTTACTAAATTTACTAAATTATTAAATTTTATTAATAAAAAATTTTTGGACTGAAGGGCCTCTTTTTTAATGAATATAAATTAATTACCAGAAATATTTAATATCCCAATCTTGAAATGTTTAACCAATGTGAAAATCACAGATAAAAATATTTTTAAAAATCAATATATAAAAATTTTATGTAAGAAATTTAGCCCCGAACAATGCTTTTAGATTTTTGTCTAACTCAATGTGTCGGTTTTAATAATGCATTTTCACTAAAAATCTGTTTATTTTCTGAGGTATTTCGACTGAACTATGTACATTATTTTCTAAGAGAGTATGCTGCCTCGGAGATTTCAGAAAGGGCTGCCGCCGGCAACGAAGAAGTTGGTGAATAATTACAGATATCAGATGCAAAGGAGTCTAATAGATGGTGGGGTCACATGAATTACAGATGTGCCAAGCAGCACGTTGGGGGTTCCGCTGTATAATAAGTCTCCTCACAACTGCCACCTTCAACTCCTGACGAAGCCGGCATCAAAGCTCTTACATCCGACTAACATGTAAGTGGCTAGATGTTGCAGGGCGAGGAGAAGTTGTACTCGTATCTTATGATCAAGTAGAAAGCAATCAGTCCATTATTAGGTTTATTAGAAAATTAAGATAGATAATATCCCTGAATAAATAGAGATATTTGATCAGCTCATGAACTGATATTTGGGACGAAAGAGCGGTAGATCAGTAAATTGAGTTAGCGTGAGCGTAGGGCAACAGAAATCATTCTAATGGGTCACGAATCAAAATCCTTCCTCACCATCTACCATTATTTTTTGCAGATTAGCGAATCGTGGAAAAGAGTTAATTTATTCTAATGAGTCGAGAGCTTAGAAGAAAAAAAACTAACTCAGTGACTAGTTCTGACCTGATTAGTGAAAAGAGCGGTTTATACCAATCCTTAGTATTTTAATAGGTATTAAGTATGGATTAAAAAAGCTACCTTAACAGAACATAACGATAGTCAAAAGGATTCTCTCACTCCTCCAATCTATAATATAAGGATTGAAAGAGAAAAACCGATTTCAATAATCTTTTTTATAGCAATTAATCGAGGAAATGGAAAATGTAATGTAAATGTAAATCATAAATTGTAAAATGTATCTACATATATCATTTGTTTATAATATCTATATAATAAACATGCTTTTTATTATGGTTTTATATTTACATTTCTTTATAATCTATAATAATTTGATAGGGCCTACGACAGAAGAGAAAAGAAATTGGGGCTCAAAAAGGTTTTGAGAAAAATCACCTGAAACAAAGACAGTGGCAGTCAAAGAGACTCTTCATCGTGAAATGGGTAAAAACAGTTATTTTGTCTTTCTTTATTTATTGATAATATATAATTTATAAATATTTTTTTTTAATTTCCCTTACCTATATACGAGATAAATAGTAAGGGGAAGTATTCCAATCGTGAAAGTTTTCTAATTCGAGTTTTCAACGGAAATAAACGTTTTAAGTTCCCCCGAGTCCAAATAACCAAGTACCAGAAAATGGTCTGAGTGTGTGTGTGTATATGAACAGCAAAGTTCAAAAACGAAAAGTTGTACGATAGTGAAATTACATATTTGAAGTGGGCCTACTGTGTGTTATAGCAACTTTTTCGTCAAAATAGACTAACCGGAAGTGCCGCTTAAAATACAAACAGGAATCATCGAAATCGGACTGAATTAGTAAAGATACAGCGTATCTTATGAGGACTACAAGACCCTAGATGGATAACCGAGCGCATCCGAAAGAACCGAACCTCCTCCAACCAATCCGTCAATCTGTTGTCAACAATACGCTCTATAGTAATGTAATATAAGAATACAAAAGCAGAAATTAACTTAATAATTTCTACTTTTATATTATTTAATGGAAACAAAATGTTTCCATGGAAACTAAACCGAAACTTTTGATATATATTTTCAACTTAACAAACAATACAGGTAGTACACCGAATTTTTTTAACTAAAAATGTTTAAAAGACTGTTTCATTGTACTTATGTGGGAGATGATGTGAAGAAGTGAATGCTGTAAAGTAAATTTATTTCAAGTATTGCTTATGCGCATTCCTTAAAATTATAATAAACAGATAATTATTATAGGATGCGCGCGTCGCACCAGATTTTTTTTAAGTCGCGTAATAATTTATTTCCGTAATCAGTGAGCTAATCAGGTTTAAGACAGCCAACAGTGTGTCGCCCTTAATGTGTGTGGCGTGTAATATTGGGTAAAAAAAAGAAGAAAATTGCTATATTAAGTATTTTTTTTCAAAACTTTTTAAGTTTAAGTACTTGTAGCTAAAGTCACGTTCGGATTTCCTTTAATTTAACGACATTTTAATAAAACAAATGACATCATAAAAAGTGTGAACTCTTTAATTCATTAACAGGATTAAATTATTCGAAAGTATTTTATAAAATAACTGGTATTTTATGAGGTAAATAAGCTGACTACGTCATAGATAATATCTTTCAAATTAATTATATGCATTATATAGAATATTATAACCACGTATTCTACTCCATCATACATATTATGTAAAGTGTAGAATATATGTTTCTAGCAAATGTTATGCTTACATTTCATGTGACTTGCAATAATCTTATATTAAACTTAAGTTATAATCAGTTACTTAATTAAACTTAAGTTATAGCCCAGTCGCGATTTCTTGATTTAAGAATCTACTTAGTTATAATTATAGGGTTTGCGGCTCTCCTTCTAGAATTAACCTGCCAAGGAATTAATTTGGTTATATGCATATTCCTAAGATATACACGGTTAATTTCTAGGTTCGATGAAATTCATTGACCCTAAAAATCTTCCCCTCTTTAGAAGTTTATAAAAAATAGTAACAAATAATATTAAAAAACATTTATCGAATTATCGAATTAAAGTTGACATTGTAATATCAATGCATCATCACATATGTGTGAATGTTGATTGTCATTTTAATCAGAGAAGGAATAAAACATGCAAAACGATTTTCAAAGCTAATTAAAATCCTGATCTAATTAATAATAACCTGGAATTTTTAATGAGATGTTTTTCATTTATGGTGGAAGCTCTCTTTCCATTCGTAGCCACGACAATGCAGTAAATTACAATTTCCTTTTAGAAATTATCAGGGTTAGGGGTTAAAGAGTCCCTTTGAATAAGCAATGATTAGAGAGAAAAAAAGAAGAAAGGAAAGTAGAAAATTAATGCTTTATAATTGAAGCCTGTTATAATAGGAAAATTTACAACAGTAACTCAAAGCTGAAGTACAAAAATAAAAAAAATTAATTGGATTGGATATTGAACTACCCCTTGACATAATTTTATGAACAGAAACTTTTTGTTAAATTATTTTCAATATTTCTCCTTCCACATTATACGGTTGTATTCACAAGTTTGACTCAAGGTCAATTAAAACTCAATAGTTTTAATGTATATATTTTTTAGACGTTTCGGGGATATTTTGTCCCTCTCCTCAGCATCTATATAATATCCTAAAAATGTTAGGTGAGTCAATTAGTTACTACTCTAATGAGATATGGCCATTAGGTCATGGTCATGGAATTGATATATTAAAAAACTAATTAATATAGATTAATAACTAATTGGCTCACCTAACATTTTGGGGATATTATTTAGATGCTGAAGAGGGGTTAAAAACATCCCTGAAACGTCTAAAAAATATAAACATTAAAATTATTGAGTTTTAATTGACCTTAAGGCAAACTTGTCAGGATTTTATTTTTGTCTAAATCGTGCTGTAATTTTTATAATTTTCCTTCTTTAAAATTTTATTTTTTATGATACCTTATGCCATTCATTTTTTATGTGCGTCAGATATTTGTAATATATTGAAAAACGTGATTGTTTAATGTTATTTTTTTTGGAATCCAAATTATCCATTTTCTAAAGACCATTCACTCTATGACGCATACATGCACAACTTGTAAGAAAAATTGGACTGCAGCTAGTTTCTGAAATTAGTAAAACAGCTGAATCACGCTAAATATTTAGTAATGTGCCAAGCGTTGTTATATTTAATCATGCCAACATTTTGTAATTTTATAATATTATATTTTCTGGTAATGTTTTTGATCATTTCGTAATATTCGTCTGAGAAATTTTTTATAGTTCCTAAGATATCATTGAGCTCCACATATTATTTATTATTAAGTGCGATACCATTCTTTCGTAAAATTGCGCACTATTAATTTATTATATATATCGCCATCATCCCGTTTAAATAATAAATGTATAAAATTGCATTTTTTTTCAAATTCATTAATTCATTAAAGGAGCATGTTTGAAAAATGAATTCATATAAACACAAATTTAGGGCTCCATGAAGTAAGGTAATGTGGGGTAACTGCATAATCGTCTCTTTAAATCCAAATCCTCAACTTGTAAGAACTGCTCTTTTGTGAACACGAATTTCAAACACTTATGTATCAGAAATCAGCCACGGAAGCTCGTTATGGCGAAGTATAACGTGTTGTAAACATATTAGTTCCAACCTGTTGATAAAGTTGGATCTTTCGTACTGCTATTTATTACTGGTATTTATCTATCAGTAGACCTTTTTTTTATTTTCATGTTTGCAGTAAGTGGAATACAGAGCAGACCGGTAATACGTGATAGTAGGGGTAAGTGCAGATCCAAATTTCATGGCTCAATGAAGATTCTAAAATGTAAAATATTGTAAACTTTTTTCGATGATAAACTACAGTACAATAAACCTTCGGAAACCCAAATATTTTCCACTTGTCTCAGAACCGCTCCTGCTTGAATAATGAGCCTTCCAGATACCTCGTACGCACTTACCCCTCATAGCAGGAGAAAGTCCGTATTAAGTACTATTAAATTGAATTATCAATCTCATAAAAATAGACGTGATTGAAATTGGGCTTGAATGTAATATTTAAGCATAATAGTCCAAGGCACATTTTTAAAAACAGAGGAAAAATATAGCTTCAAAAATAAAGTTATTACAGTAATTTAAAATCGAACTTTGTCAAATATAGTGCGCACTTACCGTGCGCAATTACCATACTAAATAGGCCCAGAGATTAAAAAAATATTCGCAATGGAGAGGTTAAAGTTCTTTTTTGGTCGTAACTTAAACGTGTCAGTGACGGTATTATATGTGTAATACTAATTTTATTAAACTTTTATTAATTAATCATTATTACTTTTTTTAAACAACAACTTTATTCTTCTATATATTTTCAGTTAGAAACTTGCAATGAAATTAAATACAAACTAATTTTTTTTTTCTAGGACAATTATTTGACGTGGTGCATTCTAATATTTATTAGTTCTGAAACTAATAACATTTAACTATGTGCATTATGGTATACTATAAATAAACAACGAAATATAAAAATATCTATGCATCTAGGCTTCTAAAACTCGATCATATGAAGAGTCTGTTTGATGTGCCTTGGTCGATTAGAACAATAAATAGATTTAAAACAATAATAAAACAATATAACATTATAATAGATGAAGCGATAAAAAAGAATAGAGATTGGAGTTTTCCTTAGAACAACAGATGACCCAAGTAATTGAAGTCTTATGACGGCTTTGTGAAAAAAGAGAAGGCGCTTAGCGAATATTAAAACCTTAATTAAAGGGGCGGGTGGCTAATTTGGAACGGGATGAGGGGAGGGGGAGGGGTGGGACGAAGGCAGCGGCATACAAACCACTCCCTCCCTTATTACACTTTCTGAAATATCTTCTCCAATTCATCCAGTCTACTTTGAATATTCTCTCCCTATAATGTTTCCAATTCCTTTTCTACCTTTAACGGTATTAGAAGATTGGCAATAGTCCGTTCCCCTCCATTAGCTCGGCGTTTAACCGATAGGCATCATAAATTCACATTTCGAATCTCTCTTCCACTGCTGCTATGATATTAGGAGGAATTGTAAGAAATTGCTTCGTCCATTTGCAGCCCGGCAGGCCAATCGTGTTAAAATTAATAGTTTGGGACTAATGGTTCATGCATGAATTTTAATTACTCAGATGGTTTTTTGATAAAAGTCTTCAAATAATTCCAAAAGAGTTATTATCTATTAGACTCAGCACTAGACCACGTACTTATCAACTTATAATGACAACCTATAAAGTGTGTGGCATTAACCACAATTATATATTATTCAGGGAGAGCAAGAACTCAAAAATGGATGTAACTATCACAAGGTTATTATTGAAATTTATCATAACTCATAATTCTCTAAAATACCAGGAAACAACTAACCATCGGAATTAAAAAACATATGATCACATTAAAGCAGACCAGAGATTAGTACATCTCATTTTAACAGACTTTGGATATTGGGAACCTTTATTAGACTATAAATCATTCCTTGTAGATTTGAACCCAATATATTCCTGTATTCATCGAATCCTTTGTTAAATCGTTTTGCAACTCCAAGCCAACTGCATGATTCTCACGAACCAAAATCTTTACTCCAAAATTTTAATATTTACGGCGTGTTAATGTAGTCGCCATACCATTATTGGGACATTCCAAGCAAAGCCTTAAGTAACTCAAACACCAGTCAACAACTAACCTATCAACGTTCCAAACTGAACAATTAGAGATAATTTGTAATGCCTGGTAGCCTGATTGTAAAATACAAACTCTCTAGTCCTTCAGTATAGGCTGAACCATTTTGAATTGATGTACTATCTCTATGTTTAGTCATATTTTAGGCTGTTGATGTAGGATTTGCTATATCTGGTCATATTCTTTGTAATTTCTGTGTTTTCAGTCTTCGCGATAGCTGATTTGCCGGATGTTTGATTTATAACATGTTTCACTGCTATTTAAAATACGTACGACTTTCAGCAGCTGTAGCAGGGCAAATATTTGAAGTTTACAAACGTTTAAGCACGTATTTAGACTAAAAATATCTTTGTGAAGATTTATTTAACGAATAAATAAATGTGACATGCATTGAGTACTGCATCAAATTACGAAAAATTAATTAATTTGATATTAAAACAATGAAGGTAAGAAGTCCAGGCAGAGAGGCACCAGAGAATTCTGTTGTTGAAGTAACAAAACAACTTAAGAAACGATACAACTGGATTTGCATAACCAAAAGGTTATACAGGGTCCCAGTATAGAAGGAAAATATTTTAGCCCGATAAAGGTGGAGAGCCCTTATTTGCATCCCCTGGAGTGTAGCCTAAGTTTGTAAGCGTCAAAGAAGTTACAGTCTATTGCGCAAAGAAAGCAATATGATTGGTAAAAAGCAACATTTAAAACAAATATTTTTAATTTAAAATATAAAAATAATAATAATTCAAATATCAAGAAATATTACTGTATGACCAGCAGGGTTGCTTACGTGGGTCATTTTCAAATAAACTGTCACTTTGGTCTTTCGTTTCAAAGCAGTGCACATTTTGAGATATTTGATGTTTAAAACTAAAACGTTTGTAAAAAATAAAAATTCTCGTGGAAAGTTCACGCGAGTTACATACAGCACAAGTTAAAGAGTTACATACTCCGAATTTCGAAAAATTTCACAAAATATTTTAAATCAAAAATTATTCATATTTTTATTACTGGGATCCATCACACAACGGCAATCAGTCCTGCCATAAAACACTTATTTAGTGCCAAAGGCTACTTTATATAAACGTGAATACTTTTTTTTTTCACATTTCGAAAGCCATAGTTCACTTGAGAATTTTATAATCATTCAAAGAAACAGTGGAATAATTCTAACATTCCAAAGTATTGACTCACAAAATATAACTTATAAGGTTTCTTACAGAATACTTTATGTTGACAATTAAATTAATTAAACGATTAAATCTGACCGAAATTAGATTACTAAAGGGAGAAGCACCAGATCTGCCGATACTAGCAGTTAAATCTTTATCAAAAATGAAACAAGTTCATAAGTGTTTTAGTCCAATTTCAGGAAAAGTAATAAGACGTTGTAATTTTCCTGATATCGTAGATAAGGCCATTTAAATTATAATATTACACAAAATCGCAACAAATTTCAATCCGGTAATAATGCTAGTGATAGTGTATTGTTTGTGTGGTAATTTTGATGTAACCCTGACATTAAATCAACAAGATTTATTTTGAATTCTGTTTAATTTGTGAGTGTACTTTCGTTTTTTTATGTCAACAAGTATATAAATTGATATTAGACACAAATATTTAATAAATAAAATTTTCAAATTAAAACTTCTTGAAACAGAATTGGCCTTCCGCATCCCCTGGAACACGCTATTACATTTGTTCAAAGTCAATTTAAGTAGGTCTTTTTCCAGAGCGAACAGGTGGCAAGACCAATTGTAACGCCATAACTGTTCGTAATTTATCACAGTTTTCCTCCTTTTTAGAGTAATTAATATTATATCCATTATTCTTTTTATTTATCAAATCCTATACATCATTTTAGTGTTGATCTATTCTATCTTCATTGTATTAATTGCAATTCACTGATGATGCATACACTATGAAGCAATTAATTTGGAAAATGATGATCCTTAAAATTTAAATCCTTAAAATGATAATCCAGTAGCATTTAATTAACCTTTTTAAAAAATAGTTGTCCATTTTTCAAGCTTTGTTCCTTAATTCATACCAAAAATGGCTTCAAAATAAGTATTATTCAAAATTTTTATCAAGATAAGGAAATTTTAATATTTTTTTTTCATTAGACATATATAACCATGAGATTATTAATATATTAATAATGAACCTAAATATTCGAATCAAACACAATTTCGTATTTGTGAGAAAAACTTTGGTTTAATAAAATAATTTCAATTTTTTAAATTTTCACGCATATATTATACAAGTCGAAGCTGCCGCAAAAAGTATTGAGAATACTTCAGCTGGCTCAGTATTGAGAATTAAAAATAACTCACTAAAGATAACTACTTAATCACTAAAGACGCATCGCAATCATGCAATAACAATTAACCATAACACATTAGAACAAAATCCGTTTTATAGTTGAAAATTAAGCCAAAAAATGCTAAAAAAATGTTTCATATTAGGTAAAGATAGATAATTTATTGCAGTAATATATTTTCATGCCAGTGTAAAAAGAGATGCAATTATCAAACAATAGCGACTGATATCATTGATCATATTAATGAAATTTTGATTTATTCAATATCTCATTTATTTTTTTTTTTATTGTTTAAATTGATCAATTTAGATTAGACAAAATAGACCTTATTAATCCGACAATACATTAATTAATAAAAAACTTATTAACATAGTCATAATATATTATTATTTTTGTAACTTTTCGAAGCTATTTAATACATTTTTTGGGAATTTTCAAACCTGTCCTACTATGTCCTGGTGTCACCTACGTCCAGTACTAAAACACCATTAATCTACTACTATAAGTAGAATATCCTTTTAATTTTCAGCGTGCTAAACATTCACATATTCTATTTTGACACACTAGTTTATTTCTTTTTCCTCGGTGACATGTTATTTCATCATTTTTCATTTCTTACTAAATTCTTTACAACAAAAATATTGCCTTTTGAGTGCGATAATTCTCTAATCACAATATTCACTTCACTTCGGTGAATTATTTTTGTTGTAAAAAATTAATTAAGAAATGAAAAATAAAGAACTGTCACGTGACTGAGAAAAATAAATAAATCAATGTACTAAACCAAACTACTTTTGGTTGTAGGTTATTAATATTTTAATATTGGATGTGGGTGACACAATAGCATAGTTTGAATATGGCCAAAAAATGTTTTATAAAAATATTATGTTATGACTATGTAAATAAGTTTTCATTAGTAAATGCATTGAGGAATTAGTAAGATATATTATTTCTTATTCTAAGTTGATTAATTTTGTAAAAAAAAAATTTAGAATCTCATTAGATGTGAACAATAATAATATTTTTATTGATTACAATTTTTTTTTAATTTATTTTTTTTATAAACGTTTGAGGCCTATTAGAGAACACTTTCTTATAATTCTTAATTAATACTTTATCGTTATTTTCTCTCCCATTCTTTCCAATATTCCTCATTCCTCTTTCAGACCACTTTGAACCGGATTTTCTTTTCGTAATTCTTTTGAGTTCTTCCATTCTCAAAACCTTATTTTTTAAATCTCTCTCTTGCTCTTTCTCCATAGTTTTCCTTTATTGTGTTCCCATGTGATTATTTTCCTATTTGTCCTCACCTCTTTCCTTCGTTTGTTAAATATTGATATTATTATTATTATTAATATCTACACATTTGTGATAATATACTAATTGTTATGTAAATTAATACAAATTCAATTGGTCTTTTTCAATAGCCTCAATATTTTGCGCTTAAAGCATTACGACTACATCTATATTACTATTCTAAACCAAGTGCATACATCGTCAGTGTAAATTAAATATAAAACGAAACAACAACACTGACTAATTTTCATAATAGGCTGCAATTTAATAAAATAATGTAATAAATAAAATCTAGAAGATCATTCACATTTTTTTGTTGGTAGGGGGAGAGGGAATTGAGCCAATGCGCGTTCATACACAAATTGTTAATTTAATTATAGCATGTTATTATGCTATTAATTAGTTTATTTTACCTTTAACATAGAGGAAAATCGGACAAGGTTATTGGTCCGTGGGTAGCAAGAGCGAGCGGAGCAATATATGGCAGTGATCACGTATCCATTTTATGCTCTCATGCTTAGCTTGGGAGCGGTCTTGGCCTGCCATTGTAGTTCCGATTCCAAGCACGAAACAACAATAAGGCCTCCCGCACTGTATTCAGACATATTTGGGATAATTTATTATTTGTTCTCTTTTGAAAAGGTACTTTTCGACCCCATCATACTTTCTCGGGATATAAAGAATTTATGGCGATACCCGAGGTATCATACATTACGGAACACCTGTTTCACAATCCGATAAAGTAGATGATTGTCGCTCCTAGATGTATCCCATTCACAAGATCTCAATTCTGAGCATTGTTCTCAAATTTATCAAAAAAGAAAAAAATCTGGCGCCGTGCGGACATGCAATTTTCTCTTACCAATATATAATAATTATCGTGAATCGTGTTAAATAAATATAAGCGTGAAGTAAACAACTGAGCTGAAGATAGCGTACTGTTTGGAACTATATAACATGCATGCTGCTAGGTGGGGGAGGGTCCAGTTTGGTTACATCCATCTGCTTTAGGATATACTCGGCATTCCATTTAGGTTCGGGCTCTAAGCTCTTGCATTTCCATGTACCGTATATTTTTTGTTACAGCTCCGATTTAGATAAGATTTTTTTTTTAGATAATTAAAATTAAAATTACTTTTCATATGATTGTCTACATAATTAATATCCAATACAATGAACAGTATTTGAGCTATAAGCAAATCAAATTTTATTTTCGTCGTAACTTTTTTAATTGAATTTTTCCGGTGATATGTAGGTACTAATGATGAGATACAGTTTAAGGAGAAAAATATAAGCAAGTTTCATCAAAATCGTTATAGTCGTTTTCGAATTTTTTTTCAAAAAGTGTAAAATCGATTATGTTGCCGGTATGTCTATTTTAGTGAAAAAGTTATAACATCCTAGACATATACCTACCATAAATTTCAGTTTCATACAGCTTTTCGTTTTTGAGCTAGGCCGTTCACATACACTGTTATAGCTCAATACGCTCTATCTTTACTAATACTATTAATATAATAATATTTTTAATTTTTTTTTTTAACAGAATTGTTGAGAACATTAGTAACTAGATAAGGGAAGGCGCAGTTTTGCCACATCCATCTGCTTTCGGACACACTCAGCATTCCATTTAGGTTTGGGCTCTGAGCTGTTGTATTTCAATACACTGTACCTACTTTGCTAATACAGGTGCGATTTACATAACTTTTAAAAAATATATATAATTCAATTACCTTTCATATGAATCTATACATAATTTACCACAAAATGCATATTAATTGAGTTATGCATAAATAAAATATTATGTTCGTAAACTTTGTTTTTACCTCTATTTTCTCGGTGATGTACTACATATATGAAAAGTTAAAGGGCTTCAAGAAAAAAACATTAGGCAAGTTTCATCAAAATCGTTAGAACCGTTTTTGAGAAAATTGTAAAAAAAAAAAAAAAAAGGATAAAATCGATGATATAAAGTGGCATTTCCGGGAAGCCGATTTCAGCGATAAAGTTGCTCTGATATCCCATACATACTTATAAATATATTAAATACATAATTTCAGCTTCGTACATTTTGCTATTGAGCTTGGCTGTTCACTCACACATAAAATATTTTATTCTACCTATCTCTCGCATAAGAATAATCACGGATATGTAGATCGGCATATTTTAAGAAATAAGCACGCTAAACAAGCCTTATTTACATGTGACTGAAGTTTAGAACTGCACAAATTAACGAACACGCAACAGTAAAAGCTTCGGAAATTACCTTATAAACAAAAAAAAAAATTAGAAAGACATTTAACGATACTTGTTCAAAACTCAGTTGTAATAACAACCAGTTAAATCTTGACTTAGGATAAAAATGACATAATATGACTTTAAAATGACATAGGATAAATGTGTGTTAATGGTGAGGATATATTTAAAGCTACAGATCACTAGGAAGGTATGCATTTGAGCGTAGACAATTTTTACCAAGGAAATAGTAACCCAAATATTTAATTATGATTAAAGAATAAAAAAACGTCATTACTGATGAGTGTCTCTAATTTCGCGATGTTCAATGGGGTCATCTGGGTTCCATGGAATAACACTTTTTATAATAATTATTTATATATGCATTTAAACACTAATTATTACAAAAGACCGCGGATAAGAAAGCATCATTGACTTTAAAATATGATACGAAATACTTATCTGATTTTTTTTTAATATACAAATTTTTTAAATCAATTATTGTTTAGGTATTTTCGTCAAAAACAGTCATCTACCAGACTTGAGGTTTTCATAACCACCCCTATATTCATGTTAATATTTTTCTTTCTATCAACATATTTTCTTACAAAAAAATAAACAATGTATTTAAAAAAAATTAAAAACCATTTAGTAGAGAAATTTTTCTTACTAATATTAGCCCTCAGCCTTTTCATTTCCTAATGTAAGACGGTTGCTAAATGCAGAGTATAAGCTTGACCACGGACGCAGTTGGCAATAGCCTAAGCAGTGGCTTGGTGATTGATACGAGTTCATTACGGAATGGTAACATGGTGGCTGGCGCACCCCCAGCCCTAACCACAAATAGCCCGAGACCCAACTGCAACACCCACTACACTACGACCTACCAAATTATTCCAAAGAGCTTCTGTCTAATACTTGTTTCCTTAAGCCTAAATAAATTACACCTTTTTTTCACAAATCTGAACTCTCCATCACTAATTAATTTATTTGTTTTTAATTTATTTTATTAATAAATAAAATCTTCACCAATCAAAACAAGATGAGATGGTTTGAAGCTCTCAATTTCGGACACATTATTAATTTTATATTTGTACATCAGCGTAGATTCCCAATCTTTGAAATTTTAATTATTATTGGCATACAATCCTTAATGCCTAAACTCTTAATTCACAAATAATCACAAACCCTGAAGTATGATTTCCAAAATAAATTCCAACAAATCCCATCACATTTAACCTTCATAGCAAACCTACATACCTTATTCCTTAACCTTTGGAAAAGACCTACTACTTAGCTCATAGCTGGAGAAGCGACTAACTTGGAACCCTCGCGAGACTGAAACGACAAACAACTGCTCGTTGTTTGCAACTAATTCAGTATTATCAGTATTAGTATAACAAAAAGTTTCATTAAGCAGTTACATGACTGGTCTGTCCGGACTTACGGAGTTGAACTTTGGGACTCTACTTAACCATAAAATTACTCGGCATCCAATCCAAAATTCCTCATCGTTCCTAATGCCACAAATAAGATAATCCATACTGTCACATATCTTACAGAGTAAGCGCGAAATACAATATCAATACTCAAACATAACAACAGAATAACACGAGATATGCCTACAACTGAAATTCCCATTTTATATGAGAAGGACACTCAAAAAAGACGGATGATCCTTCCCCATTCCCGACTTATCATTATTTCCTATAATTGCCAGACCATTTGCTGGTTGTCAACAAGCTATTATAACTTAATAAGCTTATAACTGAAGAAAAAAAATTAAATAAATTTATTTGATATATATTATTGTCTTGCAATAATTAATAATTCCTTTAATGAGAATGGGACACAAACTAGTGTAATGCTAGTTATAAATAGTAACACTTGCAGTCTTAAAGACTGACTACTATTTAGTAGCGACCGGTTATTTTATCGAGTGTTATTTCCGAATTACCGGTGAATATTAAAGCTTTGTCTCTTTTTTAATTTAATTTTCAAATTATTTTATTAATACTTTTTATAAACTATTATTATTATATTATTATAGCCAGGCGGTTGAGCGTTATCCTGACCAAATCACTTTGTTGCATAATCGTTGGCCAGTTATTTTTTAATATTTCGTTTTTACCTCCTTTTCATAAATAATTAAAAATATATGAATTAATTAATATGAAAGAGCAAAAGCTGAAAATGATTGTTAGGATATAAATGGAAAAAATCCAAAAAAGAAGCCAAGAGTCTCAAAAATAACACAAATAAATAAAAAAAATATCTGTCCATATTTCGCCAATTCAGAGACAGCATCCACTGGTTAGTGACTTTTTTGACTCCTGTTGTGAGATGTGCTACATTTTGTTCTGTATTAATTTTTGTTCTTTATATTTTATTTATTTCTTCCCTACTGTCCTGATGATGCCTGAATTGCCGAAATATCGACAGATGATTTGTTTTTATTTATTTCTTTTATTTTTGAAGGTTTTGGTTTCTTTGTTTAGATTTTTCCATTTATGCCCTAACATATGAATAAAATAATATTTTTAGAAAGCGAAATTATGTGTGTGCGTGTATATCTACATATCTATCTATCTATCTATATATATATATATATATATATATATATATATATATATATATATATATATATATATATATATACATATATATATAAATAATATATATTAATTGTTATAATGTTTTATTATCATAAATATTATTTAATGTAACTCTCCACAGGCCAATGCCAAGACAATGTAACAAGAATGTATTGCTTTATACAATAAAATAATCTGTCTACATCTTCTTCTTCTTCTTCATAGGCGCGAAAGACGCACAAGGCGGCCCTTGGCCTGCTCAATCACTCTTGCCCAGTCTTGAAGCAAGTCTCAGAGACACGTTAAGATTTCGAAGGTCCTCTGAGAGGCTGTCCTTCCATCTGCCTCGTGGCCTCCCTCGAGCTCTCACTCCTTCTGGACAATCCTTATATAGCTCTTTGACGGTTCTGCCATCATCCATTCTATGGAGGTGACCCAACCAGTTTAGACGTTGTATTCTGACATAGTCGGAGAGCTTCACATCGTCATATAGGGAATATACTTCTCTATTCTTTCTAAGACGGTATACCCCATTTTCTTTCACAGGTCCCAGAATGCGCCTTAATATTTTGCGCTCAAAGATGTCGATCTTTTCAGCTGCTGATTTTTTTAGTACCCATGTCTCACTTGCATAAGCTGCCACTGGTCTGATGAGGGTCTTATATAGCCTTAACTTGGTTAAGCGGTTAACTAATCTCCTTTTCATAAGATGAGCTATAGAGAAAAAAGCTTTATTGGCCGAGATAATGCGTGCCTGGGTCTCTTCCTCCTCCTCCAATGCTTTATTAAACTGTGCACCAAGATACTTAAAACTAGTAACACATTGGAATGTGTAGTTTCCAATTGTATAGCACATCTGGGGTCGCATGGGTTTCTTTTTCCTCAAGATCATAATTTTTGTCTTCTCTTCATTAATTTCTAGGCCAAATCTCCTGGCCTCCCTTTCCAGCTTCCCAAAAGCCTCTTGGACATTAAGAAGAGATCTTCCAGCTATCATCACATCATCGGCATATGCTAATAATTGGGCTCCTTTGTAGAAGATATTACCTCCCTCATCCAGATAGGCTCTTGCTACTATAGTTTGAAGAATGATGTTGAAAAGTAGCGGGGCTAGAGTATCACCCTGCCTGAGTCCATCGTTTATCTGAAATGCGCTGGTTAACTTGCCATTGACTCTAACTTTGCAGCTGGTATCGTTCATTATGCATATTACAATTCTGATAATGTTTAAGGGAATATTCATCTCCTTCATTGCCTGGAACAATTCCTCTCTCAAAACCGAATCATATGCCGCCTTATAATCAATGAACAGTAGCCACATAGTGTTTTGAAATTCTTTCATTTTCTCACACATCAGTCGCAAGGAGAAGATTTGATCGATGGTTGATCTGTTAGGCCTGAAACCTCCTTGGTAATCTCCCAGCTTACGCTCCACATATGGCAGTAGGCGGTTGTAGAGAGCTATTGAGAAAATTTTGTACGCTGTGTTCAGCAGGCTTATGCCTCTATAGTTCTTGCAGTCCGTCCTATCCCCCTTGTTTTTATAGAGTGGAACGACTGTTGCTTCTGACCACTCTTTCGGCATTCTCTCTACTTGCCAAATGTGTGAAATTAGTCCATGCATCTCACTAGCTAATGACCCATTTGCCACTTTTAAGAATTCTGCATGTATTCCATCTGGACCAGGAGCCTTATTACTTTTTAACTTTTCCACAATAGCTTCGATATCCTCTTTATCTGGTGGAATATCTTCGTCGTCATCGCCAACACTCGCATAATTTACTGCTCTCGTGGCTTCAGCCTCATGCTCAGATCTCAGGAGTGATTGAAAGTATTTCTTCCAATGTTCTTGACTACGTCTGCGACCAATAGGCGTCCATTTTCACCCCTTATAACCAGGTTGTTATTTCTAGTGCCTGTTTTCTGCTGCTGGACCTCCTTGTAGAATTTTCTAGCCTCATTGTTGCTTCTGGCTTCCTCTATTTCTCTGACCTTGTCATTCATCCAGTTTCTCTTCTTAGACCTGATGATTCTTTTAGCGTGGACCCTAGCGTCATGAAAATCTTTTCTACTCTGCCGAGTGTCCTTACCCAGCCACTTGGTTCTTAGTATATTACGAGCCTTGATGGCTTCATCGCACTCTGTATCAAACCAAGATCTATTTGGAGGCTTTATTCGGCAATATTGCTTTGCTGCTGCAGTGATTGACTCCTTCAACTCCTTCCACTGAGTTTCTACCTCTTTGTCACCACTTACAGCAGGGATGCTCCTTATGTTTTCTTCCAAATTTTCTTTATATTGCCTCCTTATATCCTCATTCCTTAATTTATCTCCACTCCACTTGCTCGATTGGTTGAGGTGCCCCTGTTGTGTATATGTTATTCTGGTCACAGTCTTTGCTATAACAAGGAAATGATCAGAGTTCACATCTGCCCCTCGGTATGATCTAACATCATTGACCTCATTAAAATGCCTACTAGAGACTAGCACATGGTCGATTTGGGTGAATATTCCGTTTTGCCAATGCCACGTTTGTTTATGTTTATCTTTATGGGAGAAAATTTTACTCATCACTACCAAGCTTCTCGATGCAGCAAAATTTATCATTCGCACTCCATTTTCATTTGTTTTAGCGTGCAAACTATTTTTCCCTGTGGTAGGTATAAAAATTCTTTCTTACCCAACCTGAGCATTGAAGTCTCCCAGCACTATTTTCATATCAGAGGAAGGGCTGGCTGCTAGTGCTCTGTCCAGCTCATCATAGAAAATGTCTTTTTCTTCCTCACTCTTCTCCTCCGTAGGTGCATATACATTTATGAGGGTCACATTGCATTTCTTCCCTCTTATCCTTAATTTGCAAAGCCTCTCATTGATGGGCTGGAAATCCATGACAGCTGATTTAAATCTTTAAGGTACTACAAAGGCTGTTCCAAATGCATGCTTTTCAGTACTACAACTGTAAAAGATGGCATAGTTTCGACCTTGCACATTCCCACTTCCCTTCCACCTGATTTCCTGTATGGCTGCTATGTCTACCCTCATCCTGCTTAGCTCATCGGTTAACTCTTTGAGTGCTCCTGCTCGATTTAAGGTCCTCACATTCCATGTTCCAAATCTGTAAACCTTTTCCGTTGCGCCGTGTCGTTTCCGTGTGACAGTCCGGTATCCGAGGCCTGGTTTTTTAGCTTGTTTAACGGTGAAAGTTTTTACAGAGGTTGGGTTGTCGGCCCTACCTCTAACCCTCTAATCTATCTACATAAATAAAATATAAATTTAAATATAAGGTTCGATATAGAATAGTATTATTCCCTAAAACTAAATCTAAATCCTTTCATGATTTACAAAGAGTTTCTTAAACCAAACATACATTAATAAAATAACTGCTACGCGAATGGTTAGTTTTAATAATATTTATTAAAAAAGCTTCTAAACGTAAAATACTCGTGGCTTAAATAATAAATTTAAAGCATAAATGCTAAAATAAAAAAAACTTACAGCACAGAATATTGCGGGCTCGGGAAAAAAAAAGGCACACAAAAATTTACAGGTACTCAGCCAACAGAAATTAAGCACTTACACCGGGTAATCTTTGAATAAGATACCATTGAACTGAAGAACGCGCTTCATTACAGATAAAAAGGTAATTGGAACAAAAGGAAAGTTTCACCCCCTCTCCCGGACATAAAAAAGTTCAACTCCCCGTAACAAGTAATTAATGAAGATAAGGAGCAATTTATAAAAAGAAAACTCGGACAAAGTGGAGTAAAAAAGGGAGTCAGGGGAGCAGGGTGATGAAGTTAAAGGATGTGAGCTGGCAGTAATGGCTATGAATATGTAAGTCCAGCTCTTGTAGATCTTAAGTCGTCAGCCCGCTCTTCCTTCATTCTGTCATGGTGGTACCTACCACCACTATCATCATCTATTATCTTCTTCTTTATGTCCGAATTGATTTATACTTCCATCAATGGTACTTGGGTAATGAAAGCTATTCATTTTGTACAGGCTAGATATTCATTCATCCGCCATGAACAGATCGAATAAAAATAAATATTAAAAAAAATAAAATCATATAAAACAGTGGACTAAAACTTAAATCTTCCTTGTCAACTCTTGAGAAAAATGACTAAGTTTCACGTTACATAGAAGCACTGTCGATTTACTGTCGAGAAAAACGTTTTGCACTAAAAAAACAGATTGATGTATAAAATAAAACTTTACATGTCCAGTAATTGTTTTATAGTAAATATAATATATACAATATAATAAAGCAGTAGCGAAGTCCTTTGAAGATTTAGAGAGTATCTTTCTTGATCTGTAGAGAACCGTCATTTTGTTGATGGACTATATAATGAAAGAAAATATGACGAAATATATTTTCGTCGGATATGGCAGTAGACCATTCGATCGAATAGTGACTATTGGTAATAGTACATTTGAAAGTGTCTTAATTTAACGACCTCGGAGCTCAAATTAACTCTGTAGCACATCCACAGAAATCAGAGAAAGGCCTGTTGTCACTAAAATATGTTACTTTGACCTGCTGAAGAATTTGCAAAGCAGACTCATTACAAGCCACACTTTACAAGATTATAAAGCCTCTGTTCCAACGGGCAGTGGTCTGACGAGAGTACTTACTTCAGGTCGTTTCCATGGCGTCCTTTTTCGACAGTAAACTTGGCAAATCTTGTGCGGATACTAGGCTAAGTAGAGAAACCAAAGTGTTTAGATATCCAAACGCTTATAAATGTCGAAAAATGAATTTGGACAGTGATGACGAGGAAGTAGATTTTCGGTTCAGAGGTGGTGGTTATTTATCAATTAAATGTAAATCAGAAGCAACGTTAACTTTCAGCCATTCGAGTCTGATATATATATATATATATATATATATATATATATATATATATATATATATATATATATATATATATATATTACCAAGTAAGTCTACTGTCTAGATACATTCTAAAATATTAAACGTTTTTAGTAGTTACGGAAATGTTATTTACAATAACTAGTTGAAGGTGATTTCTTCGCAGTGGAGAATCGGAACTTTCGAAAACCGAATGAGCGATCCCTATATTTAAGAAAACTTCAATAGTGACAGTAAATCCAAATGCGCATGCGCGATCAAAACCGCTATAGTAAATTCGAGAATATATTCCTTGAAAACTTAATAAAGCTACATCAAATAAATGTCAACAATAACAATAAATCGAAATGCGCATGCGAGATAAAAAAAATAAATTTAAAAATGGAATCAGAACCAAAACCTAATAAATAATACTTAATCTTAACAGAAAATCAAAATGGGCATGCGCGACTGAAAATCCGATAGTAAATTCGGAATTGTCCTTGAAAACCTAATCAACGATCACCAACTCGATTAAATACCCCCTCCACTCTCCCTTCCAAAAAAATCAAAAATAGTAAATGTTTGAAAAAAAAAACATTTTTTTCAAAAATTTTAACAGGTTAATTAATTAACAAATAATATAAATTATCTAATAAACGAATATGCCAAAATTATTTCAAAAGTCATTATTTTAGGTAATTACACTTTTTTTCAATAATAAAATAAGTAAAATAGAATTAATTCATGTCCCGTTAGGTTACAATTGAAATGGAAAAAGTTACTTTGAACCTTTACTTGGAAAAGGTTACAATTGAAATGGAAAAAGTTACTTTGAACCTTTACTTGGAAAAGGTTACAATTGAAATGGAAAAAGTTACTTTGAACCTTTACTTGGAAAAGGTTACAATTGAAATGGAAAAAGTTACTTTTGAATTGGCAAAGGTTACAATCGAAATGAAAAAGTTACTTTGAACCTTTACTTGGAAAAGGTTACAATTGAAATGGAAAAAGTTACTTTGAACCTTTACTTGGAAAAGGTTACAATTGAAATGGAATAAAGTTACTTTTGAAATGGAAAAGGTTACAATTGAAATGGAAAAGGTAACAATTGATTAGGAAAAGGCCTCAATTGACTTAGAAATACTGTAAAATACCATTGTTCCTTCCACAACAAAATATTGCAGATAAAAACACACATCCTCTCCCCCTCCCCCTCTCCTTCACCAAAGAGGCAATGAATCATAGACAGAAATAACAACGAAACGAAAATCAATCGACCTCTTTGCCAAAGGCTTAATCTCCATTAGAAAATGTCAACCGCAAAGTAGGTCTGCGAACGACAGTCAGTGAACTAAACAGTCAGTAATATGCACATTAGTAGCTTCCACGCACTGCCCCAGGGGCATTCCTTTGCGTTGAGAACAACAATAACAATAGCAGTAATAATAACAGAACAACAATTCCAGAAGAATCCAATTGATCGGATTGATCTATCATCACCAAAGAATTGAATTGTTATTTAATATGTATGTATTGAATAAAATAAATGATACATTTTAGAATAAAACGATAGTAACGATGTTGCATCTATTTAGTAGTTCATAACGTGCTAAATAATAGCCATAAATGTAGAAAGATGGCCGACACTCTGCGTTAAAGGAATCGAAAAGTACACGAACGTGTACCGTTTTACTAAAAGTAATTGAGAAATTACAGAAGAAATAAGTAAAAATACAATCAAAACTTCCATAACGCATATTATTTCACAACGGTTATAATATGGAACCACGTTCCTAAATATTTGTTAGTATAAAGTATAAAGTTGAGTCTCAAGAGTTTACAATAGAAACTGTTAGTCAAATTTTTTGGTGGGTGTAAAGTTGACTTCTATTGATGTCAGCATTGATTTCAATGTTTAAATGACCAAAGAGATAATAAAATTTATTTAACCACATTTCTTATTAAAATACCTGAACATAAAATCAAAATTTCAAATCTTGAGCAACTCCAAATGATATAGCAGACAAATATTAAAATTCCTGATTTTTTACATTCTCCCTAAATCACAAAACTTACCCTGGGATAAATAACAAATAAATACATTTTTTGCTACATAATCCTTTCTATACATTTTTTCGTTATCAGGAAGCTTGAAAAGTAAAGTATTTGCACTAATTAATATTGTTTCCATTTCTTTATTTGAAAATTATTTTGAATCAAGCTTCAGAAATGAGTAATATAATTGTTAGAAATAGTGGCTTTTCGTAGCAGGAACCTCCCTCCTTCCCTAATCTAGCAAGCTTACCTAAATAATTTTCTGATCTAATTTCTTAAACGGGAAGAAGTAGTTGAATATTAAAATAGATTACCATATATTAGCGTTTATCCTGATGTCCCTCTACTCGCTAACATAGTCTGTTCCAATTTAATAACAAGGCAGGATCAACCAAGCCTGTATCAATGTTAAAACCGACTATTTTTGTTATAAGGACCTCTCGAAGGACCTCTAACCTCGCCAAAACTAGTATAATTTTTAGAGCGTTACAATATATGTATACATTTTGTTTACTATAATGTACAAAATTTAAAAATATAACAAAAAAAAACAAAACTTATTAGCATAATTTATAAAAAAAAAAATTAGAACTAAAAAAAATCCCTCCCAATCTGAATTACTATCGTTTTATATATTACCCGAATAATGTATTGTAGATTGTATTACATTCAAAAATACTAATTAGAATAGTGAGTGATATTTTTAGTTTCCAGTCCACTTTTACTCAAATTTTTATTTCAATATATCTTAGCGTCTGTTCAGAGTAATTAATAAATATTTTGTATGAATCTTATAGATAATTTAATACTATCCAAGATTGGTCATAATGAATTTTGTACTAAACATCATTAAAAATCGATATTAAGTCGAAACCACTGATATATCTACCCTTTTGCGTTGTTTTTTTTATTTCATTTTTTAACGGCTCCGTATCTCAGTAGCTCTTCCGAATATTCCAACACGTTTTATCAGCGAGTTAAAGGGCGGCAATAAACCGTAATAGGCAAACTTAGGAATAAAATTCCTCTTTTTCGTATTATGGTACTCTTCTTCCAATTGAACGATATGCTGAACTATTCATGAGCTATATCTATTTAACTAGTAACTTTTAGGCTGTTGAAATGAAATGTACTGTTGAACTGCTACTTAAGAGTCTTAAGACTTTGTTTCAAATCTTCGAGTAATAACTAACTTATTTATGTTCCAAATGGAAAACATGAATTAGAAGAACAAGATTTCCACATAGATATATTTTTTTTTCTTTAATTTCACCCTAGATGTAAAATTCATCTTCAAGTTATGCAAATTATACTATTTCTTTCTCAGAAATCCCTTTATTTTCTTTAACGGGTTCCCAGATAAGCAGTACACTAATTGGAATTTTAAAATATATTTTATATTAATAGATTTTACTGTCACTAAACGTTTTTAAGACACTGCATAACGACTTCATAGTAACTATTGGCCCTCCGTAATACATAATAAGTTACAAGACGTATTTGCCTAGATCCTTGCTTCCTAATGCTTTTGGAGTATTAGGAATGAGACCGGACGCGGCCAAAGGGAATGAGCTTGCAGAGAAAGTCCATTGGGAACCTCTGATAGACACTATTCACAAGAGATAATTAAATCGGTTCTAACAAGACCGCCAAATGCCAGTCGGCAGGTTTCTCAATCGGGATAAAGGGAATACATTATAGCTCAAGCTTAGGACTAAGTTGGTTGGACTTTGTACCTTAAATACTTTCAGCAAGACTATATCCAGTAAATAGCCGATATATTTAAATAAAAAAAAATAAAATAATCATAAATAAAAAATTAAATGGCTGATACAAAAAGATTTCATGATCTACTCGTATGTTGACTATTAAGCAATCGTTTGAGGCTTTTAAGTGCTGTTTAAAAAAAATCTCACATATTTTTCCACGAATACAGGAGGAATTTAAGAGAAAAAATCAATTTTTATATAAAAAGAGCAATTTATAAGGAATGCTATAGTCACTAAAAGTATTTTGTAAACCAAAACAAGAGCCTAAATTAAATATTTCTCATTCACTATATATTTAATATACATTTAAATGTTAGTGACATATTTTAAAAAAGATCTAGGTTCTTCTTAGTTAAAATAAAAATAGTTTTGAAATTCAGCAACTGAGCTATTATTTAAAATGCTTCGCTGTTGCTCGATTTGAGTATACATATATATATATATATATATATATATATATATATATATATATATATATATATATATATATATATATATATATATAAAAACCTGTACCACTACAACCCGTGAAGGGTCTTGGGCTCAGTACTTGGGTAAGGACCGTACTGTTTCAAAGCCAACGGTTGTGTAAGGAGGTGATTTGGCCGAGATCACGCTCAACCGCCAGGTTTTTCCCCCAATTAAGGGTACCCACTTTATAGAGGCTGGGTGAGCCCCAGGAGGGTCCCCCGATCCCACAGGGTCGATCCGCGACTGAATACAGAATAAATAATTATCTGCCTCAGCCGGTCTCGAACTCGGGACCTTGAGATTAGTAGCGCAGTGATATATATATAAAGAGAGAGAGAGAGAGAGAGAGAGTGGGGGTCGGGGTGGCCGAGCGGGTTAACGCACTTACTCACAAACCCAAAGGTTGTGAGTTCGAATCCCGGCACCGACATTAATTTAATTTAATTAAATTAAATAATTCAAGCAATTATTCATCGCGCCCCCTCCCCGGGTATGTGAGGCCCGTCAGCCTACTTGGAGGCAACTCACAAAAAGGCCGGGCGAAGGAATGATGACCCTACCCCCGTGTACCTAAATTGAGAATCGCAGTGTGGTCTTCCATATGTGATACCACATCGCGCGGCCAAAGATCTCCACGGTCTACAGTGCCAACAGAAAAAAATACATATATATATATATATATATATATATATATATATATATATATATATATATATAGAGAGAGAGAGAGAGAGAGAGAGAGAGCGAGAGAGAAGAAAGTGAGAGAAAGATTAATAAATGAACACAATTGAAAGTTTGATAAAAATTATTGTATGTATAAATGTAGTATTGAAACATCAAATTAGTTGAAAATTCAAAATATAATTAGTCAGCAGATACCCGTTCAAATGATAATCGTGACAGTCAGACCAATGGCCAATGTTCAGAGGGGTTCTTCTAAGCGAAGAACTGTTGAAAACCGCACATAGAAAATTTGATCCGATTACTATACCTTACCTTACCAGCGCGCTTATGTTCTGCAATTAGTACTAGGTTGTACATTAAGTGACGTTTTTTTGTTGAGAATACATTTATCTTTCAAATGATTATTCTCAAATAAAGTATTCTTTCCATCATGATTTTATCCTTTCTTTTTCTCGAGGATATAATTTATGTATGGATAGTTAAAGTGCTTTAAGGAGAAGACATTTGGTAAGTTTCATTAATTTCTTCTGTACCGTTTTTGCGTTTCACTCTAGGGAAGAAGCGGATTTTCTGCTTTTGAGCAGCCACCATTTCTGTATCGGTAGACTTCATTATTGAATAACCATCTATGAATCATGATATACTTAAAATTTTGTAAAGATTACTTCAGCAGTTATTGCGGTTAGACCTTACAAACGAAAAACGTGCTGTGTTTTGATATAATAGTATAATGTACTACAAATCAGGAGGATGTTCTGTTTCGACAATAATGAATTATAAGATGATGAAAAATTATATTGGCAAAGTAATAATAGATATCGTAATAAAAGCTAGACAATAAAAGTAACAATAAATATAGACGAACAGGAAAATTAAAATAGAATTTTAGGCAACTAAATAAATGAAATTGTAGCCGGTGAGAACCCGCAGTAAAAAAAAAGTTATAATGTTATCCCTAGCTCATATTTATATAATTTTTCATGTATGTCATTTTATGCACCAACAATAGTTTTGCCTACTATGTACCTTCTTATCCCTGATTTATCCCAGATACAGATATATAATTTTTCACATGTATCATTTTACATTCCTACAATAGTTTTACATACTTTGTATCTTGAATATTTATCCCTGTCGAAGACCTGCAATGAGTCTCGAAACGTTGGCTTTCAATAGATAGTTTTTACTATTTTCAGATGTTCCATACATTATATTATTGATTTAGTTTAATAGATTTATTATTGAAAAATATGGAGAAAAAATCCAGTGCGGTGTACATAAAACTTTCCCTTAGCATCCTGTTATAATAATCAATTTTTTAAAATAGTTTTAAAGAGTTCACATAAATACAATTTGAAATATAATCAAATATTTTTAGTCGACGATTGCAGTACGACAATTCTGTGCATTATATATTTTTGATTTGTCAAGCTGAAAATAAATTTTCAAGGTATCCATTAAGTTTCCATGGAATTATTTGGTTTCTGTTAAATAATATAAAAGTGAAAATTATTATGTTTATAATCTCCACTTTTACATTTTTACAGAGCGTACTGTTGACTACAGGATGGGAGGTGTTGTCGGAGCAGGTTCAGTCGCATCCGTCTGCTTTCTGTCACATTCGGATTTCCATCTAAGGTCTCGTCTAATATTCCTTAAAAAGTTTCGTCCAAACTATTAGACACGTTGTGCCATTTCGGTCACAGAGCATAAAAACATAAACATAAACATATAACATAAACATAAAAAAGATTAATAAAATATCCATAATAAGTAACTTAATTTTGAAATCATCTCGTTTAACTCCCATACTCTGTACATTGTAAAAAAAAAAATGAAACTAAAATAAACAGTTGACAGTTAGTTGAAGAAGAATGTACATAACACGTGCCGTTGTTTTTGCACAATTAGTTCAGTATTCGTAAAATCATTACAAATTTATAGGTAATTAAAGTTTATTGAAAAAAAAGGACGTAAAGGGTATAAAGCTGAGACAAGTCTTATGAATATCCCATTCAGGAAGGCCATTAAAAATTAGCGGTTCCCCGAATAGAACATTGGACAAATTTGAAATGCAAAACACATTATTGATCGACAAAGTTGTTGAGAGTGGGATCCAAATTATAATTGGCTGGACCATACACCATGGCTGGACCATACACCATAACACAACTGGAAGTGGGCTGTTGGGGCTGTGTGAATCATTGACGACCCGTCACCAGCAGCTAGTCGAAATTAAAATAGAATGCGTCAACTTTCAAATTGATTGAGTTACATTGTTGACACTTCCCTCAACCGGCAATGTTGTCTAGTTAGCTTTTGTCCTCCCCCCCTTCCCCTTCTCCCTCGGTTTTAGTCACATTAAAGGAATTTATCATTCTCTGCTCCTTTGCAATCATAAACAACCTTATAACTAAAATAACGCGTGCAAATTTCTATCTGTTAGGTTCCTGATTGATTTTTATGAGAAAACGGATGAACTTATTTTAACGAAACTTTATTACGTTGTTATACAGGTCCTAAGAGGGCAATTACATTCACAGTATCGACAGACACCTGTATCGACCTGCTATCCGTCATCTTGAAAAAAAAACGGCTAAATCAATTTAGACCAATATAATATAGGTAGTCACATCCAGTTCTAGAGTTACGACGGAGTTCCGTTCGATATTGTATTTCTTTGCTAAATGTATATATAAATGATTGAATATAACATTTATTTTAGGATATTTCCATCTTCTTTGTTACTAAAATCTTCTTGAAAACCATCCTCAAACGTATGCAATGGGAAAATGACTAGACATTAGCTTGAAAATCAATGACATCATCCGGATGTCAGACGAATTCGATTGTATCATCTTGTTTTACGCCAGGAGCGAGCGATTGATGACAAAAACAAAAAAAATGTTTATGTTAATTTTTGTTCGTCGTTAAGTCCGAATGGTCCGAAGTCGAAAACGGACAGTATCCTTCATATCGTGCCTCTTCGGCTTCGCAATAAAGAAGTACTATTACTTTATCATCACCATTATCAGTACAATAAACAGTGATAAGGGATCTATTTTTTCTATCTCAAATCGTTTGTAATTTTTTTTTTAGTCTTGTATTTATTTTATAATATTATATAATATAATAATAATATTACAATATTTATAATTTTATAATTATAATAAATTATTACAATATTTTTGTTATAATATAATATTTATATTATAATATTTAATATACACTACATTTACATATATGCAATATATAAATTTAATATACTATTATAATATTTTTTATATTCATTGTTTTGCTATTACATCACTATTTTTTTTTTTTAAATCTTATTTATAAATGTAGAATCATTAGTTTTTCCGGATAAATTTTTATATCTGAGCTAGTTTCTGTTTTCACGCTAGTCAAAAGACCTTACATTTAAGCGGGAGTTTCAAGAAACAGAAAAAGTTTTAAAAAAATTTTAAGAATAAATTTAGAATGGTCCTTACAGATATTGTAATTTTTTTCACGGAATATAATATATATATATATATATATATATATATATATATATATATATATATATATATATATATATATATATATATAATATAAATTTTAATTTATTTAAAAGTTATCATCGCATGCCCTCTATCTTTATGCTTCATGACATTGTATTCATTCCTACACAGCATTCGCAGGATTGAAATATTTTTAAAGTAAATAATTTTATTTTTTAACAATTGTAGTAAAATAATAAGAGGAAGAAGCACCTATATTTTTTTTCTTAATAATTCTAATAGGTAGATCGTGATGGAGCTGCCAATGGAATATTTCACTACTTAAAAATTAATTAGAAAAATAAATGTAAGAAGTCCATAACAACTTTGTGAATGTAATTATCGGTTAATATCGCAGCCGCAGCCGAGAGCTACAGCCTTATCTTTAGGTGTAGCCCCTCCTCCCTTGGGCTAAGTGAAGCAATAAAAGCTCTCGTCCTCTGTGACAAGATAACGCGGCCCTGGTTAACTTCTTGATGGCCTACAATAAAACTAGCTCCTCAACTTCCACCCCGATAATCTACATAGCGTGTCGTTTACTCCCTCTTGTACGTATTGCCCTACTAACCCGTCGTTTCGCCCAATGCCCTTCGCTTTATGGCTGGTAGTATTGTCAGTGCGACTCTCCGCGTTTATATGGGTATCAGATTATCTTCCTATTGCAATCCTCGAGTAGATTATCAGTTTCAAGACAATGGAAGCTGAGATATGTTTATTCCTTTAGTTCAAAACTCAAATGGCCGAAACTAATATCGCACATTCTGAATGAAAGAGACACAACTTAAAATTTCTGACTTTTGAAATTTTGAGTTGTGCCTTCTTCAATTCTTCCGAATGTATACTCTAAATATATCGGGGAGACTGTTGTACCTTGATCATAGAGTACCTCGGATCAACCTACATTTTATTTATCAGGGACTGCTATATACGCGACAAAACTGTGTTAAGGCAGTGCTTACCCAGTAGAGTACAAGCAAGAGGGAGTCCATGAGCCTAATATTTTCGTGTAAAATAGAAATAATTTCTTTTTGCCGCAAGAGTAACAGCTTTCCGTTTTGCTGTTAGTTTTTCTATGTTGATGATTGTATTCTGTATTTTAAAACACGTTCTATCAAAAATACTTAGCTGTGCCATGTTTCAATTGTAAACATTACCTAGAATGTTGAGGAGGTTCAATTGGGAATTCATGTATATTGGACCAAAACAGCGTTAAATAATTTATTTAACTTATTTTGAGTACAGTTAATTTACATACATGATTTATCAATTGCTAATTAAATTGAAGTTATAAAATTCATACTGTTACTTCCTGTAAACATGCGAATATGTAAAAAAATCAAAATATTTTAAACTTTAATACAATCTTATTTATTTTTGTAAAAAAAAAAAACCTGTACCACTACTACCCATGAAGGGTCTTGGGTTCAGTAATTGTTAAGGACCGTACTGTCTCTAGGCCAACGGTTGCGCAAGGAGGTGATTTGGCCGAGATCACGCTCAACCGCCAGGTTTTCTCTCCAATTAAGAGTACCACTTTATAGAGGCTGGGTAAACCCCAGGAGGGTCTCCCGATCCCACAGAGCCGATCCATGGCTGAAAACAGAATAAATTATTATCTGCCACAGCCGAAAAAAAAAAAATAAATATATATATATATTTATGACTGTTTAATATTTAAGCTCTCAAAAAATGCATGCTACGAAGAATAATGGTGCCAACAACCGTCTGCAACAGTTACCTAGTCAAAGTACGTTGTAGATCTAACTTGGAATCTTTCTGTGCAATTACTCATGAACTTACCCCACGATATCATATCGTTACAAATTTAATTTAAATAAGATACGGTGGCTTCAACCTTATAATTTAGCTGAATTTGATGCGTATGCAATAAGAACATGGCTGAGCGTTTTATTATAATATTTTAAATAAAATAATTTCCCCTAATTCATAATGGAAGTAATGGATAGTGGTCGAAAATTGAACCGTCTATTTTTAATTAAGTATTCATTTTGTTTATTTATTTCATATCGCCAACCTGGCCTGATCGAAACATTGTCTGACACAATTTTTAATAATAGTGGAAAATCGAAATCATAAAAAATATTTGAAGAAAAAAAATGAATGAAAACAATTATTAGAATTTTAGAACTTTAACATGATTATCTATATTGAGGAAATTAACTCCAAAACTGTTTAAATTCGTTGACCTAACACCATAAGTTTAAAAACATTTTTATACTTGATTAAAACGCTTTTGATCAATATAATAAGGTTTTGCAAGGTGATGTTGAGAATTGAGAAATAGATATTATATATATATATATATATATATATATATATATATATATATATATATATATATATATAGAGAGAGAGAGAGAGAGAGAGAGAGAGAGAGAGAGAGAGAGAGAGAGAGAGAGTAAAGGGGGGGGGGTAAAATTACGCAATATTGTTATTTTTGATATCAATTTATCCAATATTCAGAATGAAATTTATGCATTACGATCTTTAATAAACCCTGCCCAAGAGCAGCTTCCATTGTAGAATTATCAACAGAGAACAATTTTTCTAAAGCCTCCTAATCCGACCTTTATACCAAACGACGGGACAAAAGTATGCAGTCTTAGTTGTGAGCATAACCGTCTTCTTCAGTCACTTGGAATCGGAAAGTGATGGATACTCTTTTGTTAAACACTCCATCTTTGCCATTATGATAAAGATAGTTAATTTTGAAAACATAAAGCCGAAAAGAATCGGCGACGTCCTTCAATTGACACATTTAGACACACAAATAAGCTCTTGTTTCTGGAGGTCTCATTCCGTTATTATGTGTTGTCTTATATCAGTAGGTAACTAATTTCCAAGAGATTTCTTCGTGTTCCGTGACAACATTAGAACTGTCAATGTCCTTAGATAAAGCATTGAAAATCGACAGTTTCGACATTTTAAGCGGATGAACCCACTTAACTTATGTCTTATTCTTCTGCTGTGGACTTCTTCAGCTCACAAATGTGGAGGAAAAAAAGTATTTTACATTCAATTTTAATACTTGAAACAAGTAATAAAATTGTTTAATAAGAGTAGAAAAAAAAACGCGATTATAACCTTTATCACCAAACCATATGATCTGTGTAATAAATGTCGATTACCATTTGATGTAAGTGTATTATGACCTTCAAGTAAAGTGCCTCTTTCGGATCTCCTATTTCAAACGAAATTTATTATGTATTTTATATTTATATGTAAGTCTTATATGCCAAATTTGAGAAGTTTTGCATTACATTTTAATATATTTTTTTCTGAAAATCAATAATGTCCTTCAAGTAAAGTACTACTTCCGGTAATCATGCAGTGACCAAAAAGGGAGGTTCAAAACTAGATTTTACAATAATCCTAAATACAAAATTATAACTTTCTACGGCTAACCATTTTTGAGTTATGCGAGATACGTACGAACGAACGTACGTACAGACGTCACTACGAAACTTGTCAAAATGGATATTTCCGTTGAAATCTGAAAACAGAAAATTTTCGCGATCACAATACTTCCTTTACTGCGTACAAGGAAGTAATAAGGACAAACTTTTTAAGGTTAATATTTCTACAGAAAGTAGCACATAGTAATGTAAAAAAATACAAATCATTTTACATTTAAATACAATCTTATTTCTTTTTTCTAATTAAAAAATAAAACATAAATTTCTGTATAAAATTGTTGTTTTTAATAAATATTATCTACCTCATGGGTTACAAGATGATTTCGCTGTGCACTATATAAGAAAAAAAAATCAAAGATGAGTCTCTCTTCCTTAATGCATTTTCTCTTTTTCTTCCACTTACCTCACTACTTAGGTGATGGGTTGTGAGGACAAAATATGTAGAACACATGCTTATCATAATTTTAGTTTTTGCTTTGTTATGGTATCTGAAAAATGCCCAAAGTTACATACATTTTCCCAAAAACTTGTTTTCAGCTACGAAGCCAACTTAAAATGGCAAAAAAAAAAAAATAATGAGCCTGAAAAATGTTTTACCCATAGTTTTGAACTCATCAAATGTTAGGAACAAATGGTAAAAAAAAAAAAAAAAAAAAACTGTCGAGCAACAAATTTATTTCAAACTGGATGATTTCAAATGGGTTGACCCTCAGGCGTTAAAAAAAAGAAGGGTGGTTCTGAATAATGAGGATTATTATGGAGGGGAGATGATCTAGAAAGGAAAATATCGGATATCCGTCTTGGCCGCTGGAGACGGGCTGTGGATTGGAATGGTATGCATGGGCAGCGGTGATAGGCAGCCCAGGGTGGGGTGAGATATATAGGTCTCGTCCTCATCCTCATCCACATTTGTCTTAGACCATCTTCCATGATGGATGCGATGCCCTCCGCTCCCGGGGCAGCCTGTATAAAGGTCATCTCCACTACACCATTTTATACCGGACCTTATGGATCCTTTTTCACTACTTTAAATTATTCACGGGGTATTAATAATGGACTTGGATCGCCCAGTGCTCGAAATTGGACCAGAAAAACTATATTATTTCAGTGTTGTGATTTTTTTTAGATTCGAAATGAGTATAAAACATTATTTTGTTTTTGTTTTTTATTAAATTATTCGTAATGGCTATTTTTTTTTTTTTTTTGTTTTGAGGGGCGAGGTTAACGTCCTTACTAACTCCATTATATTATATTTATGTTAAAAAAAAAAAAATTAAAAATCGGCGAAGGACACATCCTCGTCAGTGGGGAGCATAGATATCTTATAGATATCTAAACTGCATATCAAAAATTTGATCTAATTGCAATACTTTCCTGAGGTGAGAAAGTAGGAACATGGCTACAAAGTTCACTATATCTTTGCTAATGATAGTCCGATTTAGATATTTTTTGGGAGGGAGTCGAATTACCTTTCAAATGATCATATGAGTTGCTTATTTCCAAAATGAACCCTAATTGATTTTTTCGGTAATTGAGATAAATATTGATTCGTATGTTAAAACACCCAAGAAATTAGATGGTGTTGTTATTTTTTTCCCGAAACGAGCCTAAATATTAGAAAAAGTGGTTTAAAAATACGTAAATTTCCAAAACCGTACTTTGTTTTGTTCCAGAATGTTCCTAGATTACAACTAGTAATTCCAAACCGTGCCTCAAACCACAGTAAAGTGGGATATAAATCATTATTTTCTTTCCAAAAGGGACCCTAATTTTCAAATCAATCAATAGGGGGTCCTCTCTTCTGCGTTTTTTTTTTTTTTTCTTAAGACTGTAAATTAATTATTTCTTGTTTTAATTCGCGTAGTTTTTCTGTGGTTGATAAAGTGTATTTCGAATTTTCTAAAATATGTCCGTCCAGATGATTTAACCTTATCAAAATATTTCAATCGGCAATTCTTTATCACTCACTGTCGATGTTGTTTTCGTTTGGAGCTTCGTAAAGGTTTTTTTTTTTAATATTTTGTGAAGAAGCCAAAAAATAAATAATTCAATGATGTCAGATGAGAGAGACTGGAGAAATGTGAAAATAACCGAAATCCTGATAATGACACAAATTTTAATAATATCACAGAAAAGCACATTTTAACTGATGAAATAATTTTTGACGAACTATTATAATCTGTTTGCTGAATACTGTTTTTGTTTTTGAAACTTGAATATTAGTTTTATTTATTTGACCGGTAATATTATTTTATGTATTTTTTATTAATATATATTTTATATTGTTCTATTATTAATACCCTTGATGTTTAGTCTAATTAAAAAAAATACGTTTTGTTTTACGTTTATCTTAAGCATTTTTGGAAAATAAATTATTCAAAAGCATTTTTTAACCTTTTCATTCGAATAATAATAGTAAATAAATTGATCTTATAGCACCTTTATAACACAGGAAATATAAAATTATTGAAGTTCAATGTCAATCATTTTTTTCGTTCCAAAACGAACCCTAATCAGTTTTATTTGTTCCAAAACCGGCCTTGAAGTTTAATTTGTTCCAAAACCGGCCTTATTGAAATTTAGATACTCTTTAATTAGAAAATATAGTTTTTCCCGTTTCCTGAAAATTTGTCAATAATGATTAGGGTTCATTTTGGAAATAAGCGACTCGTATCTATTATCAACGAAAAATACTTTTCGAGTTATGCGTAAATATAATATTCTTTTCGTTATGAGGCTTAATATTCGCACTCCTTCTTTGGCCCCTTCGCAATAAAAGTCAACTATTTTATAACAGTATTTTATATTTCGAAATAAATATCAGCATCTGATAGCATTCACTCATTTTATTAACTGAATTAAGTATAAAACAATAAAAAGCAGAAACGAATAAGTTTTTCTTACCCTAAAAATTTTATTTCCTTCTAAATTTTGCCGCCCGGGATATGTCCCCTTAGCCACCTTCTTTAGTTTTGGCCCTGTGAACCTATATAAATATATAAATGAATGAATACTGCAGTTGCGTAATTGAATAAGCATAAAAGCGTTATACTCTTTCGAGAACCAAAGAAATTCCAAATGATTTTTGTCTGATGTACTTTTTTTTTTTAATTTTCTTTTAATTTCTTTTCCGCACAAAACGAAATGTTTGAGCTGAATAGGAATGGGCAGGGACGGAGATGATATATTCGGAAATCGATAAGATAATCCGAGAGGTTAGATAGGACGGGTTAAAGAGATCGGGCTTTGGGAATTGAATCATAAAACTCATTATAGTTCGGAGGGGCTGTCCTAACATGTCCTCCCTCAGTTGGGATAATCAGTATTCCCCCCGCAACAGCGCCACCTGTCCCGCGGTATTAACTTTACCAACGATCAACTTCGCCCACCCCCCCCCCCCCTCTCTCCTAGCCAACTTATTCCACGAATTAATACATTTGCATACTTTAACCACTTCTCATTTTCTTAAAGCAGGTGATTCTACAAGGTAGAGCATAGCTTATAAATATTGCAAAAAAAAATGTGTATATTGCTAGTTTAATATAAACAAAGTTATACTTAATAAAAATCTATTTGAATAAGGTTTACAGTCGTAACAAATCACTTTATACCAACTTTTAACTGTAAGGAAGATTCACTTGCCTTTGCTAAAATTTTTATTTACGTCAAATCTATTAAAATACTGGGGGGACCGAGCCAAGTTTTGAAATAATTATATTTGACTGGTTAATATGGATGAAAAAAGTACCTACTAATACTTATTAGTTATATTCTGTACAGTCATGCACTTTACAATAATTTTATAAATGTATCAAACACTCGACATTTTCATACAATGATAATCATATTCATCAGAGAAGTTCAAAACAAAAAGCAAAACACGTCCTCTCTTTTCTTAATCATTCCACGTTTATTCCATTAGCGAGGTAGATCAGTGAGTAAGGCATTGTGCTACTGTTTCCCCGGTTCCGACTTCGAGACCGGCGGCTACGGCAGAAAATTATTTATTCTGTTATCATCCGTGGATCTTGAAGGCGAGTATCCTGAGGCAAGTATCTTGAGGGAAATACCTGATGGTTGAGCGTGATCTCGCCCAAATCACCTCCTTGCACAACCGTTGGCCTAGAAACAGTACGGCCCTTTGTTTATTTTTTTGTCAATTCATTTCTGCCAAAATATTTTTTTACTACCTTTACTTATTTATTATCATCTGTCACAGATGTTAGTGACAATCAGGAAATATGAGGATAGAAAAAATTCATATTTTGATAAAAATTAAGAGAAAAAAATCAAAGGCGAATTGTTTGCATATAAATATATTCCTTTGAACGAGATATGATTAGAATAAATTCCCGCGGTTCGTTAGTTCGGTTTAATGACACGAGTTTCGCTCTGTTTCATTTACGTTTTTCCCAACCGGCTTGCTCGCTTTTTTTTGCCCCTTTTTTTTTTCTACTGAATGTGTCTTTCTGTAGTAGAGGATTAACCCAACAAATTTCTTAGGTCCCAAACCCCTCATTTTTAATGTTTAAGCAAAATTATAGAATTTATGTAAGTTCGATAACATTGGGCCAAACTGCTAAAAACACACGAAACATTAGTATAGGTTTGCTAATGATTTAAACTAAATCAGGAACATATTTTTATTTGAATGCGACTATTATAGCACTAGTATTACGATTCGTAATTTGTAGAAGAGATGATTATGATTAATTATAAATCAATTATCATATACTCTGTCAGAGAGACAGATAAAGATAATACATCAGTTATACTCATCAGGTACATACTCCTTTTTTTTTTTTTTTTTTTTTGGTGTGTGAACCAAACATTCTGGAGAAATGTTTACTTATTTTTGAAAGTATAAGCAGAACGTTTCGAAACCATAAAAAACAAAAGGATTGTAGTCTTGTTCATCATAATTTTTCTGGTCAATAGTAGCTAAATAATGAAACAATGAAATAATAAACATTTTCCTACTTAAACATACATTATAAAAATTAAACTTTACCTATATTTTTTCTTGAATTCCGTGCATTTTGACTTAGGATTCTCTACACATTTAAATGTGTACATTGCTATCTCTATACCATCAAAATTAATTGCCATTTCTGATACTAATCAACATTGCCATTAGTCGTTTTGCTCCAAAATGGCGACCGGTCGGAGGTTTCATAAGCCCTCATATCAACTACAATAGTGTTAATTTTATTTTTTTTGAATCACCATAACAAAGGCTAAGATAAAAAATAATAATAATTTTATTAAAAATATGATATATAATCATTTGGAGATGATAAACCATATTGTAATAATTTGCAACGTTTTTTGTTGTCAATACATAAGCCGTTATATTATTCATGGTTAATTTAATCACTAACCATGAATTACAATATTACAAGGATGTGTATACACAATTCTTATCTATGATTGAGTATTTGCAAGAATCAATAGGCTCTTTGCAAAATTTCTTATCAGTCAACCATCTCCAGATGATCATAATTCCTGTACTGCATTAAGAGTATAAAGGTGACAACCAGTTCTCCTGCGAAATTTTGAGAACTCTTAAGTTTAAATAAACGGTATAGTTCTATAGGTCAGAGGCAAACTGTGGCAATAATTTTCAAAGTTTAACCAAAGAGCAAAAAGATCAAGTCGCTCTGTAATGCTTGTTCTGGATAGGGTTCAATCTTTAAACTTAAATTTTTTTCATATTTCATTACCAGTTTATCGTATTTATGATACTTACACTCGGAAAATATGGCCAGAATAATGCAAATACGATAATAAAATCAAAATCCGTAAAATTGGATTTACGATCCACGAGGTAATCACATCTGACGTAAAGAGTTAACACAAAAAAAGGTTTATTGTTTTGTTTTTATTATTATTAATAAAGGCAATCCACGAGAAGATGATTTCCTAAGCTCAACCATGTCGACTTTCAATGATTCACCGGATAAGTTAATACTGAAATGCTAATACAGTTGGCAAATAAGATAAAATATATATTAAAATAAAACTGTATTGTTTAAATTTAAATTAAAATTAAATTTAATATAAATTTAAATTTTGTTTAAATCTAATTGCCTTCATTTTACATATTGCCAGGTTAATTCTGAAAACATATTATTTCTCTATAAAATTATTACAACTTTGTGATTATTATATAGACAGTAATTCACTTGACATCCGCATGGTGTTATAGAAGGATCAATCTAGTTAGGGATTGATAAATTAAATGGCCAAATAAATATCTCCAACAGTCCAATCTTAAATTTATTCCCATCTATAACAGAAAAAACAATTACTCACTGACATTACTGGGAAAACCCTGACCCTTAAACCGTTTACCTAAAACATCCTGCCTATTTCTCGTTCATTGTTAGTACAATGCGAGAAGGAACCAGCACAAACTTTTCTGTTTGATATAATCCATTTAAACCTTGGTGAGTACCAACATGTATTTGATTTCTTGTCTTAATTAAATTCGTAATTCATAAATATTTTATAATACTGATTTATATTATTTAGTATGTATCATGCAAAGGAATGTAAAGCATAAATAACTTCAATAAAGTTGAGGTAATGTTGAAATGGTTAAATTGTAGCGTCTCTTTTCCAAATACAATCTGACCAACAAAGATAAAATTGACTATTTTATGCACTATAACGCTAAAAATGTATTTTTGTAAATTAAAAGAAATAAAAAATATAACAGAACGCACCCTAAAGTATTTTAATTATATTGGGGCTGATGTCTCATTATTCAAAAACCTAATTATGATTTAGCGAACCCGGCGGTTCGACGCCGATAACAACAATCCTTCACAACGAACCTCCCTTTAATGAATTCCATCAAAACCCAAATCCTCAAAGTCTGGCCTAGCACCTTCGTTACATGTAAATACGTTCCGGTCGATCTCTAGCGCGCTTGACCGTCGGGTTAGTATTTAAAAATATTTTCAACGGCCATGAAATCAAAGTATTTTTTTTTTTTTTTTAAATAAAAAGGACAATCCGTTGCACGTAGTACAAAAATCGTTGGCAAAACGCTCTGAAGAGAAGCGTCACCGAAGTCGATGGTCCGCTCAGGATCTCCTTTCACTCCTTGATAAGAAAAGTTTTGCTTGTTTATAGTTTCCCTGTCCTGGAAACTTCCAATACAAAGAAGTTCTCCCTGCCATTGGGACTAGAGGATGTACCCACCTCTTTTCCTTCTTTGTCAAACAGTTCGAATTAAACTGTAAAATAAAAGTTAAGTTACTTGGGCTTTCAGTTACTGTGGTGCAATTCAGCAGAATAACTTAATCTCGATGAACATCAATAATAGTCAATATCGCAAGGCCAAGCACAATATTTGTAAGGAAGTTTGCATGTTTTATCAGTATTAGCCAACGTCCAACTTAAGTTTTACGCAAGATCCAAAATAAGCTCAGGTATAGCTAATTATACCGGCAATCTGCAATTCGCATGTAGGTAATGTGCAATTCGATTAAAGTTTGTATTCTCGATGAATGATTGCTTTTATCAGAGGTGAATCACCTGACATTAAGGCCATAAAAAAAAAATCGAATGCAGGAATAATACTGAAATGGTAATTTTATTAATTTTTTTTTACCATCGAATTATTGTTTTGTCAATCCTTTCATTATTTACCGTGAAAGCAGAATAGTTCTATACATTAAAATTCTAACAAGTTGCCGACAACACAATTCCGGTCATCAATACCTAATTAACTTAAAATAACAATAACGTTTTCCCTTATTTTCGTTTCAATTTGAAATAACTGAACAAAGGTAGCTGAATAACTGAACTCATTCTGTGAACTTAGAGTTAGCCTATGTTTAATTGTGATGATTCCTTAGTTTTTCAGGAGAAAATATTGAATTTTTAACCGAAATGAGGATTTTTGCTGGAAAATGATCAAACAAAAATAATTCAATTTATTTAATTTAAATTGATGATACCTAACAGGACACGTTTTGGGATCACTGTATCGTAAAAAGGAATAAATAGTTCATGAAAAGTAGTATAAGGATAAAGACGAGAAATTTGTGATAAACTTTATGAATTCTTAGACAAATGTCACAAAAATGAGACCGATGTGGCCGACCGTGGTAGGGGGAGCACCTCCACATTCCAGAGCCAGAGAGGGTGCCGATTCTAGTTCAGTCTACTTGGTTTGACCATTTCGTGTCGGATCCACAGAATAAATTTCTGCCTTTCTACTCCGGCTAGTTTGGGCTAGTAGGGTAATCTTTCGTTCTTCCTGCCCTGTTTTGAGTGCAAAAGTGCGTTAAGCCCAATAATCAACAACAAGCATTGAAAGTAGAGGGAAAACAGGGGAGCTGGGCCACCATTTGCTCCATCCCCTCCACCTAGCCTTAAGTGGCCTTGCCTCGACCCTACCTTAACCACCACATGGTCTCACCTCGACCTAACCTTAACTATCAGGCCACGCCCCCTTTTAGTCACGTGATCCAGTCACGTGACCCGCGGCACCTACTGGTCTATGCTCCGCCCGCATATTTTAGTCACGTGATCCAGTCACGTGACCCACGGCACCTCCTGACCTAGCTCCGCCCACAAGATTTACCCCCTCCACCCATTGAAGGGTTAGGTACCTTCTTTATAGAGCATGATGTACCCGGCCGCCATTTTGTTTTTTATACATCGTCATTTTGTTTTTCTACTGTTTGAGAGACTTGAGGTTTTGTTGAAGGGTTAGGTACCTACCTTATAGAGCATGAGTGTGCCCGACCTCCATTTTGTTTTTCTTACACCGCCATTTTGTTTTTCTACCGTTTGAGAGACTGGAGGTTTTGTTGAGAGCATGAGTGTGCCCGACCTCCATTTTGTTTTTTCTTACACCGCCATTTTGTTTTTCTACCGTTTGAGAGACTTGAGGTTTTGTTGAGGTTTGTTCTATAAAGAGGGTACCTAACCCTTCAACAAAACCTCAAGTCCCTCAAACAGTAGAAAAACAAAATGGTGGTGTAAGAAAAACAAAATGGAGGTCGGGTACACTCATGCTCTATAAAGAGGGTACCTAATCCTTCAATGGCTGGAGGGGGTAAATCTTGTGGGCGGAGCATAGGTCAGGAGGTGCAATGGGTCACGTGACTGGATCACGTGACTAAAATATGCGGGCGGAGCATAGACCAGTAGGTGCCGCGGGTCACGTGACTGGATCACGTGACTAAAAGTGGGCGTGGCTTAATAGTTAAGGTTAGGTCGAGGTGAGACCACGTGGTGGTTAAGGTAGGGTCGAGGCAAGGCCACGTGACACTTAAGACTAGCGGTGGAGGGGATGGAGCAAATGGTGGCCCAGCTCCCCTGTTTTCCCTCTACTATTGTATATTCAGCAATTTGAAATGTTATATTGGACGCTCTTAATTATTATGAGTATTTCCGATTTTCTTTGTTAGAAATGAAGGGTCTTTTTTACAATACGCACACAATTTGTCAAAACTATTAAATGATTTATTTTTAAAATCATAGTTAGCTAGCAATAAAGCATATGTTTGTAAAGATTTTATTTCAATATTGAAATAATTTTTTCTACAGTTTAAATATACAACTAGTGAAAATGAATTTAATTAAATTAAGTGAACTGATCTCAATTGCAGAGATTGCTTTAAAGATATTGCAAAGATTTGGATTAATTCATTCAAGAAGGAAATGTTGGAAATATACTATAGAAGAAAACGTGTGCTTATCTGGAGATGCAGCAAGACAGGCTGAACCAGGTTTCATAATAGCAATGTTCCAATTAAAACAGCACACTATGAATTGTGTGCCTATTGTAAAAAAGACCCGAAATGAATAAACTAACCGAGTTGAATCGCAAAGTTCTTCCCCGTTAGTACGAATTGATTTTAGTGAAAAGTTGTTTCAAATCTTTTGTTGCCCAATCAGCAGTATGTCCAATATTCTAATGAAATAAAGCGCTTCATTGCTTGGTGCGATTCATCTTCGGGATCCCGAGGACGCCTCTGTCTCGCCATTTTATTGTTATGAGTTGAAGTGGCTTTACTCTTCGTACAGTCGTATGTATTCCAGGTATTCTTCCTCTACCAAGTCATCCAATCCCACCGTCCATCATACATCTTCGACCTCCTTTAATTCAAATCATTTGTTCATTCTCGGTGTACCCGTTCTTGACCTTCAGATTTATAAACAACGGTCCACCAAGCCGCAGCATTTGATCATCCCTTATCCGATCCTAATCCTTAAGGAATTCCATCCGTCGCTCCAATACTTTTTCCACATTTAAATTCCGTCTATTCTGTCACTTCCAATCCATTCAGCTCCAAAAGAATTGTAAATAGATATTCATTATTTATAATTAAAATTTGAATCTGTATAAACATAGTATTTGTATTTTTTAAATTAGCATTACATTCTATTTAAATTTAACTATCAATAATGGAAGTTTCAAGAATAAATAAATAAAATCTTGCATTGCAATATCCCTTCGTAAAAAGACGGGAAGTCTGACCTAACCCTACACCAGCGTTCCAACTGAGAAGGATCCGTCGGTTTGATGATTTAATTGCGCATGCGCAGTGGGTGAAAGTATAATCTGGTCTGAAAATCTAGACCTCTTAACGGTCGTTAGTAGCAATTCCAAAGGTTTACCCAAATATAAGATATTTCAAATATTATAACTCAGTACTCGCTATAGCTCGGCTAAACTTTGTTTATGATTACTTTAAATATTTATCACAAAAATATCTGATGTGGACAACACATGACTTCCTTGTACGCCTATCAAACTATAAATAGGTAGCTCAAAAAGTGATCCTGAATTTGATTACTAGTTTCCGAAGATTGCAGTATCTCAAAAACTACACTCGGCGTCGCGACATTTATCTATTGACACACACACAAATAGGGAGGAAAACCAATTATTTACACTCAATTTTAACACTTAAAACAATTAATAAAAATGTTTAATTGGATTGGAAACCAAATTGCGTTTGTAACCTTTATTACCGAAACATATGATTTATGTATTTAATTTAAATATAATTTTTGATGTAAGCTTATTATGACCTTCAAGTAAAGTACCCTTTTCGGCTCACCAATTTTAACCAAAATATAGTAAATACATTCATATCGATATAAAAGTCCTATTTACCAAATTTGAGATGTTTTACATTATAATTTAATATAATTTCTGATGAAAGTCTAATATGATCTACAAGTACCGCTTCCGGTTTTCCACTTTAGACCAAAATCTATTATGTTATTTAAATCAATATATAAGTTACAAATACCAAATTTGAGAAGTTTTGCAAAGTATGTTAATATAATTTTTGAAGGAAATCAATTATGACCCTCAAGTAAAGTACCACTTCTGGTGATTAAACAGTGATCAAAAAAGGAGGTTCGCAACTAGATTTTACAAAAATCCTAAATGCAAAATTTCAACTTTCTACGCCTAATCGTTTTTGAATTATGCGAAATACGAACGAACTTACGTACAGACACCACGACGAAACTTGTCAAAATGGATATTTCCGTTGAAATCTGAAAACAGAAAATTTTCGCGATCACAATACTTCCTTTACTGCGTACAAGGAAGTAATAAGGACAAACTTTTTAAGGTTAATATTTCTACAGAAAGTAGCACATAGTAATTTAAAAAAATAAAAATCATTTTATATTTAAATACAATCTTATTTCTTTTTTCTTGTCAAAATGGATTCAGGGATGGTCAAAATGGATATTTCCGTTGAAATCTGAAAACCGAAAATTTTCGCGATTACTTCGTACAAGGAAGTAATATACAGAAACAGCCAAATAAAGGTAATTTTTAAAATATCAATAAATTCAAATTTTTAGGTAAGTATTTTTGTTTAAATTATAATTTTTAAGAAGCCACGTATGTCAAAAATTAGAATACATTTAAGTTTCTATAGATAATACAATCAATAACTGTATGCAAGTATGTATATTATTTACCAAAATCATCCTGAAAACATGAAGCAACAAATAATGTTATAATTATGTGTGAGCCTCAAAATTCAGGCTTGGCTATTACAATAATATTACTGTTAATTACTCCACCTTCCACATTCACCTTTGCTATTAAAGGCAATAAACCTCCAAACGAACAAGCGGTTTAAATAACAGGAATTAAGACAGCCTTTATGAAAAAGCTCTCCGCTGAGAGATTAATTCCGGCCATCCATCTTCTTCTCCACTCCTGCCCTCCAACGGGTTAATGTAGTCAAATAGTTCGACCGTTATAAATTACCATATCAGTTACTTATCTGGGAGCCCTTTGCTACGCAATCAACTACCAGGGTCCATTCATTCCCTTTTTATTGTTCCAAGCTACCTTCATCACCCTGGACAATTAGCCACTGAGGAAGGCTAGTAGCAGGCAACATTAACGAACTACAATTAATTTAAGGGTTCTTTCTATTATCGATTATAATTATCATTATGTTTATATAAATTTCGATATTTAAATTGCATTAGCAAAGCAAATATTTATTAAAAATAAAATGTCTGGAGTATCTATTAATACGACACCGGCTTGGAAAAATTCCAATACAAAAATTTTTTGCTGCATCTTAAATGATATTGGTCCGATAAGAATTTTTTTTGTATGTTTACATTTGTAGAGCTTTTAACCATTCTTGTAATTGATGCCTGGATTTAGATGACCTTTTTTACTTCCTTGTACGAAGTAAAGGAAGTATTATCGCGAAAATTTTCGGTTTTCAGATTTCAACGGGTATATCCATTTAGACAAGTTTCGTAGTGACGTCTGTACGTACGTTCTTTCGTGGGTATCTCGCATAACTCAAAAACGGTTAGCCGTAGAAAGTTAAAATTTTGTATTTGGGATTACTGTAAAATCTAGTTGTGAATCTCTCTTTTTGGTCACTACATGATTACCGAATATGGTACTTTACTTGAAGGCCATAATTGATTTTCATCAAAAATGTGTTAAAATATAATGTATAAAATCTCAAATTTGATAAATAGGACTTTTATATCAATAGGTATTTACTAGATTTTGGTGAAAATTGGTGAGCCGAAAAGGGTACTTTACTTGAAGGTCTTAATAAACTGATTAGTAATAAAGGTAATAAAAGTTACAAAATATAATAATAAAGGTTACAAACGTGATTTTTTCTCCACTCCAATTAAACATTTTTATTACTTGTTTTAAATGTTAAAATTGAGAGTAAACTGGTTTTCCTCGCGATTTGTGAGATGAGCAAGTCTACAGCAGGAGAATAAGATAAGAATAAGTGGGTTCTTCCTCTTAAAATGTCGAAGCTGTCGATTTTTAATGCTGTATCTAGAAATCTCTTGGAAACTAGCTACCTACTGAAAGAAAACGACATATAAAAACGGACGAGACCTCCAGTATGTGCGTGTGTGTCAATAGATGGATGTCGCGACGCCGAGTGTCGTTTTTGAGATACAGCTATCCTCTGAAACTAGTAACCAAATTCAGGGCCAATTTTTGAGCCACGGCTTTATAGTTTAATAGGCGTACAAGGAAATCATGTGGTGTCCACATCAGATATTTTCGTTTTGTAGATCATTTATCTACCTTTAAGTACGCATATAGAATTTTCCATTAGAAAGGTCCATTCGTTCAATAAATAATCGTGGCACATCGACACACAACAGACCAATAGCTAAAAAAAAAAATGTTTTTACAGGCTGCTCTTTCTCTTATTCAATTTCTTATAGTATGCATTTTAATTAGCATGCATTGTAACTTTTCTGTCTTATTTAACAATTGTTTGGTCATTTCAAACTATATACAATTATGTCATATATGTCTAATTATAAAATATTATAAGCATGCTAATAAAAGCAGTTTTAGTTTTTAACTTTTAACTGTGCTGCAATTTCACTTATTCTTTTTTTGGCACTTTGTTCTAAGTTCATTTTCATCGGTGACATGGTTTTTCTAAACTATTTTATACAAATATTTTACTAAAAATAAAAGTATATAAAATTGTACTTTATAATAAATAAATTGAATAATTTATCTATTATCTATTGAGGCCCGTACATGACTAACAACTATACTTCATATTAATTCCACTGGAACTGAGAATAAGAATACTATAGCTCATCAGTATAATTTCATAATTTTAAATTTAATTTATGTTTTTACTTCCTTTTGCGCAGTAAAGGAAGTATTGAAATCGCGAAAATTTTCGGTTTTCAGATTTCAACGGAATTATCCATTTTGACCAATCCCTGGATCCATTTTGACTAGTTTCGCCGTGACGTCTGTACGTACATTTGTACCTCGCATAACTCAAAAACGGTTAACCGTAGAAAGTTGAAATTTTGTATTTAGTATTGGTGTAAAATATAGTTGTGAACCTCCCTTTTTGGTCACTACATGATTACCGGAAGTGGTACTTTACCGTAAGGTCATTATTGACTTTGACAGCAAATATATCTTCTTTAGATTTTTCGTTTTAAAAAGATCTCTCGGTTCTGGAAGATGTTGAACTAATTGCTAAATCGTGAAATATTTTTAAAGATTCTTTCAAAACTGAAAAGTCCTTATAAACAGTTAAAAAAGCACATTCTTGGACTTAAGAGATGCTAAAATATGAAGATTTAGTGAGGCCTCGAAGAAAAAAAATGATTTCAAAATTATTTATGCCGTGTCTACTTTCTTTACTTTAGTTGTGGAGGTTACTAAAGTAAAGATTACTAAAGTTTTAAATTTAAAGTTTGTCTGAGATTCACATTTTACAATTTTCATTGTGTTATAAAATTGGGATGTGGCATGTCGCCTGCAGTTGCCTCGACAAAATATGATGTAAGGGTAAGTGTGCATAATGCAAACTTGTCACACAGCAGAGGTCTGCACTGAAAACTGCCAAGGAGAAAAGTAAATCACAAAGTATTTTGAATAACAGCTTCTGTAAGTTTAATCTATTTTAATTTTTTTCTATAAAATATTTTCTTACCAAAAGAGGGAAAATACATGAGAATGCTTTACTGGCGTTTAAAATAGATTTATTTCAATTAAAGCCGAGAGAGCCTTCTTTACTAGCCCTACTTAAAAATGACTTTGGTTTAATTAGTTATTAAAAGTCGTTAATGCCCTTGGTAAAGAGATCTTTTTCACTAATATCCAAAATGGCGACAAACGATTTAGTGAACTTCTTTGCTGCTTTAAATCTTCGTTTTAAATTCTTTTACGCGGATATGCTATTTCAGCCCAGTTGATAGACAAGCATTTCCACTTGAAAGCATAATCAGTTGACATCCGCATGATGGTATAGAAGGATCAATCTAATTAGGGATTGATAAATTATTTGCCACTTCTATAATTTTGTTTTTATTGAAAAACTAGTTTCGAATGTTATAAATCCATCTTCAGTTCTAAAAGCACACAATACCAATTTAACAATCCCTAACGAAAGCATAATGTTCAATAAACATGACAGCCGATGTGCCGAACGACAATGGAGACAACACTCGCTGATATTTTGATCAACCGCCCGGATGGGCAATGGGGGAAAACTCGGAAACTTTAAGTGCTTTTATTTCCTCAGCCGGTAGCGGCAATCTCCGAAACCTTCCTTCAATTTCCTTTTCATTTTCACTTCGGTTTCACGATAAAACCTCCACCTCGGAAAAACAATGAGTTATAGGTATTGTGGTAGAACTGGAGTTTATGTTCAAAACAGTTTATGTTCAAATAATCCACTCCAAATGTCGGATCTCTTAACTTTTTATAATTTAGAATAAAAGATGTAGTGGACATTTTATGTCCAATATTTTTTCATACTTTCGTCACCTCTTTCTTAAAGTATTTAGTTAGTGAACATTTAATTTATTATTGAATCTCCATGTATTTCAATTTGGTTACCTGTTTTTTCTTAACACAATTAACTCTTTTAGTATCAAAGTGTTGTACGTAATATTTGGGAACATATACTAAGTCATTTTATTATATTATATTATTATATTACATATGAAACATATGGAGTGTGTGAAGATTTTCTATTCGCATTGTGAGAGAACTTTATCTCAATATAAATTAATATTAATAATTAAATAAAACGATACCTCCGGTGCCAACCGTGCCAACTAAAAGGATTAATAATTGAAAAGCCTCAATTCCCGACTAGTATTCATTATTATTTAATATTTTTTTTTGTTTTTCATGTCTTTTTTAATATTCTTATCGTCATAACTAAAACAGAATAGAGATAGTCAGTAAATTCAAGGAGCAAAAAGCTGTCTGGAATTCTAAAACCTACTTTTACTTTTGTAAACGAAGTGATTTACACACATACACTTAGTGAATATAATAATGAGTATGAAATGATCTGATTTTAAATATAGAGTTTCGCAACGTCATAACATTTGTTAGATAAGAAAATAATGATTAAACTTAGTTCATAGTTGTATTTGCCAAGTTACAGTAGTGTTCAAGTTTTTAAAATGTGACCTTTACCCATTAACTCTTTCAGTGATTTTAGAACATTATCTTTTCTTAAAACTTAACTATTTGATTTACAAGAACTTTAAATAACTAATTGAACAAAAATCATTTTTAGTATGTCTAGTATAATAGGCTCTTGGGTTAAATTGAAATAAATCTGTATTAAGCGTTCTCACGTACTTTTCCTTATTTGGAAAGAAAATACATTATTTAAATAAAATGAAAAATCGATTAAAGTTATTATAGCTTCCAAAGTTATTTAAGTTGTAGTAAAGTGACCTCTAACCTAAGGTATAAAAGTTATGATATAACAGCTCAAACAACTTTTTTCTGAGTTCTCTCTAAAACTTTATGTTTTAGCTTCCCTTAAGTACAAAGGTATTTTTGTTTTACTTGATGATCGCTTCGTGTTTTAAAGAACATTTAATTTTTTTTTTTATTTACTGAACCGTTTTCAATGAACCTTTAAAAATATGAAGCGGTAAATTGGTTCAGAGTCAAGAACGCAGAGACTTTAAAAAAAAAAAATCTGAGGAAGATTGATTTGCTGTCAATTGCATTTTATAATAAATTTAATAATAATAAAAAAAAATTATATATCTCGATCAACCTTTGCGGATTTTATTTATATTTGTTATAAAAATGTAAATGTATTATGAATAAAAATTATATTAGTTATGAAGCGTTGTATTGCATTATAAATTTCATTCATAGCAACTTTGGGAAAGAAAAAAAAATTAGACGATGAACATACCTTTAACAAACGAACCTCCTTATGAAGGAGTACTCAATAGAAAGGTGTGAAACTTTTTCATTAATAATTAATATGCATATCAAAAATATGTTGTATATACAATACATATAAAATATTTATTCTTGAATTTCAATGTCAATGTTTTAATAGAGATGAATATGGTGTAGGACACCGTCAGCTTCTCATGTTACTCAAAATAAATAAAATATGTTTTTTATTTTTAAGTAAATATTTTTGTTATATTTTTTATTTTAAAGTAATTGGCAATGATGGCTTATATTTTGAAGAATAATTGTAATGCGTAGATTTTATACTGAAATTTAAATAAAACTTATTCCATGCACAAACACCTTTGTAACAAACAACCTAGTATTATTTCTCAATAATAAATATTTTCGTAATTTTTATTTTTATTAATGGCTAAGTTTTATTGATAGTTATGTAGTGTAAAACGAAGCGAACGTTTGAGCAATGATTTTTAATTGTTTTAATTGACTGTAAATCATCTGAAGTGCAGCCATAAAATCTACATTTCGAATTTAGTTGAGAGATTAAATCGTTTTTGGAATTAAAATCGGGATGTTAAGAGATTAAAAAAATATATTTTCAATTAATTTTAACGCCTATATAAGATTGTTCCCGTTACCATTCTTTTTTTTAAAAATCATCTGATGCTATTTAAAATGATTGCATACGTGTCAGTAATTTGAGGCACAGGAGAACACAGGATGGAATTGGGGCTGTCTTTGACGGTATCTTACCTTAACTAAAAGCAAAAAAATTTAAACAGCCTTCCTACAGCCGAATAAAAAACTTCTTGTACTTCCCTATCCCCTTGATGCTTTCCGCTGTTCATCTACTAGGCAAAGAATTAGGCCTACATCCTCCAAGACGGAGAAGAGAACAGGCTGAGGTAGGATGCGGGTATATTCTCCACGAAGGGAGGGAGGAGTGTTGTCCCGTACACAAAGCCTCGAGATCAAAGGGCTTCTACAAGACCCAGATTGTATTCCGTTGGCGGAAGTGTTTGTCAACCTTCCTTACAGCTCCTCCTTTTATCAGCTGTCCTTCGGGAAAGTCTCTGCATCAGCTATATTCCCTACATCCTAATAAGGGCATCCGTTTATAACCATTTAGTAACCCGTTATGACTAAATCACAATGGCAACTAGATCTTAAACATCAGTAGTTTATATCTGAGAGACTTTTTATATTCTTTCAATGTTCGTAAATATGAAGGGATTTGATATTGTAGAAAACAGAATAATCGCATTTTTTTTAAATAATTCTATATTTACATTTGCACAAAAAAAAAAAAAAAAAAAAATAAAAAAAAAAAAAAATACCGGCAATCAATAAAGCACTAAAGTTTAAAAAAATTATTATTTCATAAAAATGCATAATTTTGTGAGTAATGATGTAAAACAAACAATTTTTTTTACAAACAATTACTGTTAAAGTAATTAAACCAGAAGGTATTAAACTGGGCCGAGACACCTGATGAAGAAACTTGAGAATATAAACTGGGGACTTATAAGAAACCATAAACTAGCTTATTGCTGGAATCGCCCAAGAAGTATACAATTACTCTCTCCTATTTAAGTGGAGCAAAAACTCTGGCCCGACGAAGCAGATACTAGAAGTAAATTATTCTTACTTTACTGCCTTCTTCAGCTTTCAGCAAGAACTGAAATTAAAAACGTACAGGAGCCATTTTCAAAGATCATAAAATTTCAAGTTATTATCGTTTATATTGCCTTCAAGATAATAAAGGAATGTACCTAGAAAAATTAATTTTTCATGAAAAACATCCCAAACTCCGATGAACTAAATTTTAATAGATTTCTGCCCCGAGGTAGGTAATTTATTTCCTCTCTCAATTTTTCTTATATGGAAAAATTCTAAATACGTGTGCATGTATGATACGCAACAACCTAGAAGGAAAAAATAATAATGTATTAAAACTGAAGATTTGTATCAACAACACGATCAAAAAGTTATTTTTTGGTTCAGCAAAACAAACCATTCTAAACTTCTTAAAATTCACTAAAAGTTTAAATAAAGAGAAAAAAAAAAACTTTTATAAAAAGATACATTATTTATTTTATTTTTTAAATCAGTATTATATTCGTATGAATTCATAATTCATAAATGTTTTATAAAACTGATTTATATAATTTAATATGTATAATAATACCAACTATATTTTGAATTGCTTATTTTTGAATTTTTTGTGTGTTTTTAGAACTGAGGATGAATGTATAACATTCGAATCTAGTTTTCAATAAAACAAATTTATAGAAGTGGCAAATAATTTATCGATCCCTAATTAGATTGATCCTTCTATACCATCATGCGGATGTCAACTGACACCCATGTGCTTCAATTCCTTCAATATGTTGTCTGATAACCAATCAAGTTTTTGTTTTAATTTCTCGTTCCCCTGTAACTCTTGTTGAGAAACCAGGAGAGAGAGACTCGGTCCAAGGGACGATTTTAAATTTATTTTTAAGATTAACCTGATTTCTGTGAATTATTTTCACTAAGGGGAACTCACGGTTGGCGAGCTGTCGATTTCGACCAATTTTTTTTTTTTTTTTTTAGTGATTCTACATGGAAAAATATTGAAATTTTAAATTTTCGTTTAGAGTCACGGCCCATCCTTCAAGATAATAACTCCTCATTTCGCTCTCTTTAATTTAGTCAAATTAATGCGGATAAAATAATCCAATTGTGTCCAGTTCCGATCATCAAGTGAAACTAAGTGAATTCAACAAGCCGACAATCAAATTCTCAGTGAGTAACAAGATAAAGACAATCAAAAATCGTCAAATTCACTCGAAATAATTCAGAAAGAAAATTTTTTAATATACTTAATTTATTTATTTATTTTATTGTTTCAAAGAAGTTAAGTAGCATCGAATTAAATAGGGTTAGTTCAATTTGTTAAATAAATAAATATTTGTATATAAATACATATATATATATATATATATATATATATATATATATATATATATATATATATATAGTTCATGGAAATTTAATAATTGGATCGGAGAGAGCTGAACTCTTTTCGGCAGGGTTGATGAAAAGTGCCGACAAAAGGTCAGGAAGTAATAAAGATGTTAGTGTGGTAAGTGACTTATTAAATTAGTCTGAAGATTGTTTATCTGAGGATATATGAAGAATTTTGACAACAGGTTGGTATTTTTCTCTCTCCCTAGACTATATCCCTCACCCCTGGAAGTATGTTTTACTGAAAAATGAATATTTGATAAATTAGATATAATTGTGGCATGCCATTTTGTCCACCTCATCAGAGAGTTAGTTTTAATGGAAAGAGTAAATTAAAATTAGAAAAATCAACTAAAAAAATTCGTTGAACCACTCAAGTCAAATTTGAAGTTTTCCATTGATTCACACAATCACGTTTCAAATATTATTTTTCTCACTTATATCCAACTAATGTAAAAGTATAAAACAAAAAAATTATTTATTTTAATAAGACATAAATCAATGAATTAAGCAGGAAGTTTCATTCATAGAAACAATTCAAAAACCACGAAACTTTACAGACACAGTTGGTACGAGGAAAGAACTGACTCCAATTAACACGATTGTTATAGGAGATTGTTTTATATAAATTTAGTGAATCAACAGGAAATCGCATGAAAAACTTTAATGATTCAGCAACAGTTAACAGATTGTTGTTCCTAACTGAGAGTTGTTCTAACGTGCAAATAATCGGTTAGCGAGCGGGTCATGTTAATTGAAACATTCAGCATTTCCTGAATTATTAGCCCCACGATAGGACTAAAATATGAATTAAATTATTAAGAAGGATATCGTGCTAGTTATCAATATCATCTACAACTCCTATTAAGTTATTAAATTGAGCTGTACAGCATTGAAACTATTTGATGAAATATCTAGTTACATACGAGTGACGTATTGTGATCTGAATTACTGACAGCGCTAACGTAACTAGTACATATGAATAATTCAGTAATACCATTACAATTAAGGAGGAATAAACTAAAAACAGGCATTATATTGTGATTATTAAAAGATCAATTGCTCACGAAGACAAATTTTCAATAATCATTTATTTAAAAAAAAAAATGTTGAGTCCATGGACCAAAACGTACTCTGTTAACTGAAGGAGATTGGACTCATATCTGTTCTTTATCTGGCACAGCCGATCTATTCGATCGTGTTGTAAGAAATGAAAATATTATAAACTTCGAATTAATAACTAGCCAGGATCTATCGAAGCCTGTATCAATGTTAAAACCGACTATTTTTTAAATAAATATCTTTTAAAGAACCTCTATCCTCAACAAAGCTAGTGTTATTTTTAGAACGTTACAATATATAGTATAAAATTTCTTGATGTATAAATTAGAACTTTAATCATCAATGTTGATAATTAAAAATAAAATTACACAGTTTTTGAGCATTTTATTTCTCTACGGATATATAAATTGATTTATTTTTCCATTGGAAATTTAAGTTCATTATCATTACTAGTACTATTTAAAATAGACACGTAATCTATATTTTCATGATTAAATCTTTTTAGTGATTGGTTTCGTAAGTGCATTGGAAATATATTATAATATCAAGCTATAAGTCAAACCTTTATGGATTTCCTGGTGAAATAAATTAGTAAGAGAAAATAATAAAACAAATAATCTGATGAAAATGTAATTTTTATTTTAATGCCATAATTTTTCTTAGTATTAACTATTCAATAATATTAATTATTAATTATCTGAATCATCATTTTCTGATTCTAGAATTGGTTTTGGAAAAAGATCCAAAAGTTTTTCTCCTCGAGGTTTGACCAAAATAAAAAAAAAATACTAAAATAAATAATTCAAAATTAATTATTACGAGTGAAAAAAAACTATGCTTCATAATGCATCCCTGAATATATGTTCATAAATATTCATATATTTTACATTTAGTCAAGCATTTCGGTATAATAAATTCATGCCAACACATCGTAGGAACTAAATACTATTTTTAAAAGTCTTACAGTATTTTTTTAAAGATGATAATAACAGAATAAAAATTACATTATTTATTTATTTATTTTTATTTGTTCGGACGATATGGCTTTTCACATACAACACGATCACTATCTACTTCAAAACGCAAATAAAATGTTGTTTATAAGTTTCACAACTGTTATAGTTTCTTTGCCGATTATTTTAGGAATATAAATAAGGTAACACTGTATCAATAATCTCAATATACCATACAATCGAAATCGGAATTTTACACTTGTGTATCTCGGGAGATACATCGCATAAAAGGTTGGATCAAGGTCAAGTTCTTCGGTACTTTCTCTTGTGATTTTCAGAATAAATCCATTCAAAGAAATGATATTCGGAGTGAGTATTACTCTATCATGGTGAAATAGTTTCTTTAGATCCAAGCCAAGTTCCTAATACTTTCTTATTTTTTCTGCTCTTGTAGTTAATAAGTTGGAATCATTTCGGATATCTATATCCAGGTCATTTTATCTCATTTGCAACTAAACAAAATATCTGGTTGAGTTTTACACTACCTAGTAAACTTTTATATTTTTAATGGATATCCGCATGATGAATTAATTAATCTAATTATGAATTAATAAATTATTTGCTAATAAATTATTTTGTTGTTATTGAAAACTAGTTTCGAATGTTATACATTCATCTTCACGTCTACAAACACAAAAATTCAAAAATAAAATGTATTTGATTTCTTGTCTTAGTTAAATTCATATTTCATAAATGTTTTATAATACTAATTTATATTACATTTAATTTACTATGTATTTTTGAATATTTGTGTTTTTAGAACAGATGATGAATGTATAACATTCGAAACTAGTTTTCAATAAAAACAAAATTATATAAGTGGCAAATAATTTATCAATCCCTAATTTTATGTTCTTATTGTTATTTATAATTTGTCACAAATAATTTTCCAAAAGACACGATTTAATATTTTCTCATAAAAGAAAAAAAAGGAGGTCCTTTTCAGTTCAAAACAAATACTAATTACGTGCAATTAAATGAATGACTATATTATATATATTGTGTGTACTAGGTTTAATAGTAGAAGATTTTAATTTTAAAATGTAAATATGGTTCTTGCATATGTTTTATGATTGTCATAGTGTATTACCTGTTAGTGCTTCAAGGAAAAATCCTTAATTTTGTTTATTAAAAATGATTTATATATGCTCATATACAAAATAATCCATCCAAGAAATAAAAAAATAAAAAATGTAAAGAGAGAAAAAGGTGATAAGCTGTAGGTTATAAAACCACCTGATCGGTTGTATTGTACCGTGAGTTGAACCGACAAAGCATCGATGTGATAAAAAACCGTAGGGGGTGTAGGGTTAACGGCGGTAAGACACGATATAAGTAAAAGATTGATGATAAGGCGGTCGTAGGGGGAAAAAAAGAGGAACACGAGAAGGTCCGCGGTGCCAAGATCTTGCCCTTTATACGGCTGTCAGATGTATTGTGCCTCGCTGTCAATACACTCCCTACAGCGCTAACAATACCGCCACCAACCTACTCGTCCCCTTAGGCTATATGCTAGTCCTCAGGTAAACTCTGAACAAATTCGGGCCCTTCAGTAGGGGTCTATAAGTCGAGATACTTGCTGACTTAGGATCATCCATCGGACAAACATCGGTGTTATCCATGTGCGGCTTAACTGTTAATTTCCTGAAAAATATATTGTGCATAGGTATGCATGAGATAAATGACCGTGGCTAGTATCTACGAAATGGATGTGTAGGGAGATGGGTATATTAAATGTGTCTTCTTTAATATTTTATGACGAATTCCTTGAAATACTCAAATTTTGCAATCTAGAAATCGGAAAACATGTCAAATTAATAGCGAACTAAAAAGGTATGAACAACCCTTCGCTTTTCACTTGAATCGTAAGATGATTCGATGAGGAAATAGGAAAAAATATTGGCCTACAAATATGCTGGGCCTTTGATCGATCTCCAAAATGTCAAAATAACGAGGGTATGAAAATGTATCAACGAGTTGATTTTCACGCAATTGTTTAATAAATACCAATAGTAACAAATGGTCATACTGAACTACAATTTTCATCAGCAGTTTTTCAGACCTAAACATGCCGATTTAACAATAACCGTTTTACTGATTAACACTTGTCGGCCTCGAACCACTCATGGTTGAGGAAGTATTTTTTGATTAATTAATGAAGTGGCCTACAAAAATATTGGGCCGTATCGCTTAGACAACAAAAATGAGACGATTGAAGGTCCCTTTTTTGTGTTATTCGCTTATACCTCGGAAACTATGCGTCCTTGCGATAAGACTACTCTTTACAAAATTAAAGCTGACCAAATTTTCTTCAAGATTGAATTCATTGGTTTTTATCCTGTGTCGAATAGTCTCCGAGATATCCGCGCTCATATTTCGCTAATAAAACACACACTGAAAGACCATTTTGTGATTTGGTTATTTGGATTCAGAGGAACTTATAACGTGTATTATCGTTGAAATCTTTCGAAGTTTTTCACGATCAAATACTTTTCCTTACTATATAATTCATATATAGGTAAGAAAAAGTAAATGTAAATACAAATTATCATTAGGATTATTTAATATGGACACAAAATATCTCAAATATGTCAAAACTAATACTCCCAGTAAAAATAAAAAAAAAATAAATAAAGGTTGGATATATATTTAAATGCGGTATACCTTGTTGTTAGTTAAATAAACAAAGCAATATTGCAACATGGACAATTGGAGATAAATATTCTGGACCATAGCCTGGACTAGAACCGACAGTGCCGAAATGTAAATGGGCGCGCCTGGGAGTGACAGAGCCCACTCAGGGCAGCTACTCACTACGCCCTAATTGTCCCTCAACCACTCGGTCGAGTAGCTCTGCTTTTTAATGACTGTCACACACACATCACTATTTAGTACGGCTCGGTCTTCATAGGCAGAGGTCTGTAATGTTATGCCCAATCGTTTACAACCGGAATTCATTTCGGGACAGTTGCCATTACAAAATAAATTGGCAGTGGTATACAAGCACTATTTAAAAGTTTCATAACGTTTCACACTTGTTTTAATATATTGTTGAGAGAGAAGCACTGGTATTTCCTGTAATCCTACTTTTTCCTCCACAAGTGGCGGATAAGCTATGTTCGGAATTCCCTAGGCTAATTGTAAATATTGTGCATAACTATGGCTGTAAAAAAAAGTAAAATAAAACATAATATAGTTTTATTTTACTTTTTTTAAAGTTTCACTCTAATTTTCTTTCATTGCTCTTGTTTATTTATTTTATTAGGATTGCAAATATGGCATGAATGGTTGATTAGGTCACTGTTAATTATCACCACTAAATGTATCAGATTGTTAATAGTTGACAATAAAAACCACTTAACACATCGATGATTTTTTATTGATATATAAAACACCAATTTAGACATGCAGCCGAACAGTAGAATTTTACTGAATCTCAAAAATCCGGAAAATAAAATATTTTTATTGGAAAGTATTGCATTAAGTTGTGGATGTCACAAAGCTACAGAAACGACTGTGCATCCCAATAGTTTTAGGAACTGAAAAAGAATAAAAATATAATCATCACAGAAAAATCAAGCGTGGTTAGCACGTTGGGCGACTGCCCGAATCGGGGAACCCACACATAGCAGAAAACAAATGCAGCCTACGATTCTCCAGACAATTTTCCTCCCGAAGGCAATTCTTAGAGACCAGGCTTAGGAGTGACGACCTTACCCCGTGTACCTAATTTGTTAACTGGTGGTTTTCCAAGATGTCAAATAGCCGTATGCAGGTTTGGTCCATATTCGGTCTGCTTCGGAGAAAGAAATACTGATCCTCGTGCGCCTACTGACCCCAAACAGCCATAATCTATGGATCTAGACCGATTTGTCCTTGAACCCAAGTCGGTGGGGAAGCACACTGCCGAATTGGTACCAAAGGAACTGGTTATGAGGCTTCCGGCAGCCTGACGCTGGACCATGGAAACCATTGTTCGCAGCAACGTGAGGTGACCCCCTCCAGGCTGTCTGAGCACCCGCGACCGATAAAATGTCTTTAAGAAGACTACATTGATCTAGTGCAAAAAAAAAAAAGTATATATATATATATATATATATATATATATATATATATATATATATATATATATAAGAATATACGGTATTTAAGGTTTTACCGGACAAGAGAGATGAGGACCCACATCAGATGAAAATGAAAAGTATTAAATAAACGTTATGGGATTTGACGGTTACTTGGGATACATGGTTACTTATTAGACGTTTAAAATAATTCCTGAATATGTTTAATGAAAAAAAGTTTGATTGATCTATAAATTTTCGCTATGATCAATTTGAACATATGGGATAAAACTATTGGTTTGCACTAAAAGCTTAAAGATCCAAGGTATATAATCTTTTCAGTCGAATGTATTGTGTAAAATGTAGACACTACGACTGCACAAATACCTAGAATAGAAAATGATATTTTATAAAAAAAATAAAAAAAAAACAGATCTCAGCAAAGTTAACTAACAAATATTTACCGGTTACTATTTTTTAGGGTTTCAGGGAGTATATCTTTGACTGTACTAATTTTACCGTTTAATTTTATTCCTCCGTTGGTCTAGTCACTTCCAATTTTGGGCGCTGTACTTTATGATTGACAGTATCGCACCATTTGAAACAGTCACTGATAGGCCTCAGTATCTGGGATTTCGATGACATCTGGGTGAGGCTATCAACTTCAAGTTTACCCTAGTGCTTCAAATTCTGCAAAACGTTGTTTTTATATCTATTCATTTCAGAACCCTAAATAAATATCTATTTTAATAAATAATCTTGATTCATAGTGCTCAAGTCAGATATACTCCCTGTGAATTGAAAACATATGCAAATAAAACTTAAACATAAAATAAATAAACAACGGATAAAAGGAATAGATTAAAAGATAAAAAAAGACAGGAAAATTAGGAAAATTTTCAAAATTATAATATCATTGCTGCGAAAATGTATTTATTTATTTATTTTTTTTAACAAGGTTTATACTTCATTCATAGAATTGAATATAGATATTCATTAACTTTTAGATATCCACAGCTTTTTCAACCGCCCATTTTGTATTGGTGTGTCAGCTCCTTGGATTTTAAAGATATTTGGTTAAAAGAAAAACCATCTTAAGGAGCATAAAATGCATAATATTTTCAGTCTAGTATCCAGGCCTCTACTTAATTGTAAATAAAAAAAAAAAACAAGGTAAATTTCAATGTTTTCAAAATTAAAAAATTATCTTTAAATTTTAAAATGTTAAGATAAAACTAAGACTCACCTTCCATTTTTTTCTGGATATACTACTATGCTTATAGTATATTACTTCCCTAAAATATTTCAGGTATAAGAGTTACATCGTTTTTTTTGGGGGGTTTTCAAATATACCTATTTTTTTTTTTAAATCAGGTAATTCAGTCTCAAATATCTCAGAAGGGATGCACTCAATTGTAGTAAAATTGAAGAACACGAGATATACTGCAAGAACTTACCTATGAGTTATATATGACAACTTGGAGCACACAATGCTATTCATTATTACACACTATTCAAAAATACTTTGAAATGAATACGTTGAAGAGGTGAAAGAAAGTACCCCTAGAATTTAAAAAAAAAAAACAATTTATTTTAGTGATTGAGCCTGAAATCAATACAAAAACAATATCTAAGAAGAGACACACTTTAAAAATACAAAATTTTCCGAAAACATTCCTTCATTGTGTTGTAATAAGTGATTAAAATTCCATGTTTTTTTGTTTGAAACAAATATCTTTCAAAAACAAGGAACTGCAGAATTTAACGCGATCGTTTTTAAAATGTATAACAGGCTGACACACCAATAAAAATAAAATATCTGAATTCAACTCTCTGGATAAAGTACAAACATTTGCAAAAAAATTTATAAATAAATACATTTTGTCAGCAGTCTTCATTGGCTGATTTGATATGGATTGACCCGTAACTAAGTTCTTTTAAGTTTAAAATAAAAGATTTATAAATCTAAATGGAATTCTCAAGTGAATAAACTTGTTGATTCACATTTTCTAAGTGATTCATAACCATGTTTGCATTAGGTTTAAGAATGTTTACTTCTGAATTTTTTTAGTTTATGTTTCTCCAAATTCAGAATCACGATAGATATCGCAAAACGTCGCTTCTTCTATTAATAAATTGGATCAAAAATTAATATATATGTTCACAATTTACAGAAATAATACATAAGACCATTTGAATAGTACCTCAATTTGATTAGTACTTTACATCTAGTATGAATTGATTGAGTTTCAAAAACCTTTAAAATTATCGAAAAGATTTATGTAAGTTTAAATTTAAATGTGTTTAAAATTAGCTCAGCATGAATGGGCTACTAAGTTACATTTAAATTTAACACCATCATTACATACCTGGGTGACGTTATGTATCCGTGGGGGCCTTGTCACCCATATATGATAACGAATGTTTTAATGATAAGTACTGGGCCATATTGACTTGCCCGAGAAAAATATACATATTATTGTTGTATGAAGCAAGGAGAAAATTTAATTTAATTTTTATTGTTTAATATTAAAAAATACATACCGCTGGACATCATTGAAACTAGTAGGAAAACATTCAACACTTACCTGAAAAAAAGAAATTTTTATTCATATTTATAATGTATTATAAATTTATAATGTATTAGAAAGTGGGGATCAGAGAAGAGGACTACCAGGACAGAGAGAAATTTAGAAGGATGATAGATGGAAAGAAGGTCCTTGCGGTGGAGAGGAGAAGAAGAGGGGAAGGCAGGTGGACAGAGGAGCGTAGAAGAGAAATGGGGGAAAAGATGAAGAAGGTTTGTGCTGAAAGAAAGATGAAAACCATGAAGTGATGTACGCGTGGTCCTTAGCTGATCTTTGTCGCGATAAATGAATAAATTATAATTTATTACTTACACACATAAGATAGTGTAATTGTATTTAAATTATAACAAGTATAATTTTACCTCTATGTCTTAACATGTTATTCCACTAAATTTATAAATATCATGAGCCTTTTATATATCAATTAAAGTAAACATTTTATAGTGAATTAGTCGAAAAATTAGAATATATTCTAATAGATTTCAATGAGTGTATCTTCTGTAATAAACTTAAAATCAGTTATGGTCCGTAACATTGAAAAATTTTATTTAATGAGCGCTCTAAATTAATCTTTTTGTATTTGACAAAAAAATAAATACATTATTTCATTACCGGTACAATTAAATTTAAATATTATTTATTAAGCACACTTGCTTACAAAAACACTAAATTTATTTCCAAGAAATTTGATTGTTTACTTACTTTTACAGGAAACAATAATGGATGAAACGAACAAATACAAAGTGTACCTCTGGTTTGAGGTATTATTTTCATCAAATATTTTGAAGTATTAGTTTCGACATTTTAAGTTGAATACGTGTCTTCAATTAGATTTTATTAATGTTCAATTTGAAGTATAATCGCTAATACAGGAAAAATAAAACGTTAAAAAACACATTTAATCAATAAAATTGAGCTTGCGAGATCCAATAAACCAGTACTGAAACTGTTCGATCTTGGAAAAAAAACTGTAAATCTTCGTTTTAGAAAGGTTTAAAAACAGTTTTCAGTTGTTCCGTATTGCCTGAGCTTCGAAAACAAACTGAATAATTAACGATAGAGCAATAACACTTCAAAAGAAAAACATGTTTTTATTAGACCCTTTTGTACTTTTTTGTCGAAAATCAGAAAGCCAAATGAATCGAAATATTCTTTATCTGCTAAGAATATCTATCTCATTATTTATAGCGTTTTGTGAAACGAAAAGAGTATCTAGAACAGTTAAAATAAAAAATGCTAAAGCTTGCAAAACAATGAAAATAAATGTTATTGTCGAGGTCGTAAAAAATTTTCCGCAGTTTATTTTTGTTTGGAAAACTTTTGAAATACCTACTTCCCAATAGATGAGGAATGAGATGGAAGGAACAGTATGTCTTTAACTCTTATAGTTCCTGAGAAGAAGGTACATAAAAATTGCATTTTCACTCCTTCCCCTCACTCCTTCACCTAGGGGTCCGCTTAAAATTTTTACTTGTCTGATTCAGTATAGAGACAATAAGTGACTATGCACACCGTTAATCATACTTACCAGAATCCATGAATACCATGGTACAGTATTATTTTTTTCATTATGATTTTGCAACTTTTTATTTTATTAGTTTTTCTTACTTTTAAGCTAATGTAAAACTTTATCTAGGGAACTAGTGAACGCAGAGCTTTTTTAGGGCGCAAATTAAAAAAAAAAATCTTTACTTTAAAAACGTTCATAATGTTTTTTAGATTGGTAGTTTTCAAGATATTTAGCACTGAATGAAAAATAAAGAGCGAGAATACTAAGAAAAAACATTAAATAAAATGAGCTATCGGTGGCGTTCTCCTGAAATAGTTCGGTGTCTATTTTTCAAGAACGTTTATTGTACCTGTTGTTAGTTGTTAGTTGTTAGTAAAAATTAAAGTATTTCCTAAATGTGAAATAGATAAAACAAAATGAAAAAAAACAACAAAAAACAAACAGAGATGTTGTTTTAATGGGTAAAATGTTTACTTCTCGTGTAAGAAACTCAATAAAAATAATTGAAATCCATCAATTGTAATTTGGTTTCTTCATTTTTCAATTATCATGCCTTAATGCCCTAGAATAAAAAAAAATGTTTTTTGTTATTGCATGATAATCATACAATTAATTAAGTGTGTTGAATGTAGGTCCTATAAAATATATTTAATAACATGATAGAGATAAAGTAATATAGTCATAACGCCCGATTAGATTAGGGTTGTGCTATTACATGGGCTGGGAGGCGCTGCATGAAATCCCTTAGCAAGCAGTATGCCTTGAAAGAAGGGATAGACCGAGAAGGGAACAAGTCCCTGTAATTGGTGAAACCTTTTAAAACCTAAATCAAGGCTTAATTAAAATAGGCCTAGCAACTGGCTGAGATATGTGGCCTGCCAATGTTGCATGTTTTAATTAGTCCCTCCCTTCTGCTAGTCGCGCCCTTTTTCGGTCAACTTTACAACTTTTATTACATTTATTCTCCGCCCTTGGGTCGTCCTGTCCTTCCCTAATGACTTTATGTCAAGGTCCGTATTAATTTCATGCTAGTCTTAGCCTTCTTCTGTGAATTTAATTAACGTTTCATGTATCTCTTGACATCCTTTAATGAATTGTTATAAGTTTTTATTCAGTTAGTATGTAAAATATAAATAAAGATACAGCAGAACCTGGCTGTATTACGTGTTAAGCTGTTCACATTCTATTGTATCTTTTTATGTCATATGAGGTAAAAAAATAATAATAAGAAAAACCATAAATATATATTTGAGTAACCTTAAAAAGCCTAAATATATTTTTGGATTTGGAATAAATACTCTTCATTTACTCCACATTACCTTATATTAAAAAAGAGTAATATCTGATGCAGTTTAGCCTATTAGTATGCGATTATTTACGAACATACCGGCTCGCATGAATCATTAACCGCTGTGACGTAAATCCGTTAACTGCACAATGCAGCCTCACCTCCGGGCCACAAATCGGGGCTGAAGAATGTACCGGAGCGATAAATAGCTTAGCCGTAAAATGGAGGAACAATTGGACGGACGGAGCAAAGCGAACGATCCATCAAGATTAGAAAAGGGACTCCCCTATGAAATAGTTGTGTATGGTGCGGTATATATATTACGTCTTTGTCCCAGTCCTCGCGGCTCAAACCCTTATCATGAGTTATAGGACTAATTCTCGGCGGTGTGCCGTGCCCTCTGAGATAGCCCTCCTCCCCGCTATCCCAGATATTCTATAGCTCCTGAAATATGAGCCAGTCTTCCATTGTTCCACGTCTTCCAGGAATTTAACTCGTCCAACCTGGAATTGGGTCTTTCCGTCATCTTAAACCTTCCTTAGACTGCTTAAACGTAATTTGAATTCCATCTTGGAAAACCAGAGAATCTTTTTTTCCTTAAGAAATTCATCTCGACCAATGAGACTCCGCTGCGTAATATTTTAATTAATGATGGAGCTTATTGTCAGAAGTGTAAATACACTTCAAAAAAGTGGTATACAATACCAGTCATTCATCACCTTGTTAAACTTGTCCAGGACAATATTGATGCCATCAGCACGTTTGGCAAACTTAATTTCAGAGTAACAAGGGTGAGTAGTTTGCAGAAGGAGGATTTTTATTTTACTATAAATAAATCAGGTTGTATGAGCCCTGCTTGGTACATTACTGAACTATGGAACTCTCAGATGGCTGGATTTCGATCTGTTTTCCTTTCACTCATGTTAGATGCATCTTTGGAAAGAATTTCTAAGTCATTTAATACATAATATTTAGTAATAGCCCGCAATTTTATCATGCAATATATTTAATCATGCAATTACCCTGATTCCGATACAATTACATAAATCGAATAGCCAGATGGCATCTCTTGAATTGTCTTTTATATGCAGGCAGATTAAAATAAATTTAAGATAATTAAAATCTTGTTACTTATGTTTATTTCCAAATGACTCGGAGCTAGGCCTAATTTTACTATTTTTTTCTTAAACTTTTTTTTTTAATCCATCATTCATTGTTTCGTTTAGTTGTTTTACATTTCATTTTTTTCTTTCATTTATTTTTGTTGTACATAACACAAGTTGATTACATTATGGCATTTCAGTTAATTAAGTTATTTAATGTTAATGTAAGTAGTATTACGCATTATAAAATCATTTATTTATTGTTATTTTAGTATATTAAGCACTATTTTTTTTTGTTTACCACTTGTAATTGGACTTTAGCCTGTTGGTGGATGCAGCTTATAAGCACATAAATTTCACCTTAATACTCAAACTACAAGATTTGGGTCATATATAAAAAAAGAGAACTTCGTTTACCATTCGATTCTTCCCTTCATTAAAATCCTGTCGGTTGCTTCAATCCACTTTTTGAAAAAGCCGTTGAATAGCAGCCGGAGAACGTGTTTCTCCTAAGTCTGAGTTCCAATAAAGAATTTATTAATTTATCACAAGATCACATAAAATATGGCATCGGAAAAAGATCACATGAAAAACATCGGTCTGCATTTATTCATCTCGTCTTTTTTCTGTACTGATGACGCCTGAATTGGCAAAACGTTGACTAGTTTTTTATCTACTTGTATTGTATAGATTTCAAGTCGTTTTCAATCGCTCCGACTCCGATGTATGCTTTCACACGGTCTAGTAATTACCAGGGTCGGATCCGATCCACAATAGACAGACCCTCAGTTCTATAACTGGAATATTCACATAGAAAAAATTTATGAAAAAAAAAAATAAGTGAATGTAATAAAATAATCATGGTATCAACTCATTATTATAAATGTATCATTTATAGATAAATTTTGTACTTCTAGTTGAGCTAAAATTATAGAAACAATTCAGCAAATTAAACTGAAATAAGATACATGATACAGCATTTATTTACTTCATTGTGCTGGTCCGACTACAGTGTTTTTTTTTTTAGATTGTGTTATTATTCTTCATTAATGAAAACTGGTATTTCATAATAACCCCAAATTCCTCAATATGAAATTGTTAACAAAAGCTGTTACAATAGCTTCGCTTTGTATGTAGGAAGTACAAGTTGCAAGCAAGGAACGTTATGCAAGCTGTGCAAAGTTTGAAGAGTTGGGGGGCTGAAAATGATTGCCAGGGGTTCTTGAGAGGAGATTATTCCCCTTTGTTGGCTCCGTAATTCAGCTGGAATTAAAATGATCTTTCAGACATATTTTATTTATTTATTTTTTTACAAGAAAATATTGTTTGAGAGACATTCTTTTTTTTTACTTCCTTGTACGAAATAAAGGAAAATCGCGAAAATTTTCGGTTTTCAGATTTCAACGGAAATATAAATTTTGACCATCCCTGAATCCATTTTGGCTAGTTTCGTCGTGGCGCATGTACGTGCGTACGTTCGTATCTCGCATAACTCAAAAACGGTTAGCCATATAAAGTTGAAATTTTGTAATTAGGATCGTTGTAAAATCTAGTTATGAACCTCCTTTTTTGGTCCTTGCTTGATCACCAGAAGTGGTACTTTACTTGAAGGTCATAATTGATTACCATAAAAAATTATATTAAAATACTATGCAAAACTTCTCAAATTTAGTATTTATAACTTATATATTGATTTAAATAACATACTAGATTTTGGTCTAAATTGGAAAACGAGAAAGCGGTACTTTACTTGAAGGTCATATTAGACTTTCATAAAAAAATATATTAAAAAATAATGTAAAACATCTCAAATTTGGTAAATGGGACTTTTATATCAATATGAATGTATTTACTACATTTTGGTTAAAATTGGTGCGCCAAAAAGGGTACTTTACTTGAAGGTCATAATAAGCTTGAAAATTATATTTAAATTAAATACATAAATCATATATTTCGGTAAAGAAGGTTACAAACGCAATTTGCTTTCCCATAAAATTAAACATTTTTATTACTTGTTTTAAGTGTTAAAATTGAGTGTAAAATACTGGTTTCCCTCTCCATTTGTGTGTGTCAATAGATGGATGTCGCGACGCCGAGTGTCGTTTTTGAGACACTGCAATCTTCGGAAATTAGTAACCAAATTCAGGATCACTTTTTGAACCACCGATTTATAGTTTAATAGGCGTACAAAGAAGTCATGTGTTGACCACATCAGATATTTTTAATTCGTAACTATATTTTAACAATGTAATCATTATCACGTATCCTATGTTATTTTTTGAATTCATGACCGAAATGGTTTAACTTATAAGGCATTGTTAGGAAGAAAAGTAATTATTCCAGGTATGTTTGTGGAGACTTCTATATATGAACCCATTCGTAAATACTATGGATACTATAATATATAAATGGTTATTTAAAAAATTATTTTGCAGTTATAAGAAAATTATTACTTGCTCACATTTTTTTAAATAAAATATTTAAAGTGATTATTTTCCGTCGACCATATTTGAGGTCAAACATTAAAAACAAATACTCAAAATGATTACTGTAATTTTCATAATTTCAAAGCCACCTAACGGAACTCATAAAAGAACTGATCTGTCATTTCATTAATGAGTGGGGACTCATCTACAAACAAAACTAAGAACGAACCAACACGACTAACGGCGAATGGGTGAACGAAACAAAAGCAAGTGTTGTTATCAACTGTTGTTTGGTTGAACAAGAGTTCATTGTTTTTGAATCGAGAACTGCAGTTTCGAACGTTTGGCGTTTTCACTCCCACCCCTGTTCAGCCTCACTTCCACTCTATCAGCCATTTACTCTACAATTGGATGATGACGCAGACAAATTAAAAAAACAATATTATTGGTTTTATGTACTTTTTTCGTTGAAGCATACAGTTATTTGAAGACTTCCTATTTTGAAATCTTCAAACAGTAGCTCCAAGCATAAAATAGGCACACTATTGTATTCATCGAGAGGTCTTAATAGCCAAACGATTCCCTGAAATGTTATATAAGACATATTGTATAATGAATGTATAATGAATGTATACTATGTATTGTAGTATGATGTATACAATGTAATGTGTACAATGTATACAATGTAATGTAGTATGAATGTATAATGAAGTAGTTCAAATCATTAATTACATTAAAGCTCGTTATCTGCAATCCAGATCTTTTTCTTTGTTGTGCAAAGCTTCTTCAACTGGCGAAGCTAATGCGGAGGTTTGTGAGTGCATGAGGCTAATAAATGATTTTAAAACAAGGAAACTACAATTGAATTCCAATGGGTTCCAAGTCATTGCGGTCTCTTAGGAAATGAGGAGGCAGACAGTTTGGCCAAACTGGGCTCCAATTTCAATCTACTATCATTCTGCAAAACGAATAGCAAGAGAATTATACGGGAAAATTTAAAAGATTATTATTCACGGTTAGCTGAAGGGAAGCAATGGGAGCTCCTTTTAAGTCAGGAAGGCAACATACCGATGTCGTTGCCTTTGGGACCATAAGTTGCCTGCTTCAGGATAATTACGGGGCATGATTACTTCCAACAGCATCTCCATAGAATTGGAGTCATTGAAAGTCCTTATGTCATAATGTCCCTTAAGACATGTAGAGTTGTCTGTTCGCCACCTGGACGTATGTCCTGCCATGAAGGACATTATAATTTCACTAGCAGCTGACACCGAGAATAAGTTCTCCAGAAGATCTGTTTTATATTGGGCTGTTAGGAAACGTATGACGGCAATGTCAAAGTAAACACACAGTAAAAAAAACAAAACAAGTAATCATTTTTAATACATAGTTCCAGAGAGTCCAGGAAATATTTCTGTTTAAGCATGTAAATGTAGCTATTTATGAGACATTTTTTTTTTTTTTTACGATTTTTATGATGTAGGGGTCCTTGCCATTATAGCGATTGGATTAGGGGTGTCCTTGAAAAATTTTCGTTGGGAACCACTGCCGAAGATAATCGAACTTAGTACAATACATAAAGAAACTCCGTCAAGTGGAGATAGGAGAGATAAATAATTATTAAAAATAATTAATTAATTAACCACAAGAGTGGATAAGTATAGCAGAGAGCAATAGTGAATCCTGTTTACAGAAAGAATAACCATTGTTTGTAAAAGTTTAAGTTAGCAATTTCTAGTAATTCATGAAAAGTTTAATATAAAAAACTGGAATAGATGGTTTATAAAATTGTATTTTGTTGTGTTTGTTTGGAGATTACATACCAAAAAGGAAATATATTTTTTAGTTTATCGTAATTTTATTTTTATTTTTAATTTCCTAATACAACTTGCACTCCGATTGATAATATTCAAAAGGTATGTCGCTCGAGAGCAAGGAGCGATAGCTAATGGATTTATCCTTAGCGAGGAGCGAACCGATAAAAACAAAAGCCCTTCACTCTCCCCGGGCCTGAATAAAACATAAAATCTTGGCATGAGCCATTTGTCCCAGCTCTTACCTCTCCCTATGCATTTATTCACCAGGCATGTATTCGACACTCACCCTTCTCTTCTTCCCTATATTTTACTCCACCTGTCTTAGCCACTATTTATTTATAATATTTGCACCACCCTTTCTCATGACATGGGAGAGAATTAATGGTAAATATACCATTTAAGGTATTTAAGATATATATCCAGAAAAAGGAGTAAGCGCCAATTAGAAAACTTTACAAGAATAGCATGAAACGTTTTTTCCCCAAATAGCAATATATTTTTATTTTATTTTATTCTTTATTGTGTACGGTAGGAGTTTATTTAAGTGGCAAAGCATATATAATTACAAAATATTTTTATGGCATCTAGCACTGGCCTAGATCAGAGTGGCGACTGACAGTCGTGAGTATTTGGTGCTTACGTCACCAATACTATTTTTTTAGACCACCTCCAATTTTTTTATTTAATGTATCGTGAGCGAGAATCGATGAAGGTGTTATTTATGACTCATAATTAATTGAAACATAAATTTCGAATTGTTGACGCTTAATCCTTTTTCAAAAAACGACGTCGATAGGATAGTATATGATATTGTAATTATACCATTTAGGATTAGATGTTCGACAATAAGGACCGATGCAAATTGATAAGAAAAAAAATCTGTACAACAAAGCTTTTAGATAGCCTTTTACTAATCTTTGAAACTTGGAGTGGAATTTCGTCAAAAAAAAAATCCTAGTTTTGGATACATTGAGAAAATTAAGATGGCCGAAACGTCGATATATAAATAAATGTAAAATAAAATAACTTGGTGACCGAATGGCCTTTTTACTTTATAATTACTGATCTAATAAAATTGCACCGAAAAATAATAAAACGACAAGAAGAAAATTAAACTTGAAAAAAGTATAAATAAAAAAAAAAAATCAAGCAGGAAAGATATAAAGTATGTCTTTAAAACTCGCAATTTCTGTCATTCAGTCAGTCTGCAAAATATATCTGGTTTAAGAAGTTTGCTTAAACTTTTTGACTAAACGTATTTATGCCTCAGAAATGTATTGGGGTTATCCTTCGGTCCAGAAAAACTCTAATGTAGCAAAAAAAAAAAAACCCAAGCCGGGCGGTCGGGTAAAACTAGAATTAAGAAGAGCGAAACGCGTGTCATTAAACCGAACTAATGAACCGCAGTAATTAATACCAGTCAAATCTCATTCATGGAGATGTTCTTTTAATACACAATTCGCTATTAATTGCTTTATTTTCAATTTTGTTGTCCCTTCATTTTTACTAAAATGTCAATTTAAATATTCTAGTCAAAATTAATAAACAATAAAATGAACTTTGGACGATTAAGGAAGTAGAAGAAGCGTTTTAACTTATGGAATGATTAAAAATATCATATGTTATATTGTATCATTTTTTTAAACACGTTGACTTATTGAATTAAATAATTTAACATAATTTAATTTAGAGTAGGAAGGAGTCCCCGGATACTTCACAGATAACTTTTAAAATCTAAGTTAAATGTAAAAAATATTATGTTTATTTAATCAAAATTTCACAATAAACACAAATAAAATTATATAGATTTATTTTACCAAAAGTATGAAGATAAGGCTATAAATTTTAAAACTGAAAATGGAAAACATGTCTAAATAATGCTTCTTTTAAGTTAACAGTTACATTATAAATATAATAATAACAATAAATTGATATTATTAACAAAATATAAATAACTATTTTACAATACTGATAACTCTAACCATGTTAATAATGCATTAAAAAAAATATAAAGTCTCCTTTAGCAATATTCAATTAGTCTTTCTGATTACTTCATACAAAATGTATATATAATTACATTAATATATAATTAAAAATGATCCATAATCTTCAAATATATATATATATATATATATATATATATATATATATATATATATATATATATATATATATAAAAGCTTAACAACCAAAAGAAAATCAACAGAAAGTAAAAATTTTAATGAAATATATTTCACTTATTAAATTACTTTGATTTATTACTATAATTTGGCCACTATAGAAGACATACACCATCTAGTAATTACTTTAGAAGTAGAGATAAGTTATTCATCAAAGTGAAATTGAATTCCTAAACTAAACCGGCTGACTTATCCAGTAAGTAAATTCTAATTACTTAATACTAAGCCATGGTTTGAATATAAAAGCCAGTTTATTTTTAGATAGTGAGAAAACATCAATATGCACTTTTATGGAAACAGATGATTTGTGATACATATCTTGAAATGTTTGTAAAGATTCGGACCTATCGTCTCTACCATGCCAAACTATCGAGTGTGCAAAAATGAGCCTTTTTACATTCGTCACTTTAAAACGCGCTTGTTGAGGCATGTATTTTAGCGGTCTTGATTTTCTAGCCTCAAATAGTCACAAGGCGTCAAACCTTAAGGATTAGGAATTCAAGACTTCGCGAAAATGCGTGTCTCAACTAGAGCATTTGAAAGTGAAAAATATGAAAATCGCATTTTTGCAAATTCGATAGTTGGACATGGTAAGGATGATGTACACACACACATTTGTTATAGTAAGTCAAAAGGTTGTAGTTGGTTGAAATATATTCACATGTGTACATTTTTATCAGTTGAGCAAATCTGAGAGGCTTTCGTTTATGTAAAAAGTGTCTGATTTATATTATTATATTTTTCTTATCTCTACACTTGAACTGGAGATGATGTAGATAATTTAAAAATAAAAATTTCAGCACAAATACTAATTACATACAAAGGCATTTAAAGTCAATTTTATACTCCTAACTTATTTTATTTCTTACTTCCACAAATATTTTTCTCTAAAAAAAAAAAAAATATTCCAATAAGTATAATATCACGAAATATAAATTCAAATATATTTTTTCTTGTTTGTACTGTAACTGTATTAATAACATATTTAATGATAGAATCAGGTTGAAATCTCATTGCAATGAAATTATTTATTGAAGAAAAAACCGAAAATAAATTACATTTTTTAAAACATTATTCGTAATAGTTGTTTTCATAAAACTAAGATTTTTTAATTAACTATTTCAAATATAATTGTTTATTTTTTTGGCAGAAGATATAAATTGTTTACAATGGTGTCTGGCCAATTATATAATTTCGGACCTGAGCTAAGGTATATGTTGGCGATAACTTATCGGGCCCTATAATAAATGATGCCCATTCTTTCTGGCATTTGTCATCTTCCCCCCTTCCTCTGTCTAAGCTTTCTTCTCTCTCTTAGTATATATGGATCTCACCCTTAGAAATTATTAAACCCCAATTGCTAATTTATATATACATTTTTTTATAAATATATTGTATTATACCCAGCGCAGGGAGAGCGTACTTGACTTCACAATAACTTATTATGAGTGAAGGCCGGATTTTTTTTCCGGCAAATTTTGAAATTTTTAACCAAAATGATTGAATATCTTTATGCATCAATAATTTTGCGTAAATATATTATTTTTTATTATGCATATTTTAGCATATCCGACTAAAAACTTTGTTTAAATATTTTTTCTCCCAGTTAAAATAGAAAATAAATAATTAAAATAATTTCAGATACACGTTAAATATAGAATAAATGATTTATTTTTTAATCTTCTAGTCGATTTCTTAGTTTTTGGTGCCATTTATTTAATTAGTTATAAGAACGAAAAAGACCATACGGTCACCATCCCAGTACAATAAATGAAATTAAAATATAAAATAATCAATTAATAAAAATAAATAATCAATTAGCTCGAAATAATCCCTCCATTCGAGACTTGATAACACAAACCAATCCCACCGCTTATCATTCCCGACTCCTAAATTCGGACAGTCATGCTTCAATCAGCGCTCTAAATGGATGCATTGACTCAAGAAGGTAATTTATATAACTTAAAAAAAATTTTAATAACATTTGCGGCAATAAATTTAAATAGATTAATAGTATTGTAATATTTTACTATAGGAAGATAATATCAAAAAATGAAGGGAATTGATACATTGATGAGGTTTTATTTTTAAATATAAACAATTAAAGAAAGTAAGATTTACATAAGTTTTTTTAATTGAAATAAATGTTTTTAATAATTATATCAGAAAAAAATAATTATAATGTTAATAAATATTGACTAAACAAAAATGTTTTTTTCACACTTGAGAATGGCCCAAGATGGCCGAAACGTTGTCCTAATGTAAAATAAAAAGCATGGTGACCGTATGGCCTTTTTCTTTCTAATAACTAATTTATTTTTTAATTATTATTGAATTTATCAATAAGAAAATGAATAAACACCATCCATGATGAATAAAAACAGTCTACGATAGTATTCGTAGTAAAGACAAAAGCTCAAATTCTTCAAGTTTGTTTTGTTGTGATCAAAGTTGCATTGAACATGTACCTATAATTTAAAATAGCTTATAGTATATTATTGCATTTCAAAACAAACCAAAATTAAAAGATCAAATATGTATAGTTTAGAATTTTGATAACTTTTCTGAGCATATTCTTTAATAAAGTAAAAAAAGTCCTCTTGCCCTTCTTTGGAATTTCATATGCTATTCTACCACTCAGTGAGTTGCTTCCGTTGTACGTATTATTTTAAATTAACTACTTCTTAATTTTCGTACATAAACAAAAATTTCGATTGCAGGAACACCTTTTATTTATTAGAATCCTTAGAATTCAACAGGAAGAGACTTTACCTCGAATTTTTTTTTTTTTTTTCGCAATGTTTGCAATAACAAATGTGCTATGTGAAAGAAATTTAACATTTATCATGCATATCTTCTTGCAAATTCCTTCAGGTTTCACTGGATATTACTCTAGAATTTACTAGATATTTTAGGACTTATTTTTGCATACTTCATAGCATAATTCAGCATTTTATAAAATATTTAACTTGTTATTAATTTCCTTCATCGAAGAAAACATAGTAAATTTGTAAATTTATTTACGGGTAATAATTCAAAAATTATACGGTGATTATATTTTTTCATTTGTCCTTCGCATCCCTTGACTTGAGAATGTAAATGTCAGTAATTTGCCAGTCAGCAACGACACTACACCTGTTATTTTCACTTAATGAAGCAAAAATGGAAATGTTAATCTAATTAAGACTTCTCTTTAGCTTTCCAAATTTTACACAATACCATCAATTTAATTATAAAGTAATTATACATTTATTTTTTTTATTATCCTCCCAAATGTTACCAGTAATCAACTTCGATAAAGGTATACCAAAATTTGGATTCATTTACAATTAACATAATTTAAATCAATAATTAGAGATTTGGATCAAATAAAAAGTTTCGGTTATAAATAACAAATTAAGGACGGTTGAGTTTATATATTTTTTTTTTAAATAAAGGTCAATTCAACACTTGTATATATATAAAAAATTGTATATAAAAATGCAGTGATTTCAGAAAGAAAATTCGGAAGATGGGGATAGTTTCCCCGAACCGAAAACAAGAGCAGTATAATATAAAAATTGAATATTACATTGGAAGTTTTAAAATACCCGTTTTCTTTTTTTAATAAATTGAAAGGGTTTCCCACAAAAGCATTAATTTACAGATATACGTATGTTTTTAATGTCCATTCTTATCTCTATTACTAATTACAGAATCTTGAGTGTAGCAGATTGTAGTATTTTTCTGTATAAAGAGCGAAAATATCATAATAATTTATTTTATCAGGAACAGATAAAACTAACAATACGGCTTAATCTGCTTGAGATCCTGTCAATGATTTTCTACTTCCCTTCTTTCAAGCCATTGGTCAACAACTATGTCGGAAGAGACAAAAGGAACAGTAACTTATTAGGAACTGGTCTCGGATTAGGATTGCAAGTATAGAATAACTGAGAAGCTTCATGAATTAAAGTATAGCGTCTAAAATAAAATATAAAATAATAATAATATAAAATGAAGGATTTATGTCTTGATGCTGGAGCAAAGGTTTTTCAACGGACTCAGTATGTTGTGGTAATGGTTGGATAAATTTATACGGCATGTCAAACTGTTGCTCCTTTTTGTCAAAACCACGGCTGTCTTGAAGCAGCCACTCTTTTCCAAACAGAGTTTTAGGATCGTCAAGATTTATCTCGCTACACCACCGCGAAATATTTTCGACCAAACGGAAATCGAACGCAAGCAGCTCCAAACCGGGCGCTCTGAAATCCATTTCGTTAGCCTGGTCTCTTTCAGGGTCTTATTTATCATTCTTAAGATTTATTTTTAACGGTTCAATGTAGACCAATATTTTTAAAACGAAATAAGCATTGCACGAATTTTATATTTATGAAAAAGGTAATCTTTTCAAGCATCAGTTACCCTGATGCACAAGTTACCCTTACCGAATATTACTGTTTATAGAAATTAAGATCTCTGGCTTTCTGCAGGTTTCGTTGATAACATTCATTAATTTTATAAGTCATGAATTCAGCCTGTTTTTATTTTGATTTTATCCTTAATGTCGATTAAATTGCTCAGTGTAACATGTAATCTTCTAAAATACAATAGGGTAGCCAATTAAATATTTCAATTAGTGATATTTTTTTGCATAAGAAAACTTTCACACCATATTCAAGATTAATAGCGAACTTAGTTTTGGAACAGAATTTCGAACTAGTTATACTAACTCTAGTAAATAATTAATAACTCGAGCTAAATTGCAATGACCCTTAGCTAGATATAGTTAAAGAAAAAAAAATCTAAAAACTTTCAATTCAATATAATATATTGTACAGAAATTCTTTAATTTTTTTTTTAAACATGCCTAGCTAAGGATCTATATATTATATAATAAAATTAATACTCGAAAATGAAATAGTATTTTTTTCAGGGGTTTTATGATAATTAAAAAAATAAATAAAAAGGGACTAATTTTAGTCATCTTTTTTAAAATGAATCTAAATATATTTTCTGTTAAAACAATATGAAATTTTGTACAATATATTGGGACTAATAAATAGTAATGAAAATTTAATCAATCTAAAAACAAACAAAAGTTGTCCCTTCTTGTATTCGGTTTATGTTTTTCGGTCTACAATACTGCTTCGGAATTTAAATAATTTCCATCCCAAGCTTATTTATTTAGGACTATTTGTTATATGAATGATGTGCCTCGGAGAGAAACTATAAAAATAATAATAGTGTTTTGTAAATAAAAATGTTATATATAAATAAAATATTTCGAATAAGAATCGTATTAATTCCAGTCTTTGTGAACAGTGAATGGACTAAATAAAGACGCTCATATTTCCCTTAAGAAGGAAGCACGTGGTTTGCTACTTCAGGGAAACACCAATTACAGGTTTCGAACGGTAAGCCCTACGACGAATACTCATTGGCCAGAAAGTATAGACCCTATTTTATGAGGGATATAATATCTTTACCCATAAAGAGATGCAATTTACACAATAAAGAAATATTCACATTGAGAATTACTACAGTGCTTAGAGAATCAATGTCACGGTTTTTATGAATATTTAACATCTAAAATTCCGAAATTTCGTCATTTTTGATGAAATGTACTTTCGAAAACTGATGTTGGTTTAGTCCATAGCTGATGAAACAGTAGTTAATAATGTTACGACAAGAGTAATACAAGCTGGTGATTAGGTTTCAACTTAGTTTTGTCCAGTAATAGTTTGTCAAGCCCCTCCCTCTGGAGGGTCTAGGCGAGCGATTCACTTGGAATGGAGTGAAACTCTATCTTCTATATCAATAACCCTCGCATGTTATATCGTCAGAGAAAACAAATGATTTACCACTGGTTTAATTTACAGAAGAATTTCGAGTTATAATAGTTGGTCAACGTATTCAGAATCCGATATTTTTTCTTTGTCAGCTTACCTTACAGCTATTCGATTATACGAATGACATTCGTACCCACAATCTGATAAAGTATTTGATACAATTTATCATTCAATTATTAATTAATTAATGACGAAACTCATCTCTTTAAAAATGATTTGTCGTTGGCTTTTCTCAAATGTTACGAACAACGATATATCCTCGTTGGCATGAAAGGGTTAATATCGAGGTGTATGAAGAAGAAAGCTAGTATGTTCTATTGCATATTGTACATGAAGTGGCACGGTGAGCGTGTTTTTATTTATTTTTTTAAATTAGTTATATTTGAAATCAATTCTATAAAGTAATCTATAAAGTTACTATAAAGTAGCAGACCTGTAAATTTTAAGGCTCAAGTCTATAGGAGTTTCAACAAGTAACTATGTATATGCAAAATGAATTTCAAAATTTATCATAAATGTTTAATATACACAATAATCTCAGTATTATCCATATGCTAAAAAAAATGTTAAGCACTAGGCATACTTCGTATGGTTAAAAAAAAACTATTATGTACTTATATGAACAACAATCTTTATGGACATATGGGATAGAGCTATGGGGCTCTGTAAAACTTCAAACATCCGTTCCATTCAAAAGCATTGAGAAAAACAAGTGACTTGCTACATACGGACTTGGAGATCCTAACAGTTTCAAATACTGCCACAGAACATCCACCTCGACATCCTCGAACCCATACATCCCACCCCGACGACTCGAGGCAGTGGTGAAGAGACTTGTTAAGTTGACCGCTATATTAGCGCAGATTTGCTATTGCAAAAATAATTAGAAGATGGCAGATTAACATACTGTCATGCTATGTAAATAATAATAATAACAATGAACATATGCAGCCAGAAAATAATATGGTAGGCTTACGATTGCAACTTTCAAGTCTGCAGTTTTGAACTTTTTGAGTTGATAGTGTAACTGCATTTAACCTACCTTCTAAATATTCGCCATGCTTCTTTTCTATCCTCATTTAAATCCCTCCTTTTCCAACAGCTTCTTTCTCTCCAAAAAGATGCTCTCTAATTGCGAAATTTCAGTTAAGGATTAACATCTGGATCAGAAGTGAATAATAGTTCTTTAATGTACAAACTTAAACTTTGCTAATCAACTCATTATTTTTGTATTTTTCATTTTCTCTCTTTTTCTTTTCTGTTTTTTCCTCTTATTTTTGTTCACATTAATAATATTTTTCGATACAAGAATTTATTTTATTTGCTTATTTATTTCACTGAAAATATTGTAAACATTAACTGATCTGTATTTTGTAGTCTTATGGCCAGATATTGTTTTCGTTTTATTTGTTCAATTGTTATAAGGTTCTTCTTCTATCTATCTATCTATCTATCTATGTAAATTCAATGGTAGGAAAGAAAACTCTAAAGAGTAAGAAACCCTTTAATATAAGTCACTTGACTCATTTCCTCCATTTTAGGGATATCATATTTGAATGTTTGCAATACAGAATATTATTTTGATTAGGTTAATAACCAATAATTTATCCTTGAAGTTAACGCGTGCAAACGTTGAAAATACTCTTGTTCAGCAATCAACTGTATAATTCAATCGCCCTTTAGCTTCAAGTTGTTTTATAGTCCATATGGCATGACTCTTAAGATCAAATATTTGTTAAGCATATATATTGAAGCAGAAATACAAACTACTTAAAGGGCAGATATTGAATCCACAGCAACCGACATTAAGGAACCAGTTGCACTGGCAAAGAAGTGGGCTCACTAAGCAGACAAATAGAAAGCAGAGGCCTAAGGGTTGTGTAGCGACTCGTTGAGCCTTTCATACGAGCACATAACAGTAACACTACTAGCCACTCTCCTGATTACTTCCACTTCACGTTTAGTACAACAGCGAGTAATCTCCTTTCATCCTCTCTATGATACCTTTTCAGGTTTTCCTTGCATCGAGCAGATGCGGTGTATCCTGCATTATTTAGGCGCCTCATGAGTTCAGCAAGGAACCGAGCTACAAAGAGTAGGTTAATAAAAGCATATACGCACATGGTATGCATTTATACTCTTCTGGTCCATCTCCAGTTTAAATAAAATCCGGGATTGAAAGTCCTTTCGAGAAATTCATAAAGAATCCCATACCATTGTGTCATTAATTAATTATTTGAATATTTAATTTTGGTTTTAGTTAGTAAGTTCAAAAAAATAAAAGTTGAGCCCATCACCTAATCATTGATTAGAAATTAGGAATATAGACCACCTTGAAGTGCAAATTTGCAGAAAATAAGATATCCTCCAGGCAATGAAGAAGCAAAGAAGCGTATGAATTTTTTTTTAAAAAATGAACACCTATAGTTGTCAACGTTACTTCGTAACTTCAATTTCTGCCATGGGCAAATGACCGGTGTAGAAGTCCAAAATAGTAGTATAAAAAAAGTATATGAAAAAAAAAGAAAAAAGTTTTTAAAGATAAAAGTAATGTACATTTGAATTATCAGTCTTCGGACGCGTCATTTGCTTCAACAACCCTAAAGATTGAATTTCGTTCACATTACTTACATCAAATAAAACTTCAAGACTAAAAAAAAGTGATATTGATAAAAAAAAAAATGATATGTATGAACAATAAATTCATTTAGTATACCTATATTCATTAAATATACTTATAGTCGAAACTAAAAGAAATTAAGCCGTTGATAATTAAATTATTAATTAATGAGTTCCATTTTAAAATGTTGCAAATTATTAGACTATGGTTTATTATTTCCAAATAGTTACATATCCAAAAATAAAAAATTATTTGGATTTTTTTTATTTTTGGCCTTATTTGTAACAATTCTAATATATTTTTTATTTTTCTTCTATCTTTATAGATTGCTGAGCAGACGGAAAGATTTTTTGAATTCGTATTTTTGGGATCGACATATCATGAAACGAATAACGTCAAATTGTGAGAAGGTTAAAATTTTATTTTTCTTGTTGGATTACAAAGATTCCTTATTGAAAATAATAAACCAAAAGCTGTATTGTTAAGCTTGAAAATTAAACGTAAACACTAAGAATTTTAAATTGTCCTTCGCTTTAATAAAAAAAATAAAAAATATTTGTTGTGAACCATGTAAATATATCAAGAGATGCAAACATTTAAATTAAGAAAAAATTTAGGCAAAATTATCACAAAAAAAAAAACGAATGAAAAATGTATCATCTGAACCTGAAGTCATTTCTAACACACCTTCACGACCTTCATGTAATGCGGGTTTAATCGCAACTTTCAGCCGTACACATTAACTTAGGAGAGTATAGCTGTCTGTAGAAAATAAAATTGTATTCTTTACCTCTTTTTTCATTTACCTTGTACCAGGTTAATCGTTTTATAATAAAATATAAGAAGCATTAAGAGGCTGCTCATAATTATAATAAAGGCATTAATCATAAACAACAGAGGTGCGACTGTAATTTTCGTATGGGTTCCAGCCAACTGCGGAATCTTGGGAAATGAAAAAGCTTATTTGGCAAGAAAAGGAGAAGTTGCAGGGGTAGCTGAGCGGCAAGATGTTATGTAGGAAGACTGGATATATCGGAAGAAGAAGTGGAGAGGAAAAGAGTCCAAGTTGCTAGAAGTAAAACCTGACTGCAACAAATGGATCACAAGCTCCAGAATGTCAAGAAAGGAAGAAATAATACTGTGCCGAATTAGGATTGGACACTCGGTTTGCACAGGGCTATCTTCTAAGACGTATCCCATATGAAGCACCCACATGCCAAAAATTCAATAATGTCCCACAGTAAAACACCATAGTACCAGAGTGTACCCAGTTTGAATGAACCAGAAAAAAAATTTGAGAATATCGAAAAACATAAGAGAAGTGCTGATAGATAAGGAAGAACAAGTCATCACTTTGTTTAAATTCTTAAAAAGCTCTGGGTACTACTAACAGAATATATATATTATCCCTTGACGCCAATGACCCTTTAGGATAGAGGCGTAGAGCAATATAAAAAAAATAGAATAGTTTCTTTTTTGTTATTATGTGATGATTTTTTTCATTTCTTTATTCTAATGATAGTTTTGTACAGAAATGTTTCTTATCTGTATGTTCTTTTTTATTATTCTTTTTTCTTAAAGAAAGGTATTTTCTTTTTTATATTCCATTCTCATTCACTCACTCAATCTCTCTGTCTCTCTCCCTACACACACACACACACACACACACACACACACACACACACACACACATATATATATATATATATATATATATATATATATATATATATATATATATATATATATTAAGAAAGGACTAAATATCTTAAATATAGGGCTATGATGTATCATTTTTTGAAAACAGATACCATCATGTAAAAGAAATTTTATCCGCCTACTTTGGGTCACTTTTAGGAGAAAATAAAGGTATAAAATTAATTAAATATTATCGAAGTTATTAATTAACTAATCCCAGTTAACTGCAGCTATGATATATCAAAAACGTGAGGAATTATAAGTTATTTAAGATTCATTCCTAAAAAAATATTTTCAAGTTGTTAAATTGATGAAGGGAGATGTGATATGACCTTACCCACGTCCCTTTTTTATAGTCTAGAAGCTGATCCAAAAGGGCAGAACTCTTAAAGGCCCATTTACAATTAAATTGGCCCAACTATAATGGGATAGGACTCCTCTTTAAGGAAATTTCTTTCTTATTCCATAGCCATTTGAAGGAGATAAGGATTTCTTATACCCACACTCTTAGAAACTTTATGGTGATAGCACAGTAACCTGTTTATTCTGCTGGAAGGTAACTCTTTATCAATACTTTATTTATACTGCCGGTTTTATAGGCTGTTTACAGCTCCAAACCTTATAGCCTTCTGAAATTACTTCTTGAGAAAAAAAAAACTATATAGAAGTGGAAATATTTTATTACTGGTAGGTATATGAACGATTATTTTAAGTCACTGTTTTATGACCCTAATTTAAAATTATAAATAAATTTAACAATAGTTACAAAGAAATCATTGTATATATAAAATCTATAAAAACTTAAACATTTAGGAGAAAAAAACAAAACAAACAATCTACAAGGAGGGGATCTCACCTGTGCCTCCTAGATTTAGATAAAAAAAAAATTAATTTAATCTTGGTCTTAACCCTTCAGTGGTCGCGACCTTTACAAAGTGCAACATTTTTGTAATTTTGAATGATTTTTTTATTAAAATTAAAACTTTTCTATTTCCTCTTGTTTGAAAAATTAATTAAGTGTAAGTAAATAGTTTCTATCTTTTCCCACTCTTTTTACTTCAAAGTTTTTTTTTTTTTAATCTTGCAATATTTGAAAATCATTTTTTTGGAAATCGCAGACAAATACTTATCATATTTATTTTTAACGAAATAACGAAGATATTCAAAAATTTGTTTCGGTTTTTTCTTGTCAAAACATGACATTCCTTTATCTATAATAGTTTGTGATAATAAAGAATATAAAAACCGGCTTGAAGAGTGAATTGGAATTTATAGTAATTCACATTTTTAGCAATAACTTCTAAATAAACCTACCGATTTCCAACGTTAAACACAAGTTTGAAAAAGTAAACTGAAATGAACCTACTGGCATTCTTTAAAAAAAAAAAAAGTTTAAAAATGAAAAACCAAGATTGTAGTTTTTACACCCAAAAATGTATTTTTACGGATCCTAGAAATTTACCGATTTTTTTGTTTTTAAATACTTTACACTATGGTGCAAATTTATGCAAATATCGAAAAACTTTTTGTTTTGAGGCGAAGAATCCAAATCGGAGTCTGGTTTTTCTTAAACTTTTTTTTTAATAACTACTTTTATTAAAATTTAATTACCTTTATTCTGATTCAGTAAAGGACAATGTTGAATGGTTCATTCACACCATATTTAGAGAAAATTTAATAAAGAAATTATAGCGAAAGAACAGATAAGAAAAAACACTTAAACTTAAATAAAATTAAATTAAACATAAATATCTTAAACGGAAGCATACATATATACACTATTTACGATCAGCCAGAGGAACCCCGAGCCAGGATTGTCCCTCCACTAATGGATGGAAAAGCAGGACACCTAGATATTCCAGCGCTTCGTTCTCAATCGCGTCAAAATCGCTGGAGACTGAGCCAGGGCGCTGTAATATACATATTTACAATAGGTCTCGGGGCCACTGCCATTGCAACCTTCGAGGAGAATTGTAGGGGTGGGTGGAGGTGAATTGTGCTAAAGGGTTAGGACGATTATTAAGGTACTACTACTTTGGATTGGTAGGATGCGGTGAGCTTGATGTTCGAAAATTTAGTTGTACCCCACAGTCGAGCCTATAGCTACTTATTTGAGAAAACTAATGTTTTATCCAAAAAATTACTATTTTGAAGTCATTTTTGATGTTTTAAGTATTCATACCGAGTATTTTCAAGAAGAAATTTCAACCTTTTTTTAGGAGTCTTACTCAAGTCGACCTATTCAAGTAGATGTGGTTATTCAGGCGCGTTATTTTCTCTGAGAGAATCCACTAGTAAAAGTTTAAGAACTTGCGAAGAATCTGACTTCACTAGCATCTCCTTAAGATTTGGAAAGTTTCGAACCATGGGTAGTTGAATAAAGTAGTAAAATTATTGTTAAGTGCGTGGCTGAGCTAAACTACTGTATTTTTTTAAATTCAATTTAACTAATTTAATTTAAAACTATTTAATAATTTCCGGGCATGGTTTAATCTATATATATATATATATATATATATATATATATATATATATATATATATATATATATATTAGTAATAATATTCAATGATAAATGCGAGGAAATTTAAAATGCGATGATACAACAGCGACTAGTTGGGCAAGTTATTTATATATATTGGCCACACATGGAGGACAGATTATATTAACTAGAGGATGTAGGGTGCGTTACTCCGAGCCGAAAGCAGCTTAGCTGGTGAGGAAAAAAATTGGGGAGATAAACTTTTTCATTTAAGCCTTTATTCACACCCGTTGCTCACATATACATGTTATAAAATTACATTTTTCTCCTCCAGATTGCCAAGTCAAATGTTACAGACTCATAATTTCAATGTATAAACTGATTGAAACACTAGAATAAAAAAACTATTAGTAAATATATTAATTTTTAAATGTAATTATTGGCAAATTATGGATATTTGTGAGACGTAGAATTTAAAAACTTTTTTAAATTTTTTTTTTCGGTATTTGACTGTAAGATAAAAGAATTTCTTCCAAAATCAGTTGTCATTTAACTGTTCTTTGAATCAATTCTTTCACTACATAATAATCTAGAAGAAGAAAATAATAATAAAAATTGGAAATTATTTCTATGAATATTTTACAAATACTAATTATTATTTTATTTTTTTTCGAAAAATGATTTTTGTTTGATATCATTAAATTGTATGCATACAATAAGTTTTTACATGTCAATTTTAAAATGACCTTTCTTAATAATTAATCATATTCTAATTAACGGTTTTAGTTCCTACTATATATTATGCATATTTATTTATTTTTATGAATGTCACACACTAGCATTAGATACGGTACCAATTCAGATGTCCGGCCTAAGTGGCTAAAACAGAGTAAGAAAAAGAACTAGAAGGTAAGTCCAATATAAATTTTCAACCACTATAATGTAACTTTTTTATTGTTAAAAATATTTTAAATAAATTTTAATTGTTTAATTTACCGTTTTTATATTACTTTATACCTAAAAAAAACAATGAATGGTTATAAATAGAAGAAAAGAAGTTTTCTATTTTGTGGGGGATTTATTTCTCCCAGTTTTAAACAGAGGTGAAATCATTAACATCAACAATATAAGTTAAATAAAAATTAATACTATTCCAATAGAACTAATTGAAATATTAAAACAACCTAACCGTTATCCTCATGAAAATAAAGAATTCATTCTTTGTAACTATCAGACTGTATAGTTTAATTTCTAGACAGTCATTTTGTTAAAATGATGTTAGTAATTGAATTAATTTTGAAAATTATCAGATTAAATGAATCATTGTCATTATATATGATCATCAAATTTTAGTATAGATAACTGAAACAATACATAAAACTGAATGCCGAAGAATAAAACAGATGAAAATAAAATTAAAGGTTTTAGATACAAAGAGACAATATAATCTGCTTTATTCGACTAATAGGGCAAACTTCAAAAGATTCATTCATGCAGAGGGGGCTGGTTGTAAAAAATAATTTGGTTTGAAATACGGCAAAAAAAAAAAAAAAATAATCTGATTTTATCTGAAATTAATTTATAAAATTAGAACATGTTGATTTCTTTCTGAATGTAGGTAAAATTTCAATTAAACATACTAGCTATTCTAAGAAAAATATTCAATAAGAAAATTAGTAAATAAATATTGATATCTACTTTTTTAAATATTCAAATAATTAATTTTTTCATATTATGGTTAAAAAAAGTCTTAAATATAAGGGCGCACCAAGAGAAATAATTTTTAATAAGTCCTCTTTATTTTCAAGGATTAAACGATAAAAATGTATAACAAATTATAATTTTTAATTAAATAATTAGTAAAATATTTAAAAAACAATCATTTTTAGCAAAATATATTGTATTCAATAATTTAATAAATAAATTTGATAGACAACCTATTGACTAATATACTATTCGGAATAGATAGATAGAAATAAAAATTTATTATAGGTGCATGGTAGTTTATAAATCATTAGTATTGTTAGAAACCGTAATAGTTTTTAAACGAAATAAAAAGTACAAATACTATTAAAAGCAGAAACATATGGATCCAGGTTCCATTGGTCGATGCCAGCTAATCTACTGCTCAAAGAGATCCTTAATCCCACTCCTTTTCAGCCATTGAAGAACGATTTTCACACAAATGATTATCTTTTAAACATTCCTCCCATTCAAGTATTTTCCTCACTAGATAAAGATATGAAGTACTGCTATTTTTTATTTACTTTTAAATTTATACTAAAAAATAACTATGCGGAGTTGATTACATCCTCTATTGATTACTCTAAGGTTCTAACAATAAGTTTATCACTTACGCCATTTTCAATCAAAACAGCCACGCTTCTGTTTTTGTTTTTTTTGCTATTTTTTAGGAAAAAATATTTAAACTAAAAAAAAATAGTTTGCGTAAAGGTAAATAAATATTCATTCAGTCCAAAGTTTTCAGTAAAAACATCGAATTTATAATACATAATATATATATATATATATATATATATATATATATATATATATATATATATATATATATATATATATATATATATATATATTACAAAAATTCATAATTTTGATCCTCCTGTTATATTCCCAACAAACCTAAAGATATCTCTGTCATAGAAGACTGATTTGAAGGTTCTTGCGTTTTTCACTAAATCGGAATATTTGCGGAATATGCTTGAATTTTAATCAGTAATTAAGATCGAAAGTAAATTGCGTGCTTGGAAATAAAGAACGACGAAAAGGATAAAGTTTGTTCCATTTGGAATAGTGGTTATTGACATACCTTATTTGACGGAATGTCTGTAAAAAATAATCCCAATAGAAGCTTAAATCTAACTTGAATTATAAACGGGTTAGATCACGAAGATCCCTTCACCAACTCCTTTTCAGCCTTTTGCGACCTTTAAGGGCAATATCCGTTGCAAAAGGCTCGTGGAACTTGAGCCAATTGTTTAGGATGACATAGGTGCTCCAGTAATTTTTTTTAAAATCCATTTAAAGACTAAGTGGATCAAGTACGAGTAAATAATATGAGATTTCGAAAAATGTTTGTTTGGAAAATTATCCCACTTGAGTCAGGTAAAGAAAAAAAAAGACTCATGAAGGCTATTCCGTTACATTTTTATTTCGCATAAAACAAAATAAATAAAAAACAACACAGGATAAAACGTTTGCATACTTTTTGAAACTTAGTGTAAGTACTACATGCCTGGACTCATGTCAGCAAAATCCCATGTGTAATCTGGCAGGAGCAGAGAGCCTACGGTCTAACAATCAAATCAGATTGGATGGGGCCATTCTAATTGCCGTTTTGTTTAATGAAAAGGCTATCCACATCTTCCTAACTGACCCCAATCCATCTCGTTCGAATGTGGAACAGAGTGAGTTCACCTCGACTTAGACAAATATAGAACAGCTTCTGACGCACTCGAGGGGAAGGAACTGCTAGTGCTTTAAGTTTATTATTGTTCGACAGATTCTTTGAGCCACGTGTTTACCTCAAAATAGAACCAATAACAGCCTCGGAATAGATCCACTATTAACCACAGCGCTGATCTCCACGGTAGGGGCAATTCTAAACTTGAATTAAATCAACCCGTATAATGATTTTTAAAAAAATTACTAACAAGCAATAAAAAACAATATCATAATAATTCATCAACAGTAGATGTATGTGGTGTTTATTTTATATTTATTCAATTTTATATTTATTTAATTTATGTATAGTTGATTTTATATTTATTTAATTGTATGTTTATTTAATTTTATTTGACATCCGCATGATGGTATAGAAGGATCAATCTAATTAGAGATTGATAAATTATTTGCCACTTCTATAATTTTGTTTTATTGAAAACTCGTTTCGAATGTTATACATTCATTTTCAGTTCTAAAAACACACACAAATTCAAAAATAAGCAATTCGAAATATAGTTTGGTATCATTATACCTATTAAATTATATGTAATAATAAATTAGTATTATAAAAAAATTATGAATTATTAATTTAATTAAGACAAGAAATCAAATACATGTTGGTAATAATCCATTGCAATAATGATTGGTATTTGATTTCTTGTCTTAATCAAATTCATAATTCATAATGTTTTATAATACTATTTTATATTACATCTAATTTAATATGTATAATAATACCAAACTATATTTTGAATTGTTTATTTTTGAATTTTTGTGTGTTTATAGAATTGAAGATGGATGTACAACATTCGAAACTAGTTTTCAATAAAACAAAATTATAGAAGTGGCAAATAATTTATCATATTTATTATATTTAATTTATAATATCTTATTTAGTGTTATTTTATTTTTTCCCCAATTTATTATTTTGTTATTATTTAATATATTTTATTATATGTAAATATAGTAACTCTTGTATCACCATTACCACTGTCCTTAATTGCGACAGAACGTAATATTATACCATGCAAAAAAAACATGCATGCGGTAAAGTGGTTACTGTCTTTGGGTTCGATTACCGATCTAACAGCCCATATACATTAAATACCCGGAAATCGGGCTATAATACGAAATTATTCTATTAAATTAAAGTGAATACAAAAAAGTTATTATTATTATTTTATTTTTTTATTATTTATTATTATTTTTTTATTATTATTATTTTATTTTATTATTAATAAAGTAACTGGTTGATTTAATCGAAAATGACAATTATGCATAGCGGGATTTTCAAATTTTCCAGTTATTCAATACTTTTCATATTAACAAAAATATTTTGTCCAAATTTACTGTCAGGAGTGTTACCATAAAAAAAGCTGATTAGCGCTCAAAACCTAAACAAGCCAAAATTTATTAGAGCCAGATATAAAAGCCAGATACTTTTTTTTTAAGGGATGGTATTATTAATTTTTTATTTCAAGCAATCCAAAATAGTATCGTTGTAAAAATATCCAGTAATACTAGAGGACGTGACACTAGTGACAATCTTTAAAATGTAATTATTTTTAATTTACAATCTAAAAATGTCAGAACCGGTAGCTACTGCTTAAAATAAAAGTCCCTCGACGGATGTATCTAAAATGAAATGTTCCTATAGTATTTTTTTCGTTTCCTTATAATATAAACAACTCGAGAAGCGAATTTATTTTAACTTTAACGTCGGCGTACAACTAAAATTGGCCGAGTAATTACTTCTAAAGTTTTATATTGCTTATCATAAAACTGTATCATAAAAATGACAATAGATTAATTGCTATTAGGTACTAAAATTAAAGTAACTGCATTGTTAACCTGTAATATTAATTTGGTTGCAAATATATAACTAAATAAACTTTATATCTCGAAATAGTAGATTTCACTTTGACAGTTTTAATTGTATGCCGATGATATGTTGTACATTCATGAACTATACAATAATTTGACTGCATTATTTTAAAAACGAGTATTTTACACTGAATTTTAATATTTAAAATAAGTAATAAAAATATTTAATTGGAGTGAAAAAAAATCGCGTTTATAACCTTCATCACTGAACAATATGATCTCTGTAATAAATGTCGATATACCTTTTGATGTAAGTTTCTTATGACCTTCACGTAAAGTACCCCTTTCGGATCTTCAATTTCAACCAAAATCTATAATATTACTTTTATTGCTATAAAAGTCTAATTTACCAAATTTGAGATGTTTTACTTTATATTTTAATATTATTTTTTATGAAAGTGTAATATGACCTTCAAGTAAAGTACCACTTCCGGTTTACCAATATTGACGAAACTTTATTAAGTTGTTTGTATTAGTATGCAAGTCTTACATATCGAATTTGAGAAGTTTTGCATTATATTTTGATATAATTCTTTATGTAAATCAGTAATGACCTTCAAGTAAAGTACCACTTCCGGTGATCATGCAGTGACCAAAAAAGAAGGTTCACAACTAGATTATATAATAATCCTAAATACAAAATTTTAACTTTCTACGGTTAAACGTTTTTTATTTATTAAGTACGTACAGAGGTCACGACAAAACTAGTCAAAATGGATTCAGGAATGGTCAAAATGGATATTTCCGTTGAAACCTGAAAACCGATAATTTTCGCGATTACAATACTCCCTTTACTTCTTACAAGGAAATAAAAGCGACAATATCAATGCAAAAAAGATATAAAAATATGACAACATATCGGTAACATATGATATTTTTAGTCATTAGAGAAAATGAAAACAGTAAATAAAACACTTCCCCTGCATACTTAATCGTCCAAAGTTGATTTTATTGTGCCTTCATTTTTATCAAAATATACAATTATAGTATAAATGAAAGGGCAACAAAATTGAAAATAAAATAATAAATGACGGATTGTTAAAAAAAAAAAAATCTTCAATGAGATTTGACAGGAATAAATTACCGCGGTTAATTAGTTCGATTTAATGACACGCGTTCTCTCTTTTTCAATCAGTTTTTTTCTCACCGACCCACAGTGAGGCGAATCGTAAATATAGAAGTGAAAAACTCTTGGATGCACTATCCTGAAAAAAATTACTATTACCAAATTTTTACTCATACATAAACTTGTTAAATTGCATTATGAAATATAAAGAAAGACTGAAAGGATGGCAGAATAAATTTTAAAAAACTGTAATTAAAAAAAAAAAAAATAATATTTAGAGATTGAAGTTCATCATCAGAAAAGCAAATATAAAATATAATATTGTACACAATATAAGTACCTACTTGAAATAATTTATACTAATTTTGGTTGTTGCAACATCCTAAAGTTCTACTTTCTTCTATTTTCTTTTTTAATTTCATCGGCTTTACCACCATCTGAAAATTCACCAATTATTCTAGCAGCACTTCTTTTTCCGCCTGCGTAAAAACTACTGTTGGTAGCAAAAATTAATTCGTCCAGTACAGGGAAGACTTTGCATTTCTGGTGCCATTTTTCGTCTCTTAGACCGCAACGATGAATCTTAAGAGCACTGGGTGGCCAATAATTTCACTATCAGACACAAGCTTTAAGTTGAGTAGGATCAGTTTTAATTCGGTGTTCAAACAAGATTGTTACGATTTTAGCAATCTTCTTTAGAAATATTGATCATGTCTTGGCTATTAAAAATATGCTCCGCAATAATAAAAAGCACCTAATCGAACATTGGTGACGGGGTTTTTCTCAAGTATTTCTTTGATTCTCCAAAAATACTGAAAAGAGTCCTTAAATGCCAATAATTTCTGAAAAACGTACAATGTAAAGGTGACTGCAACTAGCTGCAAAAACTTAAAACTTGGCATCACAAAGGTAATAAATAACTCTGGAAAAGTTAAAGCGAATCTAGACGGTTCTTACAACTAATCAATAAAAGAACACTTAAGATCTACTTTAAAAGAATTTTGTTCAATAAGTTTTTCTAAAAGTTTTCAAATTTTAATAAATGTGATTATTACTTCCAAGAGAAAATTCAAAGAAAGTTAAGAACCTCCATTTCGTTCGTCGAACATGATAAAATTAGTTTTTACACCCGTACTCCTGAGCAATTAATTGCTAGCTAATTGTAGAATTTTTATCTTATTATTTATACAAACCCTAGATTTGTTAATAAAACATTTGTGTAAACACAGGTATTAATGTCGAGAACTAAATTTAATCTTTTTATTTTGACTTTTACACCACTCCTATTCCACAGAGTGGCCCAATCATTTTAATTACTAAACAAATGTACCTATGGTTAAGGATAAAACGAATCGATTTCCGAGGCCCAAAAACCTTTAGCGGGTCCGACTAAACTCCTAAATTGCTGGTGTAGCTTTTATGAAATTTAGTTCGAGTAAGACATAGGACAACAGGATGTTACTAATTTTAAAACTCGGAGGACAGCCAACATTAAATTTTGATTTAATGAAATTCATATTTGATTGAATTTTTGGAAAATCGATTATTTTTCTGTTATTAATCATAAATTTAAGATTAAAAAATTTCGCTTGCGCAAGTGAATGGAGGTAGAAAGATAACTTATCTAAGAAACCTATGTGCTAGAATCAATCCCGAGGCGTTTCTTTCAGTCGGTTTCACTCAGTCCGATAAGACTCCCTTCACCTGATAAGAACACTACTGCACAAACGAAAACCTAAATAGAAATAAGCAGGAGAAAAATGTGTGATTTGAACTATTCTGATTGTTTTAGTTGCTAAATTATAAATAAGAAAATTAAAATTATCTCAAACCATCATAAGTGTAATTGGGTCCGAGAGTTTCTATTATGGAAGCTTGCATCCAGGATCCAACTAAACAATATTACACGGAATTTACATATATATATATATATATATATATATATATATATATATATATATATATATATATATATATATATATGTATATGTTTACACACACATATCGTTCCCTTGTAAGGAAAGTGTCACAATGACGAAAAACTTGATTTGATTCATGTTTAAATGATCATAACGACGATGACAATAAAAAAAGAAACCCCCCAAAAAAAGAAAGAAATGAACTATCAAAAGACGATATATTGAAATTCAAACATTATATATATATATATATATATATATATATATATATATATATATATATATACATATATAGATATTTAAACATATTATTAGAATATAATAAAAAATAAATTAAAAGAGGTGTGGCGCATACACGAAAGATGGACCCATTGTATTTCCTATTTTATACCGAAAGTAACTTTAATGAATTTTCTAGTTATACCTCCACAAATTTCTTTGAATCAAATCGCTAATAACAACGTTTTTATTAATTGCAATGTACAAATTAGTACAAGGCTTTAATATATTTCGATGATGAGCCTAATAGATATTGTAAGTGTAAATATTATAATTAAGTTCCGAGTATAAAAATATTTATGATTTTAACGAATCATCTGATTCCTTATTTATCAATTCTCTTAGGCTTTTGTGTATTTGGCTACTTTGGTGTTTATTATAAACTGATATCAAGCAGAAATGTACTGTCGATAAGACATTTTCAAACAGTTTCCAAATCTTTTACACCACTAATGGCCAAATTAATACTTACATGATCTGTGAAGTTGAGCATCGATATACTACATATGTATCTTTTGTATGATACAATGAGATGATTTGATGTTAATAAACTTTGCCTTTATGCAATTTTAAACACTGGTAAAATAAAAATAAACACAATAAAAATAAAAGGTAAATAAAAAAGCAAATGAAGTAAATAAACATAATTATTAATAATGAACAGGTATACAATTAACGCGCTTGATTAAAATAATATATGCGCAGTATACAAACAATTTTATATAAATCAAGAGCAATGTTCATATTTTGTCCGTTAATAGGCTAAAATGTGAAACGAAATGACTTTCAGAAGCGCGCCAAATGGCAAGTGGTAGAAACATTCGCCCTCTATACGCATGCGCAGTTTGAAGGCCTTGCGTTCATCTAATATATTTTGAGCAGCGGAAGTATGGAGACGTGCTCTAGTGCTATGTCAACGCGAGTTAAACAGCGTACTGATATGGAATTTTTAACTGCTGAAAAAAAAACTTCTTCTGAGGTTCATCGTCGTTTAAAGGCTGTTTATGGTGACGATGAATCGAAGGGTAATAAAATTTCGTGGTTGCGAGCCTGGAAAAGCCATGATTGTTGATGAAACACGCAGCGGACGTCCAATCACTGCCATAAGCATCGCAAACTTGTCGACGATTTGATTCAAAATGAGATGCAGCCTGGTGGCAATAATCCTGCAGCATGGCAACGCTCGTCCACACACCTCCTGTGCAACTGAAGAGGCTCTGCGTAACCTGACGTTTGAACCCATTCCACACCCTCCTTACTCTCCAGACCTTGCGCCTTGCGATTTTTATTTTTTTCCTCTACTCAAGAGAGACCTCTAGGGTAATCAATACACCTTGGACAATGAGATGAAAGCAGCTATCAAGTCGGAAGAATTTTTCAGTGACAGAATGAAAAAACTTGTTACACGTTGGGAGAAATGTGCTAGTCTTACCGATGACTATTTTGAAAAATAAATATATGATTTTGAAGCTTAAGAATTGTGATTAGGGATTGATAAATTATTTGCCACTTCTATAAATTTGTTTTATTGAAAACTAGTTTCGAATGTTATACATCCATCCTCAGTTCCATTGTCTTCTTGCTCAGTTCCATTCTCGTCTACCTATTTTCCAAATTGAGGCTCAAATACAAAACAGCGAACCAAAACATCTGGTATAACACCACCTGCGCTAGAGAAAATCTGACTCCGTCTTATGTTCAAATAAGATCAGGAGTTCAAACAAGAGCAGCATCAAGAGCCATCCACCATGCAAGAAGACTGAGGATGAATGTTTAACATTCGAAACTAGTTTTCAACAAAACAAATTTATAGAAGTGGCAAATAATTTATCAATCCCTAGTTAGATTGATCGTTCTATACCATCATGCGGATATCAACTGATTAAGAATTGTGCTTTGGTGCACTTTTTGTCCGATCTTGCTATTTATTTTTGTTCGTGTTCTACGAGCCTGTGAGCATTACTTTTCAGCCTACCCTTGTATATTCTTGGTACGTTTGAGAGTGTATCTTTTCAGTGATGTCATGTGATGGCTAGTTTAATTATAAACGCATTCAATTTTTAGATTTAAAAAAAGATATAAAATGCATATGGTGTAACAATAAAAATTTGCATACATATGAAGGCTATAACAACTTAATATCCGCGGTTATTAAATATTTTACTCGAACTTTTATCACTTAGACGGAACGATTCATGTATATTAATTTATTTTTTTAAAATTCCAATATATAAATGAGTTTGAAAATTAACTTTTATATTAGACACTTTAAAAGAGGGGAATGAGAAGATATAAAACAGGAGAAGAGAAATTCAGAGAAACGAGGTCGAGGGAATTGAATCCTGGCCGTAGCCAAGGGGACAGGTCCAGTGATTACCCGATTGAGGGCATAAGGCAAGCCTGCTCTTTCTGTCTCATTAATTTCCAGGTTGCTAATACAATTTTCCCTGTTGTACCATCGGCGACGGCACTCGGAATGGAATAGCTTTCGCTCGTTTTTGTTCTAAGCTTCATGAAACTATTGCAGTATACATGTACCGAAGAATTTTACCCTACTAATAATAATTTGAAATGTTCGCGCTCGAATAAAATTTCGATAGAACATTCGATATTTCCAACTTCCAAAGCCTAATGAACGACCACCGAATCGATGAAATCCAAACCCTCTTTTCTTAAAAAAAAAAAAAAAAAAAAAAAAATGATAAATATTTAAAAATACATAAACATCAATTTTGTTTGACATTTTTAACTGATTCAAATTAGCACTTAACATTAATTATCTAATAAATGAAAAAAATATCGTAAGAATATGAGCGAAATTATTTCAAAAGTCATTATTGAAATTAAAATAATATTTGCTTAATAATGAAAGAGATAAATTATAATATATATGAATTAATTAAGTCCAGTTGGATAGCAATTGAAATGCAAAAAGTTGCAATTGAAATGGAGAAGGTTACAAAGGAGTTGGAAATGGTTTCAATTGGCTTTTCAATGCAATAGCAATAGCACAATGTAATATAAAAAATATAATTATTCATCATTCTAATATTGTGGGGCATGATTGGCAAAAATAAACAATAGACCCAATTGCCGGGCTACTATCTCCCAAAAAAATATAACTATTAATATAACCCAAAAAAAAACCCAATAAAATCATAGAACAAAAGTGATTCAGAACCGATTATAAACGACGATAACATAACATATCCTGCAGGCAAGATTCAATGGCATCAGATACAATATAAAAAGCTTCTACTTTTTATATTTTTAATCTTTTATTAATTTTAAATACTTTAAATCTTATACCATTTTCTCGTAAGATACTAATTTTCAGAAAACTATTAAAATATATAGTGAGCTTTGAACTTTCGCAAAAGCTGATTATCCCATCATCAAAGCAAGACTAAACAAAATGAATTTAAAATGCGTGTAAGGCAGTTTCTGCGTATAAGTGATAACCACCCAATCAAAGAACTGATGTTTGATAAATTATAGAAGTATAAACGTGAATAGAATCGTAATCCGTTGCAATTATTGTTACTAGGTCTCTGTTTTCTTATGTTGTAGACGAATACCCGATTCGTCTGTGATATATGCACCTCTGAATAAGGTGCTTATATCTGAATAAGGTGGTTATATCGTTGCCACCACGTTAAGTAACGAATGTAAAGAACTTCATTTTTCGAGTTCCTTAGTTGTTAAGGGAAGAAAATTTATTTTAATAAGCTATGTTAAATTCAAGAAGACTGACCCTGCTGCTATCTCTGGGCCAGTTATGAGAGCTAGAAGAAGGCAAGGTCAGGATTAAACATTCCTGTCCAGATGAAAATACCTCAAGTCTGAGCTAAGCTCTAGTTAATCCTTTTTACTTCTTTTTACCCAATGAAGGAAGTATTGTAAACACGAAAATTTTCGGTTTCCATATTTCAACGTAAATGTCCATTTTGACCATCCCTGAATCCATTTCGACCAGTTTCGTCATGACGTCTGTACGTACGTATCTCGTACCTGCGTATCTCGCCTACTCAAAAACGGTTAGCCGCAGAAAGTAAAAAATTTATATCTATGATTCCTGTAAAACCTAGTTGTGAACCTTCCTTTTTGGCCATTTCATAAACACCGGAAGTGGTACTTTACTTGAAGATCATAATTTATTTCCATAAAAAATATATTAAAATAAATGCAAAACTTTTCAAATTTAGTATTTATAACTTTTATATTGATTTAAATAACATATTAGAACTTGGAAAATTTACTTGAAGGTCATAATAAACTTTCATCAAACATTATATTAAATAGAATGTAAAACATCTCAAATTTGGTAAGTAGAACTTTTATATCAATATAAATAATACACTAGAATTTAGTTAAAATTTGTGAGCCAAAAGGGGACTTTACTTGAAGGACCTAATAAACTTACATCAAAAATTATATTAAAATTAAGCCCAGAGATATGGTTCGATAATAAAGGTTACAAACGCGATTTTTTTTCCAATAATTAAACATTTGCATTACTTGTTTTAAGTGTTAAAATACTAGTTTTCCTCCCCATTTGTGTATGTGTGTGTCAATAGATGGATGTCGCGGCATAACTCAAAAACGGTTAGCCGTAGAAAGTTGAAATTTTGTATTTAGGATTGTTGTAATATCTAGTTATGAACCTCCCTTTTTGGTCACTGCTTGATCACCGGAAGTGGTACTTTACTTGAAGGTCATGATTGATTTCCATAAAAAATTATGTTAAAATACTATGCAAAACTTCTCAAATTTAGTATTTATAACTTATATATTGATTTAAATAACATACTAGATTTTGGTTTTAATTGGAAAACCGGAAGCGGTACTTTACTTGAAGGTCATATTAGACTTTCATCAAAAATTATATTAAAATATAATGTAAAACATCTCAAATTTGGTAAAAAGGATTTTTATTTCGATATGAATGTATTTAATATATTTTTGTTAAAATTGGTGAGCCGAAAAGGGTACTTTCGGTACTTGAAGGTCATAATAAGCTTACATCAAAAATTATATTTAAATTAAATACATAAATCATATGTTTCGGTAAGAAAGGTTACAAACGCAATTTGGTTTCCAATCCAATTAAACATTTTTATTACTTGTTTTAAGTGTTAAAATTGAGTGTAAAATAATTGTTTTCCTCCCCATTTGTGAGCTGAATAAGCCAGCAGCAGAATATAAGTTAAATGGGTTCTTCTGCTTAAAATGTCGAAACCGTCAATTTCCAATGTTTTATCTAATTTCATTGACAGTTCTAATGTTGTCTCGGAACACGAAGAAATCTCGTGGGAAAATGTTACCTACTGAAAGAAAACCACATAACGGAATGAGACCTCCAGAAACAAGAGCTTGTGTATGTTTGTGTGTGAATCAATATATGGATTTAGCGACGTCGAGTGTCGTTTTTGAGATTCTGCAATCTTCGGAAACTAGTAACCAAATTCAGGATCACTGTTTGAGCCACCGATTAATAGTTTAATAGGCGTATAAGGATGTCAAGTTAACTTTAATCAGATATTTTGTGTTAGATAAATATTTCAAGATGAGTGAATAAACTCAAGACCCAAGCCAAACAGAGAGAGTGAAAGCAGAATCGTAAGGACCAACACGAAGAAACCTGAAACTAAGATCCACCATAGTTTAAATCAATAGGCCAAGGAGCAAATGTTTCGCTAACATACTAATAATGCACAATATGCTCGGATTCGGCATAGACCCCCATTTTTCATTTGCCACATGTAATTAATTAATTCATTCAACTAGTTATATTTTATCCAAAATGTCTCACGTAGTTGCTTTATTTTACAATATAAGTCCACTACTATTTTTAATACTTAATACCATCGTAGCCACACCCGAAACCAATTAATATACCAAATACCAGAATTAAACAATAGGTTTATTAATTTACTAGAAGCATATTGGCAAAATAAAATCTGATAAGCACAAATCTACATACAAATGTATATATATATATATATATATATATATATATATATATATATATATATATATATATATATATATATATATATATATTGCACAATAGGGAATTTAAAAATAAATCTTAAATTTCTTTGTTAGTATCGTAATAGTAGCTATAGTCCTTTTCTATTTATATTATAATTCGTTATTTAAATGTCACAGCGACGATAAAGCTACCGACTTATTAATTCCAAAATGTATCGAACTTCAACAATTAAAGTGAATTAGAAATAACAAGGAAGGAGAACTAAAGAAAATAATTGTTTTGAGAAGACGGTAGCTTTAGAGAGTTTATCCAGAAGCTGATAGAACCTAAGCCTAGATTGGGATTTTATGGCCGGGTGGAAAGTTTCTTTGCAATCGGGGTCAGCTAATGTCTATTTAAAACTCCTATTGCTCTTTCTAGTTAGCTCTTTACGAAACTCCTTCATCTTAAGCTGCTTCAATCTATCTGGCCCGCTTATTTCTCTTGTTTTTTTTATTGATGAACTAATCTGGAAAAAAATTTCTGATCATAAATAATTTCATCTAGAAGATAGTTGCGGATAAAAAATGTTTAGTGTTGAAATATCCTAAACTTTGTAGAACAATATAGCAGGAGTAATACGCCTGAGGAAATAGGAAGAAAGGATATAAAGCATATAAATCCTCTGTTATTTGTTTATTTTTTGTTATTATTTTTTCTTTTTGACAAACTTCGTAAATACCCACCTCCTGCGTATTTTCTCATTATCCGTTCCTGCCTCACTGACAGATTATCATAAGTAAATCACAGCAATGCCTAGTCTTCCCTATTTTGACAGTCTACTGGAGCTCCTCAAGGTAGTTTCCTCGGTCCCATCTTCTACTTAGTTTATGCAACTGACATCCCAAACACCTCCTTAACACGTATTCCGATGACACAAGTGAGCTATCAGTGAATAATGAACCATTAATTGCAACCTATCAAAATCTCAGACCCTATCAAATTACATTCTTATTCTGGTAGATTGTAATAATTGCCAACAAGAACCTAAATTCTAATACAGAGTTTATATATCAAGAAAATAATTCTAAATGGGGCCGTCCCGTTGATAAATAAAGAATCTTATTATTATTTAATTAACTTATTATCATTTAACTAACGGACTTTCTAAGAAATATTTTTTTATTATCAGACTTAATTACCAACAATATTGACATATCTAGACGAAGTTAAGAATTAGCCTCAAACCTTAAAATCTATCTAAAAACTAGTACACGATGTTTGCTGTAATAATAATAAAGGCTGAGCTAATCCGAAAGTTCGAAGCTGATACCACCAATCGCCACATCGACACATCTCCATCCACCGCCCACTTTCAAATCCCAAACCTCAAAATCAGCCTTAATGGAATCCAACCACTTAAGTTTCGGGATGCCCTTCAGACGTTTACCAGTCGGCTCGGCTCTTTTTAACTTTAAAGAGATTCATTTTTTATTGAGCTCTCCAACTTTACAAGCACATTTCGTGACGATGCTATTGCTTCAATTATATTAACAGGATGCATGGCTCCGCTATCACGCGTTGTGTAGCCTTCAAAATTTTCCAGTGTCATTTTCCTCTAATATTCCAATGAATAAAATAATTACAATTGAGGGAATTATGTCTATCTGGATGATGGATTAAAAACTACATATTTCAGCTACTAAATGTAAATGTGTCCAGAAAAAATTATAAAAAATTGTCTTCCTAAAAACATTATTGTTCCTGTAATTACCCTAATTGAAAAAAAAAAATCAAAACTGAATTTTTAACTAATCAAGTTATCGGCTTCAAATGGTGTAAAAATGCAGTTTTGATCAGAGAACTCTCCTGTTGCTATGAGGTATTCTATTTCCAGGCTTCGATGTTATCCCCCTATCAGCAAAAAAAAATTAAATCCTGTATTCGCTATTAATACAGGGTCAACAAATCAGCATGATAATAATAATAATTATTATAAGGACTTAAGTAAATAAAAAATCAATATGAGCCTGCTTCGTTAAAATTAAATTAAAGATTTAAATAAATGAAATATTTGACAACTTCACCTGTGTGATATAATTTCTCTATATTCAAATCTTGTTCTACTACGATTTACCTCTGCGTATTTTTAAACAAAGAGTTTGGTTGATTGCTTAGCAAGTTGCTTTGCTACCTGGAACCCCAGCTAGGAGGGAAGAGACAGCGGGAGTGGAATAATGAAGACCCCTCTTTAAGGAAATGTAGCTGCCTCTTATTTCCCCGTGCAGGGCTGAGTCCCCGGTGTCCGCCCCGTTATCGCTAGCCCTGACAATACATTTCCCTACGGGTTTGTAGCTCTCTCCCATTTTTTTATATTACTCCATTCCTAAAATTGCTTTTTTTTTTTTTTGTCTTTGCTCTCAATCCCGAAACTAAAGTAAATGAATGCCGTCCGAGCGATATGGTTTCAAAAGCCCAAAAATTACAAAATAAACAACTGTTGAAAATGTTTTTTGGAGAAATGACTTTTTAAGTATAGATAAAGTAATTGGGAGATGGTAAAGTAAAGTGAGGTCTGTACTATTAGAGAAAAAAGGTGTAATGACGTCATGAAAGTTGAAACTTTAGTGTATAATTAAAAAATAATCGGAGAGACAAATTATTAGAAAAGTAATAATCAACGGTGTAATATTAGTAAGTAGGGAATAAACTGAGATTAAATTCAGATAAAAATAAATTTCCATATTTGGGCGAAATTCACAAAATAATTACTACCATAATGTATGGTTCGTTAATAACTTTAATTTATAATTTAAGCGTGAAAATACAAAAGGGTTTAATTGCCTTTTTAGCAATTTTTTTTGTTTGCAGATAACAGGCCAAAGTACCGAATTAAAACTACTTGACATATGATTTTAATACTTTTGCTAGCATAGGTAATAAAAAAAAAAATGTTTCGATTTATAATTAAGTCATATTTACTTAATATTATTCAAATTTAAACTTGAATTCTGAAACATTTTGCCGATGGCACTTGGACCCTTTTGCACTTCCATGCTTCAATTAAAGATCCTAACACAAAGCCTCAAGTCTCTAAATCAGCAAATAACAGCCAATCAACGTTTCGCCAATTTAGGCATCATCAGAACCGAAAAACATAAATATACAACACCAACAATTCAAAAAATACATAAATACTAACAAATTGAGATAGCATATCGCTCCAAAATAGTTCAATATGTACTGAAGAGCAAGGGATGTGACATTCCTAATTCCAAATGCTTACAGACTTTTATTTCAGCACATATTGACCTGTTTTTATTTCCGTCATAAAAGTAAGAATTGAGAGTGCGATTCGCTAACCCACCGTGAAATTCTGAATCCAATGATACCCCACACGTGAGATCGGAATGTGGTAGGGTCATATATTTCGTACAAAACCGGTTATGAGGTTTTGACTATTAATGATATGATAGTCCAATGGGATGATAGTCCAAAACATACAAGATTTATATATAGTCAGTGTTTTGTAAATTGTTGAAGTGAGATAAGCTAGATCTAGTCGGCATTTATGCGATTTTACGTTTCTTAGTCCTGACGATAACTGAATTAGCGTGAGTGTTAGTTATTTACTAATGTTTGAAACTACTGAAACTGCTGATAGACCCAGTAGCGGTAAAGCCTAACGAGGATAGAACTTCAATGCCAATAACGCAAAAAATACCATGTCAGATCTACCGCAATCCTCCCAAATGCCTTTCCGTCTTCATCACAGACATTTATCCGCTCGCTGAGCGATCAATACTTATTTATTCATTCATTCAGCATGCATACCGACAACGCTACACACCTATTTTGACCTAGAGCAGCTCACGCGTTTCAACGTTGTGTCAATATTCTACGCAATACTATAATTTTGAAAAGCATTAATTGTACCTTTCTTAACGTAACCGGCCAGGTGTTCGTATGAGTTAACACAGTAGGAAGGATAATAGTTTGATTAATTTTTATATTCACCTTCTGGTCGTTCTTTATTTTTCTTCTTCGATTGTATTTCTTTCATATATAACAAATCCCAGATACTTGAACCTCTCTCATATCACTTTTAATTAACTCATTCCAGCGATAATGTAAGGTGGAGAAAAAAAAAATGAAGCCTTGCCAGCATGGAGTTATAAACTGAATAAGGTTTGGCCATGTTGAACCTAGAGAAAGCTGGCAATAAGGATCAATACAGAAATACGGTCCGATTCAAAAAGCTACGATGGTTAATGCATGAGGAAAGGATGTGCCTAGAAACACTGTTCAAGTTAGCCCAATGACGAAAGAAGGTGATGGCAAAAACCTCATCTGAGATAGATTGGTGATGCTGAGGATTTGCCGTAGTCGTTGGTAGACTACAAATGGAAGGTCATGTCCTAATTGGACATAGTTGCTAAATCGTACGATGAAAAAACGTAAATAATGTATCTTGTAATATTAATTACAATATTAAGAAATGAAGTAGATTAAGAAATAAAAGAAATCCACATTTAGTTTATTGAAAAAAAATAGTTTTACAAAGTCCTTCTTTTAAAACTTTATTTTATTTTGTAACATTTCGGCCCATTTTTATTTATTTATTTATTACAAAATTTTGGAACTATGTCATCTATCATCTAAGGCAAAGAATCATACAGTTTCGACTTATGTCGACTGTATGTATGTATGTCCAGATATATACGACTGTATGTATGTATGTCCCAAGATGTAATAATGCCATAGATTTGATCAAAATTTACGAAAGAAAAAAAAAGTAGGAAATTCACGACATAAAATTATAACACGGTCTGTATTGAGTAGTATGTTAAGAATATTTGATATCTTGACTTAAATGGCAGCAAATAAGTTAAAAATAGCCAATAATTAAAAAAAAAAAGGCTGAAACTTTACTTCTTCTTCTTCTCTTCTCTTCCTTCCTCTTTGATGCCTTTCAGCGTAGAGGCGCCTCTATCCACCGGAGCCAGTCCTCTCGATCCCGAGCCAGCTGCTTCATTCCTCTCAAAGTCCTTCCTCTTTCTCTACCCAACCTGGTGACATATTCATCATACTTTATCCCTGGCCTGCCTCTGGCTCTTTTGCCAGTTGATCGAGCTTCCATTATCTTCCTTGGGTCTCAGTTCTCGCTCATCCTGCACACATTTCCAAACCACTTTAATTGGCATTTCTCGAAGGTGGTTTTCAATGAAGATATGGCCAGCTGTTACCTTATCGTCTCATTCCTGACCCGGTCTCTTCGTGTTCTGCCTGCCACTCTACACAGATACTTCATTTCCATGGCAGTCATGCGGCTAATGTGTCTGCCCAACGTTACCCAACTCTCAGAACCATACAGTAGAGTCGGCAGAAAGACAGCTTTAAAGATGTGGATCTTGACCTGGTTGGTGACTTCTCTCTTGCCTACAATAGTGTTGCAGATCTGATAATGCATTTGCTTTTGCAATTCTGCTGGCTACTTCTTTGTAAATGGTGGCAGTGTTGCTAACCAGCGTTCCGAGATATGTGAAGTCATCAACAGTCTCAAGTTCCTCGCCGTTACAGAACAGGTGTACGTCTTCCTCTTTTCTTGAGATTGCCAGGAATTTACTTTTAGTGAAGTTAATAGCCATTCCTTTTCTCAATAGCTCTTCTTGCCATTCAACCAGGGCCCGCTGCAGTTTTCCTTTCTCATCACAGACAAGAACAATATCGTCCGCGTATAAATATGCCTGTACTGATATTGTTCTTAAATTCTATTTCTCTATTACCGTTCTCTCCGTCCTTCTCTTACATATCCTGTGAATTTCATCCAAAAATATGATGAAAAGAAGAGGATTAAGACTGTCTCCTTGCTTTACTCCTCGTGCCATAGGGGAGGGTTATGAACTCATACTATTTATTCGTACAATACCTTTTAGTTGTTGGTATACTGATTTTACTGCTTGAATTAGGGGGGCCGGTATATCTTTCGCTCTTAGGGCCTCCCATATGGCTTCTCGTGGGACAGAGTCAAAGGCTGCTCTGAGGCCCAGAAAAGCCAGATATATATTTCTGTCCTTGTCCCAGCACTTCTTCATTATATTCCTGAGAACAAAGATATTGTCCTGCGTCTGTCTACCCGGTCGGAATGCAGCCTGTTCTTCTTCTAGACCATCTTATACTAGCTGCCTTAGTCTGTGTTCCATGGAAGTGTAAATTTTATACACTACGGCAGAAAGGCATATTGCCCTATAATTTGTGCAGTAACTTGGGCTCTCTTTTTTGTGAATTGGCACGATTATATTGTGTTCCCATTCTCGGGGATCTTCTTCGTATCCCATATCTTTTGAAAAAGCACCTGCAGAACTTTAATCATTTCTGGGCCAATATATTTAATAAATTATGGGTAAATCCCATCATGACCCGCAGCTTTCCCAATCTTGATCTTCTGTACTACTCGTTCAATATCTACCTCCCATATAACTCCTAGTTCATCATCGGTTTGAGACGGATCCGGCCTGTCAGTAGGGCTATCGTTATCCATAAAGATGTTGGTGTAGTGTCTTCTCCATCTATCTAAGATTTCCTCAGATTGGGTCAGCACTTCTCGGTTTTCATTCTTAACATTTCTGACAGGTTTTGGTCTATTGTCTTTTAGGGACTTTCCGCCAATCGCTGACTGAACCGAAATCAACAAAATGCTAAATTTTGTCAACATCCATAGATTTCATCGCCTATTAACAAATAAATATATATGAAATATATATTTCTGAATGTTCACAGTTCCTAGAAATAGTGTGTAAAATGATTGCAAGATACTCTGACAATATGAGATTTTCACGACCAGAAAAAGGGTATATCTGAACATTATATCTTGACGCCTGATTTCAAAATCCTTAAACGTAAATTGATTAGTGTGTTCGTCTAGGAAACAGGAGATCAGTATACAGTAGTTTTAAAATTAAAAATATGCACGAGTTATGGAATATGGAATGAAAAGTCAATTTTCTTCCGGAAAATCTCGCCCCTTTCAAATAATAAAAATTATACAATTTCAGCAACATTTATCTGGCTTATAATAATAATTATAAAATAAAATACAGTATTGCGTAATAATTGGAAATATCGAAATTATAAATAGATATATATGCATACATATTTGCACAATTATAAAAAAATAACAGGGAAATAACTAACAGATCAAATAAACAAACACATTCTTACATGCAAGAATTATGGAAGATCAATAGTTGAAGAGGTGAAGAATGGAGTTAAAGATGAGATTTTACAACTGGAGATAGGTAATGATTTCCAAAACGAGGCAGTAGGAATGATAAAGCATTTTATATAAGGAAGCAGTCCTAAGAAAAGGAATATACAAGTTTGTTGGCTGGGATGTTTAAAGATGATACGATTTATGGCATCCACATCATTCTTAAAGGGTTGCAATATGTGATAAAAGACTATTAAATGAATAATTAAAGATAAACAATACAAAAATAAATAAACTGACCCTCTTTCTAAAATTCTATCCTTGATTGAATTTCCATATGAAATTTTTCTAATAATTTTGTAAAAATAAGTTGACACTTTTGTCATGTTATTTTCACAGAATTAACATGTTGGGTGTTAGCAATATTGTTTAAATTATTAAATCGGGAGCTGAGAAGAGGGTTAGAGGACAGAGGAAAATAATTAGTGAGAAGATTGAAGTTTGAAGAGGCGGGAGGGGGGATGAAGGGAGGGAAAAGGTAAACTAGCCTAATTAAAGGTCTGACCAGGCCTACTTTGGAACTTGAGCCTTCTCCTTCTTCCTTCTCCATCTTCCTTCCTATCACGTATGCTCCCTTCCCCTCTCTATATAACTTCTACAGAGAGGGGTAGGCTGTAGTTATTATTTATATTGGTATTCTATAAGAACATTCTCAAATTGAGACGATGTCACTTAAACCTGAATGTTCATAAAATATATATTATTTTTTTTAATTGTTATTTAACAAAATAAATTAAATAGAAAAATACCTCTGCATATATTATTAAAACTGTCACCCTTAGACGATTTATTCTGCAATCGATTTTAATCAACAATAATTTTACGGATTACTTAACAAAACTTCATAGCAAGATTATAGATACAGAAATGAACTAGACATATCGGATAGTAAACGGATAAAATAAAATGATTGTACAGCACTAAATCACAAATTATACTTCGATAATTCGGAAAAACTACATAAATAACAGTATGTTAAAAATATAAGTATACTGAAGCAATCCACATAATCAAAAATATAAAGCAAGCGATAAATCATAAAACAATGTTTAAAAAATTTAATATGCATTATCCAGACATTATTATTAAACTTAAATAAAAGTTGTAAATTTTACTAATATAAATAATCAATGCAAACTGCAATAATGTAGACGATAGTCAACAATAAATCAAAATTGAAACTAAAGTAAAAATGATGAGCTTAATGAACTTGGAGGATAGAAATACAGATCATAATAAAGCAAAAAAAAAAACAGATACATCTTAAGAAATCAAATTAAATAGCGCAGTTGTGGTAAGATAGAGATGTATATAGTCTCCTGTATGATATTATATTTTAATCATCTGAATGGCGAAATTTTAGTTTTGATACAGAAAAATAGGAGAGGAAGATATTTAATGAATATTTGTAAATTAATTTATAATAAATTTAAGTAATAATGTGATGAGTTGCTTGAATAATATTAACGATAAAATTGTGATATTGCAGAGGAATTGTAAATCCAATGATGGGGATGTGACTCCGAATGTTAAAAAAAATCCAGATAGAATGCAATTAATATTAATAATTCCAAAAAATTGTATACATCTGGATCAATAACAGATCAAAAGGTCAATGACCATATCCAAAATTACTACCAGCCTTTGCTCTTTGCTCCTACATATACAACCTCCTTCCCTTCTTCCATCTAAAAATGGTGCATTGTTTATAACCTAATTCATATCACGGAGTAAACTAGGATTTATAAACATAAATTACAATTCAGGATAAAGAAACAAGAAAGTGATAAAGTTTAATGCTTTCCAACAGGATTCGTCAATTGTTAATTTTTTTTTATTATAAATTTAATTATTTTTTTCTTTTGGTGCAAGCTTGAGTTCTAGCCTAGTTTCTGAAAGTTCTATATCACCAAGTAGCATTCATTGGTTGGTGCAATTAAATTAGTGTACATTTCTGAATATTCTTGTGACAGAGTTATTCAAAATTAAATTATTTATGAAAGAATTAAGAATTTTATTAATTGTTAATGTGTAAATATATAATAGCGATTCAAATTTAAAAATTTGGTTTTCAAAAAAAAAATAATTAAAAAAAAATGTGTGAAAAGCATGCTTATAGGGGTACTTAAAAACAAATGAATTTGACGACTATCTTATTGAGGACTGGGAACTATACAAGCTCTCAAAGCATTCGGGACTACGTTGAAGCGATGCATATCAAAATGCTGCGAGAGGTCTTGGCTTAACTTTCAGCTACGACTCCAAGAATACATAAATTTCAATGGAGGATTTATGGCGAACGTAGTGTTTAGAAAACACTTTTCTTTTTTTTTTTTTGTATTGTACGTAAATGGTTATTCTCGTACCTGATTTGTAAACATGAAAAATAAATAAACAAATATTTATTTAATACATAATTTAATTTCGAAAACATCCCGTTTCACTGGCGGGTGCTATATGTGATGAAACCCAAAGGATATTAAATTATATTATTGATTTTTGAAGTTTCCTATTTTAACAATAAGTAACGCACAATCCACTAGATTATTCATTTCTGGAAGACTTCATCCTTTATTTCACATACTTTTATTGCTCGCAAATAAATTATTTCTTAATTCGTGCTACTACGTTTCGGACCTATTCGTCATTATCACGTGTATTTACTATAAGTAACAATATTAACTTATGCCATTTTCTATTATTATACGTTAAGTTATTATTATACAAATAGATCCAAAACGTCGTAGCAGGAATTACGAAATAAATTATGGATGAGGTATGATGTTTTTTGTTTTTTTGACTTCCATAAATAAATAATCTTGTAAATTAACAAATACCAATCGAAAGGAAAAATATTTAGAAAATTAAAGCGTTATATTTCATGGAATAAAAAAGGTTGATGATAATACTTTGAGATATAATAGCAGGATTTATAGCTGTGATAATATCATCAAACGTTTCCTACCCCACCGAACATGAAGTGGCTCTGATTTGGAATACCCAAGATAAGAAATCTTTTGTTATAAGGACCCTTCTGCGGAGAGATCCCGAAACTGGTAGTTATGATATTTATAAAGCGGCGAAGATCAGCACAATATTGTCAGAACTGTGTCCCAGTCTCCATAAAGCAATCCCGATTTTTCCCCCTCCGCCTCGCATACCGTCTTTCATTGAAAAAACTCCCCTGTCTCGAGATACAAGTATATTTTAGCTTTTAGATGGGATCAATACGTACAAACAACATGCAATTATTTAAAAATAATAAATCTTGATATTATCTATTCTCAGAAGCAGTTCATAAAAATCTAAAGATGAGCAAGAGCAGTACAATTACAAGTTTTTACTTAAAAAGAAAAAAAAAATCGAATTCCAGAGTTTAGTTTACTTCCAAATTACCAAGATTTATCAATATGAAACCTTAAAACTCATAATCACAATTATCTTGGTACCTTACAATGGAGGATGAAAGTATTATTGAATATTGTCCAATAATATTTGTTTTCTTTTTATGCACATATAAATAACAGATAAGGAAAATATTTAGACATTTAATATTCTGCACCAACTTGATTTTTAAGTACTCCCTTAAAATTTAATGTTTCGAGATACGTAGAATCAAAAAATTGAATAAAAAAGAATCCGTCCGTCCGCCGTCTGCGGTTTTTCACTTCAAGACTAATATGCCGATTTTGTTTTAGATTTGGCACCAAAGTCACAGGTAACCACAGGATGATCCCTGAAACTCGACATTACCATCTGACGTCCAATTAAAGGTTTCATACTCTCGTATCTATGCCATTTATTAAGATAGAGGAAAAATACAATGTATTTATGAATTATTTTACGAAAGCGATAAAAACAAAACAAAAAAAAATTCAATTTTTTTTTTTGGATATTTAACTATTTGGAAGTAATAAACCATAGCGCAATAATCTGCAGGTTTTATTTATTTTACTAGACTAGATACTTATTATCACGAGATTATTTCCTTTTGTAAATTTTTAGATAAACAAATAAATGAAAAATAATAGTAACAAAGTATTCTCTTAGGGCCAGAGTGAGTTCCAAAAGTCAGTTATCAATCTTGAGGGTTCTGTTTTTGAAACATCAAGAAATGACACCTCAAAATTAATTAAAATTCTTATAATTAATTATATTATTATTATTATCCGCTGATTAATTCTTATTTGTCTTACTTTGATTATCAATCCGCATTGTTGATGTTATTCTATCATTGATATGTAATCTTTTATAATTTAATGAATAGGTTCTTAAATATTCAAATAAGGAAAATTTTTCAATAAAATAAAAATACTAAATAAGAAATACAATATAAGACGTGGTTAGAAACGAGTTGAAGATAACAGCAAAAGAAACAACTAGAGCACATTTTTATAACAAAAAGAAAAACGTAGACATGATTTAAGACAATGAAACTAATTAGAATTCTGTCATTTGTTATCTTTCAAGGGCCTAATCCTATTTCTTTTTTGTATTAAAGTAAAAGAAGTGGAACAGTTCTTAGTATCATTAGCAATATGATCAAGAAGTTTAAATTAAAAGAGACTAAGAGAATCGTGCTAATATAACAAGAAACTGGACGAGTATCCTCAAGTTTAATTAGGAATGCCTGAACAGAGATAGGGCCGTCACGTGTTTCAATGGAAAGTTAGTTCCCCGATAGATCTTTCGGCCGCAGCAATTTTATCTAATTAATCAATGAATATTATTTTTAAAATCCATATTTTTAATCCATTCTGAAAAAAAAAAATTTACTAATAAAAATCGTTGACAAAGGCGATGTCTACCACAGACATTCGGTTTTTAAAGGCGTTGAATTACTTAGAGTAGCCAGAAATGGGAATGGCAAAAAATATATGATTATAAAATATTAATCTCGCAAATGAAGATTCAGTCATAATATGACATAATATTTTGCAAATGATTTTGCTGTGTAAGGGTGGAAAACTGTTCTTGGCCTCTACCACTTCAACCTTGGAGGAAGAGAACCAGCTTCTGGAAGGTCGTTAAACAGAGGAGGTACAGAGGAGGTACAGAAACAGAGGCGGGCCAAATTTAAACCTGAAATGGTTGGTGCACGTAAGATAAAAAAATTGTAAATTGTTTTTCTAGCAGCAGAGATGCGTAACATCAAACTGCTGCAAAAACCTGTATTGATTAAAAGGTAGGAAGAGAATTAAATAAATAAATTTTTAAAAAATAAATGTAATCTTGGTGACGTCATAAGCTCAACATTCAAGATTGGTAAACTTTACTCGTTCAATATACTCCCGTCTTCAGTGCAAATCTAAAAATTCTTTTTGCAATCTCTAATGCCACATTTCTTCTATCAAATGGCACTAATTCTTGCTTTCTAGTATTTATAGAAGCAGAGCCATGAGTGTTTAAAAACGACACAAAAAACGTCTTAAACTTTTTCTGTTTTACGTATAACACCCCAATTCTACATTAAAAACATATTATTTTATTTGCGAAGATTTTTAATTAATTATTATTAATATATTGGGTAATATCATCAGGACGTTTGAATTGAGTAAGCAAATTTGTTGGACTGTATGATCTACGAATCTCTAAACTGGAAATCAACAGTGGGTAAAAGTAAGAAGTAGAGATGGGAAGATCGATTCTTTTAATTGAACCGTTTCCCAACGATGCCTTGTGAAATAGATTGCTTTGAACGATTCTTCGATTGATTATTTTTACATTATGCTTCTTTTCGTTTATTAACAAATAACTTGTTATTGATAAAAAAAAAACTAAGTATCCTAAACCTTAAAAAAAAATATATATTACCCAAATTAATTTTAAGAATACATTTAATTAAGAAACAACAGTGCCTCCGAGACTATTTGTAAATATGTTATTGGAGTTCTGGCAATAGTCTCGACTGGTAATAGCAGTGACGCATCTGGGAGGGAAGTGCTGGTATCTCCTGAAGTCCTACTTTGTCTTCCATATGAGGAGGGGAGGCAAAGCTTGGTACAGAGTTCCCTCGGTTATTTAAAACTTTTGCAAAGATATGAATATGTTTAAGGTGAATTATTTTATTCTGACTTAACTAAAGGTCTTTATCTTAATAATTTAATTATTTTGCCAGTATTTAATTGATCTGGCAATTCATTTATGGTATTGATAGATCCTTACAGCTTTAATACTTAATGTCTTTGAGTGTGCAGCTTGTATTATTCTCCAATAAAAAACTTGTTATCCCTCCAAAAAATTGTTATAATAATTACAAGAATTTTAATAATTCCCTTATTTGGACTAAAGCAAGGTAAACTAAGATTGTTTATTTTTTTTATTTGCTGTATTATATATTCCAGAATCACTACACCAGCACAGCTCTAGTTCATACGAGACATTTTCACCAAAATGTCCTGTCAGTTGATTCAGGTTGGAATAGCATTTGGAAATGAGAATCATATCGAACCTGGTTGACTAAGAGCCTCGAGTTCTGTCGGAAACCTGGGGATCGATGCGACGGGTTCCGGCCTCCTGCCGAGGCGGATAACGGCCGATCCGAAACCGGGACACGGTCTCTTTTGTTCTACGTCAGCGCCGTCAATCCCCGTCCAACAATGCCCTATCTTCCTCGACAGAAGTTTGATTATATTAATGTAAGTACAGACAATGTCTAAATCAAAAAAAGGTATAAGTAAAAGTTAATTTACTTTAGTTTTACACGTCAGCTTTAAGCCTTGATTATGTCACATATAAAATTATCTTAAATATTAAATTCATTGGCAAATATTAAATATATAAATGTATTTTTTTTTATCTTTAAATTATATATTCGCACATGTCTAACAAAAGAGTGACAATAAGCAAATAATTAAGGATATAATAGATATATGACATGATAGGTATGAGGAAGGATAGCACCCAGCAGTACTTCTTCCCGGTCTTGAATTAGTCCTTTAATTCACGAAAGGAGATCTCTCATCTAGCTCCTTTTTGGCCTTCTCTTTATTACTTTACCATGAAGGTTATTATGGAAACGGGAATAAAAAGTACGTACGTTTTGGTCGATAGTTGGTTGTTGTAAGTCGGTATGTAGAGTTTTGTTGTTTACGTACTAAGGAGCTTCTGTTATAATTCTTAAAATTTTGGATTGAAATGATTGCAGTTTTGGTAAGTCGGCCTTTTTTGCTGAACCCTAAATCTGTGAGGTGTATGTCAGGGTTTAAGTAAGTACATGTACATTATATATTGAGTTTCTGCCTGATTTTTAGTTTTGACGATTTGGAAAAAAGAGAGTACAGTCGTTTGAAACAAATGACTGAAATATAAATATTAAGTTCGTATATTTTATATACCTAATTTCCTATTGAAAAAATGGAATTATTTTAACATTGTACTTTTTAGCTACTCTCAAAAACGCTTTAAAAAAGATTCCCAATCTTTCAAACTCCAAGCTCTAGAGCCCTAGTTTCTACTATTCTAACCATTACTCTCCCAATAATCCACCCATACATCTGAACACAAGTAGGTGTACTAAAGTGAGTGTACCAATTACTTGAAATGACTGCGATTGAATTTCCTATTAAAAAATGGAGTTTTTCTAACATTTTGGCTTATAGCTACTTTCAAAAATGCTTCTAAAAAAAGCTTTGGCTACCAGAAGTTGTTATTAAAATAGAAGTTTTTCGATTGTGAAACTTTGTCAAGGAATTTAAATAAAAGTCCAGTATGTTCAGTTATAGCCATATTTTATATGGTATAAACCAGTCTTTCTTCAAATGTAAGAATACGTACACAATGCCTAACAGTAAAACTATTTTAATAAAAGTTAAAGTTTAAGAAAAATATATATGATGTGGACACCCCATGACTTCCTTGTACGCCTATTAAACTATAAATAGGTGGCTCAAAAAGTAACCCTGAATTTGGTTACTAGTTTCCAAAGATAGCAATATCTCAAAAACGACACTCGGCGACGCGACGTCCATCTATTGACACAAACAGACACACACATAAGCTCTTGTTTCTGGAGGTCTTATTCCGTTATTATACGTCGTTTTTTTTTCAGTTAGTAACAAGTTTAGAACAGTCTATGTCACTAGGTAAAGCATTGGAAATCGACTGTTTCAACATTTTAAGCGGAAGAAACCGCTTATATCTCGCTCTCCTGCGGCAGAGTTCAGCTCACAAACAGGGAGGAAAAAAAGTATTTTACACTCAATTTTAACACTTAAAACAAGTAATATTTTTTTTTAATTAGAGTGGGAAAACCATAATCACCATCGGCATAATAATCATCAGCAATTAAATAAAATCAATATAAATTTATGAAACATGCTAGGTAATAATTATACATACAATCCAATTTATATTAAATATAACACAAATACAAATTATATTTATAAATACAATATGAATGTATATTAACAAAATTTTATTAATTATTATTATATATTATTATAGCTATTATTATTACGACAATTACATCGCTTAACTACGATGTCGGGTAACTGCATTCATCTTAAGCAACAGATTTGTTTTATTTTAACTTATTACTATTGTCAGCGGAAGATTATTTAATGGATGAATTCACTTATTAAAAAATAACAAATAAATAAAAGTATTTCATGAGCATATTACTCGACATTCAAAAACATTAAAAATTTTATGTTTTCATCCCCCTGGTTCACAATAAATTTAGAAGACCCATTTTATAAACTATCAATAGATAAAGATTTATAAATACAGCCTTTCCATTTCCATCCAACACCATTCAACAACAGATATAAATAAAATTATTATTGGATTAGTTATTGTGATTTTTTTAAGCAACAGTCCCACAAATTTCAATAAAACAGCTATATCTATCGAAGCCAAATATTTCTGGCCGTGGTCCAGCTATTGCAAACAACCGGCCAGTGGTGATTGTTTCTCTGGAAAAAAAAGATTTTATTTTAGTAGCAGGTCTGCCAAACCAGCTACACGTAAGCAGTCCTTGAAAAGGCATTCCGCACCGATTCGATGAATATTTATAAGAACTAAAATTAAGTGTTGTAGTATAATCATAATTATGATTGAAATCAGAACTGTTAACATTTTTTTTTTTTTGTGAGCATAGCCATCATTATTAGTAGACATCAACAAGGTCACGGAAATAATATTGGTTCTACAGGAATAACTTTGAATAACCACACAGTTTGCCTTAGCTTCAAAATTCGATAACAGTACAGCAGGTTAGTTGAACTAAATGTTATGATTCTAAATAATATAGCAAGACAGTAAAGAAGAGAAACAGAATATTTAAAAATATTTATGGTTTATTTGTACACCATATGGTCAAAACATTATATCTTACTTTATATATATATATATATATATATATATATATATATATATATATATATATATATATATATATATATATGTATATATATATATATATATATATAAACTGAAGGAATAAATATATAAATAATATATTTATATATAATTATATATAAATGTATAAATAATAATATAAATATAAATCCATAAAATAAAAAAAGTAAAAGATTGAGATGAGTGTATATATATATATATATATATATTATACACACTCATCTCAATCCTTTAGTATTTTTTGTTATTTTTTTAAGATTTATTGAGAAATATTACATCTATCTCAATTACGGACAATAGTAATAGAGATAAAAGATTTCATGACATTTACTGATGAGATTACAGATTTTTTTTATTGAATAGCACTAAAAGCAGTTACGCTTAAGGGCAATAAGTATTAGGGCTGTAAATTTCGATTCATTCTATAGATACAACGTGATAAATAAATGAATTAACAAACAAAAGATTATAAAGATACAAAATAATTTAAAGATTTTTACATCACAAATGAAAATTAACATATAGTTAACAACAAATTGAATAATAACAATATACTAAAGACCAAAATAAAGAAAATTTAATTTATGTAAAAAATAAAATAAGCTATCATGAGCAAATTCATACAATATTCACATTCTGTCCTAGAGAATTCTGAACTCCAGGAGATCCTAGCGCAATTAAGTAATAGCAGTAAATAAATAAAACCCCAATTTAGAAAAGTCAAAACTACAAGCATACTTATATACTATTTACACTCATTGTCAGCCCGAAAACAGAGATTGGCCCTCCACTTGAGGACGGGAAATCAGATTTCCAGGAGATCTTAGTGTGCTTCTCTCTCAACCGCTTCTCTGGCGTCGAAAAACTGAGATACTCAGTGAAGAGAATGAGTAAGAGCTTTATAATTGCAGATTTTAGTCGCTTAGGACTTGGGTAGAGAATCTGGCCACTGCCAAAACTCCAGTTCAGAAATTCACAAAGGCTCTCGGATCCACTGCCGTTTCAATTTTTGGGTAGGATTATGAGAAGTACTTTTAGTTACATAAATACTTTTGATACAAATAATACCTACAGATTTTGGTTGAATATTCAATTATTTATTTTATTTGTTTATTTATTTTTTATTTTGCAACGTTCCGTAAACTACTAAACTATTAAACTATTTTTCCAAGAATTTCGTCATAATGTGGCTCAGAGAACAAATCCTCCTGTCCAGCAGAGATGGAATAAATTTATGTTATCCCCGAACAAAGCATGAGACTTAAGGCAGCACTGACAGGATGAATGAAGAAAGAGAGAAGAGCTATAGAGAGACTATCGACTGAGGCTAGACCCAGCAGCCATCAATCAAGGCGGGTTAGGCGAGGAGCAACAACAATTACATGTTTTCTCAATTAGGCCTCGGTCAGCAACAGATTGCATGATCAATTGAGTCCAAACCTCCCCAACAATTATTCACCCTCTTCAACCCTTACTTTCCGTGCTATCCACAATTTGGGTTTGATTGATTTCAGTTTATTTTTAGAAAAAAAACATGGACAATTAAATCGACTCAGTTTTTGTAATTGAGCACTCATCTGTGAGAGAATATTTCCGATGAGGATATGGTTTTAATTGAACAAAAAGTGCCGTGGGACTTATGATAAAATATTTTAAACATATTTTTTATCTAATCTTTTGTTATCTTAATAATTTGGGGGAATTATTATTATCTAAGTGATATACCTAATTAATATTTTACTTATATTTATTTTACTATTATTATTATTACTATTATTATTTACTTATAATAATATGTTCCCATAACTGAATGTCCTTAATTACACCAATTAGGGTAGAAACTAGAGTGAGAAAATCGAAATTTATTCTGCGGGTCTGCTACGAAAAAAAAAATCATGGCTAGAAGTTTAATTTAACCGTTTCTTCTGTTCTTTAAGCATGAGCTTTATTTAAGATATGAGCGGAATCTGAAAAATGTACCAAGTTGTTATACCTCAATTCTCTCTGATTAAGGTGATGCTCAGTGTATATTGCTTTATTTTTTGATAATCTAGATCATAAAGAAACTTTAGTTATTCTGTGACTAATGTGAAATGAACTGCCCATTTTATTTACACAAAACAATCTATGTCGCTTTTTATTCATAAAGGTGAATTATATTTTAAAATATTAGTTATAAAAATATAGGTACTACTAATAATATTAATAAAAGGCTCATCGAACCCTACGGTTCGAGGCCGATACCACCAATCGCTCTCTGCACACCTCACCTACCCAGGCCTACCAGATTTTCGATTCGAGGTCATCATGGAAAAGCTTTTGCATATTGCATAAGCTTGTTTTTTAGATTAATGCTAGGCTTGGTTTAAAGAGATCATAAAAGATGAGATAAAACCTCCTATGTTTTATGAGGGCAACATAGAGGAACAGAATTGTCAATCCATCTCTAAATGGGAAAATAGCGAAGTTTTCATACGGATTTTGTAAGTTTGGTTCAAGGTCCATTTAAAAAAGAACTAAACTAGGCAATGAACAAGAGTGTAATGGAGAATGTCGAAGAATATAATGCAGACTATTATGGAATTGAATAAGACTTAAGTATGAATTATATTTAATTTGCGTTCGTCCAATATTAACTACTAAATGAAACTGAAAGAGTAGGGTGGCTCAGTAAGTATGGCTCTCGTCTTCGAACTACCAGGTTCGAGTCCGGCTGAAGACCGAAACTTTATTATCTATAACAGGGTTTCCCGAACGGTAGTACGCGTGTTTGTGCACAAGGTCTTTCCAGACATGCGAACAAATCATGGATAAAATCATCTTTTCAACACGTTCAATGAAGGATAACAATTTCTTAAAATTATTATTGGATGAATCAATTATAGGATATTGATCAATTATAGAATAAACACGATATACAGTCCATAAAAATTATTCAGAATGGTTACCGTAGCAAAGGAGAAAGCGCTTAGTGTTGAAGAGGACGGATTTAAGAATCAAGTTGAGCTCATCAAGCCTCACATTGATGATCTGATTGCAAATAAATAACATGCTTCTATATGAAAAATATTGATGCTTTTCTTCACAATTTCCAATTTGCTTACTTTTTATGGACACACTTCTATTTTTTACACCATTTTAGCTTTTATTGTGTGAAATTGATTAAATTTCGATACTAAATTTTTTAAATTTATTTTTAATTCTTAATTTTCTTAAATAAATTGATCGTAGCATATATTATTTTCTTTGTTAAATAAACTATTATACCGTAGCGAGAACATTAGATATCTATCCTTCTTCTAATTCCTAATGCATTCGAAGTATAAGCGATATTAAGGAAAGATATTTATTCGTATAAACAATGGAATATTACCAAGATAGTTTACTTAACACACACATTTGGTGAAGCTAAATATTGTGTGTGGTGACTATTTTAATAAGTTATTAGCTTGCCACACTGGAAAATATCCCTTCAGTTTAACAGTTAAGAAATAAAACTCAGCTCTATATATATATATATATATATATATATATATATATATATATATATATATATATATATATATATATCTATATTTTCTATAGAGAGTATTCATATTTAACAGGGCCTCTATCATTCATAGAAACCTAAAAAACAACAAAACAACATTTTCAGACTAATTGAAAAGTCCCAGAGCTTGCTTTTACAGGTATAAAGTTGCCATGACAACGACACGTCGGCAAGACGGCATGGGGCCCGTACGGCCCTATATTGTATGTTATCTTGAAAACTGTAGGTTTTTGGGCTTTAAAACGCTGGGACCAATACGATCAACAGGAACGTATATTATCTCAATGCCCTCATCGATGTCTATAAAACCCGACTCAACTGCCCATCGGAGCTTTATTTTACTTAGTTTATCATTTTTATTCAAGCCGTAGGAAGCATTTTACAATTAAAATTAGAATTCTTCACTTCTCTGTGAAATTCTCTTCCTTTTGACACTTCATTCGTCAAAATCCATCGCTACTGAGAGCCGGAAAAGGGATCTATACTACCGTATTATATATTGAAAAGTTATTTTTGGAAATCGATTCGTATATCTTTATGAAGTCCAATCTTTAATACTAATGCTATAAGATAAGTTAGTGGTACGTCCAGTAATCTGAAAAGTGGATGTGGTACAAAGTCTAGGAACCTCTGATCATAGATCACCTCTGGGTGTTGGGAGATTCTCCTTGGGCTTACCCAGCCTCTAAAGTGGCCTATCATTAGATTGTGAGAGAAACCTGGTGGCTAAGCGTGAATACTGACCACACCACCTCCTTGTTTAAACGTTCTTCAAGAAAAAGTACGCCATTACTAACTACTGACACTTTAAGACTAGTAGTCGTACAAGTTTATTTTATTTTTAAAATAAACATATTTTAAGAGAAAAAAAAAAGCTAGCCAGGCTTCTTCGTAGATTTAAAATTTATACGGTGAAAACATTCGAACAAACTTAGAGGGGTATGTCCAAGGGCAATATAATCAATAGAATACGATGGTTACTTCCCTTCCAGGAATCAATGTAGATTGATCAACCTTACCTAATTAAAATTTAATTTAATCTCTTGTTCTAAAATGTAATACCATTCATCCGCTAAACCAGAAGATATTATCGTTTGTGAATACAACAAAACAAGTTACAGACGCAAATAACTTTTTGGGAATTAGATAAAAATAAAACCACGAAAAACTAGAATGAAACCAGCAGAAGTAAAATTTTGCTTCAATAATATACGTCAGAGGTAAACTGACCTAAGTCCAATTTTTCTTATTTAGATTTTATTATCATATTATATAAGCCATATTTTTCGAGTATAGGCTAAGTATAATAAATTAGCTGATAGAGTAATAAAGTGCGAAACATCCCATCAAATATAAATATTGACAACTAACCACAACAAGCAATACAGATTACACGTACAATTTCTATATGTAAATGTCCAGACTTCAAAAATCATAATGAAACGAGCTATGGAAAAAACACAATTAATTAAACAATTAAAACTGATATAGAAGCCATATGTAATCATAACACAATATCAATGTAAATTTGGTACGTGATATTATTTTAGTCATTAGCAATATCCTTAAAAAGGAGCCTCCCATTAATCTACTACTCAAAAATTAATTTGAAATTTCAATAAAATGAATACATATTTAATATACGCTCGATAAGTGTTTAGCATTCACCCCGTATTGTTATCCAGTTTCACTTCCACTAAGCCTTGACATAATGAATTAATAAATTTACTTGATCAACATTCTGTAGCCGAAACAATAATGAATTTTCTATTGAAATCTTTATGAATTCAGAAAGTTGCTACAGTACGGTACGCTACATTAATAATGGTTTGTTTGCCAATAAATCGTTTTTAGTAGCATATGGCTGTTAAACAATGTGATAGTATAAAGTTGAAAATTTTGCGGCAACATTAATGGTTACATAGTTGATTGATTTGCAACTTCATATCGATGCTGTTGCAACATGGGCCTTAGGCAAAACCTAATTACCTAACAATTTAGAATCGCTTTACAAGGATACACTTATCACTTCTTCTTATTAATAAATAATATATAGTTGATGAATAATAATTGAAGGGATTAGTTGTGTAACAGCAACACATTTTTTAAAAATAATATAGCCTTAAAATTCTCGTACTCGTACTTTTTTGTTAACGTTTTTTTTTTTAATTCTTACTCAAATATATTATTTCTATGATAAGTAAAATATTTAGTCATTATCATTTTTTTTTAATATAAGTTAAAAAAATTAAAAGAAAATATATGTTGTATATACCACCTTCTTCCATTCACAAAGTTTGGATTTGGTTTATTATTCTCAATAATGAACCTTTATAATGGATCAAAAAAAAAAATGAATCCTTCTCTCCCAAAATTTGAGATGTCAATATCCGTGGCTTATCTCCGAGACTATAGCACCATTTTTTTTCTTCAGATTTGACAACAATGTCAAAGGTCATCCCAGGATGATCCTCCGAACTCGACATTACCATCCGCCATTTTTTTATTTTAAATGGTAGCCAATTAGAGGTTTCATACTCTACGTCTCGACTATTCACGAAGATAGAGGAACAATATATAATGTTTTAGAATCATTAAACAAAAACCTTAAAAAAAAAAAAAAAAAATTACTTCCTTACTGCTACTAGTTAAGGACAGGATTATCGTACATAGGAACGTACATCAGTTCTCAAATACCAGGTGCTACGAAACACCACATGTGGTATATTACATTAAATACCTCTTTTGTGGACTAATGATATATTTAGTAAAATTAAATCACTGGGGGAAGAAGGAAGTTTGTAGTAATTTATGTTACATACATCTTTCTTCCATTAGAAATATACTTTGTTATCACATACCTCCTTCATTACACTAATACCTAGCTCAATAAGCTCTTGAGAATTGCTATAAGAATCGAAAAACAGACCAACACATACCTCATTCATACCTGGCAATAACCCAATTTGAACAAAAATATTACATATCGCCTTCATTCATCCATCCTATCAATTGATTTAAATTTACAAATCATAGAATCCGATATACCATTCAGAATACTTTCCTAGTGCTGCTGGCAATCAAATCAAGATCTTTCTAAAACTAATTTCAATTAAAATTCCACAAGATGAAATGATATTATCGAGATTTGGTATGATATTCTTGAGAAATATGGCTAAGTAGCAAGCTGATTAGAAACATTAATCAGAGACAGAACGGCGAGGAAGAAGGAGGGAGAATTCTAGGATGGCCGACAGTGGAACAGGGACGGAGCTATTTGAGCGGGATTGGGGAGGAGGTAGGAGAGGGGAAGAGGAGGTCCTTACTATTCACCCCACAGACCCCAAATTGCAGGGTCACATCAGGGCAGCTCTAACCAGGGCGGCCTCCCTTAAAGTGTTCTATAACCGAGCCTACACCTCTTCTCCTATTCTTCATTTTATCTTAAGGAACACTAGAATCAATATTTAATGCCTTAAGCATTTAACCGATAATAAATTATTCTGCGCCTATCAAGACGCAGAAAAAACAGTATGGACATATATTATACTTTTTAAATCATACTATTATACAAAAGGAAAGCCCGTTTTTCGTTTGTAGAGCGCTAACCACGAAAATTACCCACTATAAGCAATATTTACCAAATTTTAACTATGCCATCTGCATTGTTCATAGATGGTTTTGCAATAATAAAATCGACCGATAGCGGCTGCACAATTCCCCCCAAAATACTTCTTCCATTGAGAGAAAATGGCTCAGAAGATTTTAATGAAACTTGCCTAAAGTCTTCTCCTTGAAGCTCTTCAACTATCCATACATAAACTACTTCCTCGAGAAAAAGAAAGGAAAAAGTTATGATGGAAAAAATACTTTATTTGAGGACAACCCAAAAATTTAAAATTTTCGCTGATTATACGAATGCTCATTAGAAGAAAATTAAATTTTCCACAAAAAAAAAATCATCTGATGTGCATCCTAGGAGTCGAGAAGAAAGAAAATACATTGATATATCGAGTATGAAAAATGATAATGGCATGGTTTTCCTTCAAAAAAATTGCATCTCAAAGTATATAAAGGGAAAAAATAAACATTAAAAAATAATTGATTTATTGTCAAATAAATTTAAAAAAAAGTCTTTAAATATTAAATAAACCAGCCAAATAGATTTTTCTCTTGAAACATAATTAAATTCCCTACAAAAAAAAAAAAAAAAAAGTCATCGAAATCGGATCATTATTAGCAAAGAAACAGCGCATTAAATATTGCAGCCACGTTTTTAATTTACCGCTGCTGCAGATTGGAGGAACATTAATTAGCATTAGGACATAACCGCACTGGAAGGTAAGGAAAGTATTGTAACCGGACCAAATTTTCGATGTGCAGTTTTCAATGCGTTGAAGTGTCCCCTGATTAAAAACAGCAATTGGTTTTTATATTTACATATTTTTGGCAATTGGTCTTTCTATGTCACGATTACCTCATGAACGGCTGAACTAATTCTATTTTGAACTTCAATTAACGTAATTCGATTTTTTTAATACTACATTTATAAATACAATAATTTGTATCAAACTATGTTCATGTAGTCTATATATATATATATATATATATATATATATATATATATATATATATATATGTATATGTATATACACAAATCAAGGAATAGCGGAGCATTGTCGGGTCAACTAGTATTATATATTCAAGAACGTTCCGCCATATTTATAAACTTATTTGATAGTACATGTAATACAATAATTACAGGAAATCTATTATTCGAGTGATTTGAATGGACTCCAGTATTTTTTTAAATAGAGGCAATACATACGCTTATGTTGAAAGAAAAACACAAGTTTTATTTATTTTTTTAGAAGGGGCGGGTTTATTTAAACTGCTGCTGCTGCTAGCCAACGCCCGCCCTTGGAAGTTGAACCATTTGGCGACGCGCTGACCAATAGAGACGTGCTTCTTTTATTTAAACTAAAAGATTGCTATTTTTTAGTTATTTAGAGTCTCATGAGAAAAAAAAAAGAGCGCAAATTATTCGATAATACAGTAAATTCGAAACGCAAGTTTCAATAAAAACAATATAGATTGAAAATCTCAAAATTTGTTATTTTTTATTAAAATATACAAAAACGTTTAATTTATAATAGTAACAGAATTAGGAAAGACCGTTGCGAATGTCTTCCAATATAATAACAATATAAACAAAACAAATGAACAGGGTGCTTCAAGGACTATTGTACCTGCATAAATACGCAAAAAGACAAGATAACCAAAAACATTTTTTATTTTCAATAGATCGGTCTTATAAAGAGGTCCTAGTGTTTCTTTAAAAAAAAAAAAAAAAAAATAGAGTAAATTTCAGAAAGTAACTATGCATCTTGTACCTCGGTACATTAATGCATCTGAATTTACTCCAATATCTAAGCAGCAAAAAAAAAAATTATGGTCCTTAGACCTCATTAATTTATAAGTTCGATTCTACCATAACCAATACTGGTTCTCTTTTGACGAAACAGGCATAACAAGAAAGTGCTACAACGTAATTCGAAAATTTTTATTTAATAACCCACTAAAAAAGGAATTCCTCAAAGAAATTCACTTAAAAGAGCCATAGAAATAATTATTACAGAAATAATCAAATCCGAATTAAATTAATACAAAATCTCAAAATATGTATATCTATTATTAAAAAAAAACTGCACATCCCGATTTTACAACAGACACTGTAATTTCTTTTTACTATTTCAGTTAAATTCAAAACCGTCAATGTAAATCTGAAATTTTCAGTCCAACACTATTAATAACGATATTCCTTTGTAGAACAAACAGATGTGCAAGGACTCCGGCTGGACAAGCGTCTAACTACTTGGAATCCTCAGAATACGGGTTTCCTTCACGATATAGCTCAAGACATACATAAATAATAACATATTTCCACCGAGGTCCACGTTCTTCATCCGATTTTATTTGCGATAGGATATAGAAGCAATAAAAGCAGAGCTTGTAGTTACTAGTTCAATTTTCAATATAGACAAGATTGCAATTCTGCTATTTTCAGCCTGGAACGGAAGGAAAGATTGGGGCAGGTGATTGAAGGTAGGTATCGAAAGAAGTAAAACATGATTGGGCTGTCCTCCTGGAGCCGTTAGGGAGGAGGGGAAAGGAGGAGGTAGGAAGAGCTGTAAGGAGGAGGGAGAATACCGTAAGGAGGAATCCGAACCGGTTACGTGCCACGGCCCTTGTTCAAGGGGAAAGATAATAAATTGCGGGGTTCAGGTGGACCGGGTCCCATCTCTAATAAATTCCTCAAAGTTTCCACCGCTCTGATCCTCCCACTATAGCCTTCTCTCTGTCTGGCTTCTCCTTCTCACCACAATTCTTTTCGATAGAGATGTTCCTCGGAAATTGCCCATGGTCATTTCTATGTCGTATTTTTATTTATTTTTATACAGGATTTGTAAGTTACAAGACCTTTTCTTTTTTTTCTCTCTTTTTTAATCACGGTATATTTATATAGTCGGCTGGAAGAAGGAAATAGAAATATATTTTCTAGCAATTAAGTGTTTAATAGAAAAATATTTCAATATGACGCTTGGGTAAGATAATGTGGGGAAAGTGCCCACTACACTTTATAAAGTTCGAATTTAAATTATTGCTTAGACGATTATCTTTAAATATTACATTCTAGTCCATGTTTCAATCACATCCATTTTTATGAGATTGATTTTTCAAATTAGTAGTACCCAGTACGCACTTGCCCCTGCCCTTGAGGGGTAAGTGCGTAAGAGGTATCTGGAGGACTCATTATTCAAGCGATTGCTGTTGTGGGGCAAGTGCGAAATAGTTTTTTTCCAAAGAGATTATCATACTGATGCAATCATCGATAAAAGTTAAAACTTGTCTGAAAATCACATTTTACAATCTTCAGTGAATACGGAACACAATTGAATAAGTTTATTGAAAAAAATAACTTTTATTTAAATACGCTAGTCCACGATTTCCGTAGCCAAAAACGATATTTTGGTGTAAATGTACACCACACGCACTTGTCCCACATAGATATCTAAGCTAACCGCTACAGTCATGTTTTGCCGTGTCTACTGCAGATTAGCGCTTAAAAAATAGAAAACTGTCAAGGATAGCTTTTGAAGGTTCTACTTACAGCAAAAAAAAAAAAAAAAAAATACAGGCCTAGTGGAGGATAAACACCGATACAAATGTACAGCAGAAGTTGAAAGATCTAACTTAATCGTCAAGTTGGAATTAATATCTTTACAACTAGTTATACATCACTTGAGCGAACTCTAAACACCCATCAGTGTTTAGACTTCATGCTCCGTAAAGGGCATCGTTCATTAGTTAAGGATTTGGATTAAACAAAACCATTTTGCACTTACCTCCGAAAACCAATAAAACAAACAAAAACAAAAAACAAATCAGGAAAGTTGTTTGGAATTTCAAAAAACTTCTTTTTCCAAGACCATCAAAGGACATGAATCGTATTCGCTCCTATATGGCTTTTGACACCTCTGCTTTTGATAATAATCACAAAAAAATATTTAGTTTCAGAATTTTGGGTTCCTAGGTAAACAAAAAAAAAAAAAAAAAAGTATTTTCAGATCATATTATAGTTAACAACGTTTTGGCTCAAAATTAAACCATTTATAAGTATTCATACTTTTTTTTTTTTGCTCTGAGTAGGTCACATTACCCAATACATTCAGTGCCAGAAATGGGTAACTCGCCTCATCTGTATTTGCTTTATTTTTTCATCTGTATGTGCCAATTAAGTCAGTTATATTCTTTAGTATAGATTCTATATCCTCACTCAAACATATTTTGAAAATCAGAATTTACCTTTCGTATTATGGATAAAAATAACAGTCTTGCTAAAAATATCTGTGTTATACTTAAAAATAGTTTGGAATTATTTTAAAAAACAAAATCCAAACAGCATCAATTTTCGTGAGAAAAACTTTATACTGGGTTTTGATATAGTTGTTTAAAAAATAAATAAGTAATACATGGTCGAGGAGACGAATTATATACGAATTTTATTTTCAGGACACAAAACTTAATTTTCATTAAAAGGGCTTGTGGTTTACAAGATGAGGGAAAGATTATTTAAATAAAACCTATATTATAGCTGAAACGAAGAATTTTATCGAACAAGTTCTGCGAAATAATATCGCTAGTCAAGATGTAAGGAGGTCAGACAGCAGTGGAGGCATAATGGAAGAGCCAACCAGGAGGCTACATTTTTTTTACTTGTCGAGCTCCACACTAATCATCACCTGTGGTCTGCAGCAGGGGAACAAAGTGAGGGGTGGGGATTCTGCAACAAACTTCATGACCGCTCGTGCATCCCAAGCAGTCAGCCCTTTCTTCTACTTCGTCCTTACTTCAGGGACAACTTTCCTCTGATCTTTAATCTATTTCTCGAACTAAAATCTTTCAAGGCTTTCTTCAAGGCTAAATCTTTCATTTAAAATTATCTGTTCTCTTCGCAATATAGCCGCATATTTCATTATAACTCGTAGGCATACTCAGACCGATGTTTGTTTTTAATTAAGACCAATTTTCTTCTTCATTATCAATTATTATTGATCATTTATAGACGACTACGATTAGAAGAAATATTTATATAACAAAAAAAATGAACGAAAAGCAAATCAGTATCTAAAAAACCTTGATAAGAAATAAACAACATAAAGAGTGTATTCAAATTTCTTTAAAATCAAATTGTAAATGCCAAAATAAAATATAATAATAATAAATATGAAAATAAAAAAAAATGTAATTTACTAAGCTATAAACGATACAGAACGGCATGAAAAAATAAAATGAAACATATATTTATATTCAAATATAACGTGAGGAATGAAGCTGATGCTTTACAGCATATATCTACTACGTTTAGCCAGTTTCTGAATGGATTGTAAGCAATCAGGCTATATATAAAAAACTCCGCTTAACAGACGTCATCAAAAAAAAGTCTTTCAATGAAAAGGATACTCTGAGATAAAAATTGAATGGTTTAAGAAAAATCGATTTCCTTGAAAAAGGTGGGAGCATTGAGATCACCTAAAGTCAATGAGACAGGATAACATCCATTGCACATTATTATCTCGACTCCTCTGATTTAGGAAGGTTCAATGAGCCACTGATAAAATAGAAACAGATCAATCACTGTTAATGCTGAGATTCAAGATTAGGGCCTGATTCTTCTTTAATCTTATCCCTCTTCTTTAGGCAATCTTTATCCCTTTAAGGCACAAACAAAGAGTGACAAAGGTGAGAATAGGTAAGATTAATTGCGTCTGTAAACGCCCCTTCTTGGGCAAAGATTCCTTTGATGACGCTTCATTACAGCCGTCCATTTAAGCCACAAAAGGAAATATCATTTGATCAAGAACATTTTAAGGTCCAGTGGTATTTTTTTTCCTTTGTATTTATTTTTGGCAGGAACTAAAAAAAAAAGAATTTTTTTTATAGGATAAAGAATTGGCAATCATCCAACATCATTGAATCGTCAAATATGAACTGTTACATTTCTTTAAACGTTCATAGAAAAATGTTTGGAAAACGAGAGTTCCAACAATATCATTTAAAAATAACTTTTAAGACCGTGAAAAAAATAAATATTTGAAGCGTAAAATGGTATATTGAAAACGGTTTCTTAGTCCAGAATTTACTTTTTTGGAATCTATGAACTATAAAAGGATAAAACTAAGTAAAATGCGACTGATTACTATACGGCCATACAAACCACAATTATTCCACATACCTAATATCTTCCACTGTGTACTTTAGTTCAGAAAGGGAATAGTGTAGGTATACAGATAATTATAAATACCTTGCTTTAGCAAAATAAATTAAATCTACGAAGCCTTGAGACCAAAAGTTCATTTCATTCTCATTTAAAAATTAACTCCTTAACTACTTTTAACCTAGCATTTAAAATCTTATAAATAAATAACACGTGTAAATTGTTATCTTTCTGTCACGTTTTTCCGACTGCTTTTCATGAGAAAACGGCTGAACTGTGTTTGAGGAAACATTTTTTCATAATTACATAGAGATGTAAGAGCTTTTAAGCAATATGAACCTCCCATCCGTCCCTTGAAAAAAAAAAAAAAATGGTACCGGATCAAAAACCTAGATGATTTGTTCAATTTTCATAGAAAAACGGCTGAACAAATTTATACAAAACTTCAAATTGTGGTTATTGAACATTAAACTGCTAGCCGCAATATATATATATACATCAGTCGTTCAGTCGTTCAGTTGAATATTTTTCTTCAGTAGAATATTGATTACATTTAAATATATACATATATATATATATATATATATATATATATATATATATATATATATATATATATATATATATATATATTTAAATGTAATCAATATTCTACTGAAGAAAAATATTCAACTGAACGACTGAACATAAAAGCGCAGAGCGGTCATATAAATGATTAATACTGGCCTCTGGTAACGCTAAGGACCTTTTTTGGTGTTTTCATTCTTATACGAAGGGCGGGTAACTGCGAGATGGTTTTATGAAATAAAACCCTGCTTCAACAAAGCCCATTAAAAGTAAACTAAAACTTGTGCTACTAAGAAAGAAAAAAAAATGTTGGATCTCAAATACATGTAATATACCCATAAAACAAATAATAGTTATGACCACCTTATCGTCCGAGAGGCGGACGAAAAATTAGGCGTTTATTAGAAAGGCAAGAATTTTATAATCAGAACATATTTTAAAAACTTCTAGCATTGGTCAAGGCCGGAGTTGAAGACTGAGAGCCGTCAGTATGTGATCCTTACGTCATAGTTAGTAGATTTTTATACTGCTTCCATTTTTTTTTTCCTAGATATTTTATGAGAGGGAATCGATAGAGGTGGTGTTTGCTTCCCTAAATTTCATAAATTGAAGCGTAATTTCGATTTTTTTTTTGGCGCTAAAGCCTTTTTCAAAAAACAATGCCGATACGTACATAAAATCATATAAATATTATATGATATTTATATAACGGCCTCGACCAATAGTTTATTATTACTCCATTTATTATTTCTTCTACTTATTATTACTCTGTTTATTTATTAACTCTATTTATTAGCTACTACTAATATTACTCTATCTGTTTTATTTCAACAAACATTTTACAAATTCATAACTGTTTTCATTTTTTCTCATTATGTCATTTTATTTACTTTGTTAATATTTATGTCATCCCCTGTATGTATATATTTTTTTTATTTTTATATCATGTTCGTGTGAACTGAAATTTGTTTCAAAACGTTGGTTTTTAATAAATAGTTTAACTATTTAAGATCCATTTTTTGAACGCCTACCGGATCATCTTATCCTTAATAATTATTTATACGGTCAAACAATAATTATTCAAACAGATAATAAATAAAAAATATACGGCAGCACCTGCTCTGAATTAGGAAAAAAAACAACCAACAAGGAAATAAATGAAGAAGAGAACGAACCGCAAGCCATGGCGAGGAATAAAGAATTGGAAGAGATCTAAAGAAATAATATAACCCTAAATAATGGAACGGGGAAGAAATGAGGTACAGGGGAAAAATAGTCCGACCTTAACTGAGCAGTTACATGAATGTTTGAGCCGATCGCCACCGAGGCCTAAGGAATGGCCCTACCTTGGTAATGGAGATAAATATTATAGCCTTCTTCTCTATTTGTCACACCTTAGTCATCATTTCTTAGCTCCTCCGTCTCTTTTCTTTCGCTATACTGTCTCTCTTCTCATGGTTACTGTGTGTGTTGCTAACAAGCACCAAACCTACTTCGATATTTCCCCTTTCAAAAAATATATTCGATTTTTATGTTCTTACTCGCAATTTCGGATTATAAACTTTACGTTCACTGGCTAGTGGCGATTAAGCCGTACAAAATACTTGCGTATCCAATGAGGCTAGTATTGAATTCTGTGTAAAATGTTCATGTCATTGATGCAAAGTGGTAAGCGAAATGATCAATACGGACAGAATAGTTGGTCGAAGAGAGAAAATATTATACTTTAATAAATAGTCCATTGCGCGAAACCTGATTCAAATATTTAAAGATTTTTTTCTTTATTTTTTATATGGCGAGACTAAAATCCGTTTGTCTGTTTAAATAATTAATTTTATGGTCGTGTGAAGTGAGAGGGATCGAAATTTATATTAATTTTAATAGTCTTGGGATCCCAGTGACAAAAATTACCCATTTCATGCAAAAGTCTGGGCATATAAAATGAACAATTAAAAAAAAAATCGTTAGGACTAATTTTGGTTTTTCACCCATAATTCCTGGCCTGTCCTGTTTCAACTCAAAACATGCCATTTGGAATTTAGTTTCTCTGTCTCTAAAGCGATTACAACCAAATGCGTCATTGGATTTTCTAGCAATAAAAATGGCGTATGTGTAGGAGTTCTAATTTTTTAATCCCAATCTAAGATGACGGTTTCATCGAAGCCTTATCATCAAAAATATGTTAATTTCGCAGTCACACCAAAATGCGTTGTTCCATATTATTCAAATTTGACATGAATATTCCTTAAAGGCATATGATTTATTATGATTAATATTTTTTTATTTTTTTGGAATGTCTCAAACGCTATTCGATAACTGCTGACTAGCTGAGAAGAATCGTTATTCCGGAAATGTTTCTTGAAATCAGGAAAAGCGACTTATGTGTAGGCATTTTTATTTTTTAATCCCGCTACAAGATGAGGGTTCTTTTAATGGCCCCATATAATCAAAAGTCTGATTATTTCGCGATCACGACCGAATTTGGCATCACTATTCCTTGAATAGTTGCTTGGTTCCATAATTATTTGTAGCTTGTCTTTAATATCTTTAGCTTTAATCTTGTTGAATCCTGGTGATTTTTTGATATTGAGAATTGCAATTGTATTGCTGGTGTCGATATTACAAGAGGACAATATGAACTGGGGTGAAAGAGCTTTAAACATATACATATTCGTCTCATATTTGCGTAGTAAATGTAATAGATGGATGCAAAGTAGAACAAAGATGCCTAAATTGGATCATGATGCACAGAACTGCTAGTGCCAATGCTATTTTTTTTTTAACGTTATATTAATAAACTAACTGTTCTGAATACTTCAGATTGTCGGTGCCTTATTTTGGCATGTACATGATAATTAATGGGAACGTCGTCCGTTTTTTCAATCCCCACCCCTTCAAGAAAAGGATAGCTGAGTTGAATTTTCTGTTCTATTCGACAGTGTTATTCACCCCCAGCACAAGTGCTGTAACAGTAGACATTATGAACAGTTTGCCAGGCCACAAAGGCGGTCCACCATAGCAGCAGTAACACTATAACCGCCCGGGGACCAGTGCCTGTGGAGTGCAGTACCTAACCTCAAACGATTATGTGTTTTGATCACGCTAATATGCCTCGATAGCCACACAAACTAGTGATTCCATTTATGTTTAAATTCTAATGGTCCTCTTCCTTTGACCGCCTATGTGTGGCACCCCCTTTCATGAATAAATAATAACTAGCCCGCCCCTCCAAAGGATATTTAGTAGCTTAGTAGTTTTCATTTTCAATTCAACGACGAATTATATTCATTATTAAAGAGTGTGAAAGAGAATAAAGGGATAAAGTCTAATAATATCTCGAAAACAGTTTTGTACAACTCTTCCTTAAACACCAAGTAGACCTTAAACAAATTTTCAAAGCAAAAAAGATTAAAAAAAAAATGTTCATTTTACTTGTTGCAGTGTTAAATATTATTTATTCATTCTTTTTATAAAAATTTACACCTTGTATAGAAAAAAAAATATTCGTAGATAAATAAATAAAAAATACTTTATTTGAAAAATCGGACAGATACGAAATATTATTGAAACCTATTCACTTATGGCCGTCAGCTTCAATATTCAGTTCATTTAAAAAAAAAATTCTATTACTTAAATCAACCGGTATTTAAATATACCATTAAACTGCACATGCTCAGAGTATATCTTGAGATGTCTGGGAATGAAGTACTGTTTCTAGTTGATGTGTCTTTTTAAACGTTGACGTGAGAAGTGCTAAATTTTGTTTGCATATATCTGGTTACCGTCTTGATGATACCAGAATCGGCGAAACATCGACTGGCAAGTTAATTTGACATATTTTAGAGACTCGAGGTATCATCCATGTATATCCTAAGTAGATTTTGCTCATATATACTAATATATATACGGAGCGGAGTAGCTCAGTGGTAAGGCACTGTGTTTCTATGCTACCGGTTCCGGGTTCGAGACCGGCTGTGCCAGATTATTATTCTAATAATCATATAATTATTTATTCTATTATCGGCCTTAGATCGACCCTTTAGGATCGGGAGACTCTTAAATTTTCTGACGAATTTAATCAATGTACTCATTACTGCTGTTCCAATTCTCTGCAGGATTGTTTAATTTATATGTTGTTGAGGAGGATACAAGTGTATTTTGGTTTATTTAAGGCAAACTTTTATAAAATGAGTCGTAATATGGAGGAATATCTGGCAAAAATTACAACATATGTTTTGTTTTTTTTAAGTTTCTTTGACAGGTCCACGATCTGGATACAGAGGATCTTGAACAATACTCATCGGGTAAAAAGATAATTATACATAATCTCATTAAAAAAATATTAAAAAATGCACTAGAGTACATTACTCTTTAAGTTTTAGGTTTTTCTATTACATCTGCCCTCGAACGCTTGCAATTAATTTTTTTATAGACATTCATAGTACTCTGAAGCTTCAAAACGTTTCATACCGAAATTCGGAGGATTCTATCTTAACAACGATTTTTTCTTATGATTATACAAAGTCTCATTTTGTGAAGTCCGAGTGAAGATCATTTCATCATATCTTTAATAATCGTATAGTGATCTCGTCGCTAAAGCTTTCAGCTGCTTCAGCCTAAACGTTATTGAGCAACATGGCGGGTTAAGCTATCAAGGAAGTACAGTCAAGAGCACCTGTCAAGTTATTTAGATAAGGAAGTTAGGGAAGAGTCACAATATTTACCCCTCTCCTTGCTTATCGACCATTTATTTACCTCTGCAGTGTTAGCCCGTCAGCAACTAACTGCTTGCTTTAGTTTCTATGTATTTTTTAAGTACTTATAGTATTATTATCTTATTTTTAAAATACTTACTTTAGGAACGTTAAATTATTGAAATAGGAATTGAATCAATGGCTCAACTATTAAAATATTCAATTAAAAATTTTAAACACAAAAATTTTCTAATATATAACATATGACATATGACGATTATATAACATATAACATATGACATTTTACGACCAGTGATGTATTGTAACATTTGCTAGTAGTCTCAGTGACAAGTTACTCCTGGCGCCTAAACTGTACCTGATACTTTTGGCTGATATATATTTACTTTTAATATATCTAATTAGCACATTTACTTTATAACAAATAAACATTAATTGTTAAAGGACAGGAGTGAGTCTCGTTAAACAAATACATTTTAAAGAACCTGTTGATGATTAAAATGTTTAATTTTCTAAACAACTGTTTCCAGTTTTTGTACCTGTTATTACCTGTGTGAGTATCTGTTACTAGTTGGTATCGTAGAAAAAGCATGTGATTGATGCATTCCAGCCATATCTAGTAAGAAACATGCAGATATCATAATTATCAAGAAAACTTGACAGACGCTGCTATATTCAATATTAAAGAACCGAGAGGACAAGCCATGGTCAGAAATTATTTATTTGAATTAGATTTAATTGAATTAGTTAAAATTGATGAAAAAAATACAATAGTTAAATGTTGTGCGGTCGTGAACAATACAATAATTTTATAACTATATTAAAAACACAGGGCATTATCAGTACAATAAAGATGTAAAAAATATTACAACACATTTATAATATATGAATTTAAAATCATTTCAGAAATCCAAAATACTAAAGAAAATACGTCCCCCTTCTTTTTAATCGTCCGGGGTTCATTTTATTGACCCTTCATTTTTACTAAAATATTTAATTTTATATTGAATTCACAATAAAACTCAAAATAAAATAATCAATGGCGAGTTTTTCATTTAAAAAAATATTTATTTGATTGAGATTCGACAGGAATAAATTACCGCGGTTCGTTAGTTCGGTTTAATGACACACGTATCGCTCTTCTTCATACTTCATTCGCTCTTTTCCCAACGCCCTGCTTGGTTGTGTTACTAGATAACTTTTCCTATGGTATTTCGTAGGCCCGGAACCCTTATTCTAAAAGTTTTAGCTAAATCCGCGGATATCGTGATCCGTTTTGCAGATAGACAGAAATTGCTCTTATTAGAGTATTGGATAAGTACATAGATTAGGAATTTCCATGTATGTATTTCAGAAGGAGAGGATAGGAGAATACTTCAAAAGATGTCCTCCATCCTCGAAGAAGTTTGAGTTTCGAAAGTAAATATGAAGTAGAGGAAGTGAGGGTAGTGTGTGTGTGGAGAGGTAACGAAGAACCAAAGAAGCTGGTGAAGTTGGCTAAGCAAACCAACTCGCCATCCCCAAGCTCACAGCTCCCAACCGGGTCAACAATTAATTATGAAAAGTTTTTCGACATGAGAACCCACTCAGCGTGATTGATGTAGTTTCAGATCCACCCTCAACTACCTCATTTTTAAACATGATTAATATTAACCCTCCCGATAAATGCCAAACCTCTTCTCCTTTTTGATTAACTTTTCTGGGTATCTTCCACTTTATGAAGATTATTTTTGATTTCGGTTTTGTGTAGACGTGGTTTTATCTGGAAGAATCAAAATTACGTTAATATATTTTTCAGTGTCCTTGAGAACGTATAATTATTCGCATCTTTATATAGGGTACATACGTTATCACTACAAAACTACAGAAACTTATTTAACGCTTAATGTGTAGTAGCATGTACCAAAGATATGACATTTTTCAAACTCAGTCTTTTTTTGGAATTTTTTAATTTATAGATAATTTGTGACTTTATTTAAATATCATAGTTACTATTCAACTACGATTTAGACCATATAACTTCAACCAATTCATTAGAACAATCATTTTATTTTTAATTTATATTTATATTTTATATATATTATATTTGTAGAATACTATATGACCCTTTATATTATATATTTTGTATTTATATTATATTATATAACTTTTCCATCTATATTTTTTTCCTCCTTTGCCAGCATATTTGCTTATTTCATCAGTAGATGGTGAATTTTATTATAGTCAAAATTATGTAACAATCTTTTAAATAAATAATATAAATCATATTTTACACATATAATTTTTAATTCCAACAAGTCAAAATTTTTAGAACGAAAATAAGTATGGTCAGAAGTCAATAACATAACATTATAAGATCAATATAAATAAATTTCATTTGAGACTTTTCACTAATTCCAAAACGTTATACATTCTAGATGTGTAAATCGTTCTTATTGCTTTCATTTAATCAAAAACATTTAAAATTAATTGAAGGATTAAATGGATAAAGGTGATAAATAACATTCTTGGAGCTCTAATAATACTAAAGTCAAATCACCTTTATCTACAATAAAGTAGATGTTTATCGTCATATAAAACCTTTATCAACTCAATTCTGAACCAGCTATTGAGTTTATGTGAATAGAAGGAAGAAATATTAAAAATATATCATGTTATACCCAACAATTCATCTACTATAATTGCCAAAAATGTCACCTCTCACCTTTATCAATTAGGTCTGTTAATTAACGAGCCAGCTAATGCTCATAAAAGATTTTTAATGCATAAAAAAAAAGAAAAGATTTTTCAAAATTCAAATAATGTTCTTACGAACTTCAATTATATACCATGAACAAAATAAGAAAAAGGTCAGTATATTTTTTTATTATTAATATTTTTTATCGGGCAGACGCATAATAAATCTTAGGAATTTTCGACTATATTCCAATTGATATCCAAGGGCTTGATATTCCAAAAATCTCAACAATTTCCAAGTTTATATCTATTTTCTCAATAATGTCTTCTTTCATCATCGATCTTTTTATACCTGTGATTATACAAATATTTTTTGTATAAATAATTTATGATATTAAAAAAAAATATAATAATCACATTAATAAAAAACTTATAAAAATATCGAAAATGAAATAAAAGAGGTTTTGTGATTCATTATGTTTACTCTCAGTATGTATGCATTATAATATGTATAGTGTATATTTTTATATTTAGTTTCATACTTAAAAATGTGTATCAACATTAATAATTAGAAATACTCCATCATAAAAAAACACAACAAAGATCATAAAATCATATGATCCAAAACCCGGCCCAGATTGCTCTAGTCACCTTTTTCTAAATACTTTCTTGTCGGCAATATTATGCTCTACGTCTCATTCATAAGGTTAAATAGATTTTAATGGCAACAACAATTTATTGCTTAACGTGTAGAAAATATACTTCAACAATTTTCTGTTCCTAGGCTGTACCGGACAAATAGACTTCGAATAGGCACAACTAAGAAGGGCTATTCGGGGAATCTCATGTTTAGCTACTTTTTTTCTATTCTTTGTGAATAGTAAAGATCAAACAAAGCCACCCATTTATGTAAAAATTATGACAAAAATATAAAATAAGCCTTGTTTAGCTTCAATCTATGAAAAGAAATATAAATAAAAAACAATTCTGCGCAGTCTGTTTTTCTTGCTTTTAAAAGAAAAAGGCATTGTTAAGTCAGGCTGAAAACATCTGGCCTGACCATATGCTTGTTTCTGTAGAACGAGAACAAATCAATCTTGGCTTTCTGCCACACACCTGGAATAAATCCAAAAGTTAAACTACCTCTCGAAAGAATTAGGAGCTTGGATACAGTGCTGTACAATACATCTACTGACAAATAAATAGTGGGATAGTTTCAACACTTACAGCTTCGACTTTAATTCGAACGTCTTAACTACATTCTTGAAGAGGCTAATAAAATCTACCATCGTAATGCTTTGGTAAATTTAATCTGATATCAACCAATATAATAAAACGTTATTTATTTTGCTGAAGATAGAAGCATATTTGAACTAGATGTTAATCAAATCTGAATATGTCCAAAAAAAAATTTACAACTAGCAAGCGTTAGCAATTTCTATGTCTCTACAAAAAGTGCATCTGCTAAATAAAACTAAATGCTTCTGAATACTGTGCATCGGGGATATCAAATTATATTATCATAAATTAAACAATTTAAAGTTTTATATATATATATATATATATATATATATATATATTGTCAAAAAAAGTAACGACAAGCTGCCAAGGAAAGCCCATTTCTAGTTTATCCGGTTTAAAATTAAATACTTGATGTAATTAGAAATCAATAATATAAATATTATATAATCGAAAATTGTTTTTAATTAAATCTTATTAGGTACCTAGTCGTATTTTCTCCGAAAATAAAAGACTTTTGCACTGTTCTGAAGGTCAGTGGCGTAGCTAGGCCAACTGGCGCCCGGGTCAAACTTCAAGATTGTCGTCCCCCAGGATCGGAACTAGGGGGGGGGCAGATTTTACAGGGCAGTAACTTTTATGTAAAAGGATGTTATTAGATAAAGTAAATTGTATTTGTTTCTGTTTTTTTTTTATAGTTTTGACCTCAATTCAATCAAAAAATGGGTTAATGTCATGAGATGGTATTTATTTCGAAATAAATTACCTAAAGTACCGTTATAAAACTCCTGACTTTTATTGGAGGGTGGATGAAAGAAGAGGGGACAAAATTTAGCTTGCTCCCCTGGCTAAAATCCTATTACCGATTCTGTCGCCTCGTGTCATAATTTCAGTTTCTGCTTCTAGGGAAAAAGATACAAACAAATTCTGGTTACCGGCACTGATTCAAGTATTTTTATTCCGTTGATGATGCATTTTTAATCCGTTTTATAACCACTAGAACAGTGTTTTCAGGATTTCGGGAATGTCTGATATATATAGTAATATATATAAATTTTTTCCCGCTACATTCGGTCACTTCCAGAGATCCCCTCCGGATCAAATGAGCTGAAATTTGGTATCTATGGTTTTCTAGGCAGAACGATACCATAGAAGTGGGGGAAAATATCACTCAAAATTTCGGCATGTTTAAATTTGTGTTTGAGGTTTTTAAGGGTATAGACACCTACCTCTACAGCTCCAATTTGAGTCAGAGAGTTAAACACTAGTATGTGAATTGAATTGGTATTAGAGAAGTGTCTTTTAGGGGTTCTCAAATTTTTTCTCCGAAATTCAAACTTTTTACTGAAATTCATAAGAGATAGTTGAAATTAAAATGTTAATATATAGCAGATCCATCAGACTAAATGCACTCCATTAGAACCCTGAAATTTCTTCGATTTTATTGGTAGGTAGAGTATTAGTCCCATAAGTTACAAGCCCGCCGAAGTAACAATGAATATCCCATACTCCTCGCATTTTAGTCACACATTCAAATGTGCAAACAACTTTGATAAACTTTTAATCGACATACACATAAGATGTATTCGAAGCTCACCTATACAAAATCTAAAGGTAATCATAGTGTAAAATATTAATTTTAAAACACATTATTTAAACATTCCGAAAAGAGGAAAATCATAACGGACAGGTTCTAGTCAGCAGTGAGCCTTCATTTATATTTTATTTGTTAAATAGACCGTTTATAAACAGTATTTAAACTTCAAGGACACATCCAAAAAAAAATAGTTCTTCATCCAAAATGTAGATTTAATGATGATGAGTAAGAACCTAAATATAATTAAGGAAGGCCTTCTAAGAGCAAAATAAAAGCGATTCAACGGCGGAAAACAAGATCCAGCAAAAAAAAAAAAAAAGAGAAGAAGTGATAAAAATTGGTGCACAAACAGCGTTAGCTTGCGGGTGACGTGGTCGCTGTGTTTTTTGTAGTGGAATAAAATATTTTGGCACGCCAGGCTGGTAGGGATAGAGTTTGGTAGCAAGCCAGAAAAATTCCAGGTACTTGTTGGAACCACTGGCATAATTAAAAGTGGATGGACAGAATTCAAACTCTCGGCAAGGCCAACCGTTGATTCCAAAGGCTGGTGGTCGCCTTTTAGAATAAAAACGCTTGTTTAGAATTGATTTTTTTTCCTTTTCCTTAAAAAAAAAATTATTTCGTTTCTCTTAATTAATTATAAAGAATATTAAGCTTATTAACTCATTACTCTAAAGCAATGTTTCTCAAACTTTCGATATCTATGTTCCCCTTCTAAATTTCCTATATCTGGATACTCTCCGTCAAATTGCTTATACTTTAATAACAATAAAAATATATTTATTTTTCCAATCTTTGTACATAAAAAAATAAATAAATAAACGAAAAATAAAATTCATTCTTTTATAATAAAAGATATAAACGACAAGAAGGCTGAAATTGTTCATTGATGAGACGAAAGACCATAATTTGGCTCCCTGGTTGTTAATTTTAATCTGAGATGGGGTTCCACATCCAAAAGGGTGTTCCTTTATTTCCACATAATGTCTACAAATAAAGCAGCTTCACATAGATATGAAATAGATATGCACATAATACTAACTAGTAAAGAAGTTTTTTTAATTATTTTTCTATGTTCTAAGCTCGCTGCAGCACAGCCCCACCAAACTCTTCCCATGCCTCAGGAGGTACGCGTAAATACGCTGGGAATATAATATATATATATATATATATATATATATATATATATATATATATATATATATAATCACTTTATTGAGCTTTTAGTAAATAAAAACAAAAAACAAGTAGTTGTAAAATTAATGAATATTTAATGAACTACTTAAACTGATATTTAGTTCAGTGAAAAATAATTGAGACATAATATATAATTAGAGACTTAGGATTGTTACAAATATTCTATTAATCATTTTCAAATATTATAATTAGTTTTGCTCCGTTCTAAATCCTTACGGTGTAATAATCTAAACACTTTAATGATAAACCTAATGATTTAGGAAATGTTGCCGATGGATTGTGTCAGCACAAGTCATTTTCATGTCTTATGTCACATAGCCAACATAATTATTTATGAATGCATAGGATCTTCAAGGAACAGGGTCATGTTTGCTTTTATTTTATAATGGTTATGACAGCCTCAGACTATTTTTGTTCTTTTCGTTTTCCAGACAGAGAATATTCAGTTTATTTGCAAGTAGTTTATTTACAAAACCCTAATTTGCTATTTTTCTAATAATTTTTTTTTTTAAGCATGACATATTTATCGCATTTTGGGGAGAAGCACAATGAGAAGAAAAAATGTGAACTGGAGAAATCTCCTTTGAAACGAAAATTCAATTTCACTTGAATATTTTTTTTCAACTATAAATATAAAACGATTCATTAGTACTACTAAATCGAAGAGTTCCACTTGGCCGGTAGTCGCTAGGAAGTAAAAGAAACTATAATTTCGATTTTTCAAACCAGACCACCGTTTCTGGTTATATCTAAAGAATCACTAGATCTAGAGGATCTTATAAATCAGGTCACAAAACTGTCACAGTTATTACCTAGCCCATAAAAGAGGTCGCAAATACGTAATTAACATGTAATAATAAATAAGTAGATATTATTTAATGCATCGTGATAATTTCATATGGGTCTTCTTTTTTTTTTTCAATAAAAAACCCACCAGGTTTTCTCCCAGAACAACTGAAGGGTTAGGTAGCCGCTCAAAGGAGGCGAAGTATATACCAAGAGGGAGTTCTGGCCACACAGTCGATCCTTTGCTGATATATAGATGAAATAAGATGTCGACTAAAGTTGACATGTATAATGAAAATGTCGGAGTTGAACCAGGGCTTGTGCGTCAGAATTTCTAGTGGCATACATACTAAACTATCTCCCTTCTCATTAGCAGAATAAATACATGTTTTTTGCTTCTTCAACTGCCTTGGGCTCAGTCGAAGGGATGCTTTAGAGACCTCAATGTAAAAGTTTAATAAGCCTCTCGAATTAAAAAAATATTTTTTACTTTCTCTTAAATTTTTTATATTATTTTGAAAATAATTTCCGTGTTTTGGTACTCTAGCAATATGGAACCATTTACAGTGAAACCTTAGGGACATGAAACAGGTGATTCAAAGTCCTGAATTTTATTTATTTATTCATATAATCAGTTGTTGAAGTTTTTTATGTAAATAATGATTCCCACAATGAATTAAATGAAGATCATTTGTATTCCCAAGAAATATTTTGAGCTTGCATTGGCTCGTACCTCAATTTTAGGTGTTATGATTTACTATTTGTTCACTTCTGCATTTTGAGTATTTTGTGAACCAACTGATTTCGGAAGTGGCAAATTCCTTCGAATGCAATTTATAAAAAACGAAGTAATACGAAAATCAGATTTTTCTTTTTGGCGAAAAAATTCATTATGAATTGGAAAATATTTACAGTAACCACAGAAAAAGGCAAACAAGTCTTGATTGTAAATTGAAATTTATGTCATCATTCACAAATATTATAATACAATATTAATAAATATCTAATTTCCGATTATTGCTAATATGATGGCTTTCTGACCTTTTAATATATATATATATATATATATATATATATATATATATATATATATATATATATATATATATATATATATCTCAAACCCTGAGAACTGATTGAATAACCGGAAAACATAGTTATTCTGAGCACAGCAATAGCCTGCGTTTCAGAAGTACCTGCGTTTCCTACCGATATATAAATGTTTAAATAAACTTCTTCTGATACTGACAGAGTCACAGAACTTGCCCTCGTGATGTGTGACTTTTTGGATACAGTTGCGTTGACAATTATCAGCTCCTTACGCTAATGAGGTTCCTTATTTCAAGCAATGAATCGAAAAATTCAGGAAATGAGGTCATTGTATCTATTGATATAACATGAAACAATTGAAGCATATTTCAAAGTTATCTATGCTGTGAACTGTAAAATTCAAGGAACTTTTCGTCAATTTATTGGATTAAATTTAAAACAAAATCGGAACCATAAATGTTGTGTTTGGTCAGTTTCTGATATAACGTGCAATTCGGACTTGAGAATGAATTTTTATAATTATAAAGGTGTATCCCTGTTTGGTAATGAAAAATTATTACTTGAATTCTGACATTGAGGGTTCAACGCAACGCAAAAGTAAAAATAATTGGAAAATATAGTACAGAAACAATAATTTCAAGTGTAAATAAATAAAATTCACGCATTAAAATAAAATTTACCACAATCTTACTCACAAACTTAATAAATACAAAATATATTATATATATAATAGACATATACCAAAATAATCCTAATTATGGAAATAAAATGAATTCTGCCAACCCCTTGTCACTCCACTTTCGATTTCAAGAGAAATGGGCGAACCGGAGAACTTATAAGACCAGTTCAAATCGGTTAAAATTTAAACTCAGGGCTGATTGGAGATAATACATTACTTCACCACAACTTCCCTATTTCACTAAGCGACAGGTAGAGCGAGCCGGTAAGGTGAGACAGAAGATAGAACGAGTAACGTGTTTGAGAGGGAGGAACAAATGAAGGAGGGTTTATCTAACTTTCAAAGGTATTATATATATGGATGGTAAGGAGGACAGCCATGACATTTATGCACTTTTTGCCAAGCACTGTTTGAAAAATGGAATACAAAAAATAATCCCGATAGACTGGATATTTTCCAAGCAATTCCCAATTTTTTCTTGATGCGAAAAATTCAAGCAGAATTTCCGCTCTTCAAGTAATTCAAGGCTGCTGGACACTCTGAAGTTAGAATTCAAAGTTTCTGCACTGCTTTAAAAATTATGAATATTATGAGAGGTTCATACCAAACTAAGGAATTTTATGTGGTATCAATGAATATATTAAACATTTTTAGGGGAAAGGTTGGTCAAAACATTTTTTTTGTTGGTCGATTACAAAGGCTCATTATTGAAAATAATAAACCAAAAGGTTATACATACATTTTTTTTTAATTCTTGGAGTGTCAGAACTATTCGTATGTGAGGCAAAATATAAGTAAAAAACTATCAGTTTGACACGCTAATTATAGCATCAACAGTTGTGATAAAAATGAAAGAAATGCTTGTTTTTAAATCAACCACATAATTTAATAAGACCAATGATTGTTATGAAAAATAAAGTGGGAAAAAGAGAGATAACAGTGTTCTTAATGAAAATTGATATTGTTGTATTAATGTCTCATTGTAAAACAACAATTAATAACCACAAAAAAAAAATCAACATAGAAGCCGTCAGGTGAACCATTATTAAGTAAAACGTATGTACGAGTATTATTAAAAATTAACTTATAATTTTACAAAAAAAAATCTACATAAACCGTCAGGTAGTGGCAGAACCACATTCTCCAGGAGTGTGGTTTATTCCAGTAACTGTAGTATATTGTCATAGCACACTGAGAAAGAAATGGGGGTGATTTCCTTTCGATATTCTTTAGTTGGTTTCGGCTTCGGAGAGAGCAGAACTTAATTAATTAATTCCTGGTAGATTAAATTAAATCGCGAAATTCTGAATTAGATATAGCATTAATTTAAAACAAAATAATAAAAAAAATTGAGCCCTTTCTTACCTTAGTGCAACATAATTTATAGTTAATATTGTAACCATTAATAATTAAAACATACGTATTGCGTACGTATAAAAATTAACTAACAATTTTACAACAAAAAAAAAAGTTCATGTTGTCAGAATTTAATTAATAAAAATGTTAATTAATTACTTCTTTAGTTCTATCTACGCTCATGGGTCATTTTTATATTATTTTCACTTGAAAATAAATATCATTAAATAAAAATTAATAAAACTCACCCCTGGTAATGTTCTTTTTTCGTGAAGCGCGTGCTGAGCCATGGCTGCGCTGTCCCGGCTGAAGTAAGTCAGGAAAGCACAACCTGCAAACAATAATTATAGTTATGATTAGGTATAAATATAATAATACTAACCAGTTTTTTTGAGAGAGAGAGAGGGGAACAATTTTTATTGTGAAATATTAACAATGTATCACATTTAAGTGCAATAGATAATATCTGAATAGGCAATCATATTATATTATATTATATTTTATCATATTATATTTTAAAATAATGTTTCTTATAAAAGATAATAATATCAAAATATCATTAGAAGACATCAAGACAAATACTTAAGTTTCTCAACAGTACTAACCACTCAACTTTTCGCCAATTCAGGCATCATGAGGATTGAAAAACATGCAGAGCAGAGATAGCGAATCCCACATCAACAAAATAAACAAATAGATGTATAACAAATAAAACAAATAGATATATATGGTTTTTTTTTTTTTTTATAGTATTCTTCTTTTCTTTACTAATTAATTGAAAATAATATATCCTGTAAGTAAGGTTAAAAATGTTTATCAAATGTTTTTGTTAAATATTTCATCCGTAAATATAATAATTCTCTCTAGTTAAAGGGAATATGTGATAAGGCTAGATGTTTGCATGACAATCACATTTGGTTCTCTTGAATCACTGAATCATTTTTTAGCAAATCTAGTCTAACATATATGGATGTCTTTTTTAAAAAGGCGTCAGCGCCATTTACCAAACTTTATATGAAACACAAACAACTTTTTACTCCCATTTAAAAATATTTGTATTTTATTCTTTGCTATGTACAGTAGGAGTTCATTAAGGTGGTGAAACTTATATACTTAAAAGATATTTATAAGGCTTGTAGGACTGCTCAAGGCCAGAGTGACGACTGAGAGCTGTCAGTATTTGGTGCTTACCGCCTCAAGTTTCAATTTTTTTTTCAATATATTGTAAGCGGGACGATCGGAATAGAGGTGATTTTTATGTCACATAATCAATCGAAACCTGAATTTCGAATTTTTGGCGCGAATTTTCAAATAACGGCTTTGACATATAGAGATCTTTCTTTAATCGTAAAGAAAAGTTTCATGAAAAAAAAATTAAAAATGATTTATATGTTTGTTGATTAAGTGGTGAAATAAAAGCAGCCTGCCTTTATTTTTAATTTTATTTAACTGCGTTGAGTAAAGATAAATATCGAAAATCGAAATTGTATGATATAGTAACATGCCAATTCAAAGAAAAACCTGTCTTCTAGTAAATTCTGAAGTTGTACGAAATAAATAACATTCTATCGTATGCTCTCTAGAGTTTTCTAAATTTCAATAAGTAGGCAATGAAATGTTCATGAAAATTGATAAAATATTTTCCAGATTATTATATGAGGCGTTAAAGTCCAAATCCATTTTTTATTTAATTTAATTTTTTTTAACAGTTTTGTACTAGATTATCATATAGGGGAAAGGATTTCTTCCAACTGCTAAATCACATAGAAAATGCTCCATATAAAAATATGGAACGCTCTAAAAAGCGCTCTGCCAGAAGAGACGCAGCAAGTATCTCCGGGTATGTGAGGTTATTCAGTGTTTACAATTTTAGCATAGTAATTTTAATGTTTACCATTCGTAATATTAGTACCAATTTTTAAGTAACATTAATTTTTATTGTTTAACATAAAATTTCTGATGTTTTAAATGAAAAAAATGTTAATGTTTGAATTATTTATGTGTTTGTGATAACTACTTTCCTTGAAATATAACGAAAAAAATAATTACAATAAATATTGTTCCACTATTGCTCCAACTCGAAGAAGTGTTTAGCTGCCAGATGCATGTAAATTTATTTAATTTAATTTTTTTTCTTTTTGAATTTTTTTTTAATTATTTTTGGACAGGTATCCAAGTGGCGGTGACAAAAAATAAAAAATAAAAATAACATCAGATTCGGGATCTTTATCGGGCAGCTGTGAAAAAATTTACAAAAATTGTTTAGGTTGGTTTTAGAATTCGACGCTTCATATATAGTATACGATAACTACAATAATTAAATGTAAAACTAAAGTAATATTGATGTTTTAAGATGTTGAAACACATTGAATAAAAAAAAAAAAATTGTATTCAAATTAATTACAGTAGTTAAGGTATTTGAGGGTAATCTAACGCAAGGTTTTTGTAATATTAGCTATTGAAAAATCTCACTTGCATTAAGCAATTACAGGATATGCAAACTGACAATAAAATATAAAAGGGACAAAATTAATACATGTAAACCATTTGATTCTGAAATTAAGCTAAAATATAGTATTGAAACCAAAATCTTTCTAAGCAGGGCAGACTTCGACGGTAATGAATGTAATTTTATATTCTTGATGCCACAGGTGGGCGTGCTTGGACGATAACGAAATTCTACTGCCCCTTTTATAAATAAATCATAGTGTATTTAAAATTAGGGAAAGGAAAAAGGGAAAGTCCCTTCTTATTTTATATTTATAGTATTATTATTATTCAAAATACTTTCAACATGGTAAAACATTATCCTTGATTAACCAAACTGCATTTATAGAAGCCAGAAGCCAATTTAGGCTAAATCAACGTCTTGAATTTAATTTTTTATTTGTATAGATAAAAAATTAACTTTTTTAATGCCTTAGACTCTGTGAATTTCACATGGCTACCTCCAGCGTAATCAAGAAGCTTACACCTGTGAAACATGCGGATTAACTCAAACGGTGAAAAGCACATAATATAAGTTTGCTAAAGTATTGTACAAATCCTCAATGATCGAGATCTTCAAAATGTAAAGCAATTTCGGAAAACGACTAATTTGTTCGAATTCATGACAAGAATCTACTATTACAACGAAGTATAATTCATAAGTGACATCACTAATGGCTCTAAGGTGTACTAGATAGAGTAGTTCAGACAACCAAATAAATAAATAATTAAAGGAATATATAAATGCAATATCCAACTACAAGAACATTAATTTGTTTATCTTAATAAGACGAATAGTTATGAAACCTTTTCTGAAAAATAAATCTGAAGAGTAGCTCCAAACAGATGGCCTTGGAATAACAGAAAAGACTTAAAGAACTTGACAGGTAGAGGGGACTAATCAAGCTGTGGCTGAAGTTGTAACAAGAGACGAATCTAAATAGAGAAAGTCTGCCCAAATAAGAGAATGTATATGTATATGTATATGTATATGTAAATGTATATGTCAGAATATACATCCTAATACATTTTCACTGTAGCATATTTAATATTTTAATTCTTGAGGAATATTTGTTTCGTCATACTATCAATTGCCAATAGTTTTATTTAACATTTCTCTACGGTTAATTTTTTTTGGTTTTATTATTTTCAGCAATAAACATTTGTAATCGGCCAATAAAAAAAAAAAATAAGCCCCCTCCTCAAAATGTAATTTTAACGTTCCAAGATGCACAGATTCCAAAAATCGAATACAAAAAATTCCGTCCGTCCGCCGTCCGCGGCTTTTCTCAGAGAGTGCTGATTCGTCATTTTTAATTTGGCAACCAAGTCACAGATTGATTCTCGGTACATACCATTACCATTCGCCATTTCGTTAATAATTGTCGGCCGATTATATATTCCGGCCGATATATAAACATCGGCCGATCATAGTCCATATCTCGGCCATTTAAGAAGAACCATTTATATATATATATATATATATAATTGGAAATAATTAACCACAAAGTTTTATTTTTAATTTGTAATTTTTATCTGTATTTTATTTATGCATTACACTAAAATATAAAATGTCCCTAGATGAAGTAATTATAAAAAAAAAAAAAATCAGGTTTATGAAACAGATTACCAAAGAATTAAATCATCTTAAGCTATGTTCCCAATATTCGAATTTCGATTCGACATCGCATGCCATACCGAATGCAACACGCTTCCTTCCTCGTTCATCATGTCGAATCGAAAGTCGAACAGCGTGGACATACCTAGAGATTTCGTGTAGAGATTTCGGTCAAGAAATCTAGAAACTTTTGAAGGAAAATTTTAAAAAATTCATTGGTAAATGGACTATTGAAAAAGAAATATGTTTTATCAACTGCACTATTTTGTGTACTAAAAAAAAATAGTAATAGTGGCCTAAACTTGATGTGATGCATTACAAATATATCACAGAATAATAACTAAATTAAAAAAATATGTATATATTCCACGTGATAATAATGAATTTATAATAAAAGATTTAGTGGAAGTACATTAAAGAAATGGTGACATATATTTTCGTGTGAAAAAATGTCTGTCGGTACTAGTGAGTCAATGAGTCAATATCAATAAGTAAAAAATCTGGTGCGGTGCGCGCATCACACAACTTTCCCTTACCATCCTATAATAATTATCATTTTAATATAATTTTAAAGAGTTCACATAAACAATACTTGAAATAAACAGCAGCATCCACTTCTTCTGCTACTTAATTACAATAAAACAGTTTTTTAAACAATTTTAGTAAAACAATTCTGTACACTACCTATATATTTTAAATATGTCAAGTTGAAAATATATTTTAAAAGCTTCGGTTTAGTTTTCATGGAAATTTTTTTTTCCATTAAATAATATAAAAGTAGAAATTATTAAGTTAATTTCCGCTTTTGCATTATTAAATTACATTGTTATAGACGGTATTGTTGACAACAGATCGGCGGATTGGTAAGAGGAGATTCGGTCGCATCCGTCTTCTTCCGGATACGCTCTGTTATCCATCTAGGGTCTTGTACTCCTCATAAAATATACTGTATCTTTGCTAATACTGGTCCGATTTTAATGATTTTTTTTTTTTAGATAATTTAATAACCTTTCATATAATTCTCTACATAATTTACTATAAATTGCATGTTTTTTAAGTTAAGCGCAAATAACATATTCTTTTCGTCATAAATTTTTTCCCTGCACTTTTTCGTTGATATACTACATAAATGAAAAGTTAAAAGTCTTTAAGTAGAAGACATTAGGCAAGTTTCACCAAAATCGTTGGAGCCGTTTACGTGAAAATTGTAAACATTTGTAATATCCATGATATAATTACCAGTTCCGGTTAGTCCGATGCGCTGTATCTTTGCTATTATTGGTCCGATTTGGATGATTCTTTTTTGTTTTTTAGATGATTTAATTACCTTTCATACAATTCTATACATAATTTACCATAAAATGGCCATAAAAATACCATTTACCATAAAATAACTTTTTTCCCTGCAATCACTCGGTGATGTACTACATAAATGAAAAGACCTTTACGAAGAATAATTTAGGCAAGTTTCATCAAAATCGTTAGAGCCGTTTTCGAGAAAATTGTAAAAAAGTGTAACCAGGGGACCTTAAAACATGTATTTCCGTCGAAAACTCGAATTCGAAAATTTTCACGATCGCAATACTTCTCCTTACTATATACGTCGTATATAGGTAAGAAAAGTAAATATTGAAGTTAATTTTTATTTTAATACGAATGGATTAATATTATTATTTCATTTGACTCTGGTAAATAATGAAATAGAACTCCTTCGTCAAAGACTTTTTAGCAGACGTTCAAGAAGGATATTTGGGTTTTGATGCTAAATATGATATTCACGTTTCTGTTTTTAATTCTCCGATGTATCCTATTATGTTCTGGAACAAGTAATTCCATTGCCCATGTAACTGACCGTAGGTAAGAATCAATACGTGTTTATTAATCACAGTGTTTAAGTACCAATTTTAGGTTAGCAATGACTTTCACCTGTGCAAGAACAGGCAATAATCGCATTGCATTGCAGAATTTGTATTTTGAAGCAGCCTGTGGTTTCGAATCCAATTTCGTTTTACCGTATTCGAAACAATTTCCTTTAGTCATGCAAGTCGATGGAATATTGAAACGGAACAGGTGGACAAATGCGGTCAATGCGGTCGCCATTACAGCGGATAACCTGGAACCGTCTGGCGATTACCTTTATCAGGGAGAAAAATAATATCCACTCCTGCTGTTGGCCATCGCTGGCGAGTGGATGGACACTCCATTTACATTTGCAAGTGGATCCGACCGCTCTGTACAGCCCTTCATTGAAATGGAAAGAGGGGGTGACTCCGGCGAAACAGGGCATTTTCATTAAACTGATTTATCTTTCACATTCAAAGGCAACATTTATATTTGAATTGGTGATCCTCATTTTAATTTGCGTCCCTTTTGCTCAGACTCGACAAGACAACCAAATGAATTTCAGCTGAACTACGTCCCTTTTCAACGGGTTTTTTTCCTCCCTCCGAATATTGTTAGTGAATTTTTTTTGTGATGAACACCTGTTTGGCCAGTTACGGTCAATTTATTCGCTCGTAATTGCCATATCAATCGCCCATGTAATGTATATGATTAAATTTTGAACTCTGGTTACCAAAATACATTCAGTAAATAAAAAGCTATCTATTGATGGAGGAATTTGAGAAGGACAAGTAATTATGTTCTTTACAAAATTGAAGAATCATCCGGCATATATTGTGATTTAGAAGGTTGTTATGAATATTAGCATATGAAGGTTAGTATATGAATATTAATATATGAATTAGTATATGATTAGTATATGAATATTAATATACGAAGGTTCTTATGAATATTCTAGGATAATGTAGAAAATTGGCGTTGAAGTAAATAACATAAATTGTAACATTGTTGGTGTTGTTATTAAACAATTGTATTTTAATATGAATTCCATTTCGGCATAAAAAAAATAAAAATATAATGATAAAATAAATCAATAAAATAGCTCAGAATACTCAACGATAATAGAAAAATATTGTTTCATATCATTTCATTTGCCCCTAATATTAACTAGTTGTGATTTACTTATATCGCTATCTTGGAAAAAGAGTGCCACAACGCGAACATTTTTGTTTTGCTAGAAGAATTTTTAATTAGGTTTATTTATTTTAGAAAAAAATGACAAATTTTTATTTCCAATATTTAACGAAATAACGATTTATGAAAAACTGCCACAATTTAATTCACGTTTCATGTATAAATGATCAAAAAATTAACATTAACTTCCTTTAAAAAGTAATAAGGTAAGCAGTATTGCCTTAGAAAATTTCCGATTAGATATTTTATCAGTAAGTTAGAGGCAGCAATAAACCTAAATAAACTTCAAACGCTTCTTCTGTAAAATTCCACTTTATCGTATTGTGGCATTCTCTTCCAAGCCAACAATATTAAAATATTAATTATAAGTGTTAATAGACGAAGTAATTGATTTTTACATTTATCTATCGAAGTTGTTTTGGCTGAGCGTGTTGAGATAGCCTATAATTGTAGATGAGTAATTTATTTTGAGAGTTGAGCTTTGAACTTTGAGTAATCGGGAAGGAAATAATAAAAAAAGACCTACTCCAATTGCACATTTTGGACAATAATCTTCAGATTAACGATTTCCAGGATCGTCCTCTTAACCTTTGGTCTCTTCTGTTATCCTCCGAAAGGTAGACTTTTGCTGGTACTGCCCACGGCTGCGATTGGCAGCGCTTGCCAATTGTTAAACTGCTCACGGCAACGGCCAACTTCTCTCGCATAGCCTATGTCGTTTTAACCTTTATTATATGTATAATCATACTATATTGTTATGATATACCGTACATATGTTATATCGTTAAAACCTTTACAACTATCCGTTATAGCCTTCGTGAAAGGAATACACACATGAAAGTTTCCAGCATGGATGTAATTCTTGCTTTTTTATTAGAAAGGGAAAATGAAATTATGTTGTTAACAATATGTAATGCTAACAGCATATTCTAAACCTGTAAAAGTGAACGGTTTTAGGCTAAGTTAATAACTGGCCATCTGCGGAATGATGGGAAAAGATTCAGAAACATTTTTTGACTGAATACCTCTCAGTTTAATTTTGTGTCAAGCACGGTGAAAGGAGATATAGTAGGAAAAGCTACTAATGCAGTGCAAGCTCCAATAGAAGCTGAAGAAAAACTGGCAGTCACTTTACGGAAAATAGGCAAATCCTCGCTACCAGTTAAGTTATAGTGTTACTTATAACTTTTCCTTTGCAAATACTTTTTTCAACTCTCGGTCTAAAACCTCTCGGAGTCCTAAGGCTTGTGTTTATAACATTTAATTTTGCATACGTATTTCTGGTAAATTAATAAAAGTAAGGAATTCAAAAATTCGATTCTTCACATCCGTTAGTTATACCTGGTGACGACGATAAATTTATTTAAAATGGTTGATAAACGATTCAGTACTTGTACAATTAGTTAGTTGTTGTTTTTTTAAGACAAATTTTAATAAAGAACAAATAAATAAACAAACAAAGAAGTTTATTTTTATTAATTTTTATATTATAATAAAAATAAATCAAGAAACAAACAAGGAAATTTATTTATTTTATTTTTATTCATTTTTGCTTCATTATTATACAAAGAAAAAATTCTACAAGACATTCATCGGCATACTCATTAAATCCCTTCTTTGACATTTTGTTAAACGAAAACAAGAGGGAACCGTCGCGGCCATGGCAGTATTACTCCTTCTGGTACGGTCAGTGACGCAGCAGCATTTTTATGACGCCATACCTAGACTGCCGAGCAGTGCCAGCGAAATATGCCCTTATCTATTCTGTCAAAGTAGTAATAAACTGCCAGCAGACTTTGTCAGCCGCAACCGCGGGCAGTACCAGCGAAAATCTACCTCAAGAAATCTCATTTCTGAGACTATTAATCCGCTAAAATATCTTTATATCTTAATCCATTTCTTGGATTCATATAATAGTAAAGGATGATTAAGATTCAGTAAAATTAAGCAATTAAAATTTCTCTGTTGACCATCATTTTACCCAAGACTGATTAGCTAATTAAATATAAATAAATAAGCTTTCTAAAAAATATTAATTGTAAAATGTACCTATTTATAACATTATTTATTTATTTATAACATTTATAATAACTGTTCGCATCTTGTGTATGTTCGTAAGGGGTGTATTTCAACATTATAATGGTATTGATTCAAGCTACAGGTTTATTTATTTTTGCTTTGCAAACAACTAAAAATATGTATATTACCCTATTATATATATATATATATATATATATATATATATATATATATATATATATATATATCCCATCACCAAACTACTAGATCAGATTACATCAGAATATTAAACTTGCGTGAGATAAGAAAATAATGAAATTATGGACTCGGAGGCGTTGCGGAAAACAAATAAGGTAAAAGATAAAGAGCTCTGGGATTGGGCTGAAGAAATTACCACGAGATAATGGCTATTTGCATTTATATGGAAAAAAACTATACATTTTGGCTGTGCTTTTGTTTTCAGTGAAGATAACGCAATCAGGAACAGTTTATATTATCCTATGCATAGATAAAATACTAAGATTACGGAGGGCACTAATGTAAAAGCTCAGCAGCTTAGGCAATAATGTCTGCTCGTTGTTAATTATTCATTAGTCTTATCTCATTCAGTCTAAAAAATCAATAGAGCAGACCTATGATAAGATCCATTTAAAAAAAAAAAAATTCTCTTCAGGTATTAAAAGGGGTCACAGGCGACCACTCCACACTAACCGCTAAACGCCAAATGGAACGTGGAACGGGCGTGAGGAGTGTTATATTCTGTGAGGATTTTTCGAAGTTATGTGGGAAGGTTGGAAAACACTCTGACCTACCTGAGACTTATTTGACACGAGATTGCCATTGGGAAAACATTTTAAGAGACTCAGCGAGTACTTTTACTTATCGATGTCTATCTGGACTTACAAGGTCAAACTTGTTCAGCAAATTCTGAAAATATAGAACGCTCAATAAAAACTGCGACAATTGATGAAATCTTAATTATGCAATTATTTCGACACTCAGAAACCACATGGGCATGAATTAAAATTGGCTTCACGATAAGTTACACAGAAACACATTCTGGTAAACGATTTAGCACTAACTAATATATCTGAGTTAGACGCGAACGCTAAAATAGGAGTTGGATGAGAGATTTAGCATTACTTCATATCGTAATGCTTAGCAGAATGAGAAGGGAGTGCACTATCTAGGATACTGACTTCCCCATGACTGCTCGTAACATTATTTGTAATTAGACTTCGTCACCCTATTGCTGTTCTTGTGATATTGTAATTTCCTCCACTTGCTGAAATTTACAGATATATAAAAAATGTATTTATTTACGCAAGATAGAACGTCGTAAAAAGGAAAGGAATATGGAGGGGAAGTAGTTAACAGTAAACAAAAGTGCAAAAAAGCACTCCGATGATTAAGCTCGGCGGAAGGATATAAAAGTCCCTACAGACACCAAGACAAAGAGTTAATTTAAATTTACTCCCGGTTATACTAAATGTAGCACTACTCAAATTAATGCTCTCTCTCCACCCCTCCATCTTAATTAAGATTAAAACACTTCAAGTTGCGTTTGCGGCGGCACTACCTTATACTGCACCAGTCATTTCCTCAGTAAAAAGGAGGGAAATAACCCAGAGAGCTGAGGTGATAAATTAATTTTTAGAAAAAATTCCAGTCTAAAGATTCAGGGATGATTAATATAAACAAAGAAAAAAATATGTTCCGAGTCAAAGAGTTTAAATGACGTTTATCGTTTCGTAAATTTAACCTAACAAGACTTCTTTTTTTAATTATTCAAAGTTTACTCTTCCTATAAAATTAATCTTAATATAATTAATATAATTAATCTTTTATTTTAGATTTTTTTTTAAATAATGGACAATCCTAATCTTAGTCTTTTGCATATCTAGATGTTGTTATCCTTATCTAACTATAAACAATTTCATTTCAAAGAGTTGAATTAAGATTTTCATTTTAGCTGGTCCGTAGTTCAGCCTGTAGTTGACCAATCGTCAGAGAGATCCTGTTTCAAATCGGCCTTTTGGTATTTCGTTTTCTGTCTGTCTGTTTGTTACCTGATCGAAAGGCATCCATTGATTTTCTTCAAGCACCCACAAATGCACCTTGAAATCGAGAAAAACGATATGTCTGTAGGAATTTTTATTTTTTATTTCCAATTCAAAATGGTGGTCGTTTTAATGGTACGTATCTTCAAAAATGTGTTTCTTCCCCAGTCACGACCAAACGCGTCGCTCGATTTTCTTCAAATGTTCCTTGAAGTCAGGAAAAACGACGTATGTGCAGGGAGTTTTATTTTTAAATTCCGATTCAAGCCTTTGAGGAACTTAAGTTAAGAATAGTCAAATCTTTTCATTAAAAGATAGCATAAATTTCAAGTCTGTCCAGGGATTTAGGAGGATAAGTCCCACATTTCGGAAATTGCTTCACAACACGAAACGAAGGACCTCCTACTACACTAAAAGACATCAAAGCTGTGTGACCCGAAGCCCTCAATCATTAGGGCTAATTTAAATGTTAATTAGACGGTGTAGAACAGGACTGATAAAGACCATTAGGTCGCCTTATCTCGGCTGATGGATTCGTGGACCATCTGAGTCCGAGCGCCCAAATGTCCTCTGTCTTATCTCGCCCTGGTTAGATATCCACTTAGATATCGCTATAGATCCGCCGGGAACAAGGTCAGGGCAAATGAATATCCCCCAGGGGCTCTGGCTTAGGAATTTAATATCTTTCACGCTTCCCTGTAATAAAAATGCTTTTATTCCCGCCTCAACCTACTCAAGTCTACTTAAGAATATGGTAATGAAATGAGAAAATAGGTAATATGAAAGTTTTAAAGCATTAATATTGCACAATGAAGCATAATAAACGCACTATAATGAAATTTAATATTTGAATAATGAAATCCATTATAGCACTTGACTATCATTAAAAAAATTATGTTTTCCAATTATCTTTATCGACAAATATTAATATCTGCCACATTTAATGTCAGTAACTAATTAATTCGGGCAAATTATTCCCTTGAATATATACACAGAAGTTACAGGCAAAAACCGGATTCCAAGAGATCCCAATGTTCCCCTCTCAGCTCGGCACTGCTATTGAAAGCCGGTGGATTTTAAGTGAGAAACTCATTGAAGTTTTTAGTGAAGAAGCAAAATTTTTCCATAAATGTAATGTAAATTTTAAAAGGAAATAATTGTATTTTTTTTTTTTTTGTTTCAACTAGTTATAAAGGTTAACTTAATATTTAATCAAAATAATGAATAAATATCATTTCAACCTCGTATGACGAGTTAAATTATTAAACAATTTACGTGTATGCATAAAAATAGCAGGCCTAGGTGTAATTTAAAACCATCTTTCAGTGGGTCCAAGGAACCCACTAGCTTTAAGTTGAAGTACCTATAAAGAATCCAACTAATTCGTAATTAACATTACGTTATTAAAAAAATCAACTACTATAGCGAAATGGGATTACATCATGGAAACTTAAGAATTTTAATGGGTAAGAGTATGGTTTACCGTGGAAACGCATGAAGGAGAATCTTGGTTGGGAACGCGGTCAATAAATGAACACACTTAAACTTATTATATTAAGTTATAACTTATTAAAATTTTATTATACTATATAATTTAATTAGTTATATAACTTATAAATAATATTATATAACTTATCATAATTATGTTATATTATTATATTATATAACTTATTTAATTATATTATATAGTATAGCTTATTATAATAAGTTATAACTTCTTATAATTATACAATGTTAAGTTTGTATATGGTAGGATTATAGAAATAGATCATAGTAATAAAAATCTATTATAATCGAAATAGTTTCTCGCAAAAACTATACCTTGAAGAGATTTTTGTTAGATGAGTCCTGAGTGTTAAGTCAGATGAACTTTTATTCGAGGAACTAACAAATTTATTACAGCGAGAATCAAATAAAAAAACGGGTATTACTGAAAGGAGTCACTGAAAAACCAAAGATAAAAAGGGCCTTTCGAAAACATTATGAAAAATCAAAATGTCTTTCATGAGAAACAAATATTTTAAGAAGAAATAAATATAACATATAATTTTGGATCTATTTAATAGAAGAGGATATTAGAGCGATTGTTAAATAATAATAAACAATTGTTAAAAATGCCATAAAAGCTAATAACTTATGTCATCACGAGGTTCCACCGAACTAAAATAAAATTTGAATCGAATTATTAAATCATTCAACTAAAATTCTTGTTAAACATTAAATGTTTAACAAGCCCTCAGTTTTACTGCTAAATAATATTAAATACGAGCCTTTATAGCGCTAAATAAAATTAAATAAGAGCCTTTATAGCGCTAAATAATATTAAATAAGAGCCTTAGGTAATAAGTGAATCAGTAGCATAATTAATGTAACTGATATATCAAAGGAATTTTGAATCCTTCCGGATGCACTAGAAAATCATATCCTTGATTGAAATAACTTAGGGCCAATTCATTTATGATCACTCAATAAGAATACATTTTGTTGATCGATATTTTTGATTTTTATAATTTTATACCATTTATTCCTTATCATTTGGTGAGTACAAACTATGGTTAAAATATTTTTTTTCTGCACGTCTTATTGCTTCCTTGTACGAAGTAAAGGAAGTATTGTAATCGCGAAAATTTTTATTTTTCATATTTCAACGGAAATATCCATTTTGACTATCCCTGAATCCATTTTGACTAGTTTCGTCGTGACGTCTGTACGTACGTACGTTCGTACGTTCGTATCTCGCATAACTCGAAAACGGTAAGCCATATAAAGTTGAAATTTTGTATTTAATATCATTGTAAAATCTAGTTGTGAACCTCCCTTTTTGGTCATTGCTTGATTACCGGAAGTGGTACTTTACTTGAAGGTCATAATTGATTTCCATCAAAATTATATTAAAATACTATACAAAACTTCTCAAAGTTAGTATTTATAATTTATATATTGATTTAAATAAGATACTAGATTTTGGTCTAAATTGGAAAATCGGAAGCGGTACTTTACTTGAATGTCATATTAGACTTTCATCAAAAATTATATTAAAATATGATGCAAATTATCTAAAATTTGGTAAATAGGACTTTTATATCGATTTGAATGTATTTACTATATTTTGGTTAAAATTGGTGAGCCGAAAAGGGTACTTTACTTGAATTTGGTTTCCAATCCAATTAAACATTTTTATTACTTATTTTAAGTGTTAAAATGGTAAAATACTGGTTTTCCTCTCTATTTGTGTGTGTGTGTGTGTGTGTGTATCAATAGATGGATGTTGAGCCACCGATTTAATAGACTTACAAGGAAGTCCTGTGTTGTTTTAGGAAAATATCTCTAGCTCTGGTAATTTTGTAGAAATCATTTTTTGTCCTAATAACACATCACATAGGCATTGAGGAAAGTGGTTAAAAAAATTCACGAAAATTGACTGTCATAAAACTATAAAAACCACCATGAACTGGGTGATTTCAAATGGAGCCCTTACTAATATAGAGTATGTCATTTAGATAAGATTTTTTTTTCATTATTTTTTTCAGCCTAGAAATACAAACTTAGTTGATTTAATTCATTATTGTTGATTTATTATTGAAATACTCTTAATTTTCTATTATTTCCCTATGAAGTCAAATATGCCGCATCTAACACATTTGCAATGATATTATATTATAATAATAAAAATAAATATTTCGAAAAATAATAATTTTTTTTTTTAAATAAAAGCACAGATAGATTTAAGGAAATAGTGCAAACAGGCAAGACTAAGGGGCTTGTAAGAAACACTTGTTGTATACGCTCCTACTGAAATGTGAAGGCAAATATTGTTTTCATTCTTTTGCCCTCTCTCAAGCCAGGCGGAAACTACCCTTCTTTGCTTCCATACAGATACGTCTCAATCCTTTAGTCGTTGAAAAATACTATGCAGATTTGGATATTATAATAAGAAGGATTTTGAAATATATTAATTAATTTTTAAACATTAATTACTAATTATACCTACTTCGTTAAAAATATATGTATCATCATCATCATTGTCTATCCTCTTGAACCGCATTAAGCAGTGTGAGGAGGAAGTCTACAGAGCCCTCTCCAGCTCTGCCGGTCCTCTACAAGACGCCTTTTGTCATTCCATTGAAGTCCTCTTCTCTGGAAGTGGCTCTTTACCTCATCTTCCCATTTTCTTCTTGGCCGCCCTTTTCCTCGCTTGCCCTCAACTTTAACTCGATAGGTTTCGCTAGCGATTCTGCTTGGTTCCATCCTCAGGAGGTGCCCTAGCCATCTTAGTTGACTTTCCTCTATTATATCGTTTGCCGACTTAACATTGAGGTTCAACCTGATGGTGTTGTTGCGTATTCTATCTCTTCTTGTTTTTCCTTCGATCTTTCGAAGAAATCTCATTTCCGATGCCTGTATTCTCGATCGATGTTTCTTTGTCAGCGTCCATGATTCTGACGAGTACGTTAAAATGGGCAGAAATGTCGATCGGAATACAGCCACTTTTGTTTTCTTTTCCACCTCTCGCCTGCTTAGAAAACCTCTCTTCACTGCTTCAAACATCCTGCCCGCAGCTGCGATTCGTTCAGTCACTTCCGAATCGATATATCCATATTCATTAAGGTGCGCACCCAGGTATTTGAAGTTTTCTACCTGTTCGAGGATTTCGTCTTCGACTCTGATGACGCGCATGTTTCTCCTGGGTTTCTTCCCAACCCTCATTAATTTTGTTTTCGCAGGGTTCATAATCATGTTAATCTTCAGCAGTTCTTCTTTCAATTTATTAATATTGTACTGAAGATTCCTATCAGTGTCGGAGAAAATGACAATGTCATCGGCGAATGCAAGTAATGAGAGGCTAACTGGTCTCAGATTGGCGTATCCTAGATGATATTTCCGCATTTTCTCTTTAGCCCACCGAATAGCTGAGTCCATAACTAAGATAAACAAAAGTGGGCTGAGACTACAACCTTGCCGGATTCCTATGGTAGTTTCGATTTCCTTAGAGGTGCAGTTGGCAAATCTTACCACGTTTCGTGTTTTCTTATAAAGACTCTCAACCGCCCGGATATGACCATGATCGATCCCTTTTTCTCTTAAGGCCTCTAAGATATCTGACTTTCTTACTCGATCAAAGGCTTTTGTAAGGTCAACAAAGCACACGGACATTTCCCTTTCTTTTTCAAGTACTTTTTCGAAGACCTGTCTCATAGCAAAGATAAGGTCTTGGGTGCTACGATTTTCACGAAAGCCGTACTGTTCCTCTTCAAGCAATCCTTCGATTCTTCTCTTTTCTAGAATCTTAGAGTAAATTTTACTTGGTACGCTTAAGAGAGATATACCTCGGTGGTTGTTACAATCTCTTTATACAAATATATGTATAAAAAGTTAAAAACCCATTTTCTTAAGTGACAACGATATCTTGAGCAGTCATTATCATAACCAAATAGAGCTTGTAAATTATAATCTTTTTTTTTAGTTTACAAATTTAAATTGTCTTACGTACACCATTACAACCAGAGCGGACAATCCTATCAACTCATTTTAGTCAGGACGGAATTGATTTTAGATGGATTTAATCTTAATTATACAACTAATATTTTCAGAGATGATAGTAGTTATCGTTCTTCAAATATTATATCAAGATAGTTTGGTTAAATTGTCGTTTTACGATAGTAATTCAAATTTAAACGAGAATGTTGTGCTGGCGGTGTATAGGATGACTTGGGTCGTAGGTAAAACAGATGAGGGAAACTATACAATTGGAGAGCGACCACTGGCTTGGATTTGTAACGGATAGAGGAGTAGTAACAAACATGACGTACCAACGTCGGTTCGCCTCGCATAATAATTAATTATTTTGCATAAACTGCTATCACAGTTTGGAGAAAACACATTTTTGCAGGCAATAGTGCTTTATTGACAACAAAATTTGCTCTGAAGGATTAGAAAGAACGTTCGCCGGCAGAAAACGGATTTGACAGAAAACCCTATTCAAAAGGTGCCCTTTTGCTGAATTTCCTCCACAAAGAGAGAAGAGATGCTGTTTAATACTGCACTCTCTGACTCTCTAAGACTGCTTATCGGAACAAGATGGCAGCAATCCATCAAGAACGTCATTTCGCTGCGTGACAACGCCCGGCTACTGCTCATCTAATGCACCAAAAACTTGATAAAATTATCAGATTTATCGCCGTGTGACATTCAGATGTTTGGACCATTGAAAGATGCTTTTGGAGAGCAGCGTTTCACCAATCACCCGAGGATAAAGAATTTTTTGAGCAACTGCCTCAAGGAACATCTCCCATTTGCAGTGAAGAGATACTTCCTTATTATAAATGGTACTTGTAACTCTGGGACCAGTTGAGTTCCAGTCACCAAATCTGTACGTTTTCATTACATAGATGTATAAACTTTATAGGTTTCATAATTTTTCACTCAGCTCCTTTTGAGATATTCCCCCTTTCATACTTGAAAATTCATATAAAAAAAGGACAATGTTTTCATGATTAAAATTTCAACAGAAAATAGAAAAACAACAAAACCATACTAGAAGTCAAAGGTGAGTCTCTTTTCCTAAATATTTTTTTTTTTTTTTTTGATATCTGTAAAATTTCGAGAGTTAGAGACATTTTACCAAAAATTGTTTTCAAATTTAAAACGGCCGTAAAAAAAGAAAAAAAAAATAGTAAGAGTCTGAAAAATATTTAAGGCATAGGTTTCTTAATCCATAGGTTCCCATGCCAAATGATGTAGAATAACTGATAAAAAAATTATCAAAATCAAAAATTTTGAGCAACTAACTTTGACCCTTATTGACCCTTATTAATTTGCCAAATATTTTTATTTATTTTTTTTTTGGGGGGGGGGGTGAGAGAGGGAGGATTATAAGACTACAACTATGGACTATCCTTCAGATTAGCGTCATCTTATTATGACCAGAGTATACTTAAAAGGGTTGATTTATTCCGTAGTTTCTCAGAAAATCAAACGGCTTCTGTTGGTAGTGTGCTTGAAACTTGAAAGGAGTGTGCTACGCTGCTGTCACGCACTTTTTTAATTACGAAAATTGAGTCATAGATAACCGTTTTACCCGACCAAGTTTAAAGCTTGTGTTCCGCTGTTTTAAAAATCGTTATCAGTTGTATTTAATTTTATCTGAATCATTTGTAGAAATTGTCCCTTTAATTTTTTTTTTAACTCTTGCGTGAGAAAGCACAATTATATCTCCCTGATAAGGTTCATTGTACAGAATAAGAGCGATATTAAAATTATTTCACCGGTACAATGTCCTGCCAGATTAAGAGAACTTGTTAGCCATCAAGATTATATAAACATTATAGATTTTTTAAATTATTTAAGTTATATTATCAATTTTTAGTAACATATAATTAGTTGATTTTTATAATTCTGGACGAAGACCCAAAAAGTGTTAAAAAAAATATGTACATATATTGTTATAAAATACTATATATAAAAAATATATAAGCTTATAAGCTTAGGAAAACGCAAACAAATATTGTAAATCATTTAAAATTACTTAATTACTTAATTATAAAGGTCAGTCCAAAAGGCGTAATAATGAGAAAAACTTCAGTATACTTATCGGCTCAGTACCTATATTTTCAAACTATTACTAATTCTGAATTTTCACATTCTGGATTAAATTATTCTGAAAAAAAAATAATAATAACACAATAATTCTTCTGAAATTCAAAGCTCTGTCCCGAAAAAGTTTTTTTTTTTTTTTTTTTTAAGGCTTAAAAAGAATTGGTCATCCAAAATAGGTATACAGAATATGAACAAGTATAAAAAATGTAACATAAATAGGATAATACTTATTTAAATCTCCTCTAAAAGGCCATAACAGATTAATCGATTTTACGAATTCTAATTCTTTTAATAATAAAATAATTAAATTGTTTAAAATTTATTTATTCGTTTCGATGTAGAAGTAATTATCAGATTACAACGAATGATATAATATTAATGGTATCGGAAATATTAGAACGTCCCTTCCCTTCATATATCACTTAATAATATCATTATACACAACATTTATATTCCTGAAATATTTAAACAGTTGAAAGAAATCACATATTTAAATTCCAAATCTGATAATCTCAGTATCACTTGCACCATGTTTAATTATATAAGAAATGTTTAGTGAAAAAGAGAACTTAACCAATAAAATGTAAACCATCAAAATTAAATAAAGATTACAGATTTTTTAAATTATTAAAGACATACTATCAATTTCTAGTACCATTTGTTTTTCCTTATAATTAATCGATTTTTAAAGTGACAAGTTATCTTTTCTTTCCTTAACTATAGCATCAAACGTTTCTTTGAAAACTATGAAGGCCATTTTCAGAGATACAACAAAGATCTACAACAAAGGAAGACAAGAAATAACAAGATGATGAAAAGGTTTATGGAAAGAATACAAAAATAAATTTGTTAACATGATTAATCACAACTATAGTAGAAAGTGAAATATACGCAGGAAAGCTGGAATAATTATTTTAAAACATACAGTATACACAAAAATATAATATATTATATATACAAATAAAAATATATACAGGAATACTAAATAAATAAAAAATATTTTAGGGCTCAAAAACAAATCAAGATTTTTTACATCCTTGTACACAGTAAAGGAAGTATTGTAATCACGAAAATTTTCGGTTTTCAGGTTTTAACGGAAATATCCATTTTGACTAGTTTCGTCGTGACGTCAGTACGTATGTTCGTTCGTTCCTAACTCGCATAACTCCAAAACGGTTAGCCGTGGAAACTTGAAATTTTGAATTTATAATTTTTGTAACATCTACTTGTGAATCTCCCTTTTTGGGCAGTACATGATCACCGAAAGTGGTATTTTAGTTGAATTATGACCTATAAATAGTATACTATATTTCGGTTGAAATAGCCAAACCGAAAGGGATACTTTACTTGAAGGCCACAATAGAGATTCATCAAAAATGATATTAAAATATAATGCGACACTTATCACATTTGATACATAAGCCTTATATATTAATAAACATTACATACTAGATATTCGTTAAAATTTGCAAACCGAAGTGGTACTTTACTTGAAGATCATAACAAACATTTATCAAAAATTATATAATAATATAATGCAAAACATCTCCAATTCGGTATTTAATACTTTTATATCAATATAAATAATTTACTAGATTTTGGTTAAAAATGGATAGCCAGAAGTGGTACTTTCCTTCGTATATTTATAATAGTGTGTGTGTGTGTTGTGTGTCAACCGATGGAGGCCACTACTTCTAGTGTCGTTTTTGAGACACTGCTATCTTCGGAAACTAGTAATCAAATTCATAATCACTTTTTGGGCCACCTATTTGCAGTTATTAGGCGTACAAGGAAGTCATGCGGTGTCCTCATCAGACATTTTCTTTTAAATATTGTTATCATTAATCATTTTCTTCATATTTCTCTTGACTATTCTATATTTGTTTAAATAATTATTTTGGCTTTCCTGTGTATATTTTCCTTTCTTTGTAACTTAGTTGCCTTTATTCATTTTCATCTATCTGGTCTTTGTGTTATTTCCATCTATTTATAACTTTAATAATTAATATAATTATGTAATTATCACTTTTAATTTAATTATGGCTATCATTACTGTCTCATATCTATGCTGTAACCCTGCGGCTTCCACAGTTTGGCCGAGACGTTGTTATTATAATATATTTAGAAAATAAAACATAATTTTATTTAATGGTGTATTCTTCTTTTCTAAACTGACAGATACTCCCAAAAAAAAATTACTTTATTCATATTGTGACGATATCATTGTCCTTTTACTTATGGCATCTTTTATTGTCGTTATTATTTTATTTACAGAGTGAGGTAGATCAGTGAGTAAGTTACTGTACTCCTATCTCCCGTGCCCGTGTTGGAGTCCGACTGTATCACATAATTATTTATTCTGTTAAATCAGCCAAGGATAAACCATGGTTTCGGGAGACCCTCCCTTCCGGGGCCACCCAAGCCATAAAGAGGGTAACGTTAGTTGGAAAACCTGGCGGTTGAGAGTGATCATTTTAATTCTCGGTGGCCGACAGTACTAAGGCGTCACTTTAGCAACATCAAGTCTGTTGCGACGCCGATTCGAATCCGCCCTGGGCGGGTTGAAAATTATTTTGTGATGAACCCACGGAATGACCTTGACCTTCCCATTCTGGTTAAATAACCTGTCCTGTTGGCTTACTATGAGCAGAAAAGGACATTAAACACACGCAAAAAAAAAAAGTTGGTCGAAATCTTGGCCAAATGGCAATCTTGTACAACCGTTGGCAGGGAAACAGCATGGTTCTTACTAAGTGCTGAACCCTAGACCCTTCATGGGTTTTAGTGGTGCAGGATTTTTTTTTTTATTAATTTATTTATTACATCATTAATCTTATTCGTTGTGTACAATAAATAATACCTTGCTCTTACAACCATAGAAATAATAGGTACTCTGAAAAAAGTAAATACTGTACATAAAACATGTGATATGATAGTGTTACACTTCCACAAACACTGTCTTTGTTTTCATTAACTTTCATTAATAATAATGAAAGGGACATAGCGTTCAAAATACATTTATGTGATGGATTCAAATTGAACTTTAGGGTTGAGTCATGCTTAACAATAATTCTTATTTCTTATGTAATTAGAACCGGGATTATAGATTGACAGACGATGGTCTTATCTTAATATCAACGGGACGAAGACTAAGACCGAATTGGGGGCGGGTAATATAAAACCTTTATCTAGAGGTTTCCGGATCATTTGTCCCTTTTATTAACCCGAGGCTAGGAGCAATTAGTGGTTGAGGCCCAGCCAACTAAAAGAAGAGATATTTTATTCCCGCTTATTTGCCCTAATAATTTAAAGCCTCCCTATTTCTGATTACAGCTTATAACCTGCAATTTGAGGCCCTTTGGTGCCTCGCCAACAACTGTTTTCTTTCCTCCCTGCCTTTTGTTCTATTTCGCTTCCCTATAATTAACACGAAAACAAAATAATTAACGCCCGAGTTTTTTTTAGGATAAAAAGATTTTTGGGTTAATTATGCTAAAACAAAAAGTCCAAAGTCCTTTTTCATAATCTTGCATTTTGGAAATATTACACCTTAATGGAAACAACTTATTAATGTCGGCAGTTTAAGTATTAAATTATTAAGAACGCATTGTAGTAGCATTGAATTATCACATTATAATTTAATTCTCCAAGTTAATGTGATTTTTTACCCTTAGAATCAGCATTACTTTTTTTGTATCTTAAAAAATTGTTTAGTCTTTTATTTAAAGATTGATAATAGGTCTACTATGGGTGGGTAGGGGAAGGGGAGAGGTTCAGCAGTGGAAATAGTCCAAATATATATATATATATATATATATATATATATATATATATATATATATATATATATATATATATATATATATATATAATTTTGGAATCATTGTGGAAGCGAAATTTATTTTCCGGGGAAAAAATAAATAAAATCATATTTATTTTGTTCATTTGTGAATGTCTCTACGCTTAATATTTAATTAAAATATCTTAATTTTAACGCCCAACTGCTTCTTATGGATTTTCATTGGGATTTTCCTCATTTAACAAACTTACCCAGTACCACAAATTTAGATTGCACATTTCATAAATGGCTAACAAAGTGGTTTGGCATTTTGAGATTATGCCACCTGGGTAAGATTACAATGCTCAAGGAAACTCAAAAGAACGAATTTTCAAAGTAAATTATGTAAATTATTAGGGTAACATTCATGAAATAGGGGATTTTTAAGACAGTACTAAAACTTGATAAACTGCCATTATATCAATAATGTTTATGTTATATATTTTATTATAATTTTTTTCTAGTTCTCCTTAATAACATAATATTACAATATTAGTCCTTTAATAAATTTATTTATTTATACAAAAGTAACTAAAAATATTACAGCATGGTTAAGGACAGGAAAAAACTAACTTTAACAAATATATATTTTTTTTTACTGTTTTGCTTGAATGTTAGAATTCATTTATTTAGTGCAAATTTATTGTAATTTTATTTCCTCTATCTATAAAATTTAAAATCATCTCCAAAGTTACGGAGAAAAAATTAAAAATTAACTGAAGCCATGTATGCATTAATTAATAATGAATTAATCATGATAATTCCGAGGAATCACTGAATTAACACAGACTAAAAGAAGAGCAAAATAAAACTTCACAAGATTAAAACTGAATCATATTACAATGGTTTTAGGTGTATAACAGAAAGCCAACACAAATTCTTGAGAGGGATGAAGAAAAAAGATAATGTATTGACCAAATTAAAATGGTAATCGCTAGCTTCTCCTTTGTAAGTAAGTTGTAAGAAGATGATAAGTTGTCTAAGGAGAGGGAGGGGGGAGAGGGGAGAGAGGATTTCATCCTGTTGGAGAAATGAAAAGAAAACAATGCATTAGACTTTTAAATGCAAAGCCTGAAGGAGCCTGCGGGTGCGGATTGATCCAAGCATATATCAATAGGGCTGCCTCCAGGCACTGTCATCTCCCAACTTATCCAATACCGAATCTCAATCCATCCCTCATACAGAGTATATAATGTATAATTTATGATTGGTATAATAATAAATAAATAATAAATATCGTATATTACGTATATATGCCTTTAGCGAATCAGTTTCCATGTGACAGTGCCAGTAGAGCTATGATCATAAATTATTTCCTAAAACTTCGGAATGTTAGCTATTTAAATTCAACCGAACTCATTGGCTCCTCTTAAAGATTTAAATTATGATTATTAATTTGCGCAACATTCCTACATTATCCTCGATGACTTCATGTATAGAATTTTGTCCTTTGTTTATCCTCAGGCCTAGTTGTATTGTATTTCGAATTCTTCGATCGATCCTGCCAGAGCTGGAAATGTGCCGGCGCTGATAAGAATATCATCGGCATACGCAAGGCATTGTGTCAGGCGATTATAAATTGTTCCACCAAAAGATTTAAATATGATCGTAAGAAAAAAAAATATAATAAAAAGCACCATTAGTACAACACCATGCAGAAAAATATCATGCATTTGATTATGAAAATGTTAAAACTCTTTACAATGAAAAGAATATTTTCGGAAAAAAAATTATTAGGGGTCATTAGTATAACCTAAAATGCAATACATTTTAAAATAGTTTCAAGAAATAGTAATATAACGTATGCGGAATCACCAAATAAACTGAACAGATAATATCCTACACTATTTCTATATTTTACAAACAAAAATAATTTTTAAAAAAATCTCCAAATAGTGCTCTATAAGATTCTTTTTCATTTTCAGTTAAATGAATACGATGATAGTTAAGTATGCCTGCCATTCAGGAAGTAATAGAGTTTGTTTTAAATAGTATACTAAGAAATGGAGAGCAAGGTAAAATAAAAATAGTTTTTCGAAATTTTAATCAATGTGAATAAAATAAATATTGCCCAATTATTAATTTAAAATTTGATTTATTATTTTTAATAATTTGTTAAGTATATGTTTTTTTTTATTTATTTAATTTTTTTATTAAAGCTTTTTAGAGATACTATGTCACCAATAAGGAAAGAACTAAACTTAACGCGTGAAAAAGATAATTAGAAAATTCAGAACAATTTAATTAGTATGTTTAATAATATTTTATATTTTGACGTAGGTGGCACAAAATACTGAGTTTGAAAATGACCAATAATTGTGTTATAAAAAAAAAAAGACCGTAACTTAACACAAAATAAAATAATGCCAATGTAAAAAGTTTTTATTAATAAATAAAAAAATGCGGGATGAAATTGGTCCAATCGTATCTTAATCTTACTGATTAATTTAATAAAATAAATAAGAATTCCATTTAATATAATAAAGTTGTTGACCACAAAGTGTTTAACTTAACAGGAAAAAAATTAATATTAACAATAGAAAAGGTAGTTGAGTTAGAACATATTTTTTTTTTTAATTTCTTAAGCAAATGATAAGAAGGATTTGAACAAACACGAAAAGAGGACACAAATGCTCTGGGGTTGGAACATAAACTTTTTAGAGTTTGCCTCCATCCTCAGGCTAGTGACTTTTTATTGCAGCTTTGAACAGCCCAAGGCTTAGCTTATCTGCCTCCTTTACAATTATTATTAGAAGCTTGAAAAAATCTCAGCTATTAAAGTACGATCTATAATAATTCACTCTCCAGTCGAGACAAGGCATAAACTGGAACTTAATGACCAAAAAATAAAACTTTTTTAATGTGTTTGTTTAATTAGGATCGGTAGAGGTAATTTCTATCTTTTTTTCTTTTTTTGCTTACTGTTTCTTTTCTCGACTTTACTATAACAAATTAAAGTTTCAAATATATATTTAAATTTTGATGAATAAAGGTTTTTCGATTTCTTTTTTTATTCTTAGCAATTCTAAAAATTTAGCTTTACGTAAATAAGTTTATAAAACAACACCGATAAAATCTGTACTGAATTTTCTGTTAACAGAAAATTGTGAGATTTTCAGGTGAAGGAATCGGCAAAAATACTTTGGGTAAATCAATAGGAAATTGTTGAACTATTTCATCTTAAGGTTTTAAAACAGACACTTTTATTAAGAAAGCCTACGCCTTAGACTCTTTACGTGCTATTACTGTTATTGATTTATTATATTATTTATCAAGCAATATAATAATAAAAAGGAATACATAGTACTCTTATAGAATATTATTGTGTATAATTATCGAAGAAAGATTACATAGTAAGTCTTTTCAGTCTGCTAGGGAAATATGGGTTTATTGCAGTGCTGACAACAAAATATATTATCAGTCTAACAATGAAAATAAATTAATTTTTCTCTCTTTCAGTGCATAAATAATATAATAACAAACGAAAAATAAAATTCATTCATCATAAAATGTAAATAAAAATTATGTTATAATTCACATTTATTAAGATAAATGAGAAGTATGAATTTTTTTTATGTTGAGACGAAAGATCATCGTAATTGGTCCTCTGGTTGTTAATTTTAATCTGGAGCCCACACGATCAATATTATTAAGTCAATATTGTTGAAGGTGGTGGTATATTGAAGGTGCCCCTCATACGAGTCAATAATATTGTGTCAATATCATGTCTGTTACAATCTTAGCCGGAATTCGTTTTTTCTTCTTTAATTGAAATAATGAAATTTCGTTTTTTTTAATTTGTTTTTTGGGGATTTAGCAACAGTTTTATTCTACAAAAATACAATATTAATTTTACATATCAATAGAATCATTATTTAATTTAAAACGAGATATTTTTACATTATAACATAGTTTTAATTTTTTTTTCTTTTCTACAGGCAGTTTTTTTATCCGAATTCGTAGAATAATAAAATGGCGGCGAAGATTTCTGAGAACTTTTTCCAACAAAAAGAAATCTGTCAAGTTCCAATTATTATTAAACTTATATTTTTACTGGCACAACTAAAATTAAGATTTGAAACTTCCACTTACCAACTGAAACCTATTATCTGTTTAAAGTATACTGAAAAATAACATGGAGATCCTAACTTACGTAAAATAGCTGTGGTTGACATGCCAGATTAAAAATATTAAGAGTAAAAGACTAAAAACGACTTTTTTGCTCAACAGTTCTAAAAGTCGAATATATATATACTATATTGTGTATTAATTAATATAATTCATATTATAAATGCACCTATACCGCTATAAGCCATGTAGGATACCAGGCTTCAGCGGTTTGTTAGGATGTACAATGTGTTATACAAGCATTGGTCAACATCCATGTTCAATCGCCATATGTATCCTCTAGCCCAGTGGGTACTCGCTTCACAGAGGCTCGATATCCTCGGCTGATATTACAGAAAATATTTTCTAACCAAAGCCTGACTCGAACCTGAACGTATGAGTTAATAATTCAGTGAGTAACACACTGAGTTACACAACTCCTTCATGTAAAAACGCAGATATAATATTCAATATGATATAGAAATTGTTTTTCTTCTTTCAGTTCTAGGACTGAGTACGTCTACCTAATGCATGGCACACACAATAAATAATTAAGTCATGTTGATAACTTTTCGCTGGCATCGAAAATGGCCAACTGGAATAAGAAAGAGGAAAAGGAAAGAGAAAATAGGAAAAAGTGGAAGACAGAGAGAAGGGGAGAACAATATCTAGGGCTATAAGCTAGAAGGGAGGGTATTGGTTCATTTATTTCCAGGGAGGGAGGGCGCGTGAAACTGATTCCAGCCAGAGTCATTACCCTTGTGCCCCTCCAACCCAGGGACTAATTTAAAACTGACAGGAGATCTCCTTAGAATTCCCAACTCGTCAACCACCTCTGGAGGATTGGTACCAGGGCGGGGTAAATTTAAAGGTGTAATTCCACCACAGCGTTCCATCCCCAGGTGAGAAAATTGAATAAATTGTCCCTTATCAAAGGGACCGCTTCCTCCATGGAGGAAAATAATTTTTGAAATCGCCTAGGCCCGCCCTAAATGGGAATTAACCCTCAGTAAACCTGACTCGGAGCGTTTATCATATAGGATGTATTGCCCATTTAAACCCATTCCCATTTTTTATACTTTCTTTCAGGCTAAATTGGCTAGCGGTTTCAAAGGGGAGTCCTCGATTAGAGTTTCGTCCCTTTAGCTTTGTGCATGAGGGATTTTTCATTTTCAACATTTTAATCTTATACGAGTATATTCATTCTTCCGTTAAATTAATTCACTATTTCCTAGAAATTTATGAATGCACCTATAAAATATTATGATTTAGTTGAAAATTCTGGGCCAGTCCCCCAGTTCTGTTTTCATTTTTCAGCAACAACAAATAATCTAATTTAGTGGTGACGCTCTCACATTTAGAACATACACCAAGGTCTAGAAGAGGAACATAAAGCGAATTATGAAAATATTGTCTAATATATGAACAATACATAACACATAACTTAATAATTAGAATGACATGAAAAAGAATAACATAAGGCCCAATTAACACGAAAAAATAAAGACAACAACAAAAAATACAAAGTTAGCACAAAGACAATTATATTCACTTTTTGCAATTATTTCAATATTAAAATTTCGCAATTGAACTCTTATTATTACCTACTTAACGTAGATCAAAAAACACTTCATAGGTATACATTACAACTAATAAGACTTAAATCTTATTTTAGAAAGTTCTGATTTTAGAATCTTCAAATTTTTCTAACCTAAAGCATCAAAGCAACAAAACATTACATCCCTACCAAGCAACAGCTAACAAACACATGTAAACCCATTGAAAACTCTTCCAAGCAAAGTTAAAAGGTGACCTTGACAACACCCACCGGGGGCTAAAAAAGAGCTGGATGAGGGACCTACTTGGCTGAATCATAAGTTAACAAGCCAGGTATGGGTACTATTCCCCATTAGGCCATTTATTTTATTTAATGACAGCTCAGATTTACCGACTGAGAAATACATTCAAAATAATACCAATATAAAATACAAAACGCCTTTGAAAAACCGTCAATACCGTTTGCACAAATTCAAGTAAAAAAATAAATAAATATAGATAATGATTGTTCACACCGATAAAGCTTCATCTCCAAATTATAATTTTAAGGAATACAAAAAACATGCACAGAAAAAAATTAAAAATTACTTAAGCAAACAAAAAATTAATGACTGTTAAATAATAGCAACACTAACAGTAATAATAAAACAAATTAAATAAATATACCTGATAAAACTGAAAAGACAACTGATAATTAGCCAATCATAAAAAAGAAATTAAATACATTTCCCACACCATACAGAAACCACACAGTATAACCTAATGAGTAAATTGTCTCAAAACTTGACCTCGAGTGACCAAGCGCTAATAGAAAAATTTATTACTGATCGACACTGTGAAAGGATGCCGAGAAGCCAAACAATGTGAGCTCAAGTTAAGGAGTTGACCCCAAAGTAAATTTTTTTTTTTTAAATAATAAAGAAATAATTCTTTAATACATAATTTAATTTTGAAATCATTCCGTTTCAAAGCCGAATCCTGAGCTTGCATTTACCCGCTTCACTACCGAACCAGGTCTGCGTAGTCTTTGTTTCATTAGCGTGCATCAGAATTTATTCTAAACTCATGCTTGTAGTGCACGCATTAAATTCTGCTACATAAGTGGCGGGTGATTAATTACAGCAATTAAGACCGTTCAACTTTCATCATTGAATAAGCTGAGAAAAATACGAGGAGATAAATTACTGTTTAACCAAAATGGTCCATTGCCCGGAGCCAGAGCAAACACTAGCCAATTGGCCGATGACCAAATATGTTCAACTGTTCTCTTCCCAAGACCTTATCGATTGCATTTGTGTAAATGTTAGAAATGGTTATAGTTTCCTAATTCAATAATAGTTATTCTCTACTAAAAAAAAAGGCCTTAAATGCATGATACAAATCAAGGAATATAAAAGTCAAGCATTGAAGAGTAGCATTTTATACACAAATATTAGGCACATAAAGAATGATTCAGTAAAAATATTACAGAGAATGACTTACAATCAGAGAATGAATTTCAATTTTTTTTAAAAATTTATGAGCAATAGATAGACGAAAAATTTAATAACTCTGACATTTCACAATGTATCTTCAACTGAGTTTTACATTTTAATTTATCTTATACGTTTAGTATAATACCAATATTAAATTAATAGTTTATAATAAAATATCTGATGTGGGCAACACATGACTTCTTGTACGCCTATTAAACTATAAATCGGTGCATCAAAAAGTGCTTCTGAATTTGGTTATTGGTTTCCGAAGATTGCAGTATCTTAAAAACGACACTCGGCGTCGCGACATCCATCTATTGACACACACATACTCTTGTTTCTAGAGGTCTCATTTCGTAATTAGTTTCCAATAGATTTCTTCGTGTTCCGTGACAACATTAGAACTGCCAATATTACTAAATAAAACATTGGAAATCGACAGTTTTGACATTTTAAGCGGAAAACCCCACTTAACTTATATCTCATCCACCTGCTGCAGACTTGTTCATCTCACAAATGGAGAGAAAAATCAGTATTTTACACTCAATTTTAACACTTAAAACAAGTAATAGAATTGGAGTGGAAACAAAATCGCGTTTGTAACCTTTATTATCGAACCATATAATTTCTGTATTTAATTTTAATATAATTTTTTATGTACGTTTAACCTTCAAGTAAAGTACTCTTTTAGGCTCACCAATTTTAACCAAAATCTAGTAAATACATTCATATTGATATAAAAGTCCTATTTAGCAAATTTGAGATATTTTGCATTATATTTTAATATAATTCTTTATGAAAGTCTAATATGACCTTCAAGTAAGATATCACTTCCAGTCTGCCAATGTTAACCAAAATTTATTATATTCTTTATATTAATATGTCAGTCTTATATACCAAATTTGAGAAGTTTTGCGTTATATTTTATGAAAATTGATAATTATATTGATGAAAATCAATAATGACCTTCAAGTAAAGTACCACTTACGGTAATCATATAGTAGCCAAAAAGGGAGGTTCACAACTAGATTTTTTAACCAACTTAAAAACAAAATTTTAACTTTCTACGGCTAACCGTTTTTGAGTTATGCGAGATACGCACGTACGCACAGACGTCACGATTAAACTAGTCAACATGGACTCAGGGATAGTCAAAATGGATATTTCCGTTGAAATCTGAAAACCGAAAATTACTTCCTTTGCTTCGTACAAGGAAGTAAAAAGATGAAATTCTGACTAGGAAGTACATTATTCAAAAGAAAAATTAGGTATGTAAAATTTTTAATTGAAGGAATGTACAATGTAAAAAAGTACATAAAAGGTAAAACATAAATTGTAAGTAATATAAATAAAACCCAAATCAAAACAATGAAAATAAAATCACAAAAATAAGCATATCATATAAAACTAAACAGACTTAAGATAACGAAAATAAGGTATACATGTAAAAGTAATGCATAAGTAAAATATTGTTATTCTTATATATATATATATACCAGTATTATTAATATATAAGACATAAAGCCAAGACATTATTACGCGTTAATACATTAATTTCCGTTGAAATCTGAAAACCGAAAATTACTTCCTTTGCTTCGTACAAGGAAGTAAAAAGATGAAATTCTGACTAGTACATTACTGAAGTACATTATTCAAAAGAAACATTAGATATGTAAAATTTTTAATTGAAGGAATGACATCGTGACGGTTGAAATGGGCTAAATAATGAACGAATTTCTAAAAGAATAATCTGCGCTGAACTGAAGGAAAACGTACGAGGGGAGGGGAGAGCGAGACGTAAAAGGGGTTCCGTGAATGTAGATGGATGTGCAGATGTCTCTTAGTGGTATCAGCATCGAACCACTTTTTTAAGAGTTACAAAATAAAGAAAACCAGCCTAAATGCAGCCACTGACGATCATTCCAAATTGAACGATTGAGTGGCGCGACTGGAGTGCGTAGAGTGAAGAAATCTTCTTGAAATAAATTTCTATCAGTGGGTAACGAGGAAGTGTGGAGTGGTTTAACATCAAGCCACTCCACACTTCCTCGTTACCCACAGATAGAAATTCATTAACGCAAAAGTACTAAAACAGTATTAACGTAATTTACAATAATCTCAGACCACAAATATTTCAATGTACAGACTAATTTAACTCTTGAGAATTAATGGGATATTAATAGTGCCTATACTAAAGCAAGAACATTAAATAATTTTATTTTAATTTACTCCACCCAAAAAAATTGAAAAATAGTGGTAATTTAAAGCATATTAGAAATTAGAAATCCACCAAACATGTTTATTTCCGTTTAATTAATATTTATCCTTTTGACATAATAAATGGTAAAAAAAAAATAAACAAAATTGTAAGTTATTCACATCGATATTTTTGTAACACATTTAATACAATCAGTATCGTAAATTTTAATTATACAGTATTTACTGACCAAAATTTATCATTATTATTAAAACCTGCCATCGGTCCATCGTTCCACTCCATCGGTTTGTCATTAGAGTTCGGTTGATGTGATTGGATACACATACGGTTGTTACACGTTCCATTGTTGGTTGGCATGGAGTGATTGTCAGTGAGCCTCTTAACGCTAAACAACACGGTTTCATTCATTTTCCAGACAGATAGGCTGAAATCGCTCTTATTAGATTATCATCGAGTCACCATAAGTGTGTGTATTTGTTTGTGTATATTCGATGTATTTACGAGGATATAAGTTTAATAAAAAAAGAAAAGTTCATGTTGCCTTCTTGAGAAGAATGAAAGTTTATATTTATGTTATAACCGATCTTGAGAGACTGTTCTACACAAGGAACAATGTATATACTGTTCCTTGTGCAGCAAGGAACGGGGGAAAGAGGACGCAATAAAGAGAAGTAACAATAAAGTTAGAGCCGATAAAGAATATTTATTATTAGTGGTCAACAATAAAGGACGGAGGTGGAAGGGCGGTAAGTCAGCGGCTATCTATGGAACCTTTATTCAGCCCTAAACTATAGCCGGAGTCGAACTTTATAGTCGCGGGGCAAGTCAAGCATCGCCCCACGAGTTATCTGCTACGGGTCTAAAGCTCTCATAACGACCTCAACTCAAAACGGCGACCAAGATAAAAGCTGTCTCCTCAAATAGAGAATAAGGATAAGGCTGTGTATATATTTTCCTTTATGGCCTTTTTAGATTCAGACTGATACCTCATATTGTCACCGGGCCAGCCCCAGGCTAGATCCTAAGCTATGATATCATTATTAGAATGTATGCTCTCCAAATCCACTCTGTATTTATGAGCATTTCCCGACAGAACAAGGCGAAAGTCTAAAATGGTATTTAATTCCTTTTTTGTTCAAAACTTTATTCAAAGTAATGTTAAAATAATAGTCGTTAAAATAAACGATTAAAACGTGAATAACATAAATGAAATCAAATAAGAACGAAGAGATGAAATATATTTAGCTCCTTCATGTACGAACCCCAACATGTGTGTGTGTGTGTTACAAATAAATTCAAATCGATAAATATCGTCGACTTGTAAGAAAAAGTTTAATTTTACAGAAGAAGTTTGTCTATTTAGTTTTGTTTCTGTACCTCAGCACACTGATAAAACATCAACAGTTAACTTTTTTTTTTGTTTTCTTCATTTCTCGATCATTTATTCATGAATGATGAATCAAATTGTGGCAGTTTATCATAAATAACAGTACAATCTTCTTAACAGTTTACTTATAAACTAAAAATAAAATAAAAAACTTTAATTACTAAACGAAAAATTGGATTCGAAAAAAAAAAAACGCTAGACACATATTGCATGTGTTAAAGTAAAAAATAATATTTATAACATAAATAATGATGTTTTCAATTATTCATAAGCAAAATATTGATACTTTTTAGCAATCTAACTGGCATAAGAAGAATATTATTAAAGCATTAAAGATAATTATTATTATCTTTATCAAGAATAATTATTAAATCTTTATGAAGTTACTTTCTAATCAAAATTGGATGAAAATCATTACGTTAACTTGTAAAATTATAATAGCTAAATTAAAATTTTTATTGAGGTAAATATTGAAACAAAAACTGACTGCTATTTTCAAAGAAATATACGTCGCTGAAAGCTGTTCAAGCATAAAAAAAGTAAATCCAAACTTTTTGTATAGTGGAAATCTTCTTCCAAGTGAACGATATCTTTATCGCTATTAATATGTAAAGAAAATAAAACTTACTCATCACAGGTTGCTATAAAAGAAGTAATTAATAGAGGTAATTTTTGCTCTGAAGAAAACTGCAGAAAGGATTGGAGTTGTAGTCAATGAGGAAAAAACGATATACACGTGTACAAATTTAATAGGCTGGGGACCAGCAGCCACTCGAATTAATATTCGGGAGCCAACCATTGAAGGAGTGACCTCTCAGGTGGACCAGATAATATTATGCAACAATAAGTCTATAGATATATAGCTGCAGCTAATAGATCCTAGTTAGGATTATAAGAATACCACTAAAGAAAAAAATGTTATCTCGGACTACGAAATTCCGCCTGTACAAGACCCTCATCAGACCGGCATTTGAATATAAATTTGAATACATGACCCTCACCAAGATCCAGGAATAAATCCTATTGAGATTTGAGCAATGAATTCTCAGATGAATCTTTTGTGCAACATGCATTAATAATTTCTGGAGGCAGAGAAACAGTTGGAAAATTATGCTTCGTTACGGCGATATGGATGGATAATGAAGTGGGAAGACTTCGCTGGGCCGGACATGTTACCAGGACGAGGCCAGAAGAGATTCCTCGAAAGCCGTTAGAAGAAAAACTATACGAAACAAGACCTGGATTACAGAGGCTAAGATGAACAGATTTCGTGGATGATGGCGTCAGAAAAATCCACGTCTTAAAAACTGGTCGTGAAAAAGAGATGAATGGCGGTTTGACCTGCAGAAGATCCTGGACTCATCCAGAATTAAGTAAGCAATTACTTTTTCGCTTACACCTGATTTAACTTAATTTCATAAATTAATACTCATAATAACCAGATATTTTTAAGTTGAGATAGTTTGCATTTTTCAGAAAGTTACATTATTTAAATTTAAGCTCCGCCCTCCAATTAACTTTCATTAGCATCCAGTACCAATAGGTATGCAGAGAGAAACGCTAGTATCTTCCGGAATCCTGCTTTCCTATAAATTATATCTATTGTATAAAAAAATAAAATAAGAATCAAAAAGAGGTTACAATTATAGAGAAATAAAGATTCCAAAATATTTACTATTAAAAACAATAATTTAAAAAATGCTACTTTAATTATATGTACTAATTAAGTAAACAATAAGGTAGAAATCTATTAGGGATTCAATTACATTAACTTTTCTTCTTAATGATAGATGAGTAATTTATATAAACATGATTGCGAATTGTATATTTAACTTTATTTTTTTTTTTACGCTTTTAACGTATGAGTATGTTTTTTTAACGTTACAGAGAATATAAGAATAATTTTAAAAAAACATGGCGTGCATTGAAGAAAACGATTTTCAAAGAGGGCAAGCCTGGAGGTAGACCTATCACTCCTGAGAGCAGCTTGGTGAATAAAAATCACAGACAGGGCTTCTCGCGATTTCTTATCCGCCTCGCAAGGGAGGTTAACAAATGGCTAGGCCAGGGAGAACCTTGAGAAAGCTTAAAAGATAATCTCATTTGTAAAAAATCCATAACTGAAAAGAAAACAGTTGATCCACTTTATGAATTATTCAACTCCAATAATCATTTATATCAATTTTTTTTTTATGGTTAATTTTTTCCCACTATATTTAAATTTTCATAGATCAGTTATCATTCCAATGTTTTTATTTTAAAAAAAAATTCAATCCACCATGTTTTTACTTCCTTATTTATAACTTATAAATTGATTTAAATAACATACTAGATTTTGGTCTAAATTAGAAAACCTGAAGTGTTACTTTACTTGAAGGTCATATTAGATTTTCGTCAATTATATTAAAATACAATGTAAAACATCTGAAATTTGGTAAATAGGACTTTTATATCGATATGAATGTATCTACTATATTTTGGTTAAAATTGGTCAGCCGAAAAGGGTACTTTACTTGAAGGTCATAATAAGCTTAAATCAAAAATTATATTTAAATTAAATACATAAATCATATGTTTCGGTAATAAAGGTTAAAATCGCAATTTGGTTTCCAATCCAATTAAACATTTTTATTACTTGTTTTAAGTGTTAAAATTTAGTGTAAAAAACTGGTTTTCCTGTCTATTTGTGTGTGTCAATATATGGATGTCGCGAAGCCGAAGGATTCTGGCAGCTGTACAAAGTGAATGTAGAACATTCGAGTAATGGAGCTTGTGAGAGAGTAAGGATATTGATGTTTAAAACATGTTTACATATGTAAAATTATTATTAACATGTAAGCCAACCCCCGATTAAATAATCTATGACCATGTTTTATCAAAATCAATGAAAAAATGTCTGCCAGATGCATCAAAAAAGCCCCGTTTCCTGAAAGTTGCAAACAGCAAGAACATAAATATTTATTCTCCCTTATGAACAAGGCATCAGGCAAACATACAGAGAGCAAATTTAATGCTAAAAGAGCAAGTGAGAGAAACGGAAGGTAGGGCTTTCAATAGAAAATTTAAACGTCCAGCCAGCGGTGGTCACACTTTATGGCTGGTTTATATCCCTTCGTCCTCAGCCCTTTGTGAATACACTAAGCACCATTCGCCAATGCTCAAGTTATCTGTCTACTCTAATAATAAATTCCTTTTTCTAGCTCTAACTCCCAAACCAGTGAATTTTTCAGCGAGCCGTAAATTAATACTCGCCTCCGACTTATGAGCTAAACCGAACAACATTGCTTGAGTATGTTCTTAATAAATTAGTAATGATGAAACTCATTTTTATGATTAACGTAGGAACAAGAATCAAAATTCAATCATAATTTTTTTTTTTTATCGTTTTAGTAATGACATCCTTGGATTCTTGGAATGAGAGTCTCTATAAATTAATATTTTACACTATTTTGGTTACAACCATTTCATATTCACTTTCTGGTAATTTGGAACGCCTAAGTTTATACAACTAATTGAGCCAAAAAAAATGGTTTTAATTAATAACACAACTAATCATACCCAAAATTTTGGATATAAAGCGTCGAGGACTTATAAAAATAGAGACTCATAGTGAGCAATACCATTACAGGACACATAGCTTTTAATACTCAATGAAAGGCGTAATCAACCTCTAATTTGATAGATGTTTTAATCTTAATATTGTAGTAAATATTATACAAAATCAATTTAAAGTATTTCCAATTAATCTCCATTATTAATTTATGTTAATAATTTAATATATGTATATGTATATATATATATATATATATATATATATATATATATATATATATATATATATATATATATATCCAGTGGTCACTCTATCAAGTTATAATGTTTTTTGCACAGAAATTATCCCAATAAAGAAGGGAAGGGATAAACAGACTAATATTTATCACGATTCTTCTTCCTAAACCGTTTCTTCCGGACGGAATCTGGATATTTAAAAAAAATAATTCATCATCCCCAGTACGTAAATTATTAAATACTGTTATATTTTCCACCAGTGTATTGACGATATAAACATTTAATGATGTCTGAATCTCCAACTGTGGAGTGTGTTAAGAAAAATAGGGCAAATAAAAAAAAAAATCATAAATAATCTGAATGAATTAAGACCTACCTTACCTAGTTGAAACAAAAGAAAGGATAGTGAAAAATTTAAACTGTTAAATAAAAATTAAACATATAATAAATGTTGCAGAAAAAAATATAAAGGCAGGCTGTTGCTATATCACCAATTTATTTATTTTGATGCAAATTTTCGGCCTACAAGCCATCCTCAGGCACCTCTGTAAAAGGCCCTTATATATATTTTTTTATATATAAAAGCATTCACCTAAATCAACAAACATATCTAAATGTTACAGTTTTCCTAAAATTTCCAAACATTTGATTTTCAAAATTCCGTTTAATCTTTAATCTTCCAATTATACAAATAAGTGTGGATCTGACTCTTCAAAGGGTTGTATAAATCTATAAAAATAATACAGTATTTGATGGCGAGTAAATGAAACAAAATAGTCCAAAACTATGCAATGGATTCCGAAGATTCGGCCACTTATAAGCCTTCTTCAGGACTACACTGAAAAAAAAATTCGAACCATTATGAGAATCTAATATATTGATACTAAAAAGTACATAAAAGGTAAAACATAAATTGTAAGTAATATAAATAAAACCCAAATCAAAACACAATAATAAGCAAATCATATAAAACTAAACAGACTTAAGATAACGAAAATAAGGTATACATGTAAAAGTAATGCATAAGTCAAATATTGTTATTCTTATATATATATATATATATATATATATATATATATATATATATATATATATATATATATATATATATATATATATATATATACCAGTATTATTAATATATAAGACATAAAGCCAAGACATTATTACGCGTTAATACATTAATACATTATTTCGCGTTTTATTTCAAATATCCCCTGATTGCCTATCTTCAAGATAAACAATTTGACATATTGCACAAAAGTAATCGAATTGACAATATTTTTCCATTCATTTTTTCCTTCGAAGTTTATATTATCTCTTGTCTAAAAAAAAATTTATTATCCAAATCAAACAAAGTTTCATGAAAAAAAGGTGGAAATTTAGTTTAAATTTCATTAATATGGTGATAGTAATGTATGCCAGTCAGGAAGTAATAATTTATTTATTTAATTTTTTTTTAATTTACGGAGAACAAGAAATGCTAAATCACCAAAAAAAGACAAACTGAAAATGAGGAAAAAAATAAATAAAAAAAGTTAAGAAATTTAGGACATATAAAATTATAACAAGTACTGCCTTTTATGTTTAAGAATATTTTATATTTTGACTCAGGTGACAGCAAATTGAGTTTGGAAATTGACAACAATTTTGTAAAAGAGGGCCAAAACATTACAAAATAAAATAATGACTTATTTCTTATTTATTATTAATTACTGAAAATAAATGTGGCATTAAGTGCTTCTATAATTTCTTAATATGTTTATATTGATTCATATTAGGTATAGATAAAATAAATACAGTTTAGGAAAATATAATATAATTATTTATTATATATGCCACTCAGGAAGTAATAATTTATTTATTTATTTTTTTTTAAGATACGGATAACAAGAAATGCTATGTCACCAAAAGAAAAGACAAACTGAAAATTCAAAAAAATAAAAATAAAAAATGTTAAGAAATTCAGAACATAGAAAATTATAACAAGTACTGCCTTTTATGTTTAAATACATTTTATATTTTGACTCAGGTGACAGAAAATTGAGTTGGGAAATTGACAACAATTTTGTAAAAGAGGGCCAAAACGTTACAAAATAAAATAATGACTTATTTCTTATTTATTATTAATTACTGAAAATAAATGTGGCATTAAGTGTTTCTATAATTTCTTAATATTGTTATATTGATTCGTATTAGGTATAGATAAAATAAATACAGTTTAGGAAAATATAATATAATTATTTTCAATACTCTGGAGATTTAATTTTGATTTTTAAAAATGATTTATCTACGGTTACTCCGCTACATCATTTTATAAGAGTTCTCAGTGAAATAACGCTCCAGATAGTAGCGATATGCTTTATTAAATTTTAATCTAAAACTGCTGAAGAGATGGGTATACAAAAAAAAGTGGAAAAAAAAAACAATATAGAAAAAGAATAGAAAATATAAAGAGATAAAGGTATAACAGGAGGGGAAGGAGAAAGGGAGAGATTGGTGTTATCTGTATTCGGGAGGGAGTGACGTTGTGTAGGACAATGCAGCCCAACGGTAAGGACTCACAGATTTGTTTATATCAAAACCCTTTCATTCTGACACCCTGTCCCAGTTTCTTTCCTTCCTTTTTACCAATCATATTATATTCCTGGCGCTATATAAGACTGATATAGAATAATTCGGAAAGGTTTAATAGTACCGAGAGCATATTATGTGAGGTACCAATTAGTTTATTAAATAAGATTAAATAATAAAAAATATATAAAAATAAATAACTGTTTATTGGTCAATTACCTATACAAGGAAGACCAGTTATACGGAGCCAACCACGCTTTACCACTAGGTTTATATCCCAACTCCAGGAAGGGTCAGGTACCCACTTAATAGTAAGCTAAGTGTGCCCCAGGAGGATCTGCGACCTGAGGGTCGCACACCCTCAGGCGGGTAAAACAGAATAAATAAATTATCGGCCACAGCAAGTGATCGTTTATTAAAGTTTATTCTTTTATTTTCCTTGAAATTAATTTACATAATTTTTTTTTTTAAATTAAAATCAATTTATTTTTGGTTCATCACTCCATTTTTAATAAAAAAAATTCAAAGTGGTTTTTAGATTAAAAATAATTTAAAAAACTGTAAATTATTACACAATGGCTAATTATTTGCAAATAATTATACATAAAACAAAAACAATGAAAAAATATCAATACCAAATTCAAAAATCAAAAAAATCGGTACAGTACTTTGGCGGGAACATCGTACAGCAAAGGACGGATTTTTTTAAAATTTATTCCATTATTTGATTCTACATTTCATAACACGTAAAACCTAAAATTTTGAAGAGGAATTAAATATTTTTTACATGGTCATAACAAAAGTTCATTATTGAAAATAAGAAACAAAAATTCAATCAATTTTCAAATCATATCACAACATTTAATAAAAACATAATTCTCTAAAAACAAATCAAAACTTTTTCTTTTAATAAACTTATTTTATAAACACTGTTTATATCTGTCAATTATTAACATAACCAAATGAAATTTTATAGAACAATTTTAAAAACAAATTATCATATCTGCTAAATCAGCAATCAAACATAAGTCAAAAAGTGTTCCAGAAATTTTCTTTTAGCACATTTTACTTGGGAAACATTTTGCTTGCCCAGTGACTCAATGGTAACTAGTAGTTTATGAAGCAAATTGTAAGTGATTCATGAATTAAATGAAAGGCAACTATCTCATAATAGGAGATAGTTATTATATAGTTATTATTTTATATATTTAAGATAGCTATTATATCTTTCTCCAATATATCGAACAAAACATGGTTGGTTATTAAATATATATGGTAATAAAAAACATCGGTCCAGAATATCAATGACTTCATGAAAAACCATCTCCAGCCACTGTCACAGGAATTAGTAGTCCTCCACAGCCTTACCAACTGAGCCCTCCCCCTGCCCCCCCTCACTACCATATAAATAAATAAAAAAATATAGAAAAATGCATTAATCTATTTTTATATTTAATAAAATAAAAATATAATAATATACAATATGTTACGTTTTTGTATTTATAGTTGAAAAGTTGACAAATTACAACTGAATAAAATATCTATTTCGAGATATTAATATAGATTTATTTCTCAGTTTTCTGGAGTTACATCTATATCCCGGAAAAACAATCAAGGGAATGTAGACAAATTTACTTAATCAAAAATTTTCTGACAATTCTGCATTACCAAGCAGAACCAATTACGCAATACCTCCGAGCTAATTTTAAGTTTTCCAGATCAAAGCCAAGATCTTTCGTGCCCTCTCTTGTGTTTTTCAACATCAGCCCATTCGACGAAATGATTATAGGAGTCACTAGCACTTTTTCCAGTTGATAAAGTAATTTTGACTCAAAGGCAAGTTCTTGGTGTTTTGCCTTAAGAGAATGTTTCCTGATATCGTACCGATAAAAATATGGGCTATGTTGTAGTATTAAAAATACAGATAGACCAGATTTGCTGGAGAGGCTTTAGGGTCATGGTAAAATTTATAAAAAAGGCTACAAAACACATAGAACTGATTCATCTTCTGCTTTTAGGACTACATCGACCAATATGCCAAATTTGTGACCCTTTAGAATAACAAGCATGAACAAAAAAATAATGATTATTTCTGGCCACAAGACATATTATATAATAAATAAAAAATCATAAGTATATACACCAAAGCAAAAATATATATATGAAGATTTTTTAATTACATTTTATTAACTATCCTCTTTTTTATCACATATAGTAGTACCAACATAAAAAAAGAAGAATTCATGTTCGTTGTAGGAATCTAGTTCGTTTGGTAAAGCAAGGACTAAAATTGCGTAGGGAAGAGGGAGGAGCCGCTAGGACAGGCCGTATAAATTAGGACTAATCTGGGATTAAAAAAAAGGAAAAAAAATCTGGGCGAGGCTTATCCTTTGAGCGCAATCAGATCCAGAGCGTTGAGTCTAACACGCAACCATGTCCCAGGTCTGATAACGCCTCAGTGTCTCCTTGGGTAATCCCTTCACTGCCCATCTCTTGGTCTTAACGGCCCCTCTTAACCACTAGTCTGAATTAGTCCAATTTACCAAATGGGTTAAAAAAAAAAGAAAAAAAAAAGGCTCATTATAACGAGCCATTAGCACTGAACTTACAATTAGACCCATTACAAAACTTGGGTACCAAAAATTAAACCTAAATTTCACTTCCTCAACTAAAGTTTGGGAGCCGGCGAGTCGGGCAAAAATTTGATTTAATAATATCTATAGTCCAGATCGATGATTGCTCAAAAGGGAGGGGGATGTAGAAGAGACCTTGGGGCATGGATTGACTTGAATTGACCTCAGGGCTTGGATTTGGACTAGTCAAATCCAAGAATGTTCCGATTAATTTTTTCGTATATGTTATATTTTAAGAAAGATGCTCTTAGGCATTATACGCTCTTTAAAGAGCAATAAAAAGAAAAGTACAGTCTAATATAGTATAGAGTAAAAAATTATTTTATTTTTCAAATTTGTTACTTTGATGATCGTATATTTCTTAATCTATAACAGCTGTAAAAATAAATAATAGGGTCATTCTTGTAGGAAATTTAATGATATTAAATTTATTAAATAAAATGTATTAAGCTACGATCAACAGTTTTCGAGATATAAACGAAAAACCGAAAAAAAATTACCTTCTCTCCTCTCTTAGCCTCTGCTCCAAGTTAAGGGGGTTTTAGTATGTTTACCTCTTAACTAGTCCAAACAAAGTCCTGAAGTCAATTTAGGCCGTCCCGTCTGCAACCTCCTCATTGACTAGCCTACTTGCTAAAACTTTGAGGATGGCTTCAAAAATACAACATCAATGGACTATAACTAACGTGACCAGATATTTTCTGCCCTAAAGCGAGACACCCTGTTTCTTTGTTGTGAGGGAAGGGAGGAGGAAAAGGAGGAGAAAGGGGAAAAGAAAAACGCCTATAGCCAGTTATCTTTTTGTATTACTTATGTAAAATCCGATTGCTATTTACTATTACATACAATATACATTTTTGTTTCATATCTCGTATACAAATAATAATAACAAATCTTATTTTTCAAAAAACCACAAATGCAATAAGCATTAAAAGAAAAACAAAAATGCATAATGGCAATGGAATTTCCGTCTGCTAGAGATCGATTTAAAATTAATAATTAGGTAGGTAAAGAATTAATACATAAGACAGAATTTATGCATACATAAAAATAAATTTATACATAAGAACAAAATATGCAAGAAAAACAAGCGATTATAATAACTAAAAAAATAGAAAAATTAGAAATTTGAAATGAACTAAATAATAAAACGTGTATAGAACTTTATAATGTAAATAAATAACTATGAAATAAAAATCATACAAAATATCTGATGTGGACAACACATGACTTCCTTGTACGCCTATTAAACTATAAATCGGTGGCTCAAAAAGTGATTCTGAATTTGGTTACTAGTTTCCGAAGATCGCAGTATCTCAAAAACAACACTCGGCTTCGCGACATCCATATATTGACACACACAAATAGGAGGGAAAACCAGTTTTTACACTAAATTTTAACACTTAAAACAAGTAATAAAAATGTTTAATTGGATTGGAAACCAAATTGCGATTTTAACCTTTATTACCGAAACATGTGATTTATGTATTTAATTTAAATATAATTTTTGATGTAAGCTTATTATGACCTTCAAGTAAAGTACCCTTTTCGGCTCACCAATTTTAACCAAAATATAGTAAATACATTCACATCAATATAAAAGTCATATTTACCAAATTTCAACTTCCTACGGCTAACCATTTTTGAGTTATGCGAAATACGAACGAACGTACGTACAGACGCCACGACGAAACTAGTCAAATATAGGATTCAGGGATGGTCAAAATGGATATTTCCGTTGAAATCTGAAAACCGAAAATTTTCGCGATTACAATAGGTACTTCCTTTACTTCGTACAAGGAAGTAAAAAGAATTTAAAAAAATTAATACAATAAAAGGAATATAAACTGATGAAAAAGTTAAAATAAGTTTGTAAAAATATAAAGAATTTATACATAAGACCAAAATTAACTAGAAAAACTAGCTATTATAACAACTAGAAAATGTGGCCTGACATTTATGTTAAGATGGGCAGTATTGTTTGAGCAGTTTCAATTAGCTGAATTATTACGTGTCCCACGGCAAAACCTTGGGACACCGGGACACATTGCCTGAAAGTGAGACTGTCCCGACAAAAGTGGTCATTGACCATAACTGAAACATGTATCCTAGTAATTAGCAATAATGCATTAGACATAAACAAAAACTATCTTTAGAGCGTTGGGTAACTACTGGAAGGAAATTCGTTCAGCAATTATAAATAAAATAAAAATATTAAAATTAATTACAATCTTAACTATAAAAATCTGCTAAGATTTTTGAAAAAATAATGATTTCCACTAAAAACTTCTGAATAGATGTTTAGTCAGCATAATAAGGAAAATTATTTGTTTACTTAATTTAATTACATTTGTTTAAATAAATTAAAATTAATTATTGCTAGAGTTTACAAGTAGTTGATGAAGCAAGTTTGTAAAACGCTCCATATTTGTCCATTTGTTGGAATATGAATTCTACAACTGTGCGATTGGATTTAAAACAAGTTTCCAGAGAGGGTAGAGAAATATTTAGATTAATCGCTTCTTGAAGAGTAGTCCCCGGGGGTAAGTGGAGGTAAAGGCCAGCTCTAAATATTTCAGCAGGGACCTCACTGGCATAGCAATGTCACCTCTGCCCTCGTCCAAGACCTCACTCACTTCAACTATACCTCATTATTTATTTACTGTCAGGCCATTTTGTTCTCGATTACAGCTTGATAGAAATTATAACTTAAACGAACTTTTATTAAGACTACATTGCAACATTTAACTAACTGAACAAAAATATAATAGGAATAATAACTATAATAGTAATTGAAGCTAATACGCAAAGCAACAAGAATATATAAAAAGTACAAAAGGATATTTGACGATTTTTATTAAAGCTTCTTTAAAGTTAGAGCATTAAATAAAATTGATTGATCACACTTTAGAGGCATGCTATGTTCTCTAACGATTGAATCTTTCTCATTCAAATATATTATTTTAAGGTACACACCCAGGCCAATAAATTCCATGATTGACCCCGGATTTTTTTTTTCCTGAGATAAGAGGTACACTTGGAATGAGAAATAAATTGTAACTGATAAAGCGATTTTCTCAAAAGGCATTAATTTTTAAAGTTTGGCCGTTGTATTAACTCGCAAAGAAATGTAAACAAAAGTATAGTTTTAGGAATCATTATAATCTAAGGTTAGTTAAAAATACCGTGTTGTAGACAACTCTTAACAAAATATTTTTATTTTTGTCCATTATCGAAGCCCTGTGCAGCGCGACAAAATCTACTTTCGTACCCTCTCGACTGTTACTTCAAATTCATAGCTGATCCGTGGGTCAATTGATCCAAAAATAGGTGCGTTGAACCAGGAGACGTGTGGGGTGTGATTTCCTATCTATTTTTGAACGTAGAATCAAGAGTACCCTATCTCAATACGGAGCCGAAATATTGCGAAACTCGGAATTATCGTCGGCCTAATATATTTACCCACTTTTCGTAGGCAAATGAAATCGCCCAACGAACCCGTAATATAGTTTGGTCCAATGAGTACACTTGATTTTTCATATAGTTTTGAGGCAAAAAAATCTGCAAAATTTTTGTCGGACAATCGGGGTTTCGCCCAACTGTGCGGTGCTGCTTTTGACTTGAATAATGCTTGTGCGGGTCCAACACGCTCAACTGTACCACCTGTTTCAACAATAAATCTAGAAAATTTGTTTTTTGAGTTACAATAGCATAGAGAATCTTACTACACAGGTAAAATCAATGATGAACCATTAACGACACCCAATTTGAATAATGAAAACTTTTCACGTTATTATTTTCAAATACATAACTCGTACAGTTCGCTCTGACGAATGATGTTTAAATGCATAAGAAACTACACCTTCGGTTTAAGAATTCTTGTCCCATTTAATGGAATGGAATTGGTTAATACTGAGGATCACAATATATACATTCAAATCATTGTAACCCCGTAAAAATCAATTGATTTTTTTTTTTAAGAAAAAGGTAATCTTTATTTTAATGTCATGGGCACTGGCGGCATTTATTCAATATAACTATTTATTTTTTCATTTCATCCCTTGTATAACATTTTATTAAATTTATTGCTAAACAATTATAAATGTTTTTTTACATTTACATAATATGCGAAATAAGTAGAAGAGTTATATAAATTTGAAACTTAATTATACTAAAATTTTGAAATGTAACTCGATCTGGGTTGTGTGGTTTTCATTTAAAAAAGCTATGTATTATCCTATTAGTAATATTGACAGTCAGATATTATCTTCTGTCAAGATAATCACATCCAGTGGTGGAACATTTAGAGTGCCTTATTAACAGCCTATTATTTATTGCAACGACATTTTATTTTACTAGAGAACGCAAAACAATTTTTATCACATTATTAATTATTAAAAATTTATTATTTATAGAAACCTCATTTTTATAGTAACTTTTCAAACTGGAATTAATTATGTAATATTCTTAATATATGCGTAGATATACATATATAAAACAAATAAAATGAAAGAGCCTTGATTGTCTTAAGGGTTTCATAGTTTTATTTTGCCTCATATCAATTTTAGACTGAAGTAATTCTTGTCGGTCCACCTGCTGCTAGAATAAGAAAAGATATTAAAGTGGCTTGTAGCTTGTTGGCATGCACATATCTTCCCTATAAGATAAAAAAAAAATGGGGATGGAGATTGAAGATGTGGAGGGTGGGAGTGGATGAAAGAAGGAACCGGTTGGAGACACCTGCTGCCCCCTGGAGGATATTGCAGTTGACAACTTGGAGCTATAACACTTAAATATATGGTAAGAGTTCATACTCTTCCAGGGTAACAGCTCATTTCTCCAGGTCGTCCTTCTTTGTCTGCCTTAAAGTATTTTTGAACCTGAGATACGATATATTTAGATAACAAGTTACTTAAGTGATTAAGTTACAAAAATTAACGAAAATGTGCGAATATTATTGAAGTTAAAAATCTAATTAGTAATGTAAAGTAATTTTTTAATTATAAGTTCTCCAATAAATAATGTTATAGGGAGTTAATGAATTGCTGTTTGAATAACTTCTAATGTTTACAGTCAAAATAAATTTTGAAGTAAAAATCTGGTACGGTGCACAGCTTTCACTTATCAACCTTCAATAAATTTTTAAATTTTTTATTCACATTCTACGAAAATTTCATTTAGATTCCATGGAAACATTTAATTTATATAAAATAGCATAAAAGTATAAATTATTAACTACAATCACTTTAAAGTTTGTGTTATTTGTCACTCTCCACTAACTTCTATGACTTTATAAGTTATATATCATTATTTTTGAAATCCATAGCTTTCCAGTGTTATATTTTACATCTAAAATAACTACTCTTATTTCCGGAACATTGTTTTCAATGAGCAAAAATATGTCTCCTTTAATTAATTATTAAATTCCTTCATAGTTTATATTTATCAATTTTTTATTAATACTGACAATGGGAGACGGTAACTAATATCAAATAAACAAAATGAATGGCACATTTTTAAGACATTTTTACATTAACATTTTTAGCACATTTTTAAGAAAGCTATTGAAATTCGGCATTTAAGCCCTATTTTAACGAGGATAAGACATATCTAATACTAACGAACATTTAAATGCACATTAATGTAAAGAGTTTGATTAAAATCGTTAAAAGCTCTTTTTCAGAAAATTGTATAAATGTGTAAAATTGATAATATTACGTGGCACATCCCGGAAGTCGATTTTGGCGAAAAAGTTGCAGTATCCCCGGTTACATGCAATAAATACTTAATTTCAATTTCGTACAACTTTTCGTTTTGCAGTTGGACTTATCATATGCACACACCATTTTGCAAGACTAACAAGGAGATGGCACAGTCACTATACACGGCCTTATTTAGGATATCTTAGTAAATTGAAATTTAATTTGAAAATTTAAGGTCGGGTTTAAGGTGTTACAAGCGCTATAAAACATTAATTGTGATCCGGAAACAGTAAATTTTACAGTTATAATTATAATAGTAATAATTGAGTTTTATAGCGATTTCAGTGCTGTATTGAATTATATATATATATATATATATATATATATATATATATATATATATATATATACATACTGACTCTACAACACTATTTCTCTACGGAGTGAAGCATATTAACCGATTTTTGTTTATACAAAACTGGTGTCAGAATTGGTGTTAGCACCCTGAAAACCCTCTATTTCAAATTTTCGGGTAAATCTAAAAATAATTTTCTTTTTTACTAAAACTTTCGCCCTTCAAAATCTTTTTCAAGATTTAAAAATTGCTCAAAAATCATAGGAACCCTATGAACGATTCAAACCAAATTTGGTTCGTTTGTAAAGGTTCTTAATCTACGCCGTTTGCTTTAACTGTGATTTCCCTACATGATATAGAACCAACGTTATCCGGGAAAAAAAAAAACTAAATTTTGTTTATATACAATTTACATACAGTTTACAATTATATTTTGTTATCACAATTTTTTAACTATGACGAGATCCGGATCTTCAAATCGAAATCTAATTTCGTGGTTTACAAAATTTTAATCACCTCGTAACTTAATTTTTTTTCGGTTATATTATCAACATAAAGGTTTTTCGGTGCACTGAATCAAAATTTTCCATAAATTGCGAAAAATCCAGAAGGCTAGTTTACCCGATAATCTAAACTTTTTTTAATTTGCTGACCAAAAAGCAACCATTTTTTTAAATTTTTATTTTAGTTTACACTAAAAACAAATGTTTTGGTGGAAAATATACGTCGATATCATAACTCAAACTCGAGTTAAAAATAAAGCAGTTTCAATATGTTCCGTTTTTTTTTTGTCCCAAGGGCCTATTGGAACGAACGCTGACACACATGTCAAATATTTTTGTATATAGAATCACCAACAAAAATTTGCGTTAAATCGATGACCCATTGCCTGTGACCTCCCGTTAGCTATTTTATCTACGTTGAAAAAGCGGATTAGATATTTTTCACAATTGCAATACTTTCCATTGATGTGAAACTAAAAATTTAAAATGATAGGTGAAATATAAAATAAAAAAGAGTCCTTTTGTAGCATTGAAATGCTATAACAGTCTAGTGTAGGTGTTTTCATAAAAGATTTTTTAATTGATAAAGTATTTACGTACGGCAAATGGACATATTTTTAAATAAAATTTTCAAACACCTGGCTTTTTTTTTTATATATGTATCATACAGTAAGTTAAATTAGATCCATTATTTAAAATACATATTACATTTAAAAAAAAAAAAATTCTTATTCAATTTAAAATTTAGTCATGTTTAATGACCATTAAATATCATATTACAGTATGGTCTGATGATGTGGTAAAATCCTAAAACGTTGATAATTTATTGATATGATTGTCAATAAAAATAAAAAATGGAAAAACTTTGCTTTTCACTATCTTTTTACTGGTTAAAATCAAAGGTTTCTATTCAGAAATATCCACCACAAAATAACTTTTACTGACTACTTTTGAAATAATACAAAGTTGAGGGCCTAAAAAAACATCAAGATAGTAAGGAAGCAGTTTCCGATTGGCTAAATTTAGAAATGACACTAAACAGAGTTCCTTAAATATCCTCATTCCTATGCTCCTGCTAGTTCTCTAACAATGGATAAAATGTTTTTTATCATGACCAGTTTTCTCATGTATTTCACTTTTATGGCGAAGTAACAGATAATATTATTATATAATATATTATTTTCGGATTTAGGGCTACAAAAACTATTCCGATCATTGGTACAAAAATCATGTCGGCCTGTGCTAAGAATAATTCCGTTACATACATAAATTACGGTTTATTCTAGAGCATACATTTTTCAAAGTTCTGATCTTTAATTTTTATAAGTTAAGTTCTAAATCTAAGAACTTAAATTTTTTATTTATCTTGTTTTTTTCTTATTTTGTTATTATTTAATTTATCTGTCTATTATTTTCATTTGCGATATGCATATTTAAAAAAAAAAAATTATTTTTCACTTTGTATATTGTTAAAAGTCAATTAAATAATTGCAAATCTGTTTAGTTTTATACTTCTATATTAAGTATAATATGGATGCTTAACATTAAAACTAGATTGATTAGCAAAGCTTTAACTGATTCCAATGTAAATAAATCGTATTTCAAGTTAACATAGTCTTGTTCCAAACCCACGATATATGAAAATATACATAAGTTATGAATGGATACATAAAAAACTTTTATATCAGAAAAATTCAGTAAATTTTGGTGTAAAATAAATTGATAAAATAAAATAAATTAGCTTTGTTAAAAATCTTTTTTTTTTTTTTTTTTTTTTACATGAAAGAAGGATTTGCGGCTTCATTCATTCTTGTTTCGAAAAATATCATACACTAAGTTATTTCTATAAGCATTTAATAGTTAATAATTATTATTATTATTATTATATAATTTAATAATTATATTGACTTTTTTTGAAAAAGGTGTAAGCACCATTTAGCAAATTTTACTGGAAACACATCAAACGATTTTCTCCAAATAACTATATATATATTTTTTTAGTTTTATTCTTTATTGTATAGAGTAGTTTATTAACAAAACCTTTACTGGCAAAACCTTTATAATTACAATATATTTTAAAAGATTCTTTCACTGGTTAAGGCCAGACTGACGACTGAGAGTCGTTAGTATTTGGTGCTTACGTCATCAATATTAGATTTTTAGATCATTTCCAATTTTTTTCTCGATATATCGTGAGCGAGAATCGATAGAGGTGGTGTTTACGTCACAAAATCAATCACGAAAATTTCGATTTTTTGACGCTTAAGCCTTTTTCAAAAAACGACGTCGATAAATAAAATGCTGCAATTTTATAATTTTTTTTTTCTCGAAAGTAATTTTGATATTGCGACCACACGCAAGTCCGAAAGCCGCTCCAACTCATTTAGAGAGCACTTATTGGAGGAATCGCCAGAAGAGAGGGCTGCAACAGATTACACGAACGAGGGCTGTAGGTGACCATAACTGGCCGGTGATTTCCCGCAGTATTTGTCGGCCGTTGCCGTGCCATATTTCGACGGTAATTAACAGACTGAGCCCGGTTGGGATCCATAAATTCAGCTGGCAATAATTACTTCACGGCTGAGGCTAGTCACGTGATCACCGCCCCTGGTTATACATGTCTCGCCTGATCGATACCACGGATTCACCACTAGTTGATTAGAATTTATTGGCTTACTTTCTTTTTTTTGTGTGTATATATATATATATATATATATATATATATATATATATATATATATTAATTAAGTTTAATACGTAAAGTATGCAATGACAAGAAACAACTTGTTTATAATTTATAACCAGGACCTAAAGAACTCTCTCGTCCTCATGTGTGATATATTGTTTCTATAAAGCCGATTTTTTCAATAAAACTTCTATAAACTCTCAGCTCAAATTCGTTCTTAGAATTGTATTTGGGATGAGTATTATCTTATTTTATTAATAAATAACAATAATGGATTCCAGGTTGAAAATCATAATCGCAAATCATGTGTCATTCGCCGTTTGAAGCAATTCTTTCTTGAAAAACTTGGTTTTTTATTTTTCGATAAATTATTTATTTATTTTTAATTAAGTAATGTTGAGAGTTTTGGTGATTTAATATGGTCTTTCAAAGTATACCCTAGTAGTGCAGTAGTTTTTGCATGCAGTGAATGTTAAGGGATTATGTAAACTTCAGTTATTTTTAGATAGTATTGATAGCTGTAACCGTAGTTTATGTAACTGTAACCGTATCGGTATTAATAGGAACCTTTGTATGTATCTGTTATTTATAGTAGTGATGTTATTAACAGGATTGTTCCCTGAGTACACTTACGGTTTATAAATTTAGTTGGGACTAAATTGTATAAAATGCTGCAGTAAGAACAGTTTTAAGCTTTAACAAAAAGATTTATTGTAATAATAATAATAATAAGGAAGAGAGGAAGACCATCAGAAAAATCCTAGGAGCAAGATATACGCAAGACGTCTACAGGTTACAATCAATCAAAACAGCAGAAAGAATTTCAGACATTGAAATTGACATTAAGAAAAAACGAATGAAGTTCTTCGGTCATCTCGCCAGAAAGTTAATAGACAAAAAGGATTCTAGATTATGTAACCTCACTTAAGAACTCAACACCTTGGATGGAAGAAAGGACATTAATAAAGCAAAAATAGGTGCAACATACATATAATGCAATAGACATTCTAGAAAAAGATACCTTCAGATACAAAGTATACAAATGGGAAGTTAAGTCAGAGCAACCAAAGCAAAGACAATACAGACCGAAGAGGTCGAAAGAGCGGAAACGAGCCTTCTCGGAAAGAATGAAGCTCTACTGGAATAATAAGAAGAAATTTTGATTCGGTTGTCTGCTTAACGTCTTCCATATTGGGAGAATGCGATAATAATAATAATAAATAAATAAAAAACGGGAGATCCCAGTGCCGCGCCACTGGTACTGAAAGCCAGAGGAGGCTAAGTGGCGACGCTGAAGCCACTAGCAATCTGAACTTGAGTTGAAGAGCCGATCAACGCCAGGACTCCAATTGTAATAATTTACAATATATATCGTGGTCAATGCAATTTCCAACCTGGATGAAGGTGTTAGAGATGAAAGAAACTGGATGAGGATTGAACCAGAGGAATTGGATATCCGATTCATTTTAATTATTTGTTCCTGTCTTTTTTTTGAACACGTTATTTTGTTCCAATTTTATGGTTATTCATAATGATATACGAGCCATCTTTATTGACAAAAGTACGCTGTATATAAAACAGGAAATGGTGCATAGCGCACACCTAGAAATAAAGGAGAACAATTCAAAAATGTGTTTTTGTAAAGAGGAACATTAGGCACAGGTAAACTTGTACATAGAATCCTCCAGAGTGAATGCTCTAACACATGTTGCTGGAAGATCACCTACGATGCCTATTGTTTTGGCTTGGTATTTGAAGGCTGGCTGCTCTTTGGTATGATAGGGATCCAACTCCTTCGCAATTTCTTCAGAAATTTTGAGTAATGCCTCTTTCATTCTGGATGCGCGATTTGTTTGTAAACAAAAGTGTTCGATCTATCAATTGTAGCTTTAACGTTTAACCGCTGGACGTTCATTGTGTCCGGCATTCTGCCAAGCTAAACCCAACTTGTACAGAAATTAAAAAAAATTATTGAGAATTTGTTGTCAATGTAAACGGATATTAAAGGAAAATATATATTTCCGAATTCAAATTTGTGCTTTGAAATGGACAGAGTAAATAGAATGAACCCATGGAATACCGTAGAGTGGGCAATAGTTATTTGTTTTAGGAGAAGCCATAACGGGAGCTGTAGCCCGCCTCTTCTTTATTTCACACACATCTACTCCCTCTCTAATGCACAACCCATCCATTTTTATTACTTTTGGGGAGAAGTGGGGTTGCAATAATAGCAGTGATATATATATCCCGGGCTAATCCGCGGCCCAAAAGGCATATCAATTTTTAATTTTTATTGGCACACTAAAAGCCCTCATATAGCATAAAATTCAGTGCGTCTTATAAATATTCAACAACCAATACCGGAGTTCATTTATTTATTGTATGTACCATATTGTCAGCGGGCGTGCTGGATTTTTTTTCTATTTTAACGGCGCGGTACAATATATTGTTAATAATAGAAACAATGGTGATTTCGTAAATACACATGTTAGAAGATGGAGGAAGCTAGTTTTCTCGGGATCAAATCTTCGGATAAGTTAAACCCTGCTATTCCAGTATTCATAGCTGTTGAAGTGAACACTATATTTCGAAAAACATAAATAATGTAAGGTAATCTTGAAATGTATGTAATCCCGCCTCAATATAGATAAAACCGAAGCTTTAATTGTTTACTAAATACCCGCACTATCCCCGAACGTAATCTTTAATGATGTTTCCATTACTTTGGGCAAATTAGTGGAATTATTTGGAATAACACTCGACAATAAACTACCATTCAACCAACATATCAAATTAAAATTATAAAACGGTCAGAAAATCATGCACAAAATGTTTCCATATTTTAATAAAAAAATCCGAATTATCTCCTAAAAATAAATAAATTTTGTATAAATCAGTTCATAGATCAATCTTTACATAAGCTTGTCCCATATGAAGTTTCACTGGTTCAACAAACATTCTTATAATAATTGGAATAGGTAATTATACAAAAGCCAACAGATACAAGCATTAGCGAACTAAACATATTCTCCTTCAATCGTTATCAATGTACCAATGACATAGCCTATATTTTATTTATTTAAAAAAAAAAGTGTTTGATTCTGTTGTTTATTTTTATCACTAAATAAAATATATTTTGTATGGAATAAATAGTTAAAATAAAAAATGTATTGTGTAAGGGTATATCCCGAATCAATTATAAATAATTTTCTGTAATACTATTCATGAATAAAAAACGTTTTAGTTTAAAACATAAAGACTAGCACAATATTTCAATGGTGATATTATAAATTCCAAGGTAGGTACTGAGGCCGTTCACAGAGTTACTTTATATCTGTTAAACTCCCTTACGGGTGGGTGATTGATTGGTCCAGCAAGGATCCGTTACTTCGGGACAACTGGTTGCCTGCTATAATCCCGGCATAGAGTCTTCCCAGGAGTCTGTTTTCCGACCAATACTTCTCTATGGAGCGGAGAGCTGAATTCTAAATAAGAGACTGCAAAGTCGTGTTTGCTGAAATGAAGTTTCTTGAGAGAATTGCGGGAAAACACTGAGGGACTCATTCCAGAGCGACAGGATTAGAGAAGAGATAAATGTACGATCGGTGACGGAAACCGTGGAGAAGAGGCAACTGAGATGGTATGGACATGCCTGCCGCGTGGGCCACCACAGAAAGCCGATAAAACCATGGAGGCGAGGCCAATGGGAAGAAGACCAAGAAGGCGGCCAAGGATCTCCTGTATCAGCCATATGGAACGAATAGGGAGACGCAGAGGGAAGACCATAGGAGAAATGAAGAATCTTGCCAGAGACAGAGACGCATGACACAAATAGCTGGAAGCACCTCCACGCTGAAAGGCAAAGGACGCTGGCGTAATTTAGCGCCTCATTTAAAAAATAAAGCGAATTGGAAATATATATATATATATATATATATATATATATATATATATATATATATATATATATATATATGTATGTAGATATATAATAAACCCTTTTCAAATAAATATCGTTAGTTAACAAATTCTTCAGAATAAAACGTCTCTACAACCTACTATGTAACATAGAACAATCTCAAGCATAATCGACCAATTTTCTCCCAAATATTTATTATCGGAGTTATATTTATATTATGTGAAGTAAATGAATTATTTAAGTAAAGAAAAATAAATTAAATAAATATATTTTTCGGGAAAGAAGTTGGTTGGACGAAACAAAGGAGGCAGGTGGTCAGCTATTGTCGTCAAGGGTTGATTAACGACGTCATTCCCTAGAGCCCTAGATGAAGCCCTTTCTCCAGCCCTTCCTCACACCAGCCAACATCGCCGTCTTGGGCAAAATCTATTCGAGTCCAAATGAAACTTTAAAATACTTATTGCTATAAGTTTTAACCAAGAAAATTTAAGTCTCAGCTTGCCTGGAGACTTTCAAATTAAATTAAACAATGAATTTAAATATATGGACTTCCACAAACAAGACTCATCATCTATTTGTTATTATAAATAAATACATATTTGTATGGCAGATACCTTTATTTTAAATAATATAAGTCATAATAAAATTTGGGATGCGCCTAATAAACGTTAATGATTATGCAACGTACGTACTTACAAATCCCAGTAAATAATCAACTATACAGACCATCTCCTAACTTTATATGTACATTTTTTATTTGTAAACTATGGTATTAAATTTTTTTAAATCCGTTCAAAATGTTCCATAAGACATAAATATTTAGTCAACAATAATATTTATAAGATTAATATTTCAGATTATTTCATCATTATTTTTATAATATTTATAAAATATTTAATTATAATTTATTTTATGATTAATATTCTAATAAATGCAATGAAAATGAATGAACCAATACAATTTTCAAGATGACTAAAATTGGAAAGTTCTAAGTTTAAAATTACTTCTATTTTACTAAAGTAAATAAATACCTTATACACTAATATTATATATGCATATTATTAGTATGGCATTAAATTGAAAAAGTATTAAATACGTTTGTAAAAAAACGGTAGCTGAATGCCTAAAGAATTGTTAATGTTTAACAATATCTTTGACCTGTAATATTAAAAATAAAGTATATACTTATGCAAGTCAAATATGAAAAACGGCGGTATTTTTATGTATCTATATTTCTTAATTCGATTTTTTTTTTTTTTAAAGGAATCACCAATTTCGAAGTAAAAAGTTCCACCTGTATTAAAACCTTACTAAGTCCTAAAAGTATAATTATCAATGGCCCCCAGACCTGATGAAAATAGGATAATATGATATTATTTTAACACCTGTTTATGGACACCATAGCATTATGTAAATATATCAATATACATATATCACATACATCTTGAATACATATACGTATATATGCAACTTTATTCATCTATATGTATGTAGCTTCAGTCGTACTTTATTATTCATTCACACCCAATAGTTGCCAATAATACTTTACTACAACTAACAAAATTCAAGTATCGATTCTGTAAAAAAAAAAAAATAATAAATAAAAACTCAAATCATACACTAAAAATATCTGATGTGGACACCACAAGACTTTCTTGTACGACTATTAATCTAAAAATCGTTTGCTCAAAAGTAATCCTGAATCACTTTCAGTTATATTTAAACATATAACTTTAAAAATAAATTGTAAAAATAAGTATTAATACAATTTAATAGGTATCTAACTAATAAAAGTCACTTTAGACTCGAAAGAAAAGAAAAATTCATATGGAATTACAAAAAAAAAATAGAACGGAGAAAAAATTGTTAAAAACTATTTCTTTTAGTGTTTATAGAATTTAACGAGGACAGCTGAGAAAAAATTAAAAAAATTACCCAACATTTATTTAACCAAATCAGCTAAAAACTCAATTTTGCTAAAGGCATTATTTATTTATATTATTTATTTACTGAAATTTACAACTGTATAAGAATTATTATCTTAAAATAATTTTTTCCACGTCCTATAACTCAAAAACTATAAACGATTCAAATATATTTTTTAATACTTTACTTATATAATTTTAAATTAACAGGAAACGACTCCTTGCTCTGCCCGACCATTAAATCTGTTAATTCCATAAACATCAAAATCTAATCTATTTCGAGTCATGCAGAGTATACTATAACCATTCAGACCAGGCAGAAATTTCCATAGAAACAGCTTCCAAGCAGCCGTAAAACTGCATGAACGTCATTTAGGAGGGGGAATGAAACAGATGCATATCTAAAGAATAGTTTCATGCAAAAAAAAATCTTTATTTTTTAGCGCTCCTACCTTTGAATTGAATTATTTAACAAGATTATTTTTTTTAACAAGATTATTTTTTATGGTATCTTAAAACTAATATGCTAGATGGTACACATAGGTTATGAGATATTATTGGCGAGTTAAGAGGTATAAGTTATAGTAAAATATTAGGAATAGACGCCATAACATAACAAACAGTTACTTTAAAATAGCAATAAAACATAAATAAATTAGTTGTAAAATGATCCATTTATAGTTAATACCATACTCTTAAAAATCTTGATTTCAAGAAACTAAGAATCACACCTCTTTGATTTATTATTTTTTAACAAAGACCCTTCGTAATCGGCCAAGAAAAAAAAGATTCGGCAGTGTCCTTCCCACCGACTCTCTCGGGTTCAAGGACAATGACTAATTGGTCTAGACCCACGGATTATGGCTGTTCGGGATCAGAGGCGCACAAGTACCTATATTTCTTTCCCCGAAGCAGACCATCCATGGACCAAACCTCCGGACGGCTATTAAACATCCTGGAAGACTACAAGGCGATTCACAATTTAGGTACATGGGATAGGGTCATCCCTCCTACGCCCGGTCTGTGTGAGTTGCCTCCAGTAGACTGACGGGCCTCATATACCCGGAGGAGGGGAGATAGTGGCAGGCTGCGTAGATTTTCTCTGGTAGGCGGTCACCGAAATCTGGGCGGTCACTCATCCAAGTACTAAACACGCTCGACGTTGCTTAACTTTGATTACCAGCAAGAGTCTTAGCCCGCTCGGCCATCCCGTATATATATATATATATATATATATATATATATATATATATATTTTTTTTTTTTTTTTATTTAATAGGAATCTAACACTAGCTAATAACAGTAGCTAAACTATCTAACAGGAATCCATGCCCAGCTTTTACATAATATTGAAAAGGTGAGAATAAATGAATAAATGATATAAAATCTAAAAAAATGATATGAGAATAAATAAATGAAAAAAATGAGAATACATTTTTTCTCAAATAAATACAGTTTTTACGAGCTGATGTAACATAAAAGTGTTCCATTACAATGGAAAAATAAATACAAAGTGAATTAGGATTTTTTTTTAAAACTGAATCATAAAAAAAACAGCAGTCAAGGAAGTGTTTCCTGTTCTAACTGTGTAGTTAGAGGCTAGGCTTGGAAATAACTTAGTTTTAAGAAACGGAAATTGAGGTAATGTTATTCTACTTCGTATACAAAGCCTCGGGCAGCTATTTAGTAAATATTATAACATAATTTTAAAAACCTCAAGACTGCCACTAACGCAATCTGCCATATTTGTACTAAAACAAGTTCATGTCTTTCTCGTTTCATTTCAAATGTGTTCTTATTTTAGAAGCTGCAAATTAAGTAATCAAAGTAAATTTTTTAAACAGATAGGGTAACTATTTCGAATTAAACAGAAATATGATATTTTTATGTCCAAATTGGAAGTTTTGAGCGTTTGTCAAACAAGAAATGTAATAATCGGTATCTACGAGCAGTTTCTTGTATGAGGATTCCATGTAAGACGTTTGTCAAGATGGAGTCTCAGGTAGCAGATATGTTTGGTAGGGATAAGTGGAACATAATTAAAGGATGCTGAAGGGCAGGATGTCGTGATTAAATTTGCTCATTTTCTTGACTATTTTAAGTTTTTATATATTATAAAATTTTGAACTAGCCTCCGGATATACCTACATTTTTTTTGCGGTTGTTAAACAGAAATAAAAGATGAAAAAAAAACTCTCAGTGGTGTTTTCGTGTTACATTTTTATTATTACTTTTGGATGACATCGGAGCCCTCAAAGGTGTAAATGAAAGAAGAACCATAAAAACAAAATTACCATAATTTTTTTCTTAAAATCAATTGATGAAGTATATTTAAATTTCTAGTGTGAATCATTTTTGCTTGCTCTTACTTCCAGGACATTTTCTCTGTGACCTTCATAACATTTCCATTTCACCGACGAATGTATTTTATATGTTTAAAAAAAAAAAAAAAAAAAAAAAGGGTATATACTATTTAAATGGGAGAGTTCATTTCAATGAATTAAATTTAAAAAAAATAGCCTATTGCCAAAATTTCTTGTTGCATCTAAGGTGGTCGAGAAAAAAAAACAACCAAAAACATTTCTATCCACGTCATCTTCTAACATGTTTTGAATTCCTGTTAGATTCAATTATTGTGATTAAGATTTTTTCACTTGTAAAAGGTAATAGCTGTGATTTATTGATATTTTGTCACGGCCTGGCTTCTACCTTGCCCATTTCCTCATCGACGAATAATTCTTTGTTAGCTGTCAATACTTGATCCTGTTCTAGCCGACAGTGATGTATCGCATGACCTCAATCTCCAGTTCAATACTCCTTCATCACAGGCTCCGCTTCTCCATCTCCATTCGTCATAAGAACAATTAAGAACATTCTTATGTTCGGTCGGAGGTGAATGCTGGGAAGAAACGGGGGATCTAGAGTACAATACTTACTGACTAGATAACTATCATCCATTTTTTATAATAAACATTATTTTCATGTGGTTTTAAACTGGGAAATATATCTTATGTACCGTGACGTTAACCCTCTAGTAGGCGGGTGAGAAAAAGTCACACGAAAGGACTGGTTGGGCCCAATGTTCAATTTTTTTTTTTTGTCCAAGAAAATTTTTTTATGTGTTAAGAATGATTTCCATGTAAAGTGTTAAGAAGTAAAAAGTAATAAAGAAATTAATTAGACATAGTTTTAATTTTTGATAATAGAATTAATATTTTTTTTCAAAATTGAAATTTATAAAAGAGAACAAATTTTGTAAGCAAATCATTATTACGCGAGGATATTCTTCTTAAAAAATAAAGTAAAATTACCTTACTTAATGCATTTAATTAATCTTAACACAATTTCATCATCATGATACTGGGGCGAGGACATACGTTTAACAATATCAGAAGGCTTGAATGATCTTTCATATGGTCCAACTGGCTGCTTCCCGCAGTAAATTTCGAAGTTATACTTATAAAATATACGAGCATCTATTAAAGAAAATACTTTTACTCCATATTTGGCAGGCTTCGACAGGATAAACATTCGAAACCTGCATCTTCCACGGATGCTAAAAGCATTTCATCAAGAGTCAGTTCTCTTATAGGAATAATATTTCTCATAAATATTTCAAAGAATCGTCTAATTGATTAATTAGAGCAATAAATATATCGTGTTGAAAATAAATAAAACGGATTCTGTACAACATGAATTGACGGGTAGGGTTTCAGGGACGAATGAACCATATAATAGGAAGACAAATAGATTTAGATGCTTGAAACTCCATAAGTGAACTGCAATGGTGATGGCAAGAAAGTACTGACTCGGATAATGACTTTGTGGATTCTGAGGATTAGTGGCGCGACATATGACCCAAGGGGCCCACCCGTCCATTGGAGGGTTAATACTCAGACCAATAGATGAATTAATAATGACATGAATTAGTGCATGTAAATCAATCCGGTTTGGATTTCGGAGGAAGGTGCTAAGGAACCGGGGATAACGTAATTCAAAAACTGTTTTTTTCAGGGTTCCGATCAGAACCAATCACCCAATGAAATTAATTATATGCATTCGGGATTATTGATTCACGAAAAGGAATTATTCTGAGCAAAAAGTTAATATGTTAACGGCGGATGGATTGAGATTCTTCATGGCGCTCACGATTTATTGGAACGAACTACATATCTCTTTCCCATGATTATTATTAAAAGGTGCATGAACCGAAGGGTGGGTTCATCGCGACTCACCGTTCAGTAAAGATCGATAAGCTGAGGACAAAGATGAAAAATTTATTTGTTTTTAATACAACCACGTACTCACGCTCATTTTACTTCAAGTGACACCGCTGTTATTAAATTATTGATCCTTTATGAGCCATCTACCTAGAAGTTTAGGTGTACACTAGGGTGGCCTCATCCAAAGGGGATGAAAAATAAACTTTTTATTTCTTTAACGGATACCCCTTATGCTTTTTCTATTTTATATTGTGTAAATTTGTGCGAAATATTTTTCTAATATATTAACATTAATCCGTGCTGCATCGAGCGTGACATAGGTAACCGAAAGAAAATTAACAAGTCGATCGTTTATACTTATTTTATAAATTATAATTATCACTTTATTGTTTGGTAAAATGTTAATCAAAAATTTTGATACAAGTATATAAGTATTTTACCTAATTCGCTTATATTTTCAACAGTCTAGTCTTGCTTTAATTTCATCCCTCTTTTGAAGGTCATAGATGCTTTATAGTTTCAACAGATTTTAAATAAAAGATATGTCACTCTCCCAATGGTCTGGATTAATATTTATTAATATCAAGACCGTTTTTCAAAAAACGGCTTTAAATCATGATTATAAAGAAAATTTATGATTTCAAAAAAAATGATTTCAAATCTTACTTAAACGTATGTTCTTTCCGTCCCAAGTTTCTCTTATTCAAAATTCTTAATCATGTGTATTTTCAGTATCTAAAATTCCCAAAACACTTTGCTCCTCCTTTAAGTACCATAGATGGTGGGAAAATTTCTTCAGCGCAGCAATTGGTATATCTTGGTTAATTTCTTCGTATTAACTCTTTAAAAAAAAAAAAATTAGATCATTGAATGTAGTTCCGACTGCCGATGAATACTCTATCTGGCCGTATAATTATACCAGAAACAGGCAAAACATCTTTAATCTTTTTATCTCCGTTAAATCCTCTTAGTCACTATAATTATCAGCGTTAGTTTCAAGAAATGTCTTCTCTACGATTCTTTATTTGACCTTCTATAGACCTACTGGATCTTTTATCTGACAGCAGTATTTTCTAAAAACATTTCAACAACTTCGCGCTTTTAAATATCCATAAGCCAGTAAGCGACCTCTCTTGAACCATTTGCCGGCTCGTCTGGAGGTGTAGGTTTGTTCGATTTTATCCAACCCCCAAAAATACGGCGCCAATCCAAAGGTTTTTTTCTTCCAGCTCTCACCACATTTTTCACTCTGTGTCATTTTTTCCCGTGTAAAATAACATCTAATAAATAAACAACATTAAAAGTTTATTCAAATAAAAAAAAAATAGGATCATATCCATACGACCATTCACCGACTATTACACATTACAGGTGTAATACATGTTACATATTACTTATGTGTACACCTATTCAATAAACTACGAGTTCGAACGCAATATGATGACAAGACGAGAAAAAAAAGTAAAAATTATGACTTAAGAATAAATTTATTTCTTTTTGTTTTTTTTTAAAACAACTAATGTCAGCAGCCTTGGAACTTAGCTTCTTTTTACTGGTTGAAAACGGCAAAACCGAAACCGGATTACGCAAATCTGAGGAAGTATCAATTATTTAATCGTGTTTTTCTTTAGCTTCTTTCTTTAGTCGAAAACGTAAATCCGAAAGATGGTGAAATAAAAAATAACTCGTCACTGTGGAAGTAACATAACGTATCTCAATTTCGTTAAAAATTGATACGCATGCCATTTTATTCAAAATTTCTCGCTGAACCTGATGACAATACTATACTCATTTGTTTGTTTGATATTTAACCTACCTGCGGACGGGCATCTGTATTTCTTCACCTTTCTGAATGATCTTCTCAATGTGAAGATAAGATCTTGGGTACTCCTGTTATCTCAAAGAACATATAGTAGAGATTAAACGTTAAACCTGAGGTAAATTGAAGTCAAATATTGATATTTTGCTATCAAAGTGTCAGCCTCATCCCTTCCATTAAAATAATTTATTTTTTTCTATATTTATTCTATATAAAATGTTACAAGATTTGCATTTTCTGTATTTTTAATAAATAAATGTAAAACTATAAATAACCTATATTTTTTTTTAAATTTAAAATTTTCGGCTCTACAGTAAACCCTATCAAAGTGAGCACTGCTATGCAAAAACACGTTTAAAATTGATGAATTTGAATAATCAATATTAGGATAGGAGGGGGTCTGCCCATAGCAGAAATGGTCGATACGGTACTTTCGGGAAAAAAAGTTTGGGAATCTCCGCTCTGAATCGATGAACGCCGATGATTTTAATATTCTGTTGTCACATTGTATAAATATGGGAAATAATGAGGCAACTGATGATCTATCGGAATCTTCTTTTAGTGCTTAGTCAAGTTTAGAAGGTGTAGAATGAATATTTAACGGTACTACAAATAACAGAGTCTGCTAATTATTTTTTAGGAAATATAATCATTTTCCGATTAATATTATCAGGTTTTAGACTGGATCAAGCCCTTTCAAATAATACAAAGGAAAAAAATGTTATCATGAAAAATTCTTAGCCACATGTTAAGGAATAAAACTCCTCACACACAAAGAGCAAAAGAGCACCCTCGGGAGGGAGGGAAGGAAATGTGTTTGAAATGAATGCCGTTGAAGTGAATGTAATATTTTTATTATGCATTAGTCTAAACGATTTAGGATGCCTAACACATAATTTATATGGCGAATGTAGGTATATCGAGGCGGAGCCATATTACTTGAACAAAAGCAGAAGAGGTTATGAGAGGGTTAGGCGCTACCCTGTGAGCTTGCTAAAGTTAATTTAAGGAGGATGGGGAAAAAGTGTGGCAATAGAGACTTCATTACATTTGGGAGCCCGCTCCTGGGAGATAGAAGTTATTGTGAAAAGCTAAGGGTGGGGGTAGGTCCTTAATCTATTTTTTTTTTCCTTCTCTTAGCTACCCTTATTATTTATATAACTTTTTCTTTCCATTTTCCTTCTAAATTACACGCCTCGGCTTGCCCTGACAAATAAAAGTAATTTTGTCCTAAATTGCAATAAAACGGGTTTACGTCCAGCCACGGCTTTTATTTTATTTTTACTTTCACCCAAGCGAAGTAATAAATAACATCTATGAAATGTTCTTAAATATTTCGGTAACACAGGAAGCTTACCTAAAATAAACGAATCCCCACAGCGTCTTTTTAACCAGCATGTCACAGAATATATAAAATTTTTACATAATATCTCATATTAAATATTGGAAAAAAACCCGGGAGGGAATCTGTGTGTGTCGTACTTTCTCATCTACATAATAAATTTAATTTAGTTTTTTACGAATTCGTAAGTTTCGAGTACAAATTCGAAACATGATTTATCATTATCAATAATTTTTCTTCTGATTCTGGTATTTTTCTTGTGTAAAAATGCCCCAATGATTTTTAATCGAACGCTTCGGTTGCGTAACTATGATTTTTCTTCTTATAAACCAAATGCTTGGCTAAGTAGAAGGATTAAAAAAAGATAACTCAAAAAGTGTATTACACTTTTGAAGCTGGAATGAAGGAAAGTTAAAATTTTCCTGTGGGATGGTTCTTGGAAAAACAGCCAAAAATTAACTTAAAGAACTTAACAACTTTTAATTAAGAAATAATTAAAGTTGATTACATTTTTCTAGCGGAAATACTACTTCAATAATAAAGAAGCTGAGAATCAATCCCATGAAAAATAAAACAATCCTTTTTTTCCAAGATTTAGATTTCAACCAATTTGGGAATAAAAAAATAATTTTCGACTAAAACTGTTTTAAAATTGTTTTAAAAAATATACTAGGATCAAACAACGATGGACACAATTTAAAAAAATAGTTTACGCTATTCACCACAATGAATTTTAAAGCAGTTTCTATGAAATGTGGATTGGTTATTTAGTATATTTTCTCTTTGAGATGAATAAAAATAATACGGTGTGTAGAATAGTAGAGTAGTTAATTATAAAATATTATTTTCTTCTTTGATTAAATAAAGATCTTGAATAATAAATAATCAGTAAATCAGTCAAAATTATTTTTTTAATTACGTAAGCCGACGTTTCGACCCAAACATGTGTTTCATCTTCAGGACTGAAATTAAATCAGAAATAGAGAAGATATAGATATAGAGTAAAATGACAGAAGCGCTTGAATGACAAAAAATAAAATAGATAAATAATAAAAGTAAAGTTAAATGTAAGCGATAATAAAGATCCACATAATAATTAAGTAAATGATAGAACACTTAGGAATTATAAATTATACCAAACAATGATTTATATAAAACCAATATTTTACACTCAATTTTAACACAAAACATGTAATAAAAATGTTTGATTGGAGTGGAAACAAAATCGCGCTTGTATCTTTATTACAGAACCATATGATTTCTGTATTTAATTTTAATATAGCTTTTGATTCTTCAAGTAAAGTACCCTTTTCGGTTCACCAATTTTAACCAAAATCTAGTAAATATATTCATATTGATATAAAAGTCCTATTTACCAAATTGGAGTTGTTTTACATTATATTTTAATATAATTTTTGATGAAAGTCTAACATGACCTTCAAGTAAAGTAACACTTCCGGTCTGCCAATATTAACTAAAATTTATCATATTATTTATATTAATATGTAAATGTTATACAAATAATTTCAGAAGTTTTGCATTATATTTAAATATAATTTTTGATGAAAATCAATAATGACCTTCAAGTAAAGTACCACTTTCGGTAATTATGTAGTGATCACAAATTGAGGTTCACAACTAGATTTTTCATCAATCCTAAATACAAAATGTTAACTTTCTACGGCTAACCGTTTTTGCGTTATGCGAGATACGCATACGAACGTACGTACAGACGTCACGATGAAACTAGTCAAAATGGATTTAGGGGTGGTCAAAATGGATATTTCCGTTGAAATCTGAAACCCGGAAATTTTCGCGATTACAATACTTTCTTTACTTCGTACAAGGAAGTAAAAATGATAAATTGCTATGAGTCTGTATTAATGGTGATCCTGGAGCTAAATAAGTTCAAATAAACTAGCAATAACTAGCAGTAGAGTAGAGCGTCACATGGTGAGAAGATGGCATTCCAGTCTTTGGTGGTGAGAATAAAAAGCAGTTGGCCAACCTATCCCTTATGCCAACCAGCCCCACTCTCCACTACTATATTAAAAAGTATAGTTAATAATAAAAAGTATAGTCGAGTCATAAGCATAATAAATCACCAATGAGCAAACATCAGTGAAATTCGGAGAAGTTGGTGCTTTATTTATCGAATCCCGTCTATCAAAATAAATCAGAAACATTCCATTAATTTCCTTATTTAAAAATTTATTAGCAGGCCAAGAAATATCAAGAAACTCTTTGATTGCACTCATAAATATTAGATGGAGGATCCTACAAACCACTCGCAAAAGATTAATTTTAGCTTTAAACCAGGGATTACTTCTTCTTTTTTTTAATCCTTTGACTAACAAACTACAGCCTAAGGAATTCAAGATGAAGTTTGAAGTTTCCAGTTGCTAACTATGCTAATACCCGTCAGTGCGTCGGGTAACGAGAAGGAATTTCAATATAAAACAAGAGCTGCCAGGAGGCGGCGAAGGTCCGGGTAATGAAACCTCAAAGGGTCCTATTGACAGGCCGCTACTCTCACCCAACCCCACTTTTACACTTGAAAAATTATTATTTTCCACAAATATCCGGCTAGTTGTAAGCTCTTCCTGATGAAGACCAATATCTGCTTCTATTTCCAACATAACATTCATAAAATCGAGTTTGAAACGTCGGTTTGAAATTAATTCCTGGCTCGTTTAAGGCTAACAGCCCAAGAAGATTTTTAGTATGGAATTAAATAACCTTGATTACCATAAAAAGCTGAAAATTGATTGCAAATTGTTGTTGATAAATATGCATATTTAGCTACATATTTAACAATTAAAGCGGGTTTATATTAACGCTGTATTTATTTCTAAAAAATACAATTTTTATTTAAAACGGGATACCGTAGTTATTAATTTAAAAAAAAAAATAATTCCAACTTTTAATTTAAGAGAAAATAAAACAAGGTAAAAGACGGAAAATGCTAGTCATTTCTGTCACCTGATTGCAGTTCCCTCCTTCTATTCACTATTCTAAACCTTAAACATTAGAATTAAGAAGGTAGTTATCAATTCTAATATTCTTCAAGAAAAGACATTTGAATATCTTCTAAAATAATAAATAAATAGAATATTTGGTCTAAAGAAAGATGAATTCACTGTAAAATTCAGGATGTAACACGATGCGGAATCGCTCAGCAAGCGCTCTGTAAATATGATTGCAGTAAGCTCAATAATAAATTCCTAAATAGCTTATCAGCGCTAAGCGACGGGTATACGTTCGAGGGTAAGACTGAGATGTATAAGGGAACAGCTTAAGAAAAAACCTTCCAGTGCGCATAATAATCCTTTGTAGTTGAAATAATAACCAACTTACGAATTATTGCACGCGATTGAAAGAACAAATCAAAATGTCGGAAAAAATTCCAGACGATATATTTGAATAAATATCTAAGCCCCGCCCAAAAGGTCCTTCCTTCAGTTATTTGCATATAAGTGGGAGGATTTCGTATAAGATAGTTTCGAAACCCCAACAGATATAACCGAATCCTACGCTCGACTTATGCATGCGATACAACAATCCAAGCAAGGCATCAAAATTCTGCAAACAATCTACAGATTATACGTCTCTAACAAAAGTTCACGGACTGGTACAAATTTTGGAAAATTCAACTCAACCAAGACAAACCATTCGATAAACCTCGATGATATCCACAGATAATGTACAGTAACTCTGCATGATATTTGACAGAAGAATGACTTGGGCTCCACAAAAGAAAAACACTAAACCTATAAATGTCTATTATACTCACTTCTTTTAATATGTTCAAAATTAAAAATAAGACTAAAACACTTACACTTACATAATTAAACAAACCCGTCTTGACTACTATATAAATATAATGTATAACTTGCATAACTCGTCACATCATAACTATCTCTATATGCTTTACATATTACCAAATCTTCATACTATTGGTCTTTTTAATTAATGTGTTTCATATATTTTGGTATTCTCTGTGTAAATAACACATTATTTTAATTTCAATTAATTTTTACATTGTTATTTTATTTTTTCATTAGTCAGTTGTATTATGTAATTTAGTGTCATCTTTTTCTTTTTATACTGCATACTTGTTTATCTTACTTATAATTTCTGTTTTTATAATTTTTTACTGTTACTGGTACTGCCTCTGTCGTTTTTCAATGTTGTTATTTTGTTTTTTCAGTTAGTCCTGAAGATGGCCTAAAACTTAGGCCGAAACGTTGGCACAAAATAAATAAATATTACGTATTAAACGTTGTGTTACTTTTTGATAGCACCCCCTCCCCCGACCAACTTCTTCCTTATTTTCTTTTTTTACGAAATTTTTCAATCGATATTTTCTTTGGTTTTTGGATTTAAAAAACAAAAACAATTATAACTGATAGTGTAAAACAAATCGATTGTTCGATAAAAAAAACCGTCATAACCGACCAGTTGTTGACATTCCTAGTCTGCATATACAACACTTAAATAAGAAATAATGGAATTTATTATTGTGGATTTAGAAAGGTGGGGGCACTAGGTGTAATAAGTAACATTAAGCAGATTTTATCGGAACCAGAGATTGGACCACTAAGGAGATTAGCTGAGATGGCAACACGGAACCGCTGTTAGTGCTCTCTCGTCTCTATAAATCAGGGCTCCTTAGAGATAGCACAACCTCATAATTTATTGCAGCCAAAGAACTTTTTTTTTATAATTCCATAGCCGAGGGAGAGGGGGGGCAATGCCGCCACAGATAATGCCAAGCCTGGAACGGTCTCTCGGGTCCCCGGCCCGGGGCTAAAAACAAACAAAATATTGGGAAGGGATATAAAATATATATGCCGTGAATCTGCGAATCCGGAAGAAATATGGAAGGGTCATATCCATTTCGTAAATTGCCTAGTTGTGCTATGAATTACAATGCTGACCCATCAGAAAATGTTACAGCTCTTGATGCATGGCGCTAGAACGTGAGTCTTGGAGATGCTACCAGGAGAAATTCGAAAAATAACAACGGGAGCTATTAAAAAAAAGGGGGATACTTGTAGGTCATATATATGTATATATATATATATACATATATCATATATATATATATATATATATATATATACTTTTAAATCAGTGCAGTGTTTTTTATATATTATATATGCTTAGGTATGCGTTTCTGAACTGTAAACGTTTGATTAGTTTTCGAATTTATTTTTTTTGCATATATAAAGAAAGATAAACGTTAAATGTTAAATTATGAAATGGTTGAGAATCACCGGAAAAGAGAAATAAGGGATGGATTAGAGAGTAATAGAAGATCTATAGCAAAGGAAAAAGAAAAAAAAAAGGAACCGATGTAATATGAGTGACGTAGTTATAATTATATGGTTAGAGCTAGAATGAAAGAAAAGCAAAATTATGAATATTATGTATCATATTATTTTATCTCTATAGATTGATTAGTATGCTGTGTATATGTAGCAATCCAAGGTATTTGGGCAGCATTTCTGTAAATAAAGCATTTCTCTCTCACTCTCAATAGGATTCTCTATGTTATATCAGTTATTATATTGCAGGAAAACAAATTTTAAGCACCCTATTTTAAAATTGAATTTTCTTCATTCAATTGTCAAATAACAAAAACATAATGAAACCTTTTCTGAACCGGTGGTTTTAACTTTTTTAATGGAAATAAAATTCGAAATAAGAAGAGTCCCAACTTTAGTGTTATATAAGATATTTAGAGATGAAGGTGTAAACAAAAATTTTGCTGGAAAAAATTCGAGGCCGTTTTTATTTTTTTATTTATTAATTCTTTCTTGTTGTCATGGATATTATAACATCTTTAAGATGGATTGGAGAAATAATTTCAAGGACTTGATGAGTTTTGTGGATGACAAAAATTAAAAATCATGTAAAAAATCGTATTATAAAGAGTATTAACAAACCGTCATGCAGATAATATCATTATGTTACAATGAGAATAAGCGGAATATTAATTAAAAACACATTTTCAACAACAACGTTTCTGGCTCTGTTGCCCATCTTCAACTTGTGCTATTTTATTTGTATATATCGACCAAATGTCTTTAGTTTGACTTGTACACAGCATCAGAAAAAAAAAATTAATAAAATAAAAAATTGTTAGGATATAATTGGAAAATTCCAAAAAAAAAAAAGGCATCCTAACAATTATTTTTTGTATTTTTTTTCTCGATTATTTGCTTTTTTTTATTTAAAAAAAAATATAGATCCGTGTTATGTACTTGCTTTCACAATTATTTGTTTAATAACTCAAGTGTTTTAATTATTATTATTATTATTTTTTTTTTTTACAATTGCTATTACAAATTCTGATATCTACATAATAAATAATAAATAGTTTGGGTGTTTAGGTAAGTAGGTATTCGTAATACGTGGTCTCAAAACTCATTCAGTATTGCTGGTACAGTGAATCCTGCACTGTCCAAAACGTGCTGCTTATTGTCGTCTAGACAACTTTTATTCCTGTTCCTTGAAAATGAGGGGCAAAAATAAAGCTAAATAAATAATAAATTAATCAATATACTTAGACGAAGTAATTAAATATGTTTTGCATTTTTCCCAGTGATTGAAACCGTCCTTGAGATGGGCCCTCCCACTATGTCAAATATGAACGAAAACCAGCGCTATAAGTTAACTAATATGCCACACGTATTATTAGTATAGTATGCCACACGTATAGTAGTATAATTTTTTTATTTTTTATTAATTAATCAGAAGCATATTTGCAAAATAAAATCCCACAAATCTAAGGCTACGAGAAGCAAAAAGGTCCAGAAATAAAAAAAAGGATTCGCAATGGAAACGTTAAAAGTAAAATGTTAAGTACAGTTTTGGTATCCTGAAAGGAAAATTTGTTACTGAAACGTCGTGGCGAACATATATAACTGAAAAGTAATTATCAGCAAATTACGTAGTATATCTCTAGCTGCTTGACCAAATTCGGTTGTCAGAAATAATAGTAGTGAACGAGTGGCGACTAATTTTATACTGTATTTTAAAGATAATAATGGCATTACAACAGCTAATCTTAAGAGATCTCAGATTCTTCTTTTCATACGTTTAGGAGGATAATCGGGAATACATTGGGATAATAGGTTATAAGATAGTGGTTTTATTTAGGTTTAGAGTTTTTAATTAAAGGAGGCATATTTAGATGATTTATTTTAATAATGGATAAATACTTGACTGTATACGAAATAAAGGAATTGATGGTTGTGTGCTGCGATCAGAAACAAAACATACAATAACGTAAAAATACTGTTCAATGAGTGCCCAACGTTCGAATGAACATAAAACTTGAAATAGTAAATGATAAAATAATTAATGGATTGTCTGAAGGAAATGTTTAATATTTCATACTACATTTCCTTAGTTACCGCTAAACGGTTTCAGATCAAAAAAAAATATTAGAAATTCTTTCCTCAATTCAAATTTAGACCGTAGTAAATAAAAATAAAAGCGATTTTGACTTTCCAACAAATGTTTGTTTATTTTCTATTTAGAGATGACGAATCAAGTTTGCACCTTCATTTTAATTTCTTATTTTTTCTCGTTTATTATTTCTTATCTGTTATGCTTCTTTTTTCTCTTTACTTTTTATGATTCTATTTTCATTTTACACAAACTTTCCGTTTTTGTTCTCCTTAACATTTTCCATTTCCTTATCTCTCTTACAATTAAGTATAATAGTATTTATCATTTCAAATATATGTTCTTTTATTTAAATATAACTTCCAGATTTCTATGTTTATCAAGTATTATTATTTGTAAAACGGATAACGACAATAACTTTGACCAACTGTCTAACATAGCACCACAATTCGTAAAGCATAAGTGAGATCTCGATAAATTTGTCCTCGAACCATCGCCATATTTCCTGAGCATGTGGTAGTTGAAGAAGTAACATTAAAGAGAATTGAATTTCTTGTACAGAAAATTGCATATTGAATTTGAAGAATAATTGTTAAACATATATGATTGAGTTAAATTACAATTGAGTCGTGTATATTTTATTCTGAATAAACTATATATATATATATATACACACACACAGAATAATTAGGGAAACTATGCATAACTACTGCCATTCTTCATTTAAACAAATTTTCTACATAATATATTCATTCTGACTAGAGAGTTATTACCAATCGAGTACAAGGCAGGTATTGTCCTAAATTGAATTGACAAAACTCACAGCTACGTGTATAATTTACTAAGTAACTTTGTTGAATAATCTGGACTAATGTAATTTAAACTGAAAGAACTCAAAAAAATTAAATACATGTTTAATGCCTGCCTTAAGGAGATGCGGATTATTTCTTGAAGTACTATTTGCTGAATAGAGACATTATAAGTATATTTATCACTTTATAACGCATATATATATATATATATATATATATATATATATATATATATATATATATATATATATATATATACACATACATATGTTAATTGAAACATGATAAGAGATAAAAAAAAAAAGGAGAAAAAAAGAAGACCGAGTTTAATAGTAATGGTTGAATAACTTAGTGGTATATCGCGTGTTCCAGATCCATCAGTGCTATCAGATTCTTGGGAAGCAGTCGGGCCAATTTCACATTTCTTAGATAGCCTTTAGCTTCCACTCAATGGCTGTTCAATCTTTTATGTAAACATGGATTCATGTCCGAGTCATCTCTATGATAAGAGTAATTTATAGTACCCGCGAAATTGTATCAACATATTTTTGCCAAAATTATATCCTATTTGGCGAATTCAAAAAAAATAAAATAATAATAATTTCTTTAAAAAAAAATTATCAGGAATTATTATCAATATCATTTATAATAATAAAAAATAGAGTCAAGACCGTAATATCGCATTTTAAGCCAGATAACGATTATACAAGAGGATGGATAATTTATTTTACCAAGTTACCTAACAGTAACCATCCTATGCACATATAACAATTTTTACTGAATCCCGGTATTTTATTATTTAAATATTTGCTTTTCAATATAATACAATTAAAAATTCAAACAGTTAAGCTTATAAAAATAATTTTTCTTGAGTAACCGCTTTTGCATAAAAGAGAAAAAAAGAGAGAAAATATCTGATGTGGACAACACATGACTTCCTAGTACGCCTGTTAAACTATAAATCGGTGGCTCAAAAACTGATCCTGAATTTGGTTACTAGTTTCCGAAGATCGCAGTATCTCAAAAACAACACTCGGCGTCGCGACATCCATCTATTGACACACACACACACACACAAATGGGAAGGAAAACCAGTATTTTACACTAAATTAACACTAATTAACACTTAAAACAAGTAATAAAAATGTTTAATTAGATTGGAAACCAAATTTTGTTTGTAACCTTCATTACCGAAACATATGATTTATGTATTTAATTTAAATATAATTTTTGATGTGATCTTATTATGACCTTCAAGTAATGTAGCCTTATCGGCTCACCAATTTTAACCAAAATATAGTAAATACATTCATATCGATATAAAAGTCCTATTTACCAAATTTCAGATGTTTTACATTATATTTTAATATAATTTTTGATGAAAGTCTAATATGACCTTCGAGTAAAGTACCGCTTCCGGTTTTCCAATTTAAACCAAAATCTTGTATGTTATTTAAATCAATATATAACTTATTAATACTAAATTTGAGAAGTTTTGCATAGTATTTTAATATAATTTTTGATGAAAACCAATTACGACTGAAGTAAAGTACCACTTCCGGTGATCAAGCAGTGGCCAAAAAGGGAGGTTCACAACTAGTTTTTACAACAATCCTAAATACAAAATTTCAACTCTCTACGGCAAACCGTTTTTGAGTAATGCGAGATACGAAAGTACGTACGTACAGACGCCACGACGAAACTAGTCAAAATGGATTCAGGGATGATCAAAATGGATATTTCCGTTGAAATCTGAAAACCGAAAATTACTTCCTTTGCTTCGTACAAGGAAGTAAAAAGATGAAATTCTGGCTAGGAAGTACATTATTCAAAAGAAACATTAGATATGTAAAATTTTTAATTGAAGGAATGACATTTAATTTAAATTCATTAAAAAAAAATTAATGATAACAGGACTTTGATAAATCACGCATTTGATTGGCAGGTATTTGATAAAGCACGTGATTTTAAATGGATCTGTGCAATATTTAAAACTGTAAAACAATTTGATAACAATGATGATTGGAATTTTCATCTTACATTGATTCTTCTTAAAAGGACCATAAGGCCCACTTGCTGGATTAGTCCCCCTCGCCAATACCAGTACCAGTACATTGATTCTTTTAATAGGTAATAATTAAGAGAATAAATAATCAGGATTCGGTCAATATGATTTTTTATTGTGAAAGCCGTCGTTTCGACTCAAATATGGAACCATCATCAGGACAAGTGAATTCTGGTTTCAACTGGAATAGCAGTTCCATATTGGTGGGCTGACCTAACAGAATTCACTCGCCCTGATGATGGCTCCATGCTTGGGTCGAAACATGGGCTTTGTAATAAAAAATCATGTTGACTGAGTCCTGATTATTTATTCAATGAAACACACCACAGTCGACTATCTACGATCAATAATTAAATAATTATTATTCATTCAACAAATCTCATGTACTCAATGTACTCATGTACTCAAATCTCATTCAAAAATTATCTCATGTACTAGCATTGAGTAATAAATGACGGTATTGAGTAAAATAATGAAGCACTAATAAATAATAGTACAGAGTACTAAATGATGGTAATGAGTACTTCTCTTATATGACAACACACATTATTAAGCAGTGCATTTGTTAGCTCACAATATTATCAGATAATTGTGAATATGAACTAATAAATATGAACGAAGAATATAAATTATTCTAAACTTGCATATAAATGGATTAATATTAATTAAATTTAGAATATGAAAAGAGCTAATAAAACAGACAGATATTCAAAAGATTATTCATATCAGCAGAGATGAAAGACAACCGAGAATTTGATGATGAAAAGTTTCTTCGTCCGAGTAAAATGGAAGAAGAAGACAGTTGGTGCAGCGAAAGTTTTCTGGACTAACTTTGCGAAAATGAAGTTTTTAGAGTTGGATGGAAGAGGAGGGGCGTGTTGTCAAACAGTGTTTGAGTTCTCGTGGATGGAGTGTCAAATAATACTCGTGAAAATAATACTCTGGATCAATATAATATCGGCCTAGGGAGAGAGCTTTGGAGTTTTCAAGTGCACTGGGAATGGTAGAAAGTTGTGAGAACTCCCAACATCCACTTATCAATTGACCTCTCTGAATGGCCTGAAAACTAATCATCCTTCTCCGGAAGGCCAATAAACTAAGGCGAGTTCATTTCACTTATACCAACTTCTTACCAGGACAATGGTCCGGCATTTCCCCCTTGGCCCATTCAGCATCTTACGCTCCAAAATATTGAACGTAAAGGAGCGATAAACAAAAACAAATAGCAATCAGTAAATTGAACGATACTATAAGTTCGCTGTTTTACTTCCTCAACTGTCATTAGTATCTGAATTAGTATCATGGGATGCAATTTTCCAGAAAATAATCAATTTATAGCGTTGTTAATCATTCATTGTCTGGTTAGTTATGCAGAATGAAAGAAAATGCAGTACGTTATAATTGGAAAAATGATCTATTTAATTAAAGCATATTACAATCAGCCACTTGTAAGCAGTTATTAACAGGTATGCAGTGCTAAATGGGAAAAAAATAATTTGCAAAAGCAATAAATTACACGGGTTACCATTTAAAAAAGCATAAGTATCTAGACCAATTCAAAATGTATATAATAATAATAAATAAGTTATTTTATAGTAAAATTAACTTACATCGTTCAAACTGTAACCGCTAGTGATTCTTACCTAAAACAATAAAACAACATTTATTAATAATCAAAAATTAAAAAGGTTCACAAATTTAAATTTGATTTTAAAGTAAAACCATTTTTTTGAATAATGACAGAAAACCATGTTAGCCATATTAGTTTACAAGCTAATTAAAAATTCTAACTAGGAAATTGAGATCAATTTTAAAATAAAACGTGATCTAAAGAATATAGAACTAAATACATCTATACTACACCAAGTTATATATTATAAGTCGTATATATAGTACACCAAGTCATTAAATTCGATTTTTATATTCATACTGTTTAACAACATTAAACAGTAAATTTCTCAGGAATCACCTCGCATTCGGAATCAATCAACGAGTCATAGAAAGAAAAAAACAATAATAAAAAAATAGCTAAAAACTAATATTAAATGTAATCAAACATCACAAATAATGGTTAATGGTATATAGGTAATTAATCCTTATCATAATTTAAAAAATATATTAGATATAAGGTTCAACTATTAGTTATTAAATTCATGTATCTGAACAGTATAAATTTCATACAAACAGATATGTTTTTAGAATGTCCTTTTTACTGTAATTGGAACATATCTCTGGCACGACTTACAGAGGACAAGGCAAAACTCAAATGATGATCAGCCAAAACTATGAATTCCTAATAAGCTTCAGATTCGAACATTCAGAAAATTGCATTGAAGTAACTTGCATAATGATATATTCAAATATATGATATATTCAATAGCTACCCAAATAGCTACCCATGTGTAACCAGTTTTAAAATCATCACCATAAGCACATTCATAAATATTTACTGAGAGTTTGGGAAACCCTGAACTAAGTTCCTGCAAGTATTTAATACAGTGTTTCTCAATCTTTTAGTATTTGCGACCCAATTTTCAATCACAATTTTCATCGCCCCTCCATACAATAATTTTCACTGAAATCGTGCTGTAATCATAGCATTAGTTTCTATTTAATTTAGTTTACATAATCAAATAATGCATATATCGATTCTAATTTTCAAATACATTATATATCAATTCAAAATTCAAAATATTAATGCATATATTTGTCTCGAATATTCTAGAACCTAAGGGAATCACTACTAAGTATTAATCATGTTTTTAATTTAATTTTGATAAGTTAATTATTAAATACATTGTTCAATACCTATTTATAAGTGTATTATATCAGTGTAAAGTGTATTTTATTTTTTTTTTATGTCAGAATGTTTTCTGTAAAATAAGTCTTTTTTTTATATTTTGTCGATATATTTTTTCTCGATATACTCGCACCCCCTCCCCTATAGTTTTATCACGCCCCCCTAGAGAGGCGCGCCCCCCAGGTTGAGAACCACTGATTTAACATTAAATCTAGAAAAATGATTTTTATCGATTTTAAGGTTGATGTCCCTCTTTTGTGAATGAAAATGAGTACACAAGTCTAGATGGTAAAGGCGGCTTTAGGTCTGGGTGGCGACAAGCCAACAGAATGAGTTATAGTCTTTTGTTTCCTGATTGACAAAGAAATATATTCCTTTTATTATACAAAGACTTTATCCCATTTTAAGAATGGTATCAATAATAAATAGTGCTTTTGAAATTAAGAAAATAGACCCTTCTTTTCGATAAGATATGTCTCCCGAGACATAAGTATTATTCAACTCCGGATTGCTATGCCAATTTAATCTTGTAAAATATAAAATAATTTACCTGCAACAAAATACCTACCCTCATTTTATTTATTTATTTTTTGTCATATACCGCCATGTACCGAACTTTACTATACTTTACTAGACCGAACTTTACTTTATATAAATATATATATATATATATATATATATATATATATATATATATATATATATATATATATATAGCTGGAATCGATAGATGTGTTGTTGACATCCCATAATAATTTTAAATATGAATAGGAAGCGCTATTGCCACTCAATGCCCGCTGCACACATGGGAACAACGGTTCGGTGAATTGAGGATCATTTTTGGGTTATCGAAATAACTATTAATGAAAATAAAATTAATTTAAAAATCAGGCAGTTGCGTATCGACTTATTTTGTCATATCGATTATTCTCGATATTGAGGCACATTATTGGGTTATCGAAGGTGCTTATTATGAAAATAATATCGGATTTTCGATCGCTCATGCGCATGACGATTTTCCGTAACTATTGAAATTTACGATGATATAGGAATCGTTTCGAGCGTTCTTATTCATTTTTTTTAATTGGAATTTCATCGAGCATTCTCATTTCAAATCACCATTACAGTTTACTTAAGGAGTAGGAATCGTTATTTAAGTTTTCAAGGATGACAAACGAAAAAAAAAATCAAATGTAATAGTAATTAGGAATGCGTATTCTCGATAAAAAAAAAAAATTAAAAAAACGGAATCTGAACCTTCGAAAACCTTATGAACGATCCCCATATCGAAGAAAACTTCAACAGTAACTTCCAAAATATAGTCCTCAAAAAGTCAATAAACGATACAAAAACTATACAAAAATACGATACAAAACGATACAAAAAAACAAAAAAAAAAACAAGCCAACAAAAATTCAACTGTAATAACCTTATATCATACAAAACATTAACAGTAATAGAAAATCGGAATGCACATGCCTATCCTTGAAAGCTTAACTAAATGATGCCTATACAGAAGAATTTTGCAAATTAATAATTAATTAGAAATGATAGCGGGCGAACGAAATTTCGATAGTAATTCGGCATCAGCAACTACGAAAGCCTTGTGAACAATCACGAAATCAATGAAATTCCTCTTCCAAAAAAAAATATAAACGACGATTTCTTTTATAAACCTATAACTAGCTGAAATTAGCACTGAGCATCAGTTATCAAAAAACCAAAAAAATGTTGGAAGAATTTGCCGAAATTATTTAAAACGTTATTATTGCAATTAAAATATTATTTTTCTGAAATAATAAAAGAAATAAAACATAATATTTATAAATTAATTCAATAACAATTGAAATGGAAAAAGTTTCAATTGAAATGGAAAAGATGACAATTGATTTGGAAAAGGTTGCAATTGGCTTGGAAATGTAAGAAATAAATACTTTTCTTTAGCAAAATGTGATGGGTTTTTTTTTTTTTCGATTTTCCAGAAAATATTTTACTTTCCTGGATAAGGACTAGTGAAATTCATAGTTTAATTGCCTAAGAAAATATTTCTGAATTAAAATGATATTTTTCCAACTAACAAGTAGAGGCTTCGGACGTGACATCACCGATTTCAATGAAACTTTATTTGGGGATATTAGGACGAAAAATGTTAGACAGGTGTCCGAGGGCTAAAACCCTTAAATCAGAATTTTCATGGAAATCAAAAAATAGAAATTTTTGAACTTGATTTTGCGGGAGGATTTTTTTTTTCCTGCCGATGTCTGCTGTTTGCGTAAGCATTCATAACTCCTCAGAATTTAATCCAAATTCAATGTTACTATAACCGTAGGAAAGCTGAATTTCTGATCTCTAACCCATACCAATAACTTTTAGATTCCATGCAGTAGCGTAGCCAGGATTTCGTTTCGGAGGAGGGATTAAGGGATCAACTTTAAAGAAACCCACCCAACCAGGGATGTAGGGGATATAATATTTTCTATGCCTTTGAATATTATTTATAAAATAACATACAAATAGGTTTATACAGTTTTTGGTTTCAGATAAGAATATGTAAAATAAGTAATAAGTAAGTTTCGAAGAGAACAATTTTAATTTTTCGATTGCTAAGAAAATTCGAAAATGTAGATTTTTGAGGTGCGAAACACGAATATCAACTTTGTTTCTCCCTAAAAGAATGCATTACCCCACTTTTTTACGTCGCACAATGGTCTGAACTTTCCCATCGTGGTGCCGAAAATCCTGCCGTGCTTGTTATTCGAAGTTGCGACACCGATTGTGATTTAATTTTGTTAGATTCTATATGGCAACTATTTACGATAGTTTTATATTTCACTATTTTTGCTTTATTATTTTCAATAGTTAATTGTTGTAACCGGTCAAGGAAAATAATATTAACCCTTCTCGAAATTCACGTTTGAAGAAACACAGAATCAAAAAATTCCGTCCATCTACCGTCCGAGGCTTTTCTCTTAACTACTAGACCAATTTTTTTCATATTTGGTACCAAAGTCACATGTCACCTCGATCCGCCATTTTGTTTCAAAAAAATATTTTTCCTCTTGGTGTAATGTTCGAACACGTTTTATAGCGCTATTAATAATTAATGATAAGTTTAACAAATAAATAATAATAATTAATAATAAACCATTGTGTAATAACTTCCATCGTTTTTTGTTGTAGATTGCGATATTTAGCAAAAAATTACAAAAACTCTTTTATGCTACTTATTATTTTACATAGATATGTAACTATAATTACGGTTAGGGATTGATGAATTATTTGTCAGTTCTATAATTAAGTTTTTATTGAAAACTAGTTTCGAATGTTATACATTCATCTTCAGTTTTAAAAACACACAAAAATTCAAAAATAAGCAAATCAAAATACAGTTTGGTATTATTATACATATTATATTAAGTGTAATATAAATTAGTATTATAAAACATTTATGAATTATGAATTTAATTAAGACAAGATATCAAATAATGTTGGTATCAAATATTGGTACTCACCAAGGTTAAATAGATTATACCAAACAGAAAAGTTTGTATTGGTTTGTTCTCGCACTGAACTATTAACGGAAGAAAGATGGGATGTTTATAGGTAAATGGTTTAAGGATCAGGGTTTATCTAGTAATTCCAGTGAGTAATTGTTTTTTCTGTTATAGATGGGAATAAATTTAAGATTGGATCATTGGAGATATATTTATGGTATCTTGGTGATTATAATTATGGTATGTGGTTATAAAGACGTTATACACTTAACCGTAATTTTGATATTTAGCTAATAATTACTATAAATCTGTTATAATATTATTTTACGGAAATATAAATTTAATTTTATATTATTATAATAATAATGATATCAACAGTTACGAATATAGATAGTAGTGGCTGGTGTGCTATGAGAGGGAGGTGATGCAGATGGGGCCCGCCATGTGCTCCTAGGACATTAGATATTCCGGGCGAGTCTCCGACCAGCGACAAATGTCAATTACACAGTAGGCCCTTCCCACCCATTGCCGGCCCAGAATAAGCTTCACACTCAGTTGAGAGGGCCTATTCCGGCCCTTCGGGGGCGGCCCTTGGGGATCAGGGCTCTCAGTTTGCCAACACTAGGAGCAGTATCAGCAAAAAGGGGATACCTGGGGGTTGTTCAAATTCAATCCGGTCAGGTTTCCTGAATGCTAAGACATGGAATATTTAAACTTTTATTTTAAAAATATTTTTCCGGGTGTTCCTTACGGATAGAGCATGTTTGATTCTAGTTCAATTTGTAAGGAAATCTTGGCTAATTAAAAAACTTTTAAATCTATTTATCCCCCACCTTAATGCAATTCTCAGGATGTCTTCATTTTTACGTATGTCGTATTTTAAAATATTAAACGTGCATTATTAAACGAATCATGACATTTAGGATCCAAATTCAGCCACAATCCAATTATTATGTACAGTACAACCCCATTTATCCGGATCCGTCATACCCGGAACCACGATTATTCGGAACGTATTTTTTTTTTAATTTATTTTTTATTTTTTCATTTATTACTTTTATATTCAGACCGTTTTTTAAAACAAAATGAATTGGTTAAGCTCACAATAAACGGATAAGAAATGATGTTACTTAATGTTAAAAGAAATCCCTAATTTTAATTACGTAATTTAAGATGTATATATAACCAATTTCAGCATGTAAAGCTTTTACAATTTTAAATAAGTTTATAAATTCCACCTTATCATACATCTAATTTAATTCTTCAATACATGAATAATTCATATTAAATAAAAATTATGTGAAATTCTTAAAAGCATGGGATATGAATTTGTTGGAAATGCCAGTAATAATGGCTAATTAAATATACATCTTCTCTAAATAGACAGTAAAATTTTAAATTACAAATTTCAAATAAATTAAATCTTAAAACTTTCCAAATTGCATACATATCTTTACATATGTATTACACGCCTATTTAAATATTTGTATGCTCACAGAAACATTTTTTCTTTTTAAAAGAGATAAAATATACAAACATAGTTAGTTTATATTAGTCTAACACTGTTAACACGATTCTGCTGTAACACACCAGTCCCAGAAATTCAAGGTCAATAACGCAATATAAACCTTTATTTCTTATGTATATAACCATTTTTTGTTTTTAATTTGAAATGCTAATACAAGAAAGAAATTATCTACCGAGGTCTTGGATTTCACAATAATAAAAATAATAATTTAAAAGACGAAGGACTAATCTTTAGGACAGAGAGAATGGATAATTTTTATTTGAGAAAATTAAACTTTTAAAATAGCACGCAATTAGAGTTGATTGTATTTACAGAAAGGGGAGGCTGGTCCTTTCTGCGGCCAAATGGCCTCTGATGACTCAGAAATTAAACGCTGCTTATTATCCTTAATTCCACATCCTAGTCAAAGATCTAAAAAATTTAAATTTACTTTGAAGTAAAATGCTTCAAGGTGCGGGAAAAGCGTAAAATTGTATAACAATGAGATATAATTTTCATTAAGGTATCATCTGCGTCTTAATGTACCTATTAGCCATAATGACACGGAAAAGACGAAGTAAGAAAAAATAAAAAAAATGATAAATATATTCTAAGTAATTCTATTCAGGCACAATCACATAGTTATGCGATTTTCACTGCAAGGGTAACTCAATCTGCTTTACGAACTGCGTGCTTAAACGAAAATTAATCAACAACTATGTGAATAAATCAACAACTCTTATTTCAGTGAGCAGAAGCAAACGAAACAAAAAAAATTTGCATAACTTAGCTATATTACAGTATACAGCCGTCGGCTATCGCATGCTCCTGAAAAAGAAGAACCCAACAGAAAACCAGGTCCAAACGTCGAATATGCAAAAATGGGATTTTCATATTCGTCACTTTAAAACATGCAGTCGAGGCACGCTTTGTGGTAAAGACTTGAATTCCTAATCCCCAAAAGACATAAGGCGTCAACCCTTGAGGATTAGTAAATCAAGACTTTGCCACAATGCGTGCCTCAAATAGAAAGTTTCGAAGTGACGAAAAAAAAAATCCCATTGCATATTCGATGGGTTTGCATGAGCTTGGTAGGGACGGTATGACAAATATGTTTATTTGTGTTTTTTTTATAAATTCTAAGCAATTACTAAATAAAAATTAAATCAGTGATGCTAACAAAAGTTTAATTTTTCTTAAGTACATTTACTGTTTTGTTTTTAAACTATTATTCGAAATTTGCAGTAGAAGTTGTAATTGTTAATTGAAACCGTGAACAGACATTTCAACTCGAATAATAGACATTTTTTCATAAATTTCTCTCGTAATTGAAAGTTTATAAGATGCTGTTTGAAAGATAAATTGCTGTTTGAATATGTTTCATTATTATTTCAGAATTTTCCATTCCTCAATATAATCTTCGCCAATTTATAAATCACCAAGACGTCTGGCGGATTATTTAAAACTGTGTGGTCAGTTATGATAGGGTGATCTCAATAAATCTTGGTTTTATGCCCCGAAATAATTGAAAGTTGAAAATAATTGAAGATTCATCTTCAATGGTTATGCCCTCATAAATATTTTTGCAGCATTTTTGTACCTTTCCAGATACTCTTTACTCCCAAGAATTGAATAATCTGAAGTTATATGTTGAATATTCTCCACTACTTTTTTGCATAGGCGGCTATGAAGTCACTGATGTCCTCTCCACAGATATGTCTTCGGTATGCTTTTGTGGCTATTACTTGTTCTTGCATAGCCAATAGGAATCGTTCTGTTTCTGGAAAAATATTGCAATTTTTCAACCATGTTAACGATGCCTGTGTATGCATGTTACCTGTTTCTGCTTCTTTATCCGTTAATAAGTGATAAAATCGTCAATGTACTGGCTTATTTTTCCATATTTCTGCTAGAGTAGCGTTGCTTAATTCACAGTCGGAGTACTTAGAAAATTTAAAGCTGTGTAATTTGCATCTAACGATGCCACAATCGAGAAGGTGTCAGAGTCATGATTAATGACGTAATTTCGAAGATTATTTTCTTCCTCACGGCATAACTTCAAGAGACTAATTACAACACGGCCTCACAACTTCCTGAGAAGATACAACCTTGACACTGAAGACTTCGGATGTCTCTTCCTCGAAAGGACCATCTGGACTCCAAGAAGGCGATCTAATCTTTCTAGATTTGTTTTTGTCCATTTTGGTACTCGAAATGAGTATTAAATGGTACTATATAAATATATGGTACTGCCCACGCATTCAATCCTCTAATCAAATCTCTTGCATTTGTATGGGATTGTAATAGTAATTTGATACGGTACTTAAATTAATCCTCGAAGCATAACTTTTGGTCTTAAACTTCAGAAGTTGGTGCATTCCGAGATATTCGTAAGAATCAGCATCTCTCAATTGATTAGTTATAACATCTTCTGATTTTCCATGTTATTTCCTTCTGTATTTTTTCCTCTTTTCACAGACAGTAACGTGCATTTCTCTATTTCTAGCTCCATATTTATGTCTTCACTGAATATCTTTACAATCTCAAGAAGGGTTCTAATTTCTTCCTCATTGTTAGCATAATGTTTCAGATCGACCATGTAGAAAGAATGAGAGCGCTTCATTTCAGAATAGAGTTGGTTATTATTATTATTAATTCGGACTGCTCAGTCTATGTTGAAAATATTCATCTACCCGGATTCAAGTTAGTCAAGGGCTAGGCTCGGTTTATGAAATATTTAAAAAAAATTCTGGCAATGCTGGCTGTCCCTAGTAACACGGCCTTTGGTCCTTCTCCCAGGATATCAGCAAATCCCAATTCTTTGCTGCTTCTAATCATCTCCTATAGGACCAATCCATTATTATTATTATTATTTTAATTATAAACTCGACTAACATCTTACAATATCTTGAATAATAGAGGAATAAACTAATTGAGAAAAGCCATCTAAGATTAAGGGAGGGGTAGAGACAAGATAGGCGGTGAAGTGTGCTATCTCAGCTCGGGTGTATTCTGAGCAGGTGCACCGCCGATACTCCAATATCAGAACCATTCTCTGCTCCCTCCTTCATCAGCTTCCACTTCACTTTTCATAATTCTCCTGAGATAATCGAGTTTTATTGTCAACGAGTGTTTGGATGATGAATATTTATAAAAACAATCATTTATGATTGCCACTCTAATTACGATGCTTTACAGGAATATTAAAATAAATCCCCAAAATTCCATCGAACTACCTTAATTTACCCCATTGATTGGGAATCCTCAAACAAGGCTAAAATGACCAGGATCTACTCCTTCCTTATCTAGCAGTTACTAAATATACAAACGCTCTAAACTTCCAATTTATCACGAAAGCTTCATTTACATGACTAAAATTAGACCAATTTGATTATATGGGGTTGAACTTTAGGGCTCCACTATATTATCATATAATATCCTTCCCATACGCAATTCCATATTGGATCCATAATTAAATAAAACAGAAATAAAATTACCAACAATGACCTAATACAGTGTTTCTAAATCTCTTAGTATTTGCGACCCAATTTTCAACCCGTCCCCCATGCAATATTTTTCACTGAAATCGTGCTGTAATCATAACATTAGTTTTTATTTAATTTAGTTTGCATAATCATATAATGCATACATTGATTCTAATTTTCAAATACATTATATATCAATTCAATATTCAAAATATTAATGCATAGATTTGTCTCAAATATTCTAGAGCGTGAACCCAATGTAGTAACTAATAAGTATTAATCATGTTTTTAATTTAATTTAGATAAGTTAATTACTAAATATATGGAGGACGTGACGGCCGAGTACGTTGTTGGGGCGAGGGTCCCAGAGTGCCCGGTTCGAACGTTGTGGGTTCGATTCCCACCTGGGTCGGTTAATATTTATTTCGTGGCGATCCCGCGATATATGAACTCCCACTCTGGTTAGTACACGGCGGTGAAGTAAAAGTAGCCGTCAGGGGTTGGCAAAAAAGACCATAAGGCCCACTTGCCGAATTAGTTCCTCCCACCAATACCAGTACCAGTACCAGTACTAAATATATTGTGCAATACTTATTTATAAGTGTATTATACCAATATAAAGTGTATTTAATTTTTTATTATGTCAGAATGTTTTCTGTAAAATAAATTATTTTTTATTTTTTGTTGATATTTTTTTTTTCGATATACTCGCGTCCCTCCTCCCTTTAGTTTTATCATGATCTCCCGGAGGGGCCCGCTCCCCAGGTTGAGAACCACTCTCTTAATATTCAATATTTTACAGATAGTATGAAATAAACGCATATCCTTTTATCATCAAATCCATTTCTACTCAAACTTCTAACTTTGCTTCCCAATCTACTCCCGATAACCCTTCGAGGAGCCTTAAAAGAAGATGGCCTAGAAGAATTCAGACAAACAAGTGTAATTGTAGTACTAACAATGGGTAGTTCCTCAATAATTCAATATTGTGTCATTTTATGGTACTTACATATCATGGTTATCCATCATAACCTGACACTGATAACGCCCATCATAATCTTCGTATTGATGGAAATTTATGTCACGGCGTTAAAATATTAAATTTTAATCATATTTCATTACTAAATTGCTTTAAAAAAAAAAATGAACAATCCCAAAATTTAAATTTAAGTGGTGACGATCGAAAATCATATTCGTTGGGATAATTAAAATTTATTACAGTTTTAATTAGATCACAGAGATATATAATAAGAGATATACAAATCCCCAACGAATCCTTTTCAGTAGTGGCCGGGACCTTACTGTCATGTAAATTTAGTTGTTTATTGGACCTTCTTCTAAAGAAGGCAATTCCTTAAATTTTAGTCCAAAAAAGAAGATAAAAACCACAAATAAAAATATAAATAGCAAAAGAAATAACACCACCAAAGAAATTAGTAATACTTCACAAAAAATGTTAATTAATAAAACAACTGAAAAAAATCAAAAATCTCAAAATAAACAATGCTTGTTAGCAAAGAGCTAATAATAATTTATAAATAATCTTAACAAACAAACCAGAAGCAATAAGAAAGTTACTGTGTAAGTTGTAAGGGAAACCAAAATACCACGTGGTCGACTGTTTAATACGTAAGTAGCCATTTTAATCACGGAGAACATTCAGTCAGATTATCTTTGTTACTGTTGTATTTCTCAATTTTTGTTTTTTATTTCTTTAAATATCAAGCTGTGCATTTGAAACGACAGAATAATTTTTATAATTAATATATATATATATATATAATAATTTTTAATATATAATAATAATTAATATATATATTATAATTTTTATAATATAATTTTTTACTGTATTTTTAATTTTTTTTTTTAACTCAGGTGACTCTAAAACTTGTAAATTAAATGAGATCTCAGAAACTTTTTGGGAAATTACCATGTCAAAGGTCATTGTAGAAGAAGTCTAAAAAAGTCTCTGGAATCCTTTTGGAACGAAATGGCGTAATGATACTATCAAATCGCAAAAGATGGTAATGTAATACCGCATATGATGTTATCCTTCCATCAACACATCTAGTAAAACCTTGGCTTACCCCGTCTTAGATATTTACACCAGAAATTTTCGCAAAATGTGATTTCATTAGGAAAAATAAAATATCGAAAGTGCAGTGCCCTTATTAAACCGAACATCCGATTTGTCGGGTAGCTCGGTATCACTAAATTTTTAACTCTGGTAGTTATTTTGAGTGAATCATGAAATGGCAAGTCATTTTGATCTAGACTCTGAAAAGTGCGAATTTCCCCATCTCTAGTGGAAATGAAGATCAGCTCAAACTTAAAAATCGGGTCATTTGATCAAAATATTTCCCGAATAGGAAATCATTTTTATGTTTTATTCCTTATATTATAGTTCTGCTTGTGAATTTTGAAAAAAACTGCGACTAACTTCGAATAACGATTAAAAATAGAGCTGTTACTTTCATTGATAAAAAATCAGATTCGGTGAGCGCATCACACAACTTTCACTGATTACCCTATTTGAAATAAATTTTAGAAGTTTTCATGAAAATTCCATTTAGTTGCCATGGAAATATTTACTTTCCATTAAATAATATAAAAGTGGAAATTATTAACAACAGCAATCACTTAAGTTAATGCGTTTTACGTCAGTGTCCATTACCTTCTAAGACTTTATATTTTATATATTAATTTTTATAAAATCTTTAGCTATCCAGTACGTTATACATCAATATAATTGCTCTCATTTCGGAAAAAAAAAAATTTAACCTGGGAACATATTTCTCTCATGGCTTATATTTATCCATTTTTTTATAACTGCTAACAATGAGATACGGTTAATTATTTCAAATAAACAAAATTAAAGGTACATAAAGTAAGCCATATTTAAAAAAATTTCCTGTCAGACTATTTAAATGGCACATATACTCACTCACCCACAAACCATTTCCCGAGACTTGGTTATTTGGATTCGGGGACTATAAAACGTTGATTTACGTTGAAAACTCGGATTCGAAATTTTTCACGATCGCAATAATCTCCCTTACTATTTCATATATATATATATATATATATATATATATATATATATATATATATATATATATATATATATATATATATATATATATATATATATATATATATAGGTAAGTAAAAGTAAATCTGTTATCGTCTCAATTTCCTATGTCAAGGATAGTTGCTCTCTATTTTTTTTTTTTTTTTAATATAACATGAATTACAATTATTAGTTGTATTGTTAGATTAGTTGGATACAATAATATTTATTATTCAGTTTCTAAAAATCCAAAATGTAATTATAGAGGAACATTATATCGTAGTTCAAAATAGTTATTGAATGCGAATTCAGAGATTAGGATGGCGGTGTGGAATGGTGTATTACGCTCTGGCACGCCAGTAATTGCATCATCATATGGCGTGCCGCAGATGTCATCATGGCGATGTCAGGATTCTGCCTTAAATACAGTGGGAATAATATAGCTCAAATTCATGGTATTGTATTCTTCATGGCGCTAATTTAACTAATTCAGCCACTTAATGTGATTAGTTTATCAAGCAGTTATTCTAAGTCAAAATATATAGCATTATTTATATTTGATGATTTTCAAGAATAAATAGCATTCAAAATAATTCTGGTGTTTATGATAAGTGAATTTCCGGCTAAGCATAATTCCAAAGCTGCTTTAATATTAGCAGCACCATGGGTTGATTCCCACCACTTTGTATTTTTAGGAGGATGCAGTGTTTTGTAAATTTTAGGAGAATTTCCTTCTTTAGCGCTTTATGCTTTATGAATCACTAAATGATTCATTGCTGTTTTATTTAAAAAATATATAATTATTGAATAATTAAATAATTATGAAAAATATTTATTAATCAAACAGGTTTCGATTATTGATTTTATATATATATATATATATATATATATATATATATATATATATATATATATATATATATATATTTTATAATTTTTAATCTTGATTTATAAGTTATTGTTTCTTTACTAATATTAATATGTCTGTTATTTTTTAGCACTTTTTTTCTATTTGGTGGTTATTTATAAGAAATGATGCCTTAATATCTAAGTTCACACTCTTAATATATATATAAATTATAAAACTCATACATATATATATATATATATATATATATATATATATATATATATATATATATAGAGAGAGAGAGAGAGAGAGAGAGAGAGAGTAATAGCCGTTATATAGTCAATTGTGTAAGGAATCCACTCAAAAATTTTGAAAATTAATAATTTTTTTTTAATGATAAATTAATTTGTGAAAGACAAAAGACAAGAAATATTACTTCCAAATCAAGCACTGAACCCAAAAGATACTTAATGAACTATATTTTGTTTTAGTCAAAATAATATCACTATGTCTTAATGACGAACATAAATAATACGAACTATTTAATAAAAACATGGTTGGATTGAAGTTTATCAGAATCATATAATCCAATATTCAAGAACCACTTACGGATGCTATAGGGTAAAGGAGAAGAAAGAATTTTAAAAATAAACCTAATTTTTGAAGAAAAGAAAATCTATAAAAGAGAAAAACAAATATTTTAGGAGACTTTGTAGGTGCCTAATAAGTTATCGCTTCGATATTGAAAAAAAAACTTGATAGTATTTTTTTCGCTAGAACAAAAATTATTTTAAATGTATAGGTTAGTTGCTTATAATTTACCCATTAATCGTATTATATTGTAACCACCAAGGGCATATTAAACTCCTCTCCCTCCTCCAAAAAAAAAGTAAATACTTAATGATATCTTTTTTGTCCAATAAGTTCATTTCTACTGATTCTAGAGTAATATTTAAATCGTAAATAAGGCGTTTTGATAAAGCAGTTTACAATATTACTGAAGAAATACGCTGATAAATATTCCACGTGCGAACTATGCCTGGTCCCAGAACTGATTGGATGCTGAATTTATGATCCGAGAAAATGGACTCTGAAAGAGAATTGACGACCTTACCTTAATCGAAACATTCATCAATTATTTCTCGTCACCTATTTTTTATTTTTTATGTATTACAATCTAATGTCAGAATACTTGAAGCTCATATCTTAGTGTGTTCCTTTTAACTTTTTATAATTAACGAGCAGAATATAATTTTTGTTTCGAGATATCAATTTCAATGAGAAAACAAGTTGAATAATTTTAAGTAACGTGGTCTGGGCCTGATAGAAATAATTTTAATTTCACATATTACACATTACATTGTTTTATAATGTGAAAACGGTTGGACCAATTATTACCAATATCATTGTAGTTCGTCCGTCCCTCAAGGAATTTTATTGGACAGTAAATATTTGAATAGACAACTGCAGTTACGGTGGGTTGAGACAGAGTAAATAAATAGACATAGTGAATAAATGGTGAACTCAAGTTAATTAATAATAAATTGCTATTATTTCAAACAATCTTCATTCCTGTTTTATTTAAAATATAATAAATAAACGTATATAAAATAAATATATAATAATATAAATAAATATATATATATATATATATATATATATATATATATATATATATATATATATATTTATACGTATATAAAAAATTATATAAAATAAACGTATTTTAGAAATAAATTAATTCTGAAAAATGTTTTTGAATCGACCAGGTTTCGATGATTAATACACATTTACAACAAATAAATAAGTTTTTTTTTGCAGGGTAATTTTTTCCAGTGTTCCAAGAACGAAAGAACATTACTTTTTTTAAATTTTAGATTTTCAAAACTCATTTTATAGTTTTTATTGAAATATCAGGATTAACTTGACGGTTAGATCATGAAATTATTCATTACTTAAAAAATAAATCCATGTTTTTAAGAAAATTTGACTTTGCCAATGATATTGCACAATTAAACTCAAATCCTCTATAATATAACTTTAGTTCATACTCAACGGTTTAGGCCTTATTGTCATTTACAAAATTTCATTTCATGAAGCCTGATACAAAAGCCTAATCTGATTCCTCAGATAATTGAAAATTATTGATTAAAAGTAATAATTGTTTATAATCATTTTTTAATTGTTCATATAAATATTCTATTAAATAAGAGTCAAATATTTTTGAAAAATTCACCAAAGTAGCAACGTTAATTTTCAGAATTATTCTGTATGTAAAGGTTTTCAGCTAAAATTCTGGTTACTGATCTTGATCATTTTAGTTTATCACAGACGGCTATGGAGAGGTTGCCACCCTTTTCGAACCAGAGTAGTACTATCTAAAATTGAATATTTTTGGACAAAGTTGGTAATAGAGTCTACACAGTAACACACTGTAAAAATAGCACACGTAATAACACACAAAATAATACTGCAAGACTGTAAAAATAATTTTACCCCATCTAAATGATGGGGGGGGGGGGGAGACCAAAAATCGTAACAAGTATTATATTTGTACCTTTTTGGTTTGGACCATGCCAAATTAGTGTTAAATGGTTTATAAGCTAAGGAAAGTTTCGCTGTGACTCCCAAGCCATCATAAATATATTATCTCAGCTACATCATTAAAATTATGAAAAGAATCCATCATTGCTTTTCTTTTCAGCGAACTGATTTATTATTAGTGGATCTAATAGTGATGGGGTGAGGAACATTTTTGAACAATGGAGAAGGATGTTCTTTCCTAGAAGAACTGAAACTGCTGTAATGAAAGAGACGAGCCAGAGCCGTAGAAAGATTACAGCTGATCCAGTACTTTGTATAAGGCAGAGATTGAACAATCCTCAACAGTTTATCAGATCTTCAGCTGTCCGCTGGCCATTCTTCCTCCTTCCTCCTAAATCCAGAGGATATCTCTTCCATTCAGCTCCATACTCAGGGCTAGGCTTTACCTGACCAACAGTAAATCCTTTTGGATTTGTCTGAACAGAGCCTATTACTTTCACAACCGAAGAAATGTATTTATTCACACAGCCTATATATATGTTTATATACACACATGTATATACAATTTTAAGTATATATATGTAGCATATAAGACCAACAAATGTTTATGTATGTTTAAAGAGAAATACCAGTAGTAAATAATCAAGTTTTCATCAACAGTTTTCAAGACCTTCTCGAATGACAATTAGACTTTATGAGACTTAATTATTTATTTATTTATTTCTTAGACTTACTTAGACTTTTAGAAACCCAGCTACCGGCAGATGTACAGTCAGACCCAAAAATTCGAGATCACCATGTTCGGAAACAAAACTGGGATACAACCGTTACTTTTTAACATTTATTTTAGTTAATTTTCCAAAAAGCCAATTCAAAACTATCCAGCGCTGTGATCTACGCTAGTCCGTATGTTAGCATAATAAAAATAGAAAATAAATCGACAATCCAGTTATAATTGCAGCGACGTTGGATGGTATATTTCAATTGTCGGATTAAAATATCCCAAGGTCTGCTAGTCTGCTATGTCAAAATGATTGACTTTGAGAAAATATAAACATTTTTTTTTCCTATGCATAATTTGAATTATATATATATAATTCATATTATATATATATAATATATATATAATATATATATAATATATATATTCATTTCTTATAACAAACTACCCAATAGAAAATAGTGATAACAAAATAACAGACATATTAATATTAGTAAAGAAACAATAACTTATAAATCAAGATAAAAAATTGCAATTAAGGACTAAAGATATATTTGGATATATATATATATATATATATATATATATATATATATATATATATATATATATATATATATATGTGTGCTTATGCATATCATGAATTAAGTGTTTTAAAGTGAAAAAAGAATATTTCACAAGACCGAATTATTTATAGAAAGAAAGATATTATTGTTGGGAATAGGGAGCAAACTATAATTAGGTTATAGAGAATACTGGCATCTAATTGAATCAGAGAATTCGCGCATTCCGGTACGCGCCAATAACTCAACATTAAGTGTTCAATCCTAATATTAAAAGAATATCACATCACAGTAATTCCTTTTTTTTTTTCAAGTTTAAATAAATGTAATATGCCATATCCTCTTGTACAACACGGCATTTGATGTATTTTTAGATATGTTTTTAATTATAAAGTATTAAATACAATTTCAATTATATTCAAATATATAAATAATTATCTATTTGATTATTTTATATCTGACATATAAAATATTAATTTTTAAATTATTTTAACCAAGAGTTCAGAAATATTTGTAAATTTTTAATCTTCACCATTTTCATTCACATATTCACCATTTAAAAGATACATAGGTAATAAAAAATCTTGTGTCCATGAAACCATTTGGCTGATAAAGGCTTAAACAAATATTTAATTTTTTAAAACGTTTGGGTACATAAAGAATATTAGGTAATTATTTAGAATGCCCGCTTCTGACCCTCACCTCAACACACGAAATACGGAACAGGTTCCAAGTTACTACAAATATTTTTTTAGCTTACACCAATCAAACAGAATCTCGTAATGCTATATGATATGTTTTTAGAGATATTGATATATTTTTACATAAGTATCACAGCTCAACAAAAATTAATCTTTAAATGGAGCCATTTCAACTAGGATCCGGCATATGAAAAATGTCTTTATTTAAATCTTATAATAAAAAATCGAATTTCCTAAAAAATACTTCAGAAACAAATCCCGTCGCAAAAAAGATATAATATGAGGAAATTGTTAAAATATTGTAATGCAGCAAAACATTGAATAACATCCAGTTATTAAAACGCATCTTGTAATATTTAGGGGTGATAATAAGAAATAAAATAAATATTTAATATGAAAATTACCTTATTTCACACAATCAGTAACCTGCTAGATGCTACCAATAGTGAAGACAATTTTATAATTTAACCACTGAGATCAAAACAAAATTTTAAAAAAATTAGAATTTTCAAGGTAGATCAAATTCATTACTAACGAGCAATTTTAAGTTTTTCTTAAATAAATAAAATAGTGATATTATGTAAAAAATTAAAAATAATGTTGCCTCTAGTTTAAACATAATTCGGCTTGCGAATGAAATATACAATACATACATACATAATATCATAATTAGTTCCTAGGATATTAACATTTTTTTGTAACTCTTAAATTTATTCATTAAATTTAATAAGCTAGAGAAAAAAAAAGTTTTTTAAGTTGAATGTTTTATTGTCTCCAAAATTGAACGTTTTCAACATTTTATTTCCATAGAAAAGGGATAAAATAGAAAGAAATAGCAAAATATGGGATGATTGAGGTTAAATACCTAATCCTACCTGGATTTACACAACTTCCACATTATTTCATTTAAAATAAATATTAATTTTAACTGAAATATCAATTTTTTTTAAATTAAAAAAATCTCCAACGTCTTTATACGATACCTAAATTTATTGCATGATTTTAATTTCAAATCAAATGTTTTAAATCTTTTTTTCAAATGGATGGATCAAATTAATAATTCTCTAACGAAAAGAACTAGAACGGTTTAGCTGAAAAGTTGTCTTTGGCATTCGTTGAAGACTGTATAAACTTTCGATAGTTTAAATTTATAATAATATATAGACATTAAATTAAAGCATATTTAATAATTCTTATATTAATAACTAAGCCTGTGTATAGAAGCTGGATGGAAAAAGGTATAATCAGACCAAACATTACAAAAAATGAAATAATTTCTGTTTCACCACTTTCAGAAATTGTTTAGTTCAGAATGAAAGTCACTAGTAAAACAATTTGATCTGACAGATCTCCGAAGACGATTCAAAAATTCACATTTTATAACTTCATTTTTTGAATAGCATATACCAAGCATCGAGTTTTCAAAATTTTAAATGGCGAATTAGGGTATGAGATACGCTCTTGATTCAAAGTAAGTAAAAACTAAATTTTGTAAGTTTTTATGGAAATTAAAAAAAAAATATATTAAAACTGTATAGGTAACTACTAATTTTATTTAAATAAAATTATTTTCTCTAAAATTATTCTGTTCACACTAGAACTGTCCGAAAAAGACAAAGAGAATTTTCTTTCTCAGATTTGAGTAAATAGGGAAGCCAAATTCTCCGCAAGGACATGTATAATATTGCATATTTCATTTAATGTTTACTATTGCCTGAATACAACTGTTTCCATTTTAGTGGTGCTAGAAGAGTTAGATATGTAAAATTGAATATAAAATCAAAAAAAAAAAATTAATATACATTAATATTCATCAATCTACTTACAGTTGAATTTCAAGATGGCTGTTCATTTTTTCTCAAATAACATTTGAATATTGAATATTAAATATTTAATGTCCATTAGATTTAAAAATTGTTCTTTTACTGGATTTAAACGGCGAAACTTAAGACACTAAGATGAAAATAAAAATACAGAAAACACTTTTAATACACTTCACATATTTTAAATATACAGTAAACCGAATCGCGACCGACTTATCAAGTATTCAGAAGGAAACTGAGTTTAGCTGATCATCCTGTCACCTGATTGGTTGACAGTTTGCGCTTCCCTATCCCTACTACTGACTCCAGCGTCGCCTTTATGGGCTGATTCTAGTTTAAGGAAAAACTGGTATGTTATATTTAATTACAAAATTGTATTGCATTTAAAATTCTTTTGATGTTTATTATCCTTTATTTTTTAAATTATTTTTAAACAATTTACAATGTATAATAAATAACGAAATCGTAATAGCCACCAACTCAGTATTTAAATATTATTATGATTATATTCTTTATCAATAAATTAATACTAAAAATTATTAACAAAATATAAATTATTATATAACTAACATTCTGAGTGAGATTTGAAGGTATAATAGACGAGAAAATTACATAAAGATATATCTTTAGACTGCAGGTTACAAAAGAGAGGCAGTGCTATTTAAGAGAGGCGCCATAATAGAAGGTAGAAATGTCTTTAAGTGAAACTAATGAATCCTTTACCCAGCGACCTCTCTATATTATATTACATTCATTTTGTCTTTTCTCATCTTCAGATTCACTCTTATCGGATTCTATTATGTCCCCTCTTCATTTTTAATTCAATGCCCTTTCCCATCTCCAATCTTCTGCTGGTATAACAATCTTTAATACTTCTTAATATCTCTTCAATAGCATTCAGTTCCGTGATCATTTGAGCAAGCTACATGCATGATTAAATGTTCGATTTTTTTTTTTTTTTTTTTTCAAAGAAAGTAAGTATTTTCTTCAGTTATTAAAATTTTATATTATTTTAATGAATTAATCAACACAACTTCTTATTGATTTTTTTTTTCAATGATAAAAATCATTAATATTATTTAAAGTAAAAATAGACTTTTTTAATTGGTGCAATTATATAAATAATATTAAATAGATTTGTAGTTACAATTAAATTAATGAAATGCTGTATATAATTAGTTCAATTATCCATATAATAACTGTTACAGGTTTAACATACTCAGGATATCCTTAGGGGCCTCAGGAATCAAAGCCATTTTAATGAACTTCGCCATTTTTCATATTCTAAGATGAAACCGAAGAGAGTCACTACAAATAATGCAGTAATAAGTAAATTAAATGCAAGACTAATATAAAATTATAACATTAAATACATTAAATTTTTTATTTTGTAGTTTGAAAATATTTTAGTTTCAAATAAGCCTCAGTTGTTCTGTGTTGGAAGTGAATCCAGACACAGAATTGAGAGTGATCATGGATCAAAGCTGCTCAAAGCATAAATCCACATAGCATTGCACCAGTAAGTGAATGAACAACATATTAATTAAAGTTATTAATATATTTGTTCAACAATATAACCATTGTACATTATTAATTCAAAGTTTAAATTTTTACTTTATTAAAACTATATAAACACATTCATGGTTCATTATTATATTTTCTGTTGAGACCTCTATAGATTAATTTTTTGGATGATACATTAAAAACTTTCTTTCATAATTCACCTACTATGCAGCACAGAATATTTTTTCTTTAAATAAATCAAAAAATTTCCTAATTATTATTGGTTTATTCCGTTTATAGTGTTTAACATTGATCAATATTTTTAGCCCTGCACATAATCATGCATTGTTGTTTTTTTATATCTGTTGATTTAATTATTTTTATAGTTTTTGTCTCTTCTTAGCTAATTCCGTTGGTTTTGTCATAAAGGTTTGATTTTTAAATTATACCTTTTTTCATTTCTTATTTTTATAATTTTTCTTATAATGCTTTCGATGAAACAAATTTATATGACCATAGCAATTTTAAAAACATGTAATATTTGACTTATATGTGATATAAAATATATTAATACATAAACAAACTTATGTATGAAAAAAATAAGGAAAGAAATTATTTGATTTTTTAATATTAAGATTAAAGTTTCTTTCATTGTATGCTTAACATTTTTAATAACTTAATATAAAAGAGCAAAAATTCAAAATGAATCTAGAATTGAAGATTGTTTTTAGAATCTTTCAATCATATCTTAAATATTTTAATAGTATTTTAGAACCTTTTAAAATTAAGTAAATCTTTAACTTAATCATAAATGCTGTAAAAAAATAGTATTATAAAAATAGTAGTATAAATTATTGCTAATTGTAATGAACTAGATGAATTCACTTAGAATAATTTTTTTTTTTATAAGTTATTAAATCAGTTATTTTAAAGTGAACAAATTATTATTGATGAATGTTTTTTTTTTTATTACAAATGGATCATTATAAATATTCCTTTTATTTGAAACTAGGTCCAGTCTTCATAAAGATTATGGAGTAATCATTATTTTGGGATGAAAAATGAAAATCGATTGAGGTTTGAAGAAATGGCTCTTAAAAAGTTACAGAAGGAACACTGCAAAAAGGTATTTATGTATTTTTTTCATAAATAATTTGTTTTTTCCTGATGGATCCATTGCCTTTTTCCAGGTAATATGGGTTTTTAGGAAGTTGTATTTAAAAACTTTGTTGCTACATTTTTAATGGCACTATTACAGGAAACTTGTGAATTATTAGCCTCAAGATACATGAAAAAAGTTTATTAAGGAATAATGTTTATTAATGTTGTTACACAGATTTCATCATCTTAATCATAATACATCAAATAAATCTTTACTTTTCTTAAGTCTTAAAAGAAAATTTTGTGCCTAATGTAGCCTCTAGATTTATAGGAGAAATGAAAATTCTTGACGAGTGAGTCTTCTAGAGATTTTTAAAAGTACTTTATTAAATTTAATGATGAAAATATGAATCTAATGTCTTATAAAACTAAGTAAGAAATTATTTTAATCTAACAACCAACTTATGGTATTCTGCTTTTCAACTTATTTCAATTTATTTATTTCTCTTGCTGTGAAAGTAACTATGTAAATAATATAATAATTAAATCTAATGAGATATTTATGTTATAAAAACATTTTCCATTTATTCTGAATTGAATTATAAAGCTGTTGAAAGTGACCATTGATAGCCTGAGAAGGAATTCCTCTGTTATTTTAGCTTAAATATGAGAAACATAAAAGCAGCTAAAAACAGCCAACAAAGAAAAGAACCTAAACTTTGTTTGAGGCTGTGATGGTAGAGTGTCTTGGGGCGGGGGTTCCAGAGTGCCCAGTTTGGAGTGCTCTATATGGGTTCAATTCCCACTTGAATCAGTTAATATATATATATATTTTTTTTACTTCTGTAAAGTGATTTTTCACACTACCACTCCATTATACGTTTCTTTCCACCCTACTCTGCTTTTTAAGCAATACAGGTGTGCAGCAGCAGTAAGATGTTATGCATTCCTGCCTGATAACCCACTATAGCAAAACAATTTACAATTTTATGAATAATTGAGCAGTCTTCTTAATTCTCAAACAGTCATATTCTTCTATTCCTTCATCTGTCACTGGAACAGCTACTTCTTTCCTCTCTCTGGCGAAATGGACTGAATATATAATTTTCTTCCAACCGTTTATGAAGTCCTTGAAGTGCAGATAGTTCTCCTAGGTCATTATCCATCAGAATGTAGGAAATCCTGTCTCCCTCCGCAGTTAGGCCCTCAGTGCCTTATAGACTGTGAAAGCTATAATGATATGCTCGGTGGTTGCCGGTACAATAAAACTTGGTGATAGGGGATCAATGTTTTTCCATGTTACCGAGCTTTGCCTGAAAGTGCTCTTGCCCTAAGAGTAGCTGTAAGACCCACTAGTCTGGTAAAACCCATGTTGCTTCTAATGACAAACCAACGATGGAAAAATATTTTCTCAGGGTAGCCTCTTTTGGATTCATCGACCACTGCCGATCCCATTCATCAAGAGACTCATGAAGGATCACTTTCCATGTGGGAAGTTCTTCATTGATCCGATGGGTGAAAACATCTAGGTAGCCATCGTGGATTTGCAAGAAAGACCAAAATTTATACTTCTCTTATCAATAACATTAGTTTGGTTTAAATATTAGAAACATATAAGCACCTAAAAACAACCTGATATTAAAGTTAATGTTTCTTTAGGTTCATGTTACGAATTTGTATTTACTTTAAATAATCATTAGATTACCTATTGTTGGATGATGTTTGAGAGAGTAATAAAATTGTAATTTCTAACAAAATGGATGAAAATTCAAATATTCACAAAAAATACATAGAAATCCAGATTTAATCTTACTAAGAATAGGTTATTATTTTCAAATTCTCTAATTCTACTCATGTTAATAGATACTTAGATGAATTTGGACCTAGTTTTTTGAATTTTAAAACTGTTTTTAATTATAAATCCATAATTAATAAATTCATATTTTTATAATAACTTATGTACATTCAAAAAACATAAACTACTTAAAATTAACGTAGCTTATTTTTATATCATTCATACTAAAATTAAGAATTTCTAATAATATTTATTCAATTAATGTTTCAAAATATATGTCAAGAAATACTATTGATGCAATACAAATTTCTGATGTAATTATCTACCTATGTATTTCACTATAATGTTTTATTTGTAACTACTACCAAAGATTAAAGGTATAATATTTTGTAAAAGATAACCTGGAATCAAACAAAATTATTTGTATTAAGCAGAACAAAGTTTATCAGATTATACTACAAGGAAAAAATTAAGTTTTTTTTTAATTTAGAAACACAAGAGATCTTCCTTTGAAGGCTTTTGACCTTTGCTTATTCTCTCTCCCATAAAAACAGTTCTGAAAAAATTGGATTACTTTTTAACAGCCATGAAAAATATTGTGGAAATTCAGGCTTCTTACCTTGTTTTCTTTTTTTTTTAGGTGGCTTCATTAGAGGTGGAATTATATATTAGTTGGTCAATATAATTTTAGAGGGACATTGTTTATTATTGAGTTCCTTAATTATTTATTTGTTCTCAATATAGAAATATCTATCCCAAAATATCAAAATAGAATTTTTAATATGGACACTTATTGTTAACAGGATGTATATAATCAATTATTTCCAGGATATATTATCAAGAATTTATCAACTTGATAATAGGATTATCAACCTGATCAATTGTTTTTACATTGATTAGAATTAACCTTTATAAAATATTTTTTTTATTTTTTCTTCCTTAATACATTTCAACAGCTATCTTTAGTGCATAATTTAATCTTTAGTTTACTGCTCTGTTGTCAACCACAATGAGACTATTCTTAAAAGGCCATCTAAATTAGATATAGCATTTTAATTAGAAAGAGAATAATTTTGAAGCTATGAAAACTCATTGTTTTGTGAAAAACAATAAAACAGGTTACATAGATCCTGTTTACTATAACTTACAGAGTTGTAGTACTAAGATTTTGTTTTTGCGGAAATTGGTAACATTTCTTTCCAGTTATATATATTAATAAAATCTATCAGAATGAAAATTACCGGATTCACAGAATTGGTTTTTACTTTGTCAGTGGTTAGCTTGTTGTATGATTTCTGGGGGCAAGTAATATTGGGCAATCTAAATTTAGGATCGTGAGACCAGGCTATTAATACTGTTCCGTTTCTTCTAACAAGACCTAATTTTTAAAAATATAATTAGCTAGTCTGTGAGATGATAATTAATCAATAGTTGTATGGATATAATGTCCTCACACATGTTTTGATTTTAATTTCCCAATTTACATCAAAACCAGCCTAAAAGTTCTAACCATTGGATTTAGGACTTTCTCTAATATCATAAAAAGGTGTAGTTTTTAAAGCGATTCGTGTAAAATACAAAGTTGTATTTTAAAAAATGATTTGGATTCAGGGCTTTTTAGCTTATCACGGGTGAGTCCTAGTTTTGGTAAAATATAAGAGTAGTATTATGTTAACAATTATTGAATAAACTCAGTATATTTATTTCAATTTAATGATTCATCATTATTAGTTTCTAAACCTGTTAGCTTGTTTATTTATTATCTTTAGAGTGAAATATTCATAACTAGCACAGGTACCTCTGCTTGATTTAAATGTCAATTAAGGTGGGTAGAAATATGGGAACAGGAGATACCCTTGGCACCTGTCTTACAAGCATTTAGATTTGATATTTCAAAGAGCAGTTCAACATTTGTTGTTTGGTCTAAACTTATGATAGTTATTACCAATCCCAATTTCTTCTGAGATGAAACACATTTCAACATCCAATGATTCATAAGTAGTGAGGTACATAATGAGAGATTTTAACTAAAAAAAAAGAGAGCTTTTCGTGCCGATCAATAATGAGTGAATCCTAGTTTTGGTAAAATATAACCCTATAAGAGTAGTAAACATTTACTTAGAAGTATCTCAGTTTGTTCCAACCATAATTCTATGAATTACATATATATTAACAGAGGGTAATATGGAATACCTTTATATCTAGCCCTTACAGTACTTAAACCTAGTAGGAATTCAGAATGGATTTTTCATTAGGCTCGATAGCCAAATACTCTCTCTCTCTCTCTCTCTCTCTCTCTCTCTCTCTATATATATATATATATATATATATATATATATATATATATATATATATATATATATATATATAGGGCATAGGAGTGATGATCCTACGCCTTGTACCTAAATTGTGAATCGCGTTGTGGTTTTCCAGTACGTAAAATAGCCGCCCGGAGATTGGGAGCATGGACGGTCTGCATCGGGTAAAGAAATATTGGTCCTCGTGCGCCTGCTGACTCCGAAAACAGCCATAATCCGTGGATCTTGACCGATTGGTCACTGTCCTTGAACCCGAGTGAGTCGGTGGGAAGCACACTGCCGAATTAGCCCAAAAGAAACCATTTACGGAACTATGGATAGTCTGCTGCTGCACCATGGAAACCATGGTTCGTAGCAACGTTAGGTTGGGTGACCCCAGGTTGGCTGCCTGTGCTCCCGCAAGCAATAAATGTCGCTAAGAAAACCACATCGCGCGGCTAAAGATCTCCTTGGTCCATAGTGCCAACAGAAAATATATATATATATATATATATATATATATATATATATACACACACACACATATAAAAAAGAATATATATATATATATATATATATATATATATATATATATATATATATATATATATATATATATATATATATATATAAGGTGTATATAATTCATGAACAGCCTAATGATTGAGCTTTGATACAATATTGCGATTTGTAATTCTTATAAGAATTCATTTTCATCTAAAATCAAAGTGATAAAACTAACTATTAACTCTAACCATACTTAGCATAACCGGTACCTTTATTATCTGATTCACAGTAGGTGAATACTGTGGCCTGATAAATTCTGAACGCCCAAACAAGCCCTGTAATTATTACAGGGATTATGCCTAAAGGGACGACACTATAACAGAGAGGTGTAATGTAGCAATGATCAGACAATGGAACAAGGGAGGGTGAATGAAGAAGCTGGGGACGCTTTAATTATAGCCCTGGTGGGAGGTGGCGAGGGTGTTAAAAATTTAGTCCCCGCTTTGTCTCTAGCCCCAACCCCCTCCATGAATATGTAACGTCCTCTAATTCCATGAGAGACCTAAGTAACACTCCTCCGCTCCTCTTCTCCTAACCTGATTCTCTTACTCATCCCGCCATATCTTTTTTTCACCTCTTAGATTCAGTTTAAAAAAGTTATGATGGCATTACAACCTTTATTTCACTTTGTGATCTTCATTAGTCCCGAGTTTTTGTAATAATGGATCCATTTTTAATTTTATGTTGCGAACTTTATATCTGATAATTTATAAAAGCTTCTGAATACAATTAGTTTCAGGAACGTACACAGAATTTTTTTTCGGGAGGAGTTGATACGAAGAAGCCAAGTTACTAACTTACTTATAAATAACTTAATTAAAGGTGTCTATAATAACCAAATATGAGTTAATGCATTGTTATTTCGATTAGTCAATTGAAGGTTTTGAATTAAACCTGATCCAAAAGAATGAAATTGTATATAAATAGCCTAAAAAAAATTAAATGTGACCCTAAAGAAAGAAATTATAAATAAAGAGCGCACTCATTGGCAGCAGTTGCATCCGTATATCTCCGCATAATACCCCACTGCTACCGAAAACCCTTATGACCGAAGAGTCAGATAGAAAAAAAAAATATATATATATATATGTATATATATATATATATATATATATATATATATATATATATATATATATATATATATATATATATTCGTCAGTTGATTTTTTTTCTTTACTTGGTATTTTATTGCATAAGTATTACTCAAAATATTAATCTTACGTTGGTGGGTATGAAAATCATAAATTTTGGGGGGAGGAAGAGCATATAACCCCATCCCCTCCGAAAACCACTGCTTAGTCTACTTTTCAGTGCCTCGGTACCACAGGCCCGAACCATATTCGGAACATATTTTATTTAATATAGTTAACCTGAATGAAAAAATACAGTGGTTATATGTTAAGCAGTAATGTACTTTACTATAATTTTACAACTTCTACGACAATTTTACAATTCACGCTCTGGTCTGCGACAATTATTCTTTGGGAGCGGCAAAATAAGTTTTATACTAACAAAACGACTTAGTATAAAAAAGTGCTGAGTCAGAGCGCATATAGGTGTAAAATGGTTTATGAAAAAGGGATTCAGGTAGAGACACATAAATCTGGAAAAAATACGAGACAGGAGCGACTGGAGGTACAAAAAAGTTCGAATTTGTTTGTAAATTTAATTATATGCCGTTAAACAGTAACTATCCTATTTTATTACCAAGGAATTCCATCCGACCGCTTACAACTGTTCAATTTATACAATAATTTTACTGAAAAAAAAACGTGTCAAAATATGTCATACGCTTTATCTGCGAGATTTTATTGCCAATTGATGGCAAGGGAATTATAAACCCAGGATATACCAAGGAGGCCCAGGATGCGAGGAATGAGGATTTTAGAAAATTTCGGGAATCTCACTCAAGAAATAAAAGTAGGGAAGACGATTTACAGCATATTTTGCCGACAGCAGATCCTACATTCCTCACTAACAATAAGATCAACAATAGTTGAAAACCAAAAGCCGAAAAAGATATGGCCAGGAATTTTAATATTGTTCTCAAATCTCTGTGATCTTCCAGACACCTGCGATCAAGCAGAAGAGACAGATTCCGATTAAGCATGACTTATTAAATTATGTCATCTTGGTTTTACACTTTTGTAATAATCTAACTTTTTAGTGTCTTTATTCAACAAGAGAAGTGCTTACATATTACTAAAATAAATAGGTAGATAATATAATTTAGACTGTAAAAATTTTAATGAATGTATTCCAGTTATCTTAATTTTATTTTATAAATACCCAATTGTATACCACTTTTTGAAAATAAGTTATTTTTTGTTTTAATCGTACTTATTTATTTACATACAAGACATGACAATACATATTTACAAGTCTGTAGAGGTTGGAAAGTTTGTTGTGGGATTTGAAAGCAATTCGCAGGTTGGGAATGGAGGAGCATAAGAATTTTTGTATGTTTTCAGAAAGGGCGGGGATGTATGGAAGAGATCTATAAAAGGGAATGGCAGTGGGTGGTGAAGAAGTAGTGGTAGAGGTGATGGGAAGGGGAGGGTTTTTGTAGTTGTGGATGAGTTTGTTGATGGTATTGAGGGGACGTGCATTACATACAAGACAATATCGATACAACAAAGATGTAAAAATTGTACAAACCAATTTATAACATGATATTTATAATCATCAGAGAAGTTCAAAACAGAAAACAAAACACTTCCTCTACTTTCTTAATCATCCTAAGTTCATTTTATTGTCCCTTCATTTAAATTCTTATTTTAGTAACAATAATGGGCTATAAAATGATTAATGGCAAATTGTTTATTAAAAAAATATTTCTTTGAACGAGATTTTACTGGAATAAATGAGCATGGTCGTTAATTCGGTTTCACGACATGCGTTTCACTCTTTTTAATTCACTTTTTTTTCCCACTGTCTCTCTTGGTTCTTTCCCCAATTAAGAGCCTTCCTTAGGTAAAGATTACGCCAATCGATTTCTGAAGCCTGAAACCTCTTATTGCAAAAGTTATTATAAATTCTTCTGAGAATTTCGAGAACCATTTTGCAGAAAGACAGACGGAAATTGCCGTATTAGAGTATAGAATTCACCAGCTTCCTGAAGAGCTTTCTGATCCGCTCCTTATCACTCCAATGGATCTGCACAGAATTTCACACTCACGGTCGTTCCACGTTCCATTTGGCTTGGAAGTTGACCTCAACAGTTGAAGTTGAGTGGTCGGAAGTGACCCCCTTTAGAAAGCCAGAATTGAATTCAATGACTATGAACTAGTGGCTTTTATAATTACTTTTGAAAAATGGTGCTTTTCAATCAACATTCTATTTGATCTAAGTATTCTTAGATAGAGGTCGCTGTAGTTGAACCTGTTTGAACAGGACGTTGGAGTGGATCGTTGGAGTCTGATCAGTATCTGTCTTTCGATTCCTTCGCATTGAAGTAACCTCTATTTTAGAATGTAACATTAAGCCTATAACGCATTTTGGTAGTTTCATGAAAAAAATATCAATTCATGAAAATATGGTAAATCTACATGCCCACTCCTAATGTTTGTTTTAAAATCGATTGGGAGAAGGAGGGTGCAAAAATATGGGTGGAGGGCAACTAAAACTTCGACATCAACAATGATAAATGCAGAACGACAGTTTTAAAATCAGTTTTCTGCATTCAGACTAAGTAGGCCCTTTACCTCAGGTTGTAAAAAAAATCACAATTTAGCAATGTTATATTGCGATAACTAGTTTGAATATATTCTAAACATTTCTACTACGAATTTACAAATATCTGGCTTATGAGACGATTCATTCATGAGTAAATTTTTATATTTGGCTATACTAGAGCCATTCTCAATAATGGAAACGAAAAAGGAATGGACTCGTCGGCAATAGGCAGTCGTTTTGAAAGGGAATGAGGTAAATGGTGTATGAAAGATAAGAGGAGTGGATTCAGAGGTAAGTAAGCTGGATAGGTTTAAGGAGACAATAAGTGGAAGGGAGCCTCTTATCTGTGTTAGCGGAGGCAGGCCAGTTATCCATAATGGATGAAGGTCATCAGCCTCTTTTCTTATCATCTGCTCCTTCAATCAGCTCCTTGTCTCTTAATGATCCTCCAATCCTCATCATCTTTTTTAATCCATTGTTTTAAACGTTCTCAACTTCTTATTTTTAGAAATATATTTTAAATTTTTGTAAAGGGTTATAGGAGAGTGGTATCTTTCTGAAATGATCCACTGAATATTATTTTGGAGTAATAAATAAAATACTATAGGATTTGAAAATAAAAGTTATTTGACCTTAGCACTTTTGACTTATTTGGGCAAGGTTTTGGTTTATTTATTATTACAATCCTTCAAGTATTTCCAATAGATTGGAATCAATGCATTCTTTAATTCTAATGTAGAGCTTGAATGCCAATAAATCCAAGACGAAGAGAGCGAATCTATCTTGGCACGATGGGAGCCAGCACCGAAGAGACAAGCCATTTTCTGCCCTCCTCCCTCACCCTATATTTCATAATAATTTACTTTAAAATAGCTTATTCTACTGTTTTGTTCATTTACATCCCGATTTTCCGGTCCAGTTTGATCAGTATGTGTTACATAATGATACTGATGACAGTGTTACTCCTTTATGGATGGCGTTCTATGCCCCTTCCTCATCCCATGTTATACTGATCTTCGTTCCCTCCCTCCCCCCAATATTTCGTAAGTGCCGGCACCTATGCTGATTACTGTAAATAAGTTGGGTCTGAAATGATGGAAACCGTGGTTTTACAAACTGATTCATTTCTGTGGATAAATCAGAAAGTTGAAATACGTTACTGACATCACAGTCTCCCAGAACTACTGGGATATTATAGCTGTATTAGAAATATCGCTTATTTGAGTGGTTGGCTACCCTCGAGAGATTAGTAGAAAATCTGTGATTTTTTGGCTGTTATTTCCCTTAGCGATTGTTGACTTAGTTGAGGTTGATGACTAATAGCTACAAAAATAGGAGGTATCATAAATTAATTTCTGACTTGGAACTAAATGCCAAAGAGTTGAAACTCAAAAGTATTAAACTGTTATAAGCCAAACTTTTAATGCTAAATTAACAGTTTACATAACTTACCTTGCATGTTTTTATACTTACACTTATACTTCATCCTAGTTATCTTGTTTTATTTAGCCCTTATAAAGGCCTGCTACTTAGGCTAAAACGTCGGCACACATTAAAAATAAATTTTACTTGTCAGTGTGTTTTCTCCTTTGACCGCACCCCCTTTCCATCTTCTCCTTGAATTACATGTTTTCATATTTAATAATTACAATTTCTACATCATCAGCTCTTTTTTTTTCTTTTTTTTTACCATACCTCTTTTTTCTGTCTTTTGTCCTGAACTATTATGTATTATATTATACATACTTATTTCTTCGATTCACTATAGTTATTCTGATATGCTGAAACAGCGGTGCAAAGTACAATAACGCCATCTGAATGAATAAATTACAAGCTTAAGTCTCAGCGATTAGCTCTTACTACTCTTATCCTTTTGTCAAAATGTTACGAAAAGGTTAAATGTCTGTCAAAATGTATACCTAACGATTTTTCGGTGATTCATTACGTCTATTGTCAATTACGAAGTGAGTCAGAAGTTTTCTTTTCGGTAGGCAAATAAATGCCTATTATCTTATCAGCATGTATGTAACTTGAACCTGCAACATCGTAAACAAATGCAGTCTGTGTTTCATTTTGATGCATACCAACAATCTCCGAGGTTATAATAAAAAATAATATGTTTTTTAATTACTATTTTTCGTGTTTAGTCCACATCATTTCATATTATGGAAACAAAATGCAATAAAAAAGGGATAATTTATTAACTAAACGAGATTAATTTTTATTTAACACTAGTCTCAACGCTTACTATATAAATTTATTATGAAATAAACATATTGTCGACATTAAGTATGATACAACTAAAACTGACCAAATCAAATTCTGCTATTTCGAGAAATTGGGTTTATATGGTTATATATTAACAACATATTGCTAATAAATATTATTAAAAATGTGATTGCTTTAATTTTAGTGCGTAATACTCTGTTAATTTTGCCATACAGTTTTATGATTATTAATACAGAACTGTTGAAGAAGGGTAAACTATTTCAGCACACATTAAGTTATAATGAAAGATTATCATATAATTTTAAATTTTGTGTCCGATGAAAATGTGTCGCTATATTGTAAACTTTTAAGTGCCAGCATTTTTATTTTGAGCATGTTTGTTTGTTGTCGCATTGGATCGCATTGGAAGTAAATATAATTTCAAGCAATTTAAAGCAGAATACTCAAAATGTCACTACTTTCCCTTGCTCCAAGCCACAAAATTACCTGTCAAAGCATTATCGCTCTTAATAACAATACAATATTTTAAAATAATATTATTCAATTTGTTTTACAAAAATATATGCAAAGATGCCCTTAATTACAATGGTCCGCACATGAGACTCAAAATACCAGTCCTAAGCCATGGCCAAGCTTTATGTTAAGCATCGCTTCTGCTTTATGTTTATTTTTCTAACGCTAGATGGCATCTAGAAGGTAGTTTGAGGTCATGTATCATTTTACGAAAGGCTGTTTACGAATTAGAAGTAAATCCACGTGTTTTTCGCTTTTGTGTGAATTTATAGGAAAAAACAAAGTTTTTGAAAATTCGTTGTATCTATCTTTTTGTAATTACCGCTCCCCTTTTATATACATTAGTTTTATTCTAAAGCACTTTAGGAAGTCTAATTTTTATGAACAATAATTAGCAATAGTATCATTCCATAAATTTTTATTCTTCTTATTTAACATGTATTTTCACTTATCCACGTTTTGGGGTTGATACCCCATCTTCAGGATTACTTTCTTTTAGTCAGCATAATTTTGTATACAGGATACTGCAAATGTATCCTCACATTTTCACAACTGATCTAACAAGTATGAGCTAATGAACCCTTTTGTAATTTTTTGGACAAATATATATATATATATATATATATATATATATATATATATATATATATATATATATATATATATAGGTATACAAAATTATGCTGACTAAAAAAAAATAATCCTCAAGATGGGGAAACAACCCCGAAACGTGGATATAGTTGTGGATAAGTGAAAATATAATAAGAATAAACATTTATAGAAAGTCGCTATTGCAGTTGTTATTCATTATTTTTATAATTTAACAATTTAAATTTATTTCATATAAAATGAAATAAAGGAAACAAATAACTTTAGTAGCAATCTTTTATGCCAATATAAACTCAGTTCAGGCAAGAGAAAAAAAAGGTAATTTAAAGTGTAGATTTAAGAGTTAAGTAAGGTTTTTAGATATTTTTTATAAAAAAAAAAAAAAATAATAATAATGATTATACTTAATTTGTTGTCAAAAAGTTTAATTTTTTTAGTAATTTTAATTTTAAATGAAATAAACACGACTTTTTTTTGTTAAATACATCTTCAACTTTCCTTCCAAACAAATCATTTGGAATATCACAAATACATTGCAACTTTTTTCAATGCTCGTTTGTGGGTTTTTAACCTTTAGTTTCCAAGCCTAAAATGTTCTACGATTGAACGTGTAATATAAAAAACAAAGGAATAAGGCAGGGGATGGTAATGAAGAAACAAGTAACATTCATGTCTTCTTCCCGCTCTAATGAACAGAATTCTTAATGGAAGTTTGGTACAGTTTCAAAACTAAAAAATATTAAGTAAAATAAAAATTTTAATAATTTTATTTCATAAAAATTGAATTTTATTTTTTTGTTGCCACACTACAATTTAGAAGTATCAGAGAACTACTCATATGTTTTGGCATCTATCCTATTAGGAATTATGCAGGTATTTTTTCTTAATAGGAAAGATGAAAGAACCTTTCACAACATACCATATCAGAAATAGTTTAATCTTCTTTAATACTGTACATAGGATGAGTATGGTAAGAAAATGCCTTGAAACACTGGAATATATTTATAGACCTTTGGAAGCGGAGAAAAATCTGTTGTCGTGGGATGGGGTAGAGAAAAAGAAGATTGGAGAGCCTTATCTCGGACTGAGGTTCCTGCATGAGGACTCCCTCGACAGTAATTTTGAAAGGCCGGCTGGTGCAAGTAGCAAGTTGGTTTACCCTTATCTCCAAGCCTCCTCCGAGAAATGTGACGGCAACAAGACAAGCCAGCTTAGAATGTAAAAGTTTAAAGGGGCTTTGCGGGAAGGCTAAGCCGCTCCCAAGCCCTCTTCGACGGATCTGAGGAATAAACACTTTTTATTTACATTCGGATCCGTAAGGGTTTCCCTACACCCCGCCGCATCTTTTACCCCAACTCTTCCCAGCTTTGACTCGCCGGTTTACCTCGAGTGTGGTTATCAAATATTTAGGCATTTTATTTGCTTGATACTCACAATACGGTATCGAATTATCGATATCGAGCTAAAGCATTTTGGAGAGCTTCTTTATACCTAAGTCCTGCAAGAATATACTATGGTTGAAATCGAGATCATGATTGTCAGGGATGTGGACAGAAATAAATACACCGTAATACTATTTCATGTGTACCGAGTCAGTACTGCCGACGTTTCGCCCCAAGTTTTATCAGGGATAAAAAAACAAATTAAATAATACATAAAAATCATAACATACATGTGCCGATAATTATGAAAGTGGTCTAAGTCATATATTTCTTGTTTCGAGATATTTAATGAATCGCATTTGAATAAATTAAAAAATATTTTTATATTATGCGACATTTCAATTTATAATTTTATTAGTCTTGATTAATGGAAATTTATTATAAATATGAAATTTTGTGTGAATTTCGTAGGAAAATGTTGTTTTTAAAGCTTGGATTGACTTAGACTATTTTCAAAATTAACTGAATGTCCTATAATTGACTTAAAGTAATAAAAAATTGTGATTTTTATTTGAAACAACAACTTTAACGAAATAATTCATTAACATTTATTGATCATTTTTAACAAGTAATCCATTTTTATCATAATATCGAGTTTTTAAGATTTTTTGAAAAAAATGGAGGGATGTATGCTAGTAAACACATAAGATCTTTATGTTTTTCTTCTGTTACTGGTCTAGTGGTGTTGTATAATGGAAGTAATTGAATATTTTCGTATATTTTTGGTCTTCCTCTTTTAGGTTTATATAATAGTTTAAGTTATGTTTATATTTTTTTTTATTACGACTTTATTACAACAATTGTCATATGTCGTAAACTGACACTGATTCCTTCCACTTTTCCCGGTCTTGGCAGTCCTCCTCTGTAAGCCCTCTGGCTGCCATTCCTTCCTGCAAACCATCGTACCATTTCTTTGCCGGACGTCCTCTTTTCCTCCTCTCCTTAGGAACATAATTTATCATTCTCTTGGGCCATCGATCTTCTGACATTCTCATTACATGGCCGTACCAGCTCAGCTTTTTGGTCTCAATAGTGTACAAGACATTTCGGGGTTCCTGTACTTTTTCTCTGATGTTTATATAATTTCTTTAAATTGCTGACTTAGGCCACTTTCATAATTAACACTAAATGAATTCTGTATAACGTTGTAATTACAACTATTATCTAAACGTTCATTTTTGACGATATCGTAAAAATTACATTGAATAAATTTAGTTTAACATCATGTCGTGTGAAATAAGTGATAAAAACATTTTTTTATTAAATTTTGACTTAGAACACTTTCATAATTATGGGCACACATAAATCTGCATCTACACTTTTATGTGGATCTATTTTTTATATTCCCAAATGTAATCCTATTTTATCTGTATTAATTCTTCTCTTTTCTAATATTCTAAAATATTCTCTTTATTAATATTTCTTTATTCATATCATAAAATGGAAATCTAGTTCACTATTACCTTTCATTATATATTTTCTTATTGAGGAGGCTTGGACGCGTCAACGTGTTGTAGCGCCGTATTAATTAATTATTATTATTAATTAATTAATTATTATTAAATATTTAGTTGACATCCGCTAGATGGTATAGAAGGATCAATCTAATTAGGGATTGATAACTTATTTATCAATGTATGCTGTGCAGTGTATTGCTGAGAATAGGCCACTAATAATTTGAATTATTAATCATTTCTCTATTAATAATCCAAAATTTCATCATAATGATATAGATGAAGTGGATAATAAATCAATTAAGGATCCATTGATAATTTTAAATAATGGGTATGTTTTTCGTATTGGTTTATTAATAGTATTAATTTTAAGTTTTTATACGTTATGGTCCCTCATCTATATAGTGGCAAATAATTTATCAATCCCTATTATATATTTTCCTATTACCTATTCTGTACGTAATTAGCTTACATTTTTCACGTCACTTTTCGAAGAAATGCTAAAAGGTGCTTTCTCCCTCCCCTCTCCCACAAAAGGACAATTCTAAGGGGTTTTATAGCAAATATAACACAGAACAAAAAGGCTCCTATGAATATCGGCAATTTTTGAATTGTATCGGCAAATGAAGTGTCGGTCAGTTTCCAGGCCTAAAACACGAAAAAAAATACCAAGAAATTGAAATAAATAAGACGAAAACAATAGTTTTTTCTACCCTTTTTGGCAATTGATGAAGAAAAAATTCATTTCATAAAATAAAAAATAAAAAAAAAAAACCCGGATCGGAACTAGAATTATATTTGGCGTCGAATGAGACCAATGGCAGCTCAATAGATCACACAAACGATCTTTGGGTTTAATCTATCGAGCTGCTCTTATCTTATACGATGCCAAATCTAATTGACCATGACTTTAGTTTCCATCCGTTTTTGATGCAGTGACTCGTTTCTTCATCGATTGTCAAAAAGTATTTTTTCATGTTTAGGGCCTGAAAACTGGTACAGATTTCATTAGTTGACCCATGCTCATAGAAACTTGTTTCGCGTGGTATTTACTCTAAAACCTCCAAGAGTTATCCTTTTATAGGTTTCATCCTGTTTATCTACGTGTTTCTAATTTAGGAAGATGTACTACTTATGTACTTTTATAGCCGCGATTTCTTAATCTATTAAAGTCTCCCCATATCTATTATTTCCTTGCCACATGCTCCTTCTCACGTTTAATCTCTTTTTTACTTCTCATCTGACCATAGCCTAGTTTTACTTGAAATATCAAACCACCCTTTCACCAAATTTACATCCTCGATATTCATCACTGGCTACATGAAATGGAACGGCTTTAAAAATTAGTTGAACAACAAAATTACATTAAATACTTCCATTTGTAGAACCGACGACCTTGAAAATGCATTCATTGACTTAAAAGAGTGTATTTGATAAACAAATAAATTTGGCATTCGACTTCACGAATGATACCATTAGCCAAACCTTATTTTTACCTTCTTCTGGCCATACGTACTAAACGAAAATAAAACAAAAACGTAGAATCAACGTTCTACGACAAAGAACTGCATGTATACCATATAAAACAGAACTCAGCAAACTATCTCGAAAACTCCACCAAGAATTTTCAATATTTTAAAAGAACATCTACAGAGATATTAAAAAATCGGATCAGTACGGACAACAATCCGACATATTTTGAAGATAAAAAATGTGCAATATCTTATCCAAGGTACGAATTAACGCCTCTGCCAAAACTAACGAAGAAAGAACCAACAAATATAATATAATCATCATATTAATCATATTATAATAATATATTATAATCATCGAAAGTGAAGACGACTTGACAACATCAGCACCCCTATCGCTATCTCCCCTCCCCTCTCCCCATTTCATCTAAGCGAAATTCATAATGAAATCAACAGACTTTCGAACATAAAAGCTCCTGGCTATGATCTAATCACTCCTTCCTTCTGAAACTTTCCACAATTAAAATGATTCCAAAACCTGCCAAGCCCTCACCAATCCTTCATCTAATCGTCCTATGGCACTCGTACGTATATTGGGGAATATATTTGAAAAACTATTTCTTAATCGAATAAAGCCTATCCTAGAAAGTCGTGAAGTTATACCGAACAACCAATTTGATTTTCGTTCATATCACTTCACTGTAAAACAGAGTCATCGTATTTTGGATGCTGTCTCTGACGATTTTGTGAACAAGAAATACTTCTTTGCTGCTTTACTTGACACTGAAAAAGCATTTTATAGAAAGTAAAACCGCTCTCATCTTCTACTTACTTTCTAATTCTTCAACCTTTATACCTTGATAGGTTTTTCTGTATTTCCATCGATTATTATATTTCCTCCTTCTTTTCTCAACTTTCGGGCATACCACGCACTAGCATTTTAAGCTCTCTTCTTTATTCCCTTTACTCTTTGATATCTCTGAGCACATTTGCACGACCATATACAGCTTCGCTTATGATACAGCAATCCTATTATGCTCTTCAGAACCATTTATTTCATCTAGAAAAGTGGTTCCAACTAAATCAAGCCAAGTCATCTTTTTCCTACGAAAAGCTCCATGTAACTATTGACAAAAACCCAGTACTTTCAAAAAAACTATGTACGGTATCTCAGAGTAAACTTGGGCAAAAGACTAACCGGGAATATACATACAATATTTTAAAAACAAGAATTGTCTTGAAGATACAATCAACTGTCACATCTTCTGGACTGCAAATCTTCGCTTCACTTATAAAAGATTATCCTTACCTTATCCAACTTATCCATACCACTATATTGCCCTCATAAGTTAAAAGGCTCTACCTCCAAATCATTTATTTAAATACATTTTTGTATTGCACCCGGTTTTTGTATTAAAAAGAGGTAGTTTTTAGAGCGATTCGCGTACAATACAAAGATGTATTTTAAAAAATGATTAGCTTGTGACGGCAGTTATTAATTTTCCAGACCTATTCGAACATACGGAATAGAATTTTGGGGATCCAATAATTCGCGATCCAAGATTTTTCGATAAATCATTACAATAAATATGCCGTAATTTAGTCCGCAAAAATTAATTAAAGTTCTAACGCAAGAACTTGCAACCTTCTATGAAAATAACACATACTTTGTCTATTACTTGAATGACTATTTACTATTCCCACCTTTATTTTAAAAAGCCAATAGTTTCTCAGAAGTGCCATGTTAAATTAAGAGGGCTACACTATTCCCTCTAAAAAAATTCTAATTAATTTTAAAACTATGTTGTGCTGTCATGGACTTGTTAGAAATTTATCAGGCCCATCAGAGAATATTAGAAAATTTATTGAGAAGCAAGATAAACATAAGAGAGGTTAGAATTAATATTTTTTTACTAATATCAGTAGGTTAGATGAAATTTTCAAAAATATAATCGAAGAGCTGGGCTCAATTTCACCAAAGGGTTTCATGAAAATCCAATAACCTAGATTGAGACTGGAGCCAAATGACCTTCCTTTTTATTACATCCCTTTATTTTGTCCCTTATCGTCGTTACTTGGAAATAATATAGTTAATTACGCGAAGAATCCAGGCCCTCATATAATTAATACTCTCATGCCGACAGTTAAGTTTCCATTTATTTTTTCTCGTTTATTTTACTACTGATTTTCATAACTCGGATATTTCGTAATTAGCTTAGCGGTTTAAATTTTAGTTTAAATTAAAAATATTGGTATACTATAGATAAGTATAATCAAAAGTAACAGTATAAAACTTATTTAAAATAGTTTTTCTGGCATATTTCGGTTGCTATTCAACCATATTCTATTTAACCCAAAATGTTTTGCCATTTTTTTTTCTTTTTTAAATAAATTATTAATACGTACCTCTGGCATGGATTAAGTTTGTCGTTTCTGATAAATGAAGATGTGAGTATAAACATGAAAATACATTATTAATACATTTTATGTTGAGACAAGAGAACTCTTGATAATACTTACATATATATATATATATATATATATATATATATATATATATATATATATATATATATATATATATATATAAATAACTTAAGAACTTCGACACGCAAAACATAAAAAAAAAAAAGAGGAAATGGGGAGATAAAGTACTCACACGAAGGCTGGTTAAACACTAACTTTATTCAGATTCTAATCCTCTATATATACTATTTACAATGTTTACAATGCTAGTTTGGAATTAGTGGCTATACTAATGTAAGTCCCAACTTAACTTATATATATATATATATATATATATATATATATATATATATATATATATATATATATATATATATAGGTTCAAAAGACTTCCATTGAAGTCCTATTTAGTCATATCCTATTTGATAATATGTTATATAATGTCTGAGAATGAGTGAATAACCTAATTATTTTTTAAACTATTTGTAAAAGAATTACTAAATTCCACTTATCAATAGCAAATTTTGTTTGAAAACTCTTTTTGCATGTCTGGCCGATAGTATCAAGTTTTTTAATTGGAGGATAAACATTATTTCATTTTCGTTCTGGGTGCCAAGTCCTATAAAAAAATTACTTCCTGTATCCTAACAAATATTGGTTAGGTACGGATATTTAATTAGAAATTGATAAATCATTTGCCACTGCTATAAATTTGTTTTATTGAAAACTAGTTTCGATTGTTATACATTCATCCTCAGTTCAAGGTTTAAATGGATTATATCAAACAGAAAGGTTTGTACTGGTTTCTTCTCGCATTGAACTAACAATGACTTGTTAAGAAACCAGTACAAACTTTTCTGTTTGATATAATCCGTTTAAACCTTGAACTGAGGATGAATGTATAACATCCGAAACTAGTTTTCAATAAAACAAATTTATAGAAGTGGCAAATAATTTATCAATCCCTAATTAGATCTATCCTTCTATACCATCATACGGATGTTATAACTGGTAAGGATATTTGTTTTCAAATGTGTTTTTTTTTTTGTTTTTATCTTTGTAGACCATTTAATTGGGTAACTTTCAAATGAACGTCAGAAATTTTCCGGGAGATGTATAGTTTTCGAGTTATTCAAATAACTAAACAAAAGTAAACGGGCTTCCATGAGAACATGCGAAGAATATATTAAAAGCATGGCAATACTTTTAAGTCCAGTACCCTGTATCTTAGCTAATACTGGTCCGATTTAGATGACTTTATTTTCGTGGAGAACTTTATTACTTTTCGAATTATTATATTCATAATCGTACCAAAAAATGCATACTTTTTGAGCTAGGCGAAAATAAAACATTCTTTTTGAAAAAAAAACACATTTTGCAGCTATTGCGCAGCCGCTTAAACCCACCGGATGCTCTATTTGCCACACAGGCATTTCGATGCACAGAGCCAAAACGCTACGAAATATAAAAAAGTTTCCATCCGTTCGAGAGATAATTGTGTTATAGTAAATATATTCGAGAGACAGACGGACCAATGGCCGAAAATACGATTTTTTGACTCAGGAGGCTCCAAAACGATGTTTATTGGTGTGTAAAAATAGAGGACAGGGAAATAGAGGATGTGTAAAATTTATGTTTACATTTTCTACATCATTCTTTATTATTTATTCGGTTTCGTTGATATATCCGTTAAAAAAAACGCTTATCGATTAAAATATTTTCCCAACATAGTAGCAGTAGGAAAGTAAAAATAATTAATTAAATGACGCTATATTATTTCACAAAAGGTTATTTCAATAGTTTTTAATAAAAGGCATTGTGTTGAATTAATATATTCGTGTAATCTTTAACATTTTATTATGTGGCAGGTAATGTTTTAGATATTCAGTTGCATAACTACATTTATAATAGTAATAGAAATGCTAAAAAAGATTCAATTGATCTATGTTCATATAGAGCATAATCAAAATGAAAAAAATTGGAAAATAAATCTTTAGCCAGAATAAAAGGAGAAGGAAATAGAGAACAAAATAATTCGAAGAAACTATTATTTCATATGGCATCGCCTTCCAAGTAGGAAAAAGTTATATAATAGAAAAATGAAAATGTGTTTATAAACATTCATACGGTAAACATTCATAAAAAAACATACGGTTCCCTGTAATAAGTTTTGTTCAAAGTTTATTTCGATTTTATTTGAACAAATATATTTCAAGTAAGTATTTAAATTACAGCAGTTTCGGTACATTTAAAAAGCCTATATAATACATGTGAATTAATAGTAAATGTGTTGTATAAATTATTGTAGACTGTAATGTATAAATATCACCTTAGGTTTGGAGCCTCCTTTTTCAGCAACTGGTCTTGTTTAATAGCTACAAAAATCGGGCAGAGGCTATGTCTACCACACATTTGCTGGGATTTAAAGGAATAAAATTATATAGAGTGCTAATTTCCAGAAGAAAAACGCTGCAAATTATTACACAATGGTTTATTATTTCCACTTAGTAATATTTCAAAAATATCTATTTTGTCCTAGTAAAAAAAAATTAAGCAGTTGGCACTAAAGGAAAAGAAATTTGAAGCTTGTCACGAGATGATCGCCGTGAGAGTGCCGAACTGGGATTGTTAAGAAAAAACTGTATCAATGAAAGTAGGCTGTGATGGTTAGGACATGATATGCACTTCAGTAGGAAAAAAAGAGTAGATTAAAGAAGCTAAAGGAAGTGCAGAAATAATTCAAGGAAGGATAAAGCAGAGAGATACGAAGAAGTCAGAAGCCCAACAGATAAGTCTACGAATTTCATTGCGCTATATCTCAGCTAATACTGGTCCGATTTAAATGATTTTTTTTTTCCTTTTGTAGGAAATTTCATCAGCTTTCGTTTAAATACAATAAAAGCACCATATGGACATATGAATAAGATGTTTAATCGGCAATTATTTTTTTTATTTTTTTTTTTTTAATATCTTGTTAAGCTGATTCCAAAACACCTTACATTTCTCCTCTATCTTTATAAATGGCCGAGTTATGGATTTATAATATCTCTAATCGGCAATTATATTTTTTTTTTAATATCTCGTTAAGCTGATTTCAAAACACCTTATATTTCTCTTCTATCCTTATAAATGGCCGAGTTATGGATTTATAAGATCTCTAATCGGCCGCCATTTTGAAACAAACAGCCGTATGGTAATGTCGAGTTCCGAAGATTATCCTGGGGTGACCTGTGGCATTTGTACCGAATCTCAAGAAAATGGGTCCAGTAGTCTCGGAGAAAGCCGCGGATGGCAGACGGACAGATTTTTTTTTTTATTTGATATTTGGATTCTACGTATAGAATCCAATATATATATATATATATATATATATATATATATATATATATATATATATATATTGGATATATTAAAAATATATATCCAATATATTAAAAATATATATCCAATATATTAAAAATATATATATACTAATCCAAATATCAAATAAAAAAAAAATCTGTCTATATATATATATATATATATATATATATATATATATATATATATATATTGGTTTTGGGACCTCTCTATAACGGAAGAATTGTATGATATAGAAAAATACTGTCACAACACTGAGATATTGAGATAGATAGTCAAAAAATTTAAAAATCAGTTTCATGCTTCTATAGATTTTTAACTATATATATAAATCTCGTATTGAATATACCATAAACCCAAGTATACATAGTCAAATGCTAAAACAGGTCAACTTTCCTTATAACTTATTCATGAAGTCATAAAATATTGGAAAGATTTCATTTATACATGCATGATAAAATGTATAATATTAGATTTTTTCAAACGATTACTAACTTCAAAGTTCTTTCAGGGTTTATCGAATGATTGTGTCAAAACTGTAAATATTATGTTAGGTAGTAATATTTCATAATATTTTTTTAACATTTTTTCTCATAAAATTAGTCGGATGGGTGTTAATGATTATTAAAACTTATAACGTGGTTATGTGTTACTATAATGAATATTTTTAGTCCTAATTCATAGTTGATCTAGCCTTATACTTAAAAATAATAAGCGTATACCTTCACCCTATAATGTAGTTTAAAGCTACATTTCACATTATAAATGTTTCTTAATTTTAATAATATAACATCCAATGGGTTAACCTGTAAACTTCCTTTGGCATTATATCGGTTAAGATTAAAAGACCTTTTAATGACATAATAAAATGTAGGTTAAAACTATCTCGTGATACTAAACTATTTTCAAGAAGGTTATCAAACAACTTCGGACTTTAACATTGTTGATCAGCCAGATAAACTAGCATTGCCAACATCCAGAGAGTACAGTCACTCCTAAAACAGTTCACTGAGTCACCTTGCCAGTTACCGATTTCCTTTCATAAAGACTAATTATTTTATATCATAACTCGTAGTACTTATTTTATACTATATACTTATTAATTATATTATATACTTATATACTTATATATTGATTTTATCTGTTTCCCTCTTATTTGTTTATCATAATATCAATTATCCTCAATTTTATTCCATTGTTTTTTATCTTATATTCTGATTTCACTTATAAGATAAATAATAAAGAGAGCTAGAACATAAAGGAGATAAAAAAAAAAATGTCTTAAATATATACCTTTCAATATAGCTGTTTTTATTTTGTTTTATAGAATGTCATATTTCTGGTTTGTTCTCATTTATATCTATAACCCTATAACCCTCTTAGCTCGTACCGTTATGTATGATATCATTTATGACTCCATACTTTTATATTTACGTATTCTATTTTAGTTTTGTAAGATATTTTCTTGAATCATTTCCGTTATATTTATTCTTCTCAAATTAAAATGTTTATTTTATTTTTTTTAATTAATTATTCTTGTATCTTATTTTCATAGCCCTGAAGAAGGCTTAACACGAAGGCCGAAAGGTCAGCATATATAAAACATTTAAAACATTATTTACTGGTCGCATACCCCTCCCCCCCAACTATTATCCTCTAGATTTCATCAACTGTCAATAGTATCTTCATATTTTTTTTTTAAATCTCATTTCTTTAGTGCTTATTATGATTTAGTATTTTATTAAGTTAATAACTTAAATTTTCATTACTAAATACTATGGAAGGAAAATATTTAAAATATAAAGACGTTTAATATATAAAGATAATCATTTATATGATTCATTTTTTATGAAGGACTTTCATAGAAAATCATTTTTTTTTTCTTTTCAGATTTTTTATTTGATCTTTATCTTTATATCGTCCGTTTGGAAGAAGATTTCTACAAAACGAAAAAGTATAATTTTACAGATGAAGCGTTTGAAATTTGTCTTGCTTTCCCTCAACGCACTGATGAACATCACATCAGATATTTTATTTTTCAATAGTACTTATCTTAATTTATTAAATTAAGTATTAAATCTTAATTTTTTAAACATTTTATCAAGAATCATGAATCAAATTGAGACAGTTTTTCATTAAAAACAAAACTGTCCAATCTCCTTTAGAGTATATGGATAATGAAACCACATTTAAAAAAAAAATGTTTTTACAAAGTAAAAATAATATTTTAAATATTAATATTAATATTTGTTTAATAATATTTTAAACATTAATAATGATGCTTTAAATTACGTATTTATAAACCAGCTACTAAATATTATTACTATATTAAAAATAATTTCTCATTATCTTTATCAAGAGAGTCTTTATAAATTTACTTACTCTCTTTTGAAGAAAGTCATGTTTGATTAGTAAATTTGTAATTCACTAATCTAACAACAATTTTTGATTGCGATAAATATTGAAACTAAAAATCTGACATTTTTTCTCAAAGAAAAATAAAAAATTTCTTATGGTGGCACTCTTCTAAATCAGTGATATATTTGTTTCATCTTTATGATTATTTTCTTAATTATTTCATATTATTTATGCTATTTTTGTTTACATTATACTTCAGTCTTTTCTCTTATTTATTTAATCGCTCAAATTATAGTATTCTTGATATACTTTATTTTCATCATTATGATTGTGCTTTAATTCTTACTTGTTATATATTTATTTTTTATTTTACTCGTTGTTAATTTTTTTTTCTGTCATTCTCTATACATCTCTGATCTACTTCAACATACGGTTTTCATTCGGCCTGCATAGTATTCAACTTCTTCTTTTTTATTGTATTTAATATACTCGTAGGTATATTAAGTAGATTTCTTTTAAACAATTCACTTACTGATTTCAGCGATGTACGAAGTCCATGTCCATAAGAGCTAGATCATCTCCAAGCCAAGAGGTGTAGAGCTTGAGGTTATCGGCTGTGTAATGGACGGGATAAAGATAGCCCGGGCAATCTAGAGGATTTGTCAAATGGCGAATAAATGTGACCCGAGAATTATCGGCGGGGGTTAAGAGGGCTTGGGTATTACCGCTCTGGGATATATTACTCATACTAAGGGTGAGGTCCCTACTTTTTGGGCTGAATCCAGATAGTCCCCAACTGGTCTTAAGCGGTATATATTAATAATTTCAGACGTTGGACCGAGGACTCTAGAATTGTTCTTTGTTTTGTTCAAATGCTTCAAAGTGCTATATAATTCCATCAACTATTGTATTTTATAAGGAGTTGAAACAGGCTTTAAATAAACATTTAACCACATACATGAATGAAACTCTGATTAATTTGTAGAAGAAATGAACTGGGCATTAACCTATATATCAAATACTATTTTAAAAACCAGGGAATAAATTTGGCTTGTAATGAGGTATGTATCTGTCACAGAGCCTTCTGCTCCAGTGACAAGCGTGTCACTGATCCAAATTATAGATCCAGTTTCACACCGACCTTCCTTTGAATTTAATAGAGTTACAGAAAGAAATAACCGTTCAGTAGATGTTTACTATAATATCGAATCTTTAATAAGTTATGTTTTTTCTTCATTCTACGCAGCATAATGTATTGTAACGTTTCTTCTCGTTATTCCGTTTCATAATTTATTTCAACGTTTTCAGTTATTCGGTTGGATCAAAAATAACAAAACGATTTTATTGCTACTGAGATTTATTTACAAATTAAAAGCTCATAATAAACCATAAACAATAAACAATTGTGCACAAAGGCTGTACTTTCGAGTGCAGCAACGAAATTATAGAAAAAAACCATTCACAGCGTTTCTTCTCAAACACCAGACGACCGTGCACTTAACTAATTTAAACCAACATGCCAAAGGCAGTATATCTCACATTAACAATATGTCTCTAGTTGATGCGTCTTTCTTGTACTGTTGCTTGTGAGATGTGCTGCCGTTAGTCTAGTTTTATGTGATCTTATTTTTTTTGTTCTGATGATAATTGAATTTGCAAAGCGTTGATTAGCTAGTTATTTATTAGTGTTAGAGAGATTTAAGATTTTGTTTTTAATAATACCGTAAATAACTATATACAAAACTGGGTGGAAAGTATATTCAACCTTTTGGAAAACATAATTTAGCTTATTTATTTTTTTTTTTTTAATGGAATATGATAGCAAGAAAATCCTAATTGATATCTTAAATTTAAATTAGCAAAATTCATAAAATTTAAATTTTTGTTATGAATAGTTTTGTGGTTAGGATTTCTCCAGAACTAGATGTTTACTAGAGCTCATAACTCAACTATATAAGACATGAGCTTCGCCTCAACCTAATTTCACGGGAGTCACACTTCTTAATATTACGGCTTAAATTCATGAAAATTCTAACGGTTCCCTGTAATAAGGTTTTTTCACTCCGTGAGAAACTTAAATTATATATATTATTTTTTTTTTCCAGCGAAATGGGTTGAAGGATCCTTGCTTCAAAACGAGCGTACTGAAAAAAGTTTCATCCTATAAAAGTTTAGAAAGTTGTTGAAAAGTTTTATAATTAATTTTTAGCTAAATTTCCTATCTTCTCAGAATTATCTATCTAATTATAATCAAAAATTAAATTTTTGTTCTGTTAAAAATTGTTGTGGTGAATAAACAGAATATCATTATTATTTTTGTAAGCTGATAGCTTACAAAATGGATATTTGAGTGTTATTGGATATTATAGTGTTATTGGATATACAAAATGAGATCTCTAATAGTCTAGTCATCATAAGATATTTATGTTGCCAACCGCATTGAATGGAGTCCTGCAGAGTATTTCCTAGTTGAGCTGTCTGTACATCTGATGATTTCTGATTTATCGATAAGTTATGGACTTGACAAGTCATTCAATACCATATTTATAAAACTTTTCTAATTTTCCCAAAAATAACCTAACTAGAGCTTTCTTCCCAAATGTACTATATGCATTGAAATGACCTGAAAAAACAAAAAAATAAAATTCAAAAGTTCCTTCAAAAACATCTTAACATTGAAAAAATGGCTTTCAGTACGTTTTTGGAACTTGCATCCATATAGATATGTATCTATGCTCACAGGTAATAAGTTGATAAGTCGAAAAATGGTCCTGCTGAGTTTAGTGTATTGCGATCATCTTCCAGGCCTTCTTCAATCAGTGAAAAAGGTGTTAACTCATAGCTCTCCTCTATTGCTCATAAAGATTTAGAGCTTAGAGTTACTAACTTATTCTCAATGTGCAGAAGCCTTGAGAGATTATCAAAATACACATATCTCCGGAGAACCATTTTTTGGCTATTCAACTTATGTTCCCTGTGATCATAAATATATGTACATACATGTATACAAGAAACCAATTAATTAATGACATTTTGGTACATTGTGATTTTTAATAAAACCATTATATCAATCATGCAAACACATAACAACATTGATCATGCAAATTTACTGTGGATATCATTATGTACATTTGATCTAACGTTTAACTAAAATGTGTGTTATCTTACTGATTCTAAATTGGTGGATGGAAATTGATGTGTTGATTTCTACCTCTTATTTCTGAATCTCCGGGCTCGAAACCGGCAGATAATTATTTATTCTGTTTTCAGCCATGGATCGGTCCTGTGGGATCAGGAGACCCTCCCGGGCCAGCCTCTATAAAGTGGGTACCCTGAATTGGGGGAAAAACCTGACGGTAGAGCGAGATTTCGGCCAAATCACCTCCTTGCACAACCGTTGGCTTAGAAACAGTATGGTCCTTGCCAAGTATTGAACCCATGACCCTTCACGGGTTGTAGTGGTTCAGTTTTTTTTTTATTTAAAAAAAATTATCATCCAATTATCACTTCTTCGGTTCGAGCAAAGCCAAACTAAATTATTTTTATTTTCGTTGTTGGGTATGGTTTTCTTCTTAATTAAAGGATATGTGAATCAACATTTTTAAGTAGCTAAGATATTTTTTATTCCATTAAACACATAGAACAGTCGATTTTGTTTATTAGTTCATTATGATCAAAAAATAATAACAGAGAAATATCACTAATAAAATATGTTTGAATGTAAAATATAATAAAATATTCATACTCCATCCAGCTTCTAGACATTTCGAATCTGGGAAAACTTTCCTTCCTCCCTGAGTGTTCTGTTTAATTATCTTAAAGAAGGGCTGGATCAGTTTTTCTCAGTCAGTGACGGATCAATGTTGGGCGAGAGGGTGGCGAGATGGCAGAGTTTCAAAACCATCAAACGTGACTAAAGCCAGGCCAAACTGCTGCTTTTCAACCGTTAGTTCAACTTAGGGTGCCTCAGTTACAAGCTGTCTCGATAAGCTCGCTGCAAAATGACCCATGAAAGGATTTTTCGTGTAATTGATCATAGATTTTTAAATTTACCAAATTAAGACTTTGTTTTTTTTCTAAAGATTCGAATTCTGATTTAGAGAAGATTAGTATGATTCAAAATATGGTTAATGACAACAATTCCATAACTATGGTACCCAATAGCGAACGCAGTAATCTAAGTTGGATTCTGGGAACCCAAAGAAATTTTAATAAAGTGATAATAAATTGATGCATGTGCCGAATAAAGTCGACTTCCTTGTGAGGATAATTTATTGTCTATTTGGTAAAAAACATGATACATATGTACCAATGTTGTCTTTCGTTAAGCAAAAAGAAAAATAATCTATAAGGAATAATGATAAGGAATGATCTAGTAATGTTATTATCCTATCATTCAAACAAAGAATTATTCTCATAAAAACAAGAAGAAAACCAAAACAAAAAGAAAGCCATTTCGGCAATATATTAGAATGATAGAATCTAATATATTCGTAGCCGCAGAAATCACCAACAGAAATCGAAAGGCTTGTATCGCTATAAAAAAATTTCATTATGCCACTTATTGCCAAAGTGATTACCACTGAACCTGCGATATAAAGTCCAAGGGATAGATCATGACGTTGGTGGAAAGATGAGGCTATGGATTGGATTTGGTTATTAGTAATGTTCAATGGAGGGCAGTATGTAAGCATTTTAGTAGGTATTTAGGCATTCTAGTATGTAGGCAACGATTGCTGGTAGTTTCGGCGTCGAACCTTCGGGTTCGCTAACCCTTATTATTATAAATTAATTACAGACTCACAACTAATCTCATAGGCTCAGCATATTGTGTATCCTAAAACATAATTTATTTGTTTTTTTTTATTTTTCATGTACAATGATTCTTAAACTCAGATTTTTACGATTTCCTATTTAAAAGTTATTTACATTTTCTATAAATCACTACACAGTGATCTTAGCCAATAGGCCGAGAAGTAAGATTAAGTCAGTTTTTTTGTTTTACTGAACTTGGTTTTATCTCAATATAAACATAGTCTCCAATTTTTGAGTGATCTTTTAGTTTGAATAATTTAGTTCTAGTGATATCGAAAATGCTTAAGTGCAATTTAACTGAATGGTAGTCAACTTTGTGAAAAACATCACTTTTCTTTTACCGCCGGTTAATCCGAATAACCGGTTAAGCGGTTTTACTGTATATTCATAGGTAACATATTCCGAAAAGATCTTACGTGGAACTGTTACAATCCTCTGTATCCACGCTTTAGGCATTTAGCAGTATCTAACCACCTAACATTGTTTCGTTGTTAATCGTACCAAAGGGCAAAGGAGTGTTCTGGAAAAAGAAATATTCCATATAAGTTTAAGACGAAGGATTGAAGAAAGATACTCAGTTTCCAGTCGAGTGTACAAAGGAGTAGACCTTAAAAATAAGAATGTGGGCTCTTCCTTCTCTACAGGCTTCCCCACAAAAGAGTTCCCTGAGGAGAAAACTCTGCCGAAGGGATAAAAGGGGAGGAAATTATTCAAGCAGGGCCTGCAAACAGGGGGAACAACAACCCCTATTTCGGTAGAGACTGGAGAAAGAAGGAAAAATTAATTATAGCAGGGATCCTAGGCTCTGTGTATGTTCGGTCAACCGTGCCAAGTGGTCCATGTTGGTCAAATATTTATTTATGTTGGAAGAGCCCAGCCCATCACTGGATCTTTCCCTCGGGCCATCTCGTTCTAACAATCTTGCATTATGTGTTGCAAAGGGCTCAGTAGCTTTCTTTTTTATCTTCCTTTATGTATGTAGGATGCTAATTGTCCTAAGTACTTCCTATCCAGAGATATAAACAGTTATGATTCAGACGAAGTTTCCATTAGACGAGGTGTATTTAGCAATTGAAGAGCTCTATATTTTAGAACTTGATTTTCTCGAAATGCATTATGGGTGAAATTCCAGCTTTCTTCCGCGTACTCATAAATTATATAAGATGATTTCAAGCTTTACAATTTGTCATGTTTTTAGAAAAATTTCCCAGTAAGCATTCTTTTTTATTTTCTAAAGACACAGATCTTAACCTCAACTCCCATTATTTTCTTCAGAGGGAAGGGTATACTGCATTTAAAACATACCAAAACCGATATTCGATTTCGCTTTGTTCCTCACACTTATCCCTCCGAATCATGAAACGTGATGAAAAATAGAAGCCTGTCTAAGGTCAAATTTGAGGTATAGAGTTAAGATGGATATATTTCAATGATAACCCAAGAAAATTGTGCTTTGAACTATAATTTGAGGAAACTTTATTTTTGTTCTTTCAAAAAAAAATAGAAGAAAATAAAAGAAGCAAGCAACGGATCGAACTTTACGCTTGGAATTCTGCATAACCGTGGACGCATGCTGATTTCCGTAACTGAAAGCAGAATAAAAAATATATGGCTTTCGATTGAATAATCCGTAAAGGTTTTATAAAGGAATGAGATGGTCTGGGAGGCGGTCAAAAAAAGCGGAATAGTAAAACCTATTTATTAGGAACCGACGTTTCGACCCACTTTGTAGGTGTTCATTAGAATATCTTGAATAAACAAGATACAAAAATAAAACGATGATATCTACAGTGAATGAATTAAAATTAAAACTTAAAAAGACATCGAGAAAAATTAAAACAGTGATCAATTTGTAAAATGTTATAAGATGAAACTGATGTAGTAATAACAACTAAAAATAAATTAGTTAATATTAATAGATGAAACTGATTATTATTAAAGCAGACTATATTTAAAAATAGTAGATAAACTGCAAGAGAAATAAAAATAACTAAAAAAATAAATAAATAGATAAACAGACAAAATTTAATACCTTGAAGCTCAAAGAAAGTTGGAGGAGCGACTAAGTAAAATAGCAAAGTAATTAAGGAGGCGGTGTAGGCGAGATAATTAAGAATGTCTTTAATAGTTATATAGAGAAGGCAGTGGGGAGCGGTTTCATTATACGTGTTGGTTAATCATAAAAATATATAAAAGAATAAAAAAGGATTGAATAATTCCTTTTGAAGAAAAGGAAAGGAACAATTGTAAATAATATATTTAAAATAAAAAATAACCTTATGAAATGGTCAGAGGAGAAAATGGCAAAAATATAAGCTAAAGTGCCATCTGTAGGAGATTTAATAAAAAAAAACCATGTATATACAAAGGGATGGATAAGTAAAACTGATAAGTTTTCTTCGATCTCCTTATATAAGTGACTAACTTAAGAATGAAAATTATAGGTATGATAACAATGATGAATATTTAAAAAAAAAATAGTAAAAAGTAAAATTAAAATAAAACTCTTTTAAAATTAGAAAAGTAATGAAGGAGGCAAGTAAGCCATAATAGATAGAAAGGCGATGGGTAGTGGATTGTGAATAAAAGGTGGGTTTATCATAAAAATATATTAAAGAAGTATTGAAAATAGAAAAAAAAGATAAATCTAAAGGAACAAATGTAAATAATAAATTAAATTGGGCAGAGGAGAAAATAAAAATTCATGGACAAAGATATTGAGGTAAAGTGCCATCTGTAAGGGTTTAATGAACAAAAGTTATGTGTACACAAAGGAATGGATAAGTAACATGGATAGGAAGTAAATATATGGTTTTCATTTCTGAAGTAGAGCATTCAATGGATTTGCATTATCAGTCAACAGAAGTATAGATGATATACTATCTTAAAATAAAAATATTCACCTAAATTTCGATTGCATCATAATAACCAAGAGATAGCATAATTTTCAAATCTATGAAAAAAATACATGACAGAGGCGCCTAGACAGGCTTCAGTTTTTTTATGGGCAGACCTTATTCCATAGTAAATTCAATGTATTGACTCACTTCTTGAGCAAACTGCACTATCTCTTTTGGATAGGAATGGCTTCAATCACTTAGTTCATGATTGCTGAAGCCTTTAACTCGTTCTATCGTTTTCTCTTAGTTTCATTTTATTTTTTTCCTGATTCACTTTATTCGCATTTTTTTTTTCCGTTTTAACTTTTTCAATAGTTGCAAAAGCATCTTTGATTCAATCAATACAATTCCAACCCGATGATTTTCCAGGTTTCATAATATTTCTTATCTTTGTTCGTTACAGAATCCAAAGACAGTTGTAAGATGATGTTTACGTAATTTTGGATCTACCTGTGAATAACATAAAGTTGGATACAATAGCTTTTTCTGTGTCATACAGAGATAGAAATTTTACATTATTTTTGAGTAGTTTAGTTTAGGAAAACATAAGATTAATCAGTTCTTTCTAAATAAAGGCCGCCTTAACTATTCAATGCCAACTTCATGATAAATAGTTTCTCCTACCACAAGGTACCTCAGGTCAGGAATTAAGGGAGAGTGGAGAGAAAATGAAGCAATTCCATCGAATTGAAAATTTCGAGAGAAATTCGGCAAATTCGTTTGATTGTTTGAACCTCAATTCAGTTAATGTCATGTGATTTATTTCGAAATATAAAATACATAAGATTGATCAGTATGCATAAGATTAATTCAAGAAGATGATTATAATAATCAAGAAGATCATTTTTTCAAATATTTTTTTCTTTTTTTTTTTAGAAATGAGAAAGTTTTTTATTTTTTTTTAAGTTTCTTTCATTTTTTATTAAGAATACTTATTAGTCGTATGTATAAAGGTAGACACTGGTCTATTGTGGGACAGTATCATACTTATTGTTCATTATAATGAAATTATTATTTAAAAATAAAAAATAAAAATAAATTATTTTTATCACATCAGCAACAAATACCATTATCAAAGTAATCTGGTAAAATGCAGTTTCATCATTTTTAACACTAAAATAAAAACTTCTATCAATTTTAAAACACATGCCTAAAATATAATATTTTTTAATCAATATTTTCAATAATATTCATGAAACTGTTACTGGCTATTCTGCCCATGTCTTCTATCATATCAAAATAAATATTAAATCTACTGTGCAAATAAACGCTGCAAATTATTAGACAATGATTTATTATTTCCACTTAGTAATATTTCAAAAATATCTATTCTGTCCAAGTAAAAAAATGAAGCAGTAGGCACTAAAGTAAAAGAAATTTGAAGCTTGTTACAAGATGATCGCCGTGAGAGTGCCGAACTGGGAGTGTTAATTTTAAAAAACTCTATCAATGCAAGTAGGCTGTGATGTAAAATTATACCGAGGAAATATTTGATGTGCACTTCAGTTGGAAAAAAAAAAGGATAGACTAAGGAAGCTAAAGGAAGTGCAGAAATAATCCAAGGAAGGGTACAGCAGAGAGATACGAGGAAGTCAGAAGCCCAATAGATAAGTCAGGAGACCTAAGGCCACGATGACTAGACCCCCGGAGAACCAGTCTACGAAGTTCATTACGCTATATCTCAGCTAATAATGGTCCGATTTAAGTGATTTTTGGTTCGTTTTGTAGGGAATTTCACTTTTACTCGATATTTGGATTCTACGTATCTTGAAAGATAAAACCTCAAATTCTGAGGAGGAAGGGGAAGGGTGGTTAGGGGTGGAGATATTATATTTATATTTTTATTGAAAATAATAAACCAAAATAAAAATTAGGGACTTTCATTTTTTTTAAATTGTTTATATTTAATATCTAATATCTATTAAAGTCCTATAAAATCTTTGATCTGCTTTTCCTTGATATTTTCAATGATAGTCTAATATTGAATAAGCATGCCAGTCTCGAGCTATAAAATTATTCAATACTGTAAAAATAAAATACGGTTATAAAACAGTTGATTTTTATTGGAAGGGAGGTGACAGAAGAGGCGGAAAAATTCAGCTTTTCCCACCCTGGCAAAAATCTTACTTCTTACCCTTAAGCAACTACTTTATTTAATGATTATTCCCTAAAGCATTCCCTTTCTACGATGAAAATCATCACCATTTTATTTGAAGTGAGGATTAGTTATAACGATAGTTAAGAAGTGACTCCTATTCTTTACAGTAGGGACAAAAAACTGTATTGAAACGCAAATAAAACTCTTCCAAGTTATTTAGTGACTCTACGAAGACATACCAAAATTCAATAATGTTTTCCGCTTTTCTGGGACACATATCGGTTTCGCCTACTAATTTGAGGTCTCGCCAATCGACGGCCTGTAGTTTCATTTTAATTAATGACGTCAAAACATGAAATTCTGCTTTTTCGGCAGTTAGGAAGTTTCAAACTGCGGTTGTTTCTAAATGAATGACAATGCACTATTCTTTATTCAACTGCACCCCATTCCCATTATTGATCAAGCTATTTTCAGCCAAGTTTAAACTTCCACCTACCATTCATTACATTTCATTGACCTGAAAAATAAATTGGATAACTGGAATCATTAAAACTCTTCCGAATAGTTTAAAATATGACATGCATGCATTTTAATGATAGCCAAAACAATAATAAAATATTTAAGAACATATTTCACTTGTTATTAAATGATTCTATTATAGAAGAAAGAGTAGGTAAATAATAAGAAGGGGTTTGTTGGAGAAGGAGTCTACAGAAGGGAAATTGGAAGGCTTTGGCTTGAATATATCACCACGTCGCTATAATTTTGCATTAACTTACTACACCATATTATACCTTCCTTGAAAGGGTCACACAACTTTTTTTTGTTTGGGAAGGGTATTGTAGATGAAAAAAAAAATAATAGTACCAGCAGATTATGACTTCATACAATAGCGAGAATTGTCCCAAATTTTCTGAATGAGTCTACAGCGAATAATTAAGAGAAGTTCTTTGTTTGTTTTTCTTGTCAGAAAGGTAATTGCTTATATTTTAATTTTCAATGGCCAACTGGGAAACGTTGGACAAAAATGTGAGATACGAGGATAATGATTTTTAAATATAGTAAAATTATAGTAATCGATATAGAAAGTGATTTTTAATATTTTCTGTCATTTATATCAATAAATAAACGTGTTATGTCATACATCTTTCTTTATGTTTTTATTGTAATTGTAGCGAAAAGAAAACCTCGCAACTCCATCAGTCTATAAAAACCATGGAACGCAAGTAGCCAGAACAGATAAGTATGGTGGTAACCTGTATCCATCACGGATCTCGAATTTATCGATAATTAGGCCCGTACTTGGTAGTGAAAACTGTAGCAATCAAATCTGTAAAAGATATTTGTTCCTCCTGTAAAATTTACCAAATTGAATTTACGAGGTTTTCATTGCCTACCATCGATAATTCATTTGTTAAGGGCAGGTGGAAAAATCTTTTGATAATATTAAACTAAATAGTTTATTAAATATCGAATATGCTTTTTCATTTTTTTAAATTATTCAAATCGTCACTGGAGATATCGTTGAACATAAATGAAGCCAAGATGATGATGGTTGGGGATGGGACCAGAAATGAAACACTCATTAATGAAACATTCTGTTTAACCCTTAGTTTGCACACTGGGGTCTGGTGAACTCCAGAAAATTTTCTGTATCAAGTATTAATTTAATTTTGAATCCGTAGGCCCTTTTATACACTTGGATACACTTGTCCAACAACAGAAAGCTTTTGAAAGTCAACTGTTACTATTCAGTAGCTTTCAGACGTGTTTGAATTGTTCCTGGGGTTCTCCAGACTCCAGTTAGCCATTTACATGATTTTTCGGTTACTGCCTACCAGTCCAAATTTTATTTTTTACCATAATTAGGAAGTAAGTACAGTCGTTCAAACGTAATATAATACTTCATAAATTATTTCAATGGTCGATGATAAAGTAGCATTTTCTTAAAGGATATCCTCAATAAATGTCTTTTGCTTACTGGCCAAGAAATTGGAAGTCAACAACATTCATCGTCCTCTTTACAACCCTACCAAGATCTGTCAAACATGATGCAGCTTAAGGCTTTCATTAGTAATCTTTTTCACTTTGGTTCACATTAATAATGCTGCAGAGCAACTGAGGAGCTCTGGCTTCCAAAATTCGGTGTTGAAATATACAGAGCAACGATGTCAGGACAGAGATTCAATTTTCGCTCTCACGTTTTCGACTAGATCGGGAAGGTAGATCGGGTGGGATGGAAACAGAAAAGAAAACAGGCAGTTTTGCTGCGATAAGGGACTCACTGAACCCAAAAAAGCGAAATGCTATTCCAGCTATTCCAATTTTTTTTCCTCTGGATTAAAAAGAAATTTCCCTCGAAAAAAACAATAACCGAAAATCGGTTAGCAGTTAAGACCGACAGATTATATCGAAGGTGAAAAAAATCGGAGTAACCAATAATCGATCATTTTCCAATAAAGTGTGAACGTCCAATTTTTTACGAGCTCAGAGCAAAATTTGCAAAGAATACTCGGATTGGATTATATTATGTAAGGTAATTATATTACCTACCGAGAGTAGTGGCTAGTAGTTATTACTATTTTGATTTTTATATGTTCTTGTTCAATAAAATTCATTAAAAATAATTTTTCCATTAAAAAATAAGCTTTTTAAAAATGTTTTTACTCATTTAAAGAATTAGTTCTAAAAATTTGAGAAATATAAGTTTAAATTTTGTATAAAACTTTCAAATACAAGACATTGTCTATCAAACCGTTTTATTACATTCAATCCCATTTTGACTGAAGATTTAATATGAAAATATCATATATTTTGATAATTATAATTTTTTTTTCACTTTCGTAAATATTGGGATCCAAGGGGCCCCAGTGTGATAAACGTGTACAATCTAACGGTTAAAGCGTACCGATCGAGATTTCGGCCCACGTCGCAGGCCTTCATCAGAGCTAAAAAAAATATGAAATACCAGAATAATAAAAATGAGAAGAATAACTAGTTTATTTTAAATTTAAAAGATTTTTAAGATGTTGGTTAAACTGGATTTAAGTGAAGAGGCAGGGTCATGGGATGTGGAAAAATGTTTTATTCTCTCACTTCTATTTTTTTCGAATCATGTTTTTCTAAGCCCTGATGAAGGCTTAGGCCGAAACGTCGGCATACTTTAACCAGTATATTTCACTACATGGTGTTTTATTACTGAACGCACCCCTAACCATCATCTTCTTTGTTAATTTTGTTTTAATTTAAATACATTTCGGCACTTTTTAAGTTTTTGGAGTAAAAATTATCTTGACATACTTTTATATTATTATCAGTTTTTTTTTTTATAGTTTTTTTTTAATTTAATTCATACTGATCTGGATTCTATGAAAATTCTTGAGTTCATTGTCAAATAATAAAGAATATCAAAATGACAAAAGATGATACATAAAATAATATGTATATTCCTATTTGTGCAGAGTACATTGGTGTTTTTGAAAAATTAAATGAATCGTTTACGGAAGAAATAGGGTAAAACAAATTTAAATTAACAAGAATGGTCATTGGAGTTATGGTACATGGCGCAGATCAATATTTTCTTTCTTTTTTTATTTTGAAATATTTAATAATAAATTCCATAAGCAATTTATTAGCGATATCCAAAGTGCATTTCACACATTGCTAGGGTTGTTTTGATTCCAAATTCCTCACTGGATCCCTCAAAAATCTGTAAAATCTGGTGAAGCATTACATCAATAAACTGTATACTGCGGGGCCGGGGTAATGGACAGTGGACGGGGTTCGGGAAAGGATGGGGGACGAGGGGGCGAGAGAGGATGGGGGACGAGGGGGCGAGAGATATGTGGGAGAGTCAGGACCAATCTTTGTCCCCTTGGCTATTTAGGTCTAAATACAATAACTCTGGGACCAGGTACAATAGAGGCTCCCAATCCATCTCTATTCCATCCCTTACGAGTCGCTGATATCATCCCAGTCCTCTACTGCGATATCAATCGGTCTCGTCCGAAACTACTCCATGGAATATATAGTAGTCATCAAACCAAATTGGAAAGGTCCGCTCCCCTCCCCCTCCTATCCTAACCATACAGCTATTGCCTGCATGATTGATATTATCCAACCGAAATCTATTTCATCTAATAATATCTTTAAAAAAAAGATTCAGATGTACATTTTTTCTGAATATAAAACATCTCCTATTGTTAAATAGCTAGTAAAATCCTTAATTAAAAACAGTTTGAAGTTTAGAATTGCTAAATACTAATCTTCAAACAAAAATTGACAAAACCCTTCAAAGATGCTCAAATGATTCAACATACAACAAAAATTGGGGCGCTGACATAGGAAACAGAGTTAGTAAAAAAGAATCTTAATTCCGGTTTTTCATGAAAACGATATCAAATAATTAGTCTAGTGGAGTGAATGAATAGTTAGTTAATCGGCGCAATGGTTCATTGCCTAACAGGGACACAAGAAGACACTTTCATTTACTCCGTGATACTTAGGCTAGAGAAGGTAGTAAGTCACAAGGAAGGTTATGATCACTATCCATGCTTGTTGAAGTAGTTAATATTCGTGTTGTTATTTTGTTCTGCCATTGAAGTTTTATACATTTAAATGACTCTCAAACCAGCTTCTTATAAAATGGTACGAAATTATTATAATTTTAATAATAAAAACATGCAGTATTCATCATAGGTGTCACCGTGTTCATTCTTTTTTCTTTCGACAGCGCCTAAATGCCATCAAATCTCTCCAACTCAAAACTCCAGGAAATCAGAATAACTTTCTATTTGTTTTGATTAATGTTCTGCACGTAAAAAAAAGACTCCTGCTTATAGTTGATAATCCTGCGCAGAGCAACTGGCAAATTAGAGCTACTTATACAACACCTTCTAAAAAATATCATATTCACGTGTGCAGGAGGTCATTCATTGGTATCTTAAACTTAAAAAAACAAAGATCGCACGATCTTATCGAAAAATTAAGCGAAGGAATCTTGTTTCTAAAAATCTCCTAGTAAAAAATCCGAGGTCACAAGTCTGTAAGTATAAAAAGGAAAGTCTTTCGATTAAATTTAAAACAAAAAAAAATCGACCATTCAGCCTCTAGAAAAAATTTCAGTCATTTCACAACCTAAAAAAAATATGCTTACTGGGATGAGAAATATCATCAATTTTATTATGAATTTTGTGCATGATCTGAATTGTAATATTATGCTGATTTTAAAGATAGTCTCGATTCATTCGTTTGTTTTTTAAAAAAAATTCTTGCTTTATACGTCATTAGAACATTTTTTTACTTTTGTGATATTATTTTTCGTGACTTACTGTCTTTCCCACGTCAGTGCCTCAATTATAGTTTATTATTTTTATAATTTGTTTCTCATTGCATTCACATGAAGGATTCTGTACGCAAGTAAATGCTACTTTGGACTTCACCTGAAATCTACAGGCAAAAACAATTTTCTGTAAAACCTGAGGAAAAGTTAGTCTTGTGACAGTTTTCTTAGGATTCAAAGAAAAGAATGGCAGCGGAGGACAAACGAAGAGGTGTGTAAACAGTTTTGCGATTCCATTGTGGTCCAAACTATGAAGACATCAAGGATGGGTTTCTAGAAACCATAGAAGAATGGCCTACAATGGGCCGATTGTCTGGCGAGTCATTCATAAACTTTCGGTGTTCGAAATTAGTTGGCAACCGCATGGCGGATTCTGGGTAAGATCAAGACCCTGCAAAGGGGTGTGGTTTATGTAGTAGCACTAAATAAATAAAATAAATACATAATAGTCGTAAAATAAGTAAATGATAAGGAGGATATGTTTGAAACATCTTTAATATTAATTGTGAACTTTATTTAACAAGTATGCTAAACATTTGTTTTTAACACCTTTTAAGTTACTATATTTTCATCTAGCCGATTTAATCTTTCCAATTATTATTTTTAAACGATAATTGAAAAATCAAGATGTAACTTTAAACAATTTCATAATTTATTTGTCTTTGTTAATAAATGTTACAACATACTGTTACAACATTTCTTATGTGATATAAATGGTACCAGATTTATTCATAATTTACTTATTTATTTTTTTATCTATGAGCCAAACGGTAAAAAAATCATGAGTACTCACGGAACAGACCAATAATTCAGTTTTCGATAAGGTCGAACCATCCTTATCTATGTCGGAGCTGCCTTTGTCATCATATACGCAATGATCACCTGAATATTAGCTCCTACAACTTCATGAATCTGATGAACATCACTATTAAAATTTTTCAAGTAAAAAAAACAAATCAGCATTAAATAATGCATCAACATTTGCAAAACTCTGGTAATTCTAAATCCTTTAAAGAATTATTGGGACGTCCCATGGTAAATAAGATCTGCTTCCACTACATGAGAACATATGATTAAATTGAAGTCTAAAAACTTCAAAACTAATTATGCTAATGGTGCGACATTTTAATGATTAACTTATTAGGGAGGCAAGATTTCAATCTTCCAAACATAATATCAATTTATTATTTTTTTTTAAATTATATAGCTCTTTTATAACACGGTTCTTTCAGTTTTGTAATGTCATGTTCGGAAAAACATGAGAACTTCAGATTTTTTTTATTAATACAGCATGAATGGGGTCTGCTGTGGAGTGACTAGAGGGGTCGAGAAACCATCATAGGCACACCAAATTCCTATAAAGTGGGTAATTGACCCTTTGACCAGGGAAAAATCTGGCGTTTATGCGTGGATGCCGATCCTAACAGCACAGACCTTAGCACCTGGTCAAGATATAGTACTGCTGAACCCAAGACCACCATGGCGATCCCCTTGTATAAAAATGGCAATTTTAAAAATACAAATGTTGGCCAAAAGCCATATTTCATCTAATAAGTAGTAGAATGTATGGGTTTTATTTAACAGTTTTCCAACAACTGGTAGTGTTTAATAAAAAATTTATTTAGTAAAAAAAAAAAAAATACAATAGAAGCAGAGAGGGGATGCTAATATTAAAGTTACTTGTTGCAATGGAAGAGGAGTTTTAACTTTCAACATAGAGAAAGGGTGCACTACACATGGATCTGGCGGTAGATTTTCATTTTAATAAGGTGCCTGCTTGGCGGTGTTAGGGTTCAACTTGTGGTCGCTCTGTTCAAACTCCTTTATTCAAATCCAACCAGCAAGAAATAATATTTTTTTTATTCAAACAACTTTTGTTTAAACGTCTTTCGCTTTGAACTCTTTACAATTGTAATTATTTTACAGTGACTGACGAAATTGAACGATGAGTTCTATTTGTATAGATAATCGTTTTAGAATTTAATATGTATGTTTAAGCATATTTAAAATATCTGATGTGGGCAACACATGACTTCCTTGTACGCCTATTAAATTATAAATCCGTGGCTCAAAAAGTGATACTGAATTTGGTTACTAGTTTCCGAAGATTGAAATTTGGCGTCCCGACAACCATTTATTGACACACACACAGTCTTGTTACTGGAGGTCTCATTCCATTATTATATGTCGTTTTCCTTCAGTAGGTAACTATTTCCAAGATATTTCTGCATGTTCCGTGACAACAATAAAACAGTCAATATCCACTGGATAAAGCATTGGAAACCGACAGTTTCGACATTTTAAGGGGAAAAACCTACTTAACTAATATCTTATTCTCATGCTGCAGACTTGTTGATCTCACAAATGGAGAGGAAAACCAGTATTTTACACTAAATTTTAACACTTAAAACAAGTAATAAAAATGTTTAATTGGATTGGAAACCAAATTGCGTTTGTAACCTTTATTACCGAAACATATGATTTCTCTTTTAATTTAAATATAATTTTTGATGTAAGCTTATTATGACCTTCAAGTAAAGTACCCTTTTCGGCTCACGAATTTCAACCAAAATCTAGTAAATACATTTATATCGATATAAAAGTCCTATTTACCAAATTTGAGATGTTTTACATTATATTTTAATATAATTTTTGATGAAAGTAAAGTACCGCTTCCGGTTTTCCAATTTAGACCAAAATCTAGTATGTTATTTATAGCAATATAAAAATTGTAAATACTAAATTTGAGAAGTTTTGTATCGTATTTTAATATAATTTTTGATGATAATCAATTATGACCTTCAAGTAAAGTACCAGTTCCGGTAATCAAGCAATGACCAAAAAGGGAGGTTTACAACTAGATTTTCCAACAATCCTAAATACAAAATTACAACTTTCTATAGCTAACCGTTTTTGAGTTATGCGAGATACGAACGTACGTACGTACAGAGGCCACGAAGAAACTAGTAAAAAATGGATTCAGGGATGGTCAAAATGGATATTTCCGTCAAAATCTGAAAACCGAAAATTTTGGCGATTACAATATTACGATTACTTCGTACAAGGAAGTAAAAAACAGATATTAAATTTGATGAGGAAAATTAAATATTTTTTAAGAACGTTAATATTTCAATATATATATATTAATCTTTCTATTATTTATTCGCACTTTTCTAACAGAAGAGTGACAATGAGAAAATGATATGAATATAATAGATATGATATTTTTCAATAACTAATTTTAAAAGCGGACAATAAGGTTTTTTTTTTTTAAATTATTAATTTCTGTCTGTTTCTTTTTCTTTGAAATTACAATTTCTTTTTCATGATAAACCATTATTTTGTGGAATAAATTGTTGCTTTCTGCATCGTGTTTTCTCTCATAAATGTCTTTTAATTTTTGTATTGTATGTAAGACGATAACCGTTCTATTTATTAAAAAAAAAAAAATCTCGAGATATGTATCTATTTAAATGTACGTAGATACGTATTTATATCAAAACATAAAGCCATTAAATACGGTCTTCTTAATTGTCAACATTTTGTAGGCGTCCTTTAAGAAGTGTAGATTTATCTCTCGGCGACGAAACTTTTCCTGTCCGTGTCAGTTTGATATTATAACTTATGCTTTTTGTTTTTATACCACACCATGATTACATTAGCCATTAACACAGGTCGACATGATTTTTATTAAATTCATGAGAATAGGTGTATATATATATATAAAATATTTTGTAGTCCTAAATCCGAAAATAATAAGCTAATTGCTGTAACACCTCCAATTTTTTTTGTTATAGGAAATGGGAGAGATAAAAAAGGAGACGACATATTGCACTTGTCGTTGAATAAAGGTACAACTCAAAATTTTAAATTGTTTATAATCATGTTTGATGTTTTTTTTCCTACACTCTTGAATCCCTTCTCATTAATACATATTGAACATTCGTGATACTCCAAGAATTTTCAGTGTATTATAATGAGAAAGTATTCTAAAGTTTAGAAAAAAAACTTTGAATATGATTTTCCAACAATTTAAAATTTTGAGTTGCACCTTTATTCCACGATAGGTGCGATATTTTTAATTATTATTTTTATTTAATCTAATATTTATTGAATGTAAACATATAAAACGTGTTAAATCTATGCAAAGAGATTTCTGAGGATCATGTGAATGAAAAATATACTACATGAGATGTCATACATCTCCAAACATTTTCACTTTTTCCTCTTGCGTTCTGTAAAAAACAGCAGTACTCGTCTGGCATAGATGGGTTCCAGCGTCCCGGGTATTTTGTTTCCATCGTCCTGATGTCTTGTTGAAATCTCTTTCCTTGTTTGTCGCTTATAACATTTTGGAAAAAAATCCGAATGGTAGTGTAAAAAATGCATTTTTGAGGACATCCGCCACCCCAGTATTGCATCAGCTTTTAAGGGTTCACTGTGAGGTTTTTATAATTTTTTATCTTTCTTATCCAGAAATATTTTCACTACACTTAAAAAACACTTGAAAACGGATATCAACTAGAAGCTTCCTTATTTGAGATCCAATAAATATGCCCTATTTTAGTTTGTCGCTGCATGAAATCTCATGTAATATATTTTTTATTCGCATAATCCTCAGCAATGCCTTTTCATAGATTTACCACGTTATTCATGTTTATATTAAATAAATATTAGATAATTATTATTTATTTTTAAACCTATCCTGCCTCTCGGCAATACCGGTTTCGGAAGCACTACCTGCCGATGAGTTTTCTTCATCATTGTTAAATTTTCTTTCTTAATGCGTTTTAATTCTTCTTAATTCAATCTATTAAAATAGGTTTGTCCCATTATTTCCTTCCAACCGTATACAATATGGTATATTATGGTATATTATTATGGTATGGTATATTATGTGTGATTTTCCTGATTAACTAGTTGAGAGAAATCACTCTCTATGATGACTTAGAGGCCGGTTTTCCTCCGTAGTTTGGTTCTCATTGCCTCAAACGCGGTGCAGGTGGTGACGATATGCTCAGCTGTTTCCTGAACTCCACAGCGGGGACATAGAGGATTACTGTTCTTACCGAAGTCATGGGACTTGGCACGGAATCTCATGTTCGGTGAGAAATTGCGACATCCAGTAATCAGAGAGGACCCATTTGGGCTTCAATCGTGAATGGACGTTGGGAAAGTATTTTCTCAAGGTAGCTCCTTCCTGAGTAGTTACCCACCGTCGATTCCACTCCTCTATGGTGTCCTCCGTTATTATCCTTTTCCATTTCCTTGGATATTCCGCAATCCTCCCTCGGAGATTCTCCGGAAGACCTGCTGAACCATTCTTGAAATCATACTTCGTCTCTTTGCAAGAGGAGTTCGAGAGATACCTCTCCCGCTCAGACCTGCACCGCCTCATGAGCAACAGTTTTATAGGCTTTGGTCACCCGCAGCAGAAACATTCTCTGTATTATCGCCAACCGTTTCTTCTGTTGTGAGAGGTTTCGAGTCCAGGCTGGAGACGCGTTCCTCAGGACTACTCCATTGAAAATAGTCATAGTTGGATTAAACCTGAGGCTGTCCTATGAATAAATATAAGATTGCATAAATATGTCGTCTCTGTTTTTTCTCCCTCTACCCACCCTCTGTAACAAAAATACAGTACCTACGTGCCACAGTAATTAGCTCGTCATGTTTAGATTTAAGACTGCAAAATACTTCATATACACTAAATTTTTAATTAGTTAATCTTTGTTATTAACGCAGTCATTTAAAATTCAAAGATGCTTTGATTTGATCAAATTGAGTAACTATATATAAATCAAGGACGATTTGGAAAGAATTTTAATCGTATGAATTGACCAAATTTAAAGTAAAACAAGGATAAAATATGCGATCGGGTGAAGATGATAAATGGTGTTTAGCAAGGGAAACTGTAGGGGAAGGAATTATTTATGATGGAAGAGATTAAATGCTGGACGTGAATGTTTAATGTTAACTTGATCTCGGCTCTGGACGGATGACACATGACGGCCGCTTTATAAACAGTTGCAGAATAATCCGCCACCCGGCTCACATATCACGAACAGCTTACATCCATTATATTTGTATCAACACTTATCGGCAAAAGTATCATTTCTATGCCTTCTCGGTCTTATGCTTAATTCAGGAGTTGTCGCGTGATTTCTTGTTGCACGTTTAGGCACTTGGAGCATATGTGTACCCCACAAAATAAAAATCATTTTTAACCATCTTTTCTCCTAATCATGACAAATTATTTGTCTGTCGCATATAAAAGAATACACAGAAAGTAAAACAATCCAATAAAATTTGTTTAAAATATTTTTATCAATTTAAAATTTACATAAAAGCAGTTGACAATTGATATTTGAGTTTTCTTGTAGTTCCTTCTCTTCTTCAAATTCTTTCAGCCTTTCTAGCCAAACATAGCTTCAGTACGACATTTAATGTTAGTGTTTAACATTAATTAAAACAAATAAGGATATACATGACATGTATAACATTAAAATATAGTTTGAACTAAAAGAAACAAAACCATTAATTATTAAATGACTATCTATTAGATTAAATTTAATCTAATAAAGCGTAGCCGCCTTCCGCTGAAAACAGAGCTACCTCGCTAGCCACCTCCACCGTATCAAAGTTCTGACATCCTCCGAGTGTCCACTATGTGGTTGTGGTACAATGGATGCTGAACATCTGAAGGACTGCTTAGCTTTGGACCACACACCACGGAGAATAAGAGACCGAAGTTTGAAGAAGCACGTCTCTATTAGTCAGCGCGTCGCCAAATGGTTCAACTGCTAAGGGCGGCCGTTGGCTAACAGCAGCAGCAGATTAAATTTAATAAAGAACTTATGAATATTAATCAATAATATGAAATTATATGAATTATTTAAATTGTTAACCCTCCACAGGTCGCTGGCGTTTGACAGACCCCCTTTAAATGTTCTATTAATTTTTTAGCGCAGTTTACAGTGGAGGGCTATTGTCATATGGTACAATTCCTCCCATCCTTTACCTATGCGATCATAACAATTTCGACAAGAGCAGTCTATTTTGAAAGGTCGTTTGGAGAAAATTGTCATAAACAACAAATTTGGAGCCTCCTAGACAAGAAAGGTTGCTATCAAGGTTCTCGTATAAAATTTATTTCTTAACATTTTCAGCCAAAAAAATTTATCCATTTCATAATTGTGGTAATGTTTGTTGATTTCATTAGATAAATAGTAACTCTTCTAAGCAGTAAAAATAATAAGACCTACAACAATACAATGATTTCATAATTTATTTTATTTTTTTCTTTGTTATTCCTTTGCAATTTTTCGAATAACACGAACTTGGATATTTATTATCAATTTAAAGTTGAAGTGGAAGGGGTAGACTTTTACCGAAGTTTTTAGTTTTTCGTTCACATTTTCGCACTTTTAAACCAAATTTTCAATTTATATTATTATACTCATTTAAGAATTTGAGGACCCCAGTTATTTTATTTGATCTAGTCCACAAAAATATTTGCATGCTTTATATTTTTGGAATTTGCTAATTGGTCTATTTTTACTGAATTTATTAGTTATTGAATTGAGTGTTTTCTTTCCAGATGTTATTTAAATTTGATTTTAATTTAATAGTCTACATCAAACAATAAACCGAATCAATATTGTGATTGCTTAGTTAATATTGAACATTAATTTTATGGAACCGTTGTTAAATAAATGTAATGCTGGGTGGATTTTCTTTGAAACTATGTTTATCGTTCCTTATCTTTGATTTTATATTTAATGTAAATTACACTAATATAATATGCTATTAAGGTATGTAATGAATACATGAAAACCATGCCATTCTCTATTAATAGCATTGGCGTATGTCAGAAGCCATGCGAGCCATGATGTTAGAACAGAAGGTGTGGCCTCTGCAAGGTTAAAGAAAAATTGATTTTTGAAGAAAAAGAAGTATTTCTAAAATATTCATAAAAATAATAAGTTTTCAAACCTGTAAAAAAATACGAATCACAGATTCAGCGTAAGTAAAAACTGGGACATAGTTAAGTGCGTGGGGTACAACTGTACCCCAACTTGGGTGGCATTGGGAAACACGCAAGTTGTAGGCGACTGACGGTGTGGGGCGGATATTGGCAATATCCAGTCCAGGATGAGATTATTGAAAGCAGCTACTAGGAATTTCAGATCCCCAATGTAAACCAAGGATAATGCTGCGTCATGATGGCTATAATGTGTTAAAGACGGCTGGGGTACACCTGTACCCCAAGCGAAGATTAATTAATACTAACAAGATTAAAGAAAAATATTAAGGGGGAGCATTGGTCTGCTGTGTTCGTACGTGTCTTCATCACCACTCTCAAATTCCTATAAATATTTTATTTAATTTTTAAACCGACTTTAAAAAAAAGGAGATCATCGTAGCTCAAGTGTTCCTTCGGATTTTGGATTGCAATTTTAAACAATAACATTGTATCGCGCAAAGTTGGTCATATCTGTAAGAAAGGCGATATAAACTAGGCGGACACCTTGTAACTAAAATACAACAAATAATTATTTTTTAAAACGTTGTTCCCAGTTACGAACTTACTACTTTAATAACTCCATATTACCCAAAAGTTAAATTAAATTATTTATATTTCATTAAATGCATTGATAAAAACACAATGTGTTTTTTTTTAAATTACAGACTCAGTAAATCCTAAAATTTGCAACTTCAATGAGAACCTGAAAATATATCAAACTTAAAATGCATTGATAGTTTAGGAAGCAAATCATTATCGAATATTCAAAGGCAATTAATTACTTTCTCAATGAAAGAAAAAAAATTGTTCTGTCTATAACGATTTCAAGCTTGATCGTTGATATTATGTAGCTTAGTCTTTCTTGATTAAACTTTTACGCACCAGAGTTATATGATGTCTGCTTATTCCATAATGCGAGTGTATCACTCTCACAAAGCAGCTTAAACTTGTTTTGATTTACAAGTAATCATTGATCAATTCTCATTTCAAAATGGGAAATAATTCCTGGCTACTACCTTCATGATTTATCCAACTTATCAAGCCATTTTGTCGCGCTGTTTCTTCTATACTTTGTTTGAGCGCTTAAATTGTTACATTATATTATTACATAGTACCGAAGAACTGTGAAGCTCAACCTTTCTTAAATACTTGACTTCCTAAGCCTGACAACTACGTTGAGTGTAATGCCCTCATCTTATGGAAAGTGACCCAGCTTAAAATGAGAACCAACATTCTCCACTTAACATTTCCATATCAATTAGTGTATTATGGTTCACTGTTGCGCATAAATATACTCCTCATCGGACTTGATTAGAAATAGTCTCAATATAAAGCTAAAATTTAAATTTCTTTACTAAACCCATGGCTAATTTACAAGACTCCAAGCAACAGAGATGTATGTCATATTGTAGTAGAGTGTAGAGTCCCACCATTGTTGTCTCTGTACTCTTTTAATTGTTCACTCATTTTATCATTTTTTCCAAGCCTGTTCAGGTATAACAAAAGTAACTAAATATTGAAAAACTAAAGATAAAAAGTGATAATCGGAATTAGGAATAATTAAAAAAAAAAATGAAAAGTTTTTAATGAGACATTTTGTCCGCGACGAATATGACGAAAAGAACTAAGAGTTTTTGGAAAAAAAGTTGCACGATTCAAGCGAAATAAATTGAAAAATTGTAGGGTTTTCGAAATATCTTGACAGTTAGTGACTCAAAAATGATACTAGTTTAAAAAAGACACAAAAAGTAGCCATTCACTTTCTTCATCATTATTTTTTTTTTTCGAGCCGCATATTTCATAACACATTAACATTGACTTTTGACGAAAAATGCAAACCTTTCTGTCCTTTGAAGCAAGACAACACGCGACAGACTTGCTTCAAGGGTTGTCTCTTGAGAGGGTGTTTGGACTGGTAGGTCACACGCAATGCCAGGAATTCATGTCAGCTAGTCACTTCTAGAATATGAATTTAAGAAGAATTGATAGAAACTCTACCAAAATTTCAAAATCTATAAAAACTTAAGGGTTATACATTATATTTAACCGTATTTTCTATTTTGTCTTGCAAACCCGAAGTGTAAAATTCTGTCAATTAATAGATATTAAAAGGAAGCCAAGTTTGATATAATACTTATCAAAATAAGTCACTGACTGCCTATGAAAACGATTAATATATAAATATTAAATTTTATTATTATGTAAATTGTTTAAAGTTTTTACTAGTCGAAACTTTCTGTTAATAAAAGGGAAGAAAAAACATTTACGAAAAATAATACAGTGATAGCTAATATTAAAGTTCTTTAAACCTAAGAAAATCGGTATACTTCGTATGGGTGCCAAGCCATGTAGGAATAGTCGGTAACGAGCTCGCGGACCTAGCAGCCAAACAGGCACTTACTCTTCCAGGTCGAGGCGCTGCCATTTTAACACCTCTAGAACTCAGTCTTCCCCTCAAAAGAGAAATTACTGATGGGTGGCATTCCATGTGGAATGAGAGCCCACCAAGTAAATTGAAGGCCATTAAAACATCAGTCAAGCCATGGACCACGTCAAATCGTTCTAATCGTAGAGAAGAAAGAGCAATAACCAGACTGAGAATAGGACACACCAATTTGACCCATTCCTATCTTATTAGCAAGCAACCGCCACCCTCACGGTCAGTCATATCTTTGAGGAATGCCCATTTTATATTTCGGTTCTAGCCAGGTCAGGACTTGCAGCTGATATCGCAACCAGTCTAGGTAACGATGAAAACAAGATGTGTATTAAACTTTCTAAAGGCAAATGACATAATAAATAAAATATAGTTTTTTATAATATAATATATCTTATTTGTTTATCTATGTATCTGGTTTATTTATTTATCTGAATCTATTTGTGTGCGTGTGTATATATATATATTTTAATTATCATTGTTATACATTTACTTACTTCTTTTTGTTTTTTTTTTATTTATTTTTAAAGTCTCGATTTAAAAAAAAAGAAAATAAATGAATAAAATAAAAATAAAAAATAATAGAAAAAAAATAGCCACAGGCTTTGATGACCTAGCGGTTTTACGCCTTAAAACCCAAACAAACAAACAAACAAACTAAAGTTCTTTTTATCATCTTCGTGCCTGCTACGAGATGTTGCATAACACAGCCGTCTCGATAATCATAAAACATGGTTCACTAAAAAGAGTTGCACGACTTGCCGACCAGTAAGGATAGAAAAAAAAACGTAATTGATGTAATTCATGACGAATTCCCAAAATAAAATTTAAAAATCCCCAGAAAGTGATTGTTCCCATCGAACGAAGCAATTACAAATGGAATACGTTCTATTCAAATTGCTATATCCCATGCAGGCAAGTAATGACGTCCAGTGTAAGCTTTGTCAGCCTAATCAAAATACAACCTGCCACAGGCTACGCAATTACAAACGGCCGTATTGTTTCCTTCATCAGCCGCTGATTAAATAAATATTTAATACCTCTCAATAATACTGTTTCAATCATTCCATTCTCTATGGGACTTTGCATTAATGGAAACAATAGAAGCCTCGATTTAAACAGCATTTTTGAATTGATGCAGATCTTTAAAAAGGACGTTGTTTTCAAATTTTGTTTTCTTAAGTAATTGAATAGTTCCCCCGAACAAGGACTTCAACAACTCTTCCTAACAACTCTCGGGAAATCAACTATTATTATTTATATAATAATTTGTCTTTGAAAAAAGCCCCCATACAGAGTTGGTCTCAACTCAATATAATTTACAAATATATTAAGAAACAGAAATACAAAAAAATGAAATAAAGATAAAGTTAAATTTCTTTATCTACGATTTCATAATAAATTACACGGACAAATAAACATACTGATTAAAGATATGGCTGCAACCGAGATGCCCATGAATACGAGGAGGAGACTAAAAAAGTGCTGGATGAGAGATCTCCTGCCTTAACTCACTAAGTTAAGTGAAGAGCACCAGGAAAGAGGTGCTGCTGGGTACTGTTCTTCGTCATGTCTCACATTACTCCTATATCATTATACCGTTCGCTGATTGTGGTACTGTTCACTGGTGCAAATTAATATTTGAAGGGAAAAAATCGTCATACTTAAAATTAAATTTTTAAAAATTATAAACAATTATATCCGTTGCGCAGAAACAAAACAAACTATCTCGTTTTCCAAATTTTTGGTAAACGATAAAAAAAAAAAAAAAAAAATATACCACTACAACCCGTGAATAGTCATGGGTTCAGTACTTGGTAAGGACCGTACTGTTTCAAAGCCAACGGTTGTGCAAGGAGGTGATTCGGCCAATATCACGCTGAACGGCCAGTTTTTTCCTCCCAGTTCATGGTACCTACTTTATGCAGGCTGCATGAGCCCCAGGAGGGTCTCCCGATCCCACAGGGCTGATCCACGGCAGAAAACAGAATTAATAATTATCTTCCACAGTCGGTCTCGAACCCGATACCTAGAAATGAGTAGCACTGTGCCCTACCCACTGAGCTATCCCGCTCCCTAAACGATAAAAACTCTGCTATTTTTCCGCCTCATTCTTTAGTTAAAAAAATTTTCTCATTTGTTTAGTTAAAAAATCAAGAAAAATATAGTAGACTAGTATAGTTTCGTAGGTATATTAATTTTAAAAAAGATTTAACAAATTTACATGGAGATAGTATATTTTGATCCACAAAATTGAAATTGTTAGGTTTGATCCTAAAAAAATTGGAGATCATATGATTTGATTATGAATTTTTCGTAATAAAAGAAATGATAAGTCTTTTTTCTAATCATTCTGTATTAAAAAAAAACACAAAAAAACAATAAAAATAGTTTTATTAAACCAAATATATTTACAAACGTGATGAAAATAAAAAATAATTAATGGTAAGTTGGTCTATCACTGAAATTAGGAATTAAAAACTATGTGAATTAATTGAAAAATCAAATGTGCTTATTATGGACATTGTAAAATTAATTGAATATGTTGACAAAACATAAAAAAGTTGATACAACATAAAACCCAAATCTTGAACAATACTACTATTTAGGCCTAATTCTAATGACCTACTAAGATTAGCAGTAGTTTTTAAAGTTAATGACACTATTAAATTTGTTGATTTATCTATTTTTTCAAACCCATAACTGATGTCCTCAACTATTGTTACAATATGAAGTATAGATGGAATAAATTTGTTGTAATAGGCCAGTGAGTTAATATTGGACCAATCGCATCCAAAATGTTTGACTAAAAGGTTTTGTGCATCCCTGGTTTTTAAATTGCTTAAGAAGCTTTATCATTAGAATTTATTGTCCGGATTGATTAACTGAACCTTACCAACTCGAAGAGATTTTTCGCTTTGATCCTGAAGCTAATGGTTACGCGCGTTTTTCGGTAGGACATCGGAAGGCTATGATCAAAATAAATAACATAAAAAAAGAGCGCGAAAATCCATTAAAGTATGTAAATTATATTTCGTCAAAAAGTGGAGATATAATACAAAAGAAATGCAATTCTGTCTGAACATAGATACAGAAAGAAAAAGAAAATTAAATCAAATTGAAAATAATCTTTAATATAGAAAGATATTATGTACTATTATATAAAAAAATGTATATAAGGATACAAAAGTTTATATCTACTATGTGCCTTATATAGTCGTTAAATCATCCTCTATTTTTCAAGTCTTAAAAATTTTTCTATAAAGATATATTAATATGATATATATGACCTGTGTATAGCAACCCAATATAGTCGACAGCACCCCTTTCATAATAAAATGCTTCTCTCTAAAAAATTAAATTAAAAGAAAAATTGAGAAGTAAATTTTAACTAATTATTTTCTACTATAACACAATTTCCACCAATCCTCACCCGGCTGAAAATCCTGTAAAAAATTTAATTAAAAAAAATTGAGAGGTAAATTTCAACCATTGTTTTCCTCTATAAATCAATATCCATCAAACCTCTACCCGGCTATATGCTTGGGACTTAGCAGTGTGTTGTCAGTATTCGTGTTACAACAAAAAATATACCTGTATTGAATTTAGCTTGTCAGATACAACGTTGTTCGATATTTAACTTGATTTCTCAATTTCGGATGGTTACAACGTTGTTCCGGACAGCTGTTCAATTTTGAAACTTATTTTCCTTATTCGTTTCTCAAAAAAAATCTTTTTATAGAAAAGCAATTGAAAATGTACAAAGCTTGTTCTGGGAGTCGGTTTGATATTAATTAGGATTTAATCACTTGAGGAAATGTACGGGATGTAGTCCCTTACCGCGGAAAGGATTCATAATTAAACGGCTTGGAAGTCGGACAGAATCCATAAGCCCTGTACTAACGCATTCCTGCTTGTTTAAGAAAACTTAGTTACATAATACCCGGGTGAAAGATAAAGCAGTGTGAAATATTATTATTTAGTGATTTCTAAGTTTGCTAAAAAACGATCATCTCCATATTTTTAATTTTTTCTTCGAAAAACAATTAATGATTAAGTATTTTTTTTTGTTCTTTTTTTGCGTTTGGAGTGCTTGGAGTGAAGAAGATTTTAAGGGCCCCACTGACGATCACTCCAATCCATCATTCCATTTTTTACTAACAAGTTGTGATTCATGCTCACATAACCTCATATTTCATAATAATTACAGTCTACGCATATTTCAATGTACTGATTAATATTAAAAATAAAAAAATTAATAGGATATAAATAGAGGCTCTATCTAAAGGCTAGCAAGAAAATTAAATAATTTAATCTTTAATTTGAACCCTCCACCCCAACAAATATAAAAAATAGTGGACATTTTGAGCATATCGGAAATTATAAATTCACTAAACATGTTTATTTACTTTTAATTATATTTGAATTTATAACATAATTAACAGTAAAAATATAAACAAAATTGTAAGAAATCATATCAACGTTATTTTAACATATTTTATGGAGTCAATATCATAAATTTTAACTATGCTGTATTTACTGATCAACAATTTTTATTATTATTATTATTATTATTATTATAGCAAACCATAAAAACTGTGAAGTCCAGCGTTTCACCCTGTCAATTTTCCACCCTCACGGTCAATTGGAATGATTAAGCTTTGCCGTGGCGTGACGTTGGAATTAAGGATCCCAGCCGCTCCATATTCTAAAAAATCTACATAGGATTTCACACTCATAGTCGTTCCACGCTCCATTTGGCCTGGAGGGGAATGGCCTGTACCCCTTTTCCAAATGGTGGAGACACTTCTCTCTATTCCCCGGTATCTTTTTTTTTTTTTTTCTCTCAGTTTGTTAATCGTTCGTCCTAAGTTTTTGGTTTTATTTTTATTTTGAAATAATTCTATTTGTATTAATATTAAAGTGCACTGTTACCACATTGAAATTGCTATTTAAAAAAGATTGTATTAATTATCTATGACACCTCAATGGGCCATTGGTTTTCAAACTGGTTAGTTTGCTATTTGTGCAGCTAGTTTTAGCAAGAAAAGTGCTATTTCTGTGCGCAGATCTTGACGAGCGAGATCATGCTTGATTATTGGGACTCCTTAAGACGAGGGGAACATAAAAAAAAATTGTATTATTTTTTCGTTATAGTGGGAATGATAAATTACAGAACGTGATCCTCCAATCGTGTAAGAGCACAAGTAGATGTTTCGAGACTATTAAAAAATTGTATAAACTGATGAGGGAAGTGATTGTGTTTCTGATCATCCCAAGACGAAGTGATACATCCGACTTAAGTGAAATGTTCTACAAGGAGTTGGAGGATATAAGGATTTAGCCGTGCAGTGTAAGCGACGGTCATTAACATGAAAACGTAGGGTGAGCCGGTAGGAGCAATTTTTCAACTGCTGTCACCGAAGTAAGTATACCGGTGGATACGCGGAACCGGTTTTAATATACACTCCTCCAATATATCCGTTGCGGCCTCCACCTTACCGCCCAACTTTCTTCAATCAATACCAACCTCTTCCCTCCTTAATTTTCACCCTCTCTCCTTTAATTGGTGTTTGGTTTAATTACTGGATTTATTACTTCAAACAAAAGAATCCTGTACAAAGTTAGTTTAGTCATCATTTTTGTGTATCATTTCACTGTATCGAAGGTCATCGGAGGGAGGGTGGAGGTGCATTTTAAATCCGTTTCATGACGTATAGAAAGTATATACAAAGGGAATGTCTGTTATATAGATTTTACACAAGCTGCATTTCGGCACTTAAAGTGGTCCCCTTCGGATCAAATGAGATGAAATTCGGTGTGTATGGTGGTTGAAGTAATAAACTTCGTAATAACTTAGATAGTTCATAATTTCGGAATGACCCGAAATTATTTTTTACAGTTTTGCGAAAAAATTCGGAAGTTTTTTTTTTCAACGTATCCGCTTCTTTAGACTAATAAACTTCGAAGAACTTCGAACATCCCTGTTACTCTTTGTCTAGAAAATTACTAGTTCTTCCTTCCTCTATCCACTAAATTCTTAGTCCATTATTGTAACCTTCAGTTTTTTTCGGTGCTACTTCAGTCCGACAGTTTTGTAAGTGGCAAGGTATCCGAAAGGTATGTGGCAAGAGCCTATCGGAATCAAGAGAAAATGTTCCTAAAAAATGGAAAACCTTTGTCGCTAAATGGAACAATTAGGTACGTTGTAAGTCTACTTAAATCTTAAATGTTATATGAATTTGTAAAAATGCTTTATTTTTAAAGCCGTCCCGCTTTCTGCGCTTAGGCCCATTTTTAAGCAATGTGTCCCGGTGTCTCCAGGGTTTACCTTTGGACACATAAATGTCTAGCTTTCAGTAGTACAATGGAACCTCGATCATCCGTCCCCTCCACTTACCGGCTTTCTCGCTTAAAAGTCAAGCCTCAAAACATAAAATAAAACCCGATACATTTAATTGAAACAGCTCTTACAATCCTACCCGTTGGATGTTACGGTGTTCCGCTTGCGGTGCTGAGCTCTTTGGTACCTATTTGTAAACAACGGGCATAACCTCATATTCAATTTTCGTTCTAGTAAGTCTTTTGGACGAAGTAGATTGAAAATTAATTTTTGAATTATGTTGCCAGGACTTTTATTCACGATACTCGCCTAAATTGCTGAAACAAATTGGATCAAATGATAAATACGAAACATATAAATGTATATTGTATGTAAGTAACAATAGAGTTTTAAATTTTAAAAAATTAATACAAAAAAGATCAATAGCTAATTGCATTATTCTTCTCTCCCCTTCCCCCAACAAACAGGGTGGTCCTGCTTAGGACAGAAAAAATCTTGTTACGTTAGGCACACATGCCGAATAAAAACTATTCTAGTCTCCAGTTATACTAAACAGATTACAGGATTTTGTCTCAACCTGAGCCTATTTCTCATTGTGTTCATGAAGTTTATATATCTGTTTAATAATTACAAGAAGAATAATTAAGTTACCAAAAAAACAACACATGACTTCCTTGTACGCCTATTAAACTATAAATCGGTGGCTCAAAAAGTCATCCTGAATTTGGTTACTAGTTTCTGAAGACTGCAGTATCTCAAAAACGACACTCGGCATCGCGACATCCATCTATTGACACACCCACACACACACACACAAACTTGTTTCTGGAGGTCTCATTCCGTTTTTATATGTCGTTTTCTTTCATTAGGTAACTAGTTTCCAAGAGATTTCTTCGTGTCCTGTGACAACATTAAAAATGTCAATATCACTAGATAAAGCATTGGAAATCGACATTTTAAGCGGAAGAACCCACTTAACTTATATCTTATTCTCTTGCTTCAGGCTTGTCCATATCACGTTATTGTATATGGGGAGGATAACCAGTATTTTACAATACATTTAACACTTTAAACAAGTTATAAAAATGTTTAATTGGAGTGGAAACAAAATTGTATTAGTAACCTTTATTACCGAACCATATGATTTCTATATTTAATTTTAATATAATTGTTGATGTAAGTTTATTATGACCTTCAAGTAAAGTACCCTTTTTGGCTCACCAATTTTAACCAAAATATAGTAAATACATTCATATTGATAAAAAAGTCCTACTTACCAAATTTGAGATGATGTTTAATATAATTTTGGATTAAGTCTGGCATGACCTTCAAGTAAAGTACCCTTTTTGGCTCACCAATTTTAACCAAAATATAGTAAATACATTCATATTGATAAAAAAGTCCTACTTACCAAATTTGAGATGATGTTTAATATAATTTTGGATTAAGTCTGGCATGACCTTCAAGTAAAGTACCACTTCCGGTTTGCCAATTTTAACCAAAATTTATTATGTTGTTTATATACTATAGTTATAAATTAAAAATACCCGAGTTAAATCAACAGTCTGTGATTTAAATATTTCACTTATTCCAGTTTATAACTGGTGAAAGTATATTTATTTTTTTTAAATTTCTAATTTGTTTACATCTGTATTATGCTGCTTCACTCCTTAATGCATTCGAAGAGCTAAATGTTATATTTATGTAACGTTGTTGACCATTTGGAAGAGTCAAATTCCTAATTAAACTAATTAAAACAACCTGGTTCAGTCTAATGTCCGATACACCCTTTGAATATTCATATTTATCTGATGAAGGATGCTACTAAAAGCTACAATATTATGGTGGAGCAGAGCGAATCTTTAGGATAAAATGGAGAGGCAGACAAATCGCCATGATATGAGTGTGTATGCATTCGTGTGGATATAGAGGCTTTATTTGTGGAAAGCTTTATACAAGAGAGCAGGTCATGCAACTCGAGACATTTCGTCCCACTTTGTACGGTATCCCCTTTCGGTCCTTTTGATATTACAATTTCCTTGCTACTTAAATACAGTATATCTAATAATATCCTAGGCGTGTTGAGCACGACGATATTTTTACGCACTACGATCATATTTTTGAACAGGAAACTACAGGAAAGGTAGATAAAATTGTATTTAATACGCTTAATGTGGTTTATAAATTGGGTATTTTTCAGTTAAAACAAAATAAGGTAACGGTAAAAAGTAACTAAATTTATTTATCATCGATTGGGACTATGACGCAGTAACGGAAAATCAGATTTAACCATACTGGGAAGTGGAATAGATCGTAAATCAAGAAAATATTTAAGAAGACAAAAATCTAAACGGAAATCAGTAAAATTATAAAAGAAATATTCTACAAAAATACGCGGAATGGTTCTACAGACTTTTTTCTCAGTGATTCTACTGTTTTGAGATAAACACTTTAACTATGGTAACAATCCTTTTTAAAACGAAGTGATTTAAATTTTAAACTTACACTACTGATAAATTTCTTCCTCTTTGATGGCGCTACAACTCTACTGAAAACCAGACAAAACAAACCTTCGTTTATAGTCCAGCTTCTGTTGACAACGCTAACTCTTTTTTTTTCCTTATTTCATATTTATTTACCAAATATACAATTTAAATAACATATTAGAGAGTAATTTAAGCATATGCTTTTATAACTTACAAGTTATACATTTTTCTGTATTAAATCAAACAAACATTATTACAACATAGAAAAAAAAAAACTCTCTAGACATAAAATACAACAAACTTATGTCACTAATTATAAAGCAGCCCATGTTCCACTCTTTTATAATTGTATTTTTTATAGAACAAATGATCACGGTAGTAATTGTAAATAGTTGTAATTGTTGGTGTTTTCATAAGGACTATTGTTACAAGTTTTGAAGAAATGTATTGCAAGCTTTAAAACGTAGTCTTGTATTTTCGTTATACCTAAAACTTCATGTGCATTATTTGGGTTCTGGGAAAGGATCTAATAAATCTCATATATTTATTGTGTGCGATTTGTATCTTTTTATAATTAGTGGCAGAAGTATTCGACCATATTATTGTACAGGCGTGAAGTAGGATAGGTCATATGAAACAATGCCACCTAGCGTCTTCTTTACCAACAATGGATCGGTGATAAGTTTGAACGGTCGATTTTTTCGAGCGACTTATAGAAACAATACGAAAGTCTTTAGTTTTGTCCTACGGTATCGGGCACCTACAACAAGCAGCAAAGAAAAACTTTTAATTTGAAGTTAATCACCTATTGCAAGAAATTTTAAACTAAAAGCTAGACAGAAACTAAACGTTTATAAACGCATAACGAAACCTTAGGGTCTACACGTCATGACAACATAATGAATGCATACAACTTCATATCATTGACATTGCAACCAACTACAAATCAGACAATACCCCTCGAAGGCTGAAAAGGGGTCGTATGAGGGACCTTGAATAAAAGCGAGTTTTAATTAAAAGCCACGAGTAGATGTCGCTCACTGGAGCCTCTCATGCCATTTTTGTCTTTCTTCTTTTACAAAAGTCCCTGAATCAAACACGTCGCTATCTTATAGGTGCGAATAAAAAGATGACTTGTAGGGAGTTAGGAAACAATAAATGCGAGGTGTTCGTTCGAGTATACATACCTATATAGGTATGTGTATATGTATATGTATATAGGTATGTACATATACAGGATATGTACATATCCTATGTAAGTATAGGATTCCTAGTATGTAGGTGGGGCGAGGACCCAACATCACACATCTACAGGAATTGAGACATTGTTATTCACGAATCTTAATATTAAGGAAAAATAATAGAAGCAATATATTTATATTAATTAGCAATACATGTTCTGAGAAGGAGGACCCAAATTCGGATCACACACAACTGTCTTCCAAATTGAAATACGACCAAGCGAAAGAAATAGCTGTTCTCGAAAATTATAAGAAGAACATACATTCAACCGGGATCAAAGACTTTAAATTCCAACACGATTACGTCAAAACTAGAATTTCCTCGATATCCTAAAGAAATTAGCTAGTCGCAATAAACTCACCCCAATGTGGACACACGAAGAAATCGAAGGCAACAAGTTTGCTGTGATACCCTTAGCTAGTATAACCTGGAAACAAATTGGGTCCTGGAAAATAAAGAAGAAGTAGATATACTTCAAAACCTGGCATGCAAAAATGAATGAACCACTTTTTATTAATTTGTCAAATGAGAAGGCTAAATTCTATCTGAATCTGAAAAAAAGAATGAGTTGAGAACAATAAAGGGTCTCCTCACTTTCCACCTTCCCTTAAAATATCCCAAGAAGATGAAGTAAAAGGAAGACTGCACCTTCTGTCTTTGCCAAGAGGATCAGGAAGGAGCCGAGCACATTGTGTGAATGTGAACCTCTTGCCATATACAGACTGCAACATCTAAAACAGGCTTAAATCCTTAACCCTGAAAGCATTATTATATCAAATCCCAAGCACCTAATGTGCTTCATAAAGATGCGTTTACATAAGCAAGGTTTACACTTTCGAGAGTATTAGATCGATACACTCTCAAGAGTAAAACTCGGAGAGCTCATCCTCGAACTTCCGCGTACCTTCACACTTTCGAATCTTACACTCGAGAGTAAATCTATCACTCTCGAGTATGAAAACTAGCTAGTGTAAACGCACTTTAAGAAGTATAGGATTCCTATGGGATCTGAGTCCGAACCGATGGATTCTCACAAAAAAACAAATATGTCCTGGCAAAGAAGGATTTCAATACAATAATACTAATAATGTCCATTCATTCATCTGATCTTCCCCAGAGATCGAAACAGCAGATAGTACAAGACAGTTCTTGGCAGTGCCCAGCTATCCCACTCATGCATCCTTAATCAATCAATTTCAATACCAGTGAAGCAGTTAGGTGTGACGCTAATTTCTGCTGGAGTCCTGCTTGGGCCTGCCCAATACCTAGGTAAGGAACATGTTTCGAGGCTAATTGGTAACATTGTAAATATGTGTTTATGATTGAGTCTAAGAGTTTTTTTTTTTTTTTTCGCCTTACCAATTTCTTTTTTAACTCATGTGTTTGTATTTATTTATGTTACATATGTTATAAAAATGTGAGCACTTTTATTTATATTCTGCAAGTCAAAGATTGTTATGTTTAAGAAATTGAAAACTTTTTTTGGCAACTATTCTGGTAGTTTTTTTTCTCAAACAAACCCATTAAAAGTAAATTACTCTTCAGTGTAAATTCGTGATTATTTTTACTTCCGTCGAGTACTTTGGAGAAAGTCATTCAACTGCGTCCACTCGAAAAAAAAAAAATTAATTGGAATAGGACAGAAAACTGCCCTGGAGGAGCGGAGAGTTGATGAAAAGAAGTTCAATCAGACGTTCTCATTAATGGCATTTAGCCCAGGGCTTAGGGAAAGGAAAGTCCATTACCAGGGGAGGCTCTATTTACTCAAGTGTTAATTCTTAGGGGCATTAGGCAGTTACCGCTCGCACTTAGTTGTAATGTCGCCATCCGAGTTGCTCCTCTGCCAACTAATACTCCACTTCTCTCTTTTATAGTCGTCCAAGAAGGAACTAACCTAGGTGTTTGGAGCTCCCTCCCAATTTAGGGACCATTATAATAGATTAAATCCTGCGCAGATTTGTTTTCCATTTCACAATAACATTTTAAAATTTGGTTCCCTCTAAAATAACAAATTTTCAAGATATTTCGAAACAACTGTAGGCAAGGGTCATTCGAAAGGTCTAAAATACTCCAAGTGGGAAGTATAATAAAATAACTCTAACGTCTCAATGAACCATGTTTTCTAGGATATTAAAATCTCTCAAACACTAATCTGCTCTTAAATCGACTGTGCTTCTGATACCAATTTATTGTTCTGATATATTCCGCTGTGCACCTAAACGAAGCTAAACTCGATCCTATTCACAATACAGATATGCAATAGAATCCTTTCTTTTTCAAGCCTGACTTTTTGTCCATGTGTAGAATCCGCACTATCACCACCCGAACAATAAAAGATATTGAAACTAACTGTATACTGTATATTATAAGCAAAAGAACTACTATCCACCATCTTAAAAAAATATACGAGATAAAAATATACTAATATATAATATAATAATTAAAAATATATATCGTATCACTCATACCTAACGATTACTTCACTCTTCCACGGACTTATCAAACTATCATTACCAATGAAAAGAAAAGTAGCCCTCCAAACAAACAAAGCAGCTCCACTTGCAAAAACTTCATTGAATAAGAAGGCTTGAGGAGACTTAAAATCAAGTACACTACGCTGCTAAAACTACATCAGTAAGCGAAAAACTTGCAAGTGTCGAGATAAAATATGTTAAGAAACTGTCCATCCTATTACTGGGCGTTAGTGGATGGCAAATAAGTGTGAGTATGAATCACTACAAAACATCGTATCGACTAATAAAGTAATCAAAGGTGATACAGTTTGCTATAAAGTTAAAAAAATTAAATTCTGAAATTTAAGGAGGGAGATCAAAAACACAGAAAGTCCATATTTCAGAGAAAATTAGTTATTGATTGGAAACAGCCCTTGTAGAGCAGCTCTATGGTCCTACGTATGTCATCATGTTCGTGGACTTTTGATTCAGAATGAAATATCTAATCGCCTCTCGGAATGACAACTTGTTTTTAAATGAATAGACCCATTTCTGTTTCCTAATTTACTGAGTCCCGTTCCAAACCGTTCCGATGCTGAGGTTGGTTTGTTAAACCGTTCCATGTGGAACGGGTCATCAGTACTGACAATAGTAGCAGATGAAGTGTTTGAGGCTCATCATATAACTATCAGATCATCGTCAGTGGAAAACTAGACATGTCTTGGGTCGAGTGGACACCGAAAAATATAAACACTTTTCATTGAGTATGATAGGTTTATACAAGGCACATTAGGGATGGTGGCTCCTGATTGGTTCTTCATCCACCTCCTTTAAGCCCATTCAGCAACACATCGGCTACACTGAATTACTAAGTCTTTTTTCCAAAATTGATTCAATTCCTTACAGCTAACCGAATTATCCAACAATGGCGTCACAGTAATAACGCTCCTCACGATTCATAGCTATCATCAGATCCACAGGAATAATTTGAATCTATTGAGTAATTATTCAATTAGTTTTGAGGAGGAACAATGAGTTTAGTTAGATAGTTACATACATTTAATAACGGCGGGTAATATAGATATGAGAGTTGCGGTGGGAGGGATCTGAGAAGTTGGCCAAGTGTAGTTAATATGAAGGGGTGAACTGTACGTTGGTAGGCGGCTGGCTTCAGAGCCTTATTTATGGCCCAATGAGGTGAATGACTAAACTTAGTCTCCTTACCCTTCAGAAAGTTCTATATAGCCTCCTTGTTATGTAGATACCCCGCCACTATTGGTTTCGCGTACCTTTCATTAAACCACTTTTACCCTTTATAACCATGTAATTAAAACAAAAAGTGCCTTAGCGGGTTATTTGGAATCATCAGTGTTATACCAGTTTACATTGTCATCTTTGAAATAATTCGAAAACTAGGATAGAAGTTCATTTTTCTTGATAAGTAAAATATATAAATAAGCATTCAGGATTATTTTTAAACCTATTCCATATCAGGACTGGATCCCAATTAGCATTAGGAAGTATATATCGCAATCCAAAGTATATCTTCATGTTGGAGAATATTTCATCCAAAAAATTAGAAAATAATATATTTAAAGAATGTTATTACATAGTGCCAGTATGCCTGCCTACCACTGCATTCACCCGTTAACCGTCAAATAGACCTTGAAACTTAGTACACCATTTCAGGTAAAAACTTATCTAACGCAACAAAGAGATTTAAATTGCGTGTAGTCGACCTCTAATGACCCCTTATACTAAAGAAGAAAGCTACGCTGGTATCGTACACGTACTAAAGATCTGCATGATATAGCGATCGATATATAATATTGTTCAACACTTTAAACATTAAAATTGTATAACAGCCATGTATGTTACTATAGGATGAGGTAAACAGCGATACTGAAAAGACTGTTTAAAAAAAAAAATCTAATTTTTTTGCCACTAAATAAAAAAAAAACATTCAAGAAAATTAAGAAAATTTAACTAAGTCTTAAAATAAACTCGAGTACGATGGCATCCATTCAGGCATAGACATTTTTTCAGGCGAGTATTTAAGTTATTCATCACATTTTTCATGTAACGATGATGTAAATCGGTGAGTAAAATCCGTCTATCCGTTCTCTTGGAAATTCCAAATGTAGTGACAGGTTAGACAAATTTTATATTACGATTTACACTATTATCCTTACAAAATAAAAATGTGATGAAAAACTTCAAGACTAGCCTGGAAAAATGTCTACGCCTGAATGGACATCATCTCACTGGAGCGATTTTTAAAACTTAGTAACATTTACTTAATTTTCTTATAGGTTTCTTATATACTTTATGGATATTTTAGTGATCTAAGAGGATAAGGTTTGGAATTGTGCCCTCAGAGGATAATTGATATCCATTACGACTTAGATGATAACTGAGTATCTACCTTAATTAAGTATCAGCGAGCATCAAATGGAGAAATTATGGTTTAAAAAAACTAAAGATGTCAACTTAAATATCAACAGTCATTACACCAATATTTTATTTTTCTTCATTCCTTGCCCGACGCCTACACGGATGCCAGGAACATTGGCATATTTCCCATATGGATTATACGAGTATACATATGCTATTGATATGAACATCTTATTTTTTTTTCATTTATTTGTCAACGTAAATAATTAGAGATAATTCTTATTTTATAGATTTTTAATTAGCCTAATTCATACTGTCTCAATTATTACGAGGATTCTGGATTATCCTTTCTTATTATACTGAATTAAAGCGATTTATACAATGTTTTAGATAGTAGAGATTTTACACCGAAATCCTCGAAATCAATACCTCGCCAAATTCTTATTAAGGGTAAAATCCTTCCAAAATTATAAATCCTTCAAAACATTCACTTCATAAGAGGAATCATATCCAAAAATTTATCCATTTACGAACTACTGTGCGAGGTATTTCAGAGAGGTAGGGTAAAAGATGAAGAGGTAACCTGTCTACAAAAGGCTATTTATTATAGGAATCCGTCATAAAAGAAAACATATTGCGATGATACGAACAGCTTAGGAAGAATGGAAGCGTAATGGATGGAAGACATACGTTGCAGCTGGAAAAGTGCTTTCCAAGAAAGATGAACACGAAATGGAGGTGAGAAAAAGGTCGGGTTCAGATAAAAAGTATTAGCCTGAGACAGAGAAAAAACCGTTACGAAGGAATCAGCTGCTCCATCATACATTGGTTAGGGAAGGAATATATTTCAATACAAAACATGAAAAAAATTTATATCAGTATATCTACTCTTAAGGTATACTACCATAAGCTAACTATAGTACATAGTATGTACTATATATATATATGGGAGCGGGGTGGCCGAGCGGGTTAACGCACTTACTCACAAACCCAAAGATTGTGAGTTCGAATCCCGGCACCGGCATGAATTTTATTTAATCAAATTAAATAATTCAAGCATTGTATCCCGCTCCCCGGGTATGTGAGGCCCGTCAGCCTACTTGGAGGCAACTCACAAAAAGGCCGGGCGTAGGAGTGATGACCCTACCCCGTGAACCTAAATTGAGAATCGCGGTGTGGTATTAATACCACATCGCGCGGCCAAGGATCTCCACGGTCTACAAAGAGCCAACCGAAAAAAAAAAAAAAAAAAATATATATATATATATATATATATATATATATATATATATATATATATATATATATATATGAAATATTATTTCAATTATGATATATATTAACAGCACAGCACAGCTAGGTTATGTGTGTTTAATAAAATTCCACTATCACCGTTTCTTAAAACTATCTTTATAAATTTTTTTTTATCTGAGAAAACAGTTATCCTATCATTTCGTCTAGAAGTTTTGTTTAGTCAATACCGGTACACTCCTAAAGTCGATGAACTGAAACGCAAGAACGTGATTTTTGCTCTTATCCTCAGATCATAATATATCGTACTACACCGTACAATCCGATAAAGTACAAATCTTGGCTTCCTCGTAAATAAAAGACTTATCGACTACAATAGCCAACAATAAAGACTAGTGAGGTAGGACCTTTGATTTTTATTGATAAACTTCTCATACACAAAATCATCCTTAAACCTAGGTAGGTGGGTCTTTGGAATTAAACAACGAAATACTTGAATAATAAACGCATTCAATCCTTGAAGTATAAAATCCTGTGGATTAATGTCAGTTGCTTCATTTTTTATTAATAGCATCCTACCTAATGACTTCAATTTACATTGAGTCCTCGACCTCTAACTTTCCATGTTTTCATTAAAATCTTTTTATTCATCCTTACCCTCTAGTGCGATCACTATCCAGCACCATTCATCCAAATGATCCACATTAAAGATTAATACAGCAATAATCCGAAGACTTTTATGACTATTGGAATCCTTCTTTGGCCAGATTTCCACTCTTGATCTGAACGTTTGGGATTTACGCGCCCAAACTAAACCTCAATGGTTTTCAGTGTCATGGACGTGTCTGGGATAGAGGTAACGGGGTCACTAGGAGTGCTGTTTCGTCCCCTGAAATCTTTATATGTTTTATATATTAAGAATTTATAGGTTAGTATGTTAACTAATAAATAAATAGTGTTTCTTTTCGTTTCATTTTGTTTATTATTTCATGAATGTAAAACCATCATAACTAATATCTTAAAAGTGGCATATTGTAATATTTATAAATAGAAAAGTTTTAAGTATAAAACATCAGATCAAAAAAAGGGTTTATAATTTCTAGTAATAATAATGATTTATAGTTTCTAATTTCAAACATCAGGAGAAAAGATTTTTTTTTTTTCTTACAAAAATATCTTACGCCTAGATTACGTTGGCTTATCGAGCCATTCGTTTCCTTGCAGCCCAATATAATTTAACCATTTTAGCATATACCAGATCTTTATCTTCAAAGTGTGTCCTTAAATCCTCAAGTGATGGACATGAGTCGAGGTGTTCTCCATTCATCTCTTCATTGTTACAGAGAGTACAGCATAGAGAATCTGCAATCCCGATCTATTGCAAGTGTTTTTAAAGATAATCGTGGACAGTTGTGACTCGGAAGCAGCCAACCGCTTGTCTTCCAAGGGATTTCCATCAGCTTAGGAGGGATTTCCATTCCTCATTCCTATGAATTCCTGAATGTCCCGGAACTCATTGATGTGCTAATTTAGTTCTTTTTAATATTAATAGATGGAGAAGATATCTCCAGATCTGTAAATCGCTTCCCTCATTATCTGCAGAACTAGAAACCACCAGGATAGCCGCCTGAGAGTCAACTAAAAGCACCACTTCTTTATAATTTGTATTCATACATCCTAAGTGCCAGTCGGATTGCTGTGGTTTCTCCTACAAAGTTTGTGGATAAATCGCCAGCTGGAGTCGCAAGTCGAAGTCTTTGCAGTAAACGCTTGTTTAAACAACAAGGATAATTAACTTTTTTAATTAATTTACAAAAAATTAATCTCTTTAGTCTATGATCCTAAAAAATAAATTTAATGAATTTGGTTTCATTATTTATAAATTGAGAAATTGGATTTATGTTTCAGCCATCTAATTTTTATAATCCGACAATGAAATTCAAATCATATCTGTGCCTCTTATATAAAAATTTACCTACTTTGCTTGTTTAGTTTGTTATCATAATGCTTTTCATCATGATGCTCAGCTCGTGCCAGCACACTTTAAGTAGATTAAATTACTATGCTACAGTCCAGTATAGTGACTAAGATACATAACTGTAGTGAAGGCAACAGAAGCATATTAGCATACCATAATTATAACTAAGAATACAGGATCTGCATCGAAAGATTAAGTAGGCGCCCATGAACTTAATACAAACTTGGGATCCTGTTTGAGTTGGGAGGATTGATAACGGTGTATTAAGCAGTGGCTGGATCTTGGACAGCCCACGATGGAAGAGCGGAGGCCAAGAAGACTCTCAGGGAAGGGGTAGGAGATAAAAGGAAAGACAAGCTCAAGAGAATTAAGTTAGTAACGCTAGTGGCTTGGGATCCGCAGAGGCAGTAATGGAGGAAGTGGATTCCTCTTGGATCTCTGCCGCCGCCAACTGTCAGCCAGATATTGGTTTTTCCCCAATATATTTTGATACTTTGACTTTTAATTTCGGTTATTTAAAAACATCTTTAATATTTGTTTTCTTTCAAACCGCGACATCATAGGACTAGAAACAGAAATTATGAAAAAGATACGTTAACCTATATAATGAAAAGCTTGTGTACGTAGGTACTTGTCAGTAATCGTTGTCATGACTTCATATCATAAAGTTGACTACAGAAACTTCGTTTGGTTAACTTTGGATTAAGGTTTATTCTTCCCATTGTGGGGATAAGAGAGAAAAAAATAGGGGATTTATATCCTTGATAAACTTAAAACTACGGATTATTACAATCTGTATTGTCAATGTATTTAATTAAAGATACGTCATCTTACCACAGACAGTGCTACTATATCTATTTAGCAAGCAAAATACGATAGTATTTACACTGGACCCCTCATAATCCTGAATTGAGTATGTTTGTCATATAGCATGCTTATTAAGATTGTGAGTATCCCAATTTTTAAGTTAAAAAGGGAGAAAAAAAAAACCATTGAAAAGCTTTAGTGGAAAAATGTAAGCCAAAATATTAGTCGCCTTGTTACATTTTGTCAAACATAAACTTTAACAACTCTGAAATATTTAAAACTGTAATTTTATAATATTGTTGCTATATTTTTACTTCCTTGTACGAAGTAAAGGAAGTATTGTAATCGCGAAAATTTTCGGTTTTCAGATTTCGACGGAAATATCCATTTTGATCATCCCTGAATCCATTTTGACTAGTTTCGTCGTGGCGTCTGTACGTACGTACGTTCGTATCTCGCATAACTCAAAAATCGTTTGCAGTAGAAGGTTGAAATTTTGTATTTAGGATTGTTGTAAAATCTAGTTGTGGGCCTCCCTTTTTTGGTCACTCTTTGATCACTGGAAGTGGTACTTTACTTAAAGGTCATACATGATTTCCATCAAAAATTATATTAAAATAATATGCAAAACTTCCCAAATTTAGCATTTTTAACTTACATATTGATTTAAATAACTTACTAGATTTTGGTATAAATTGGAAAACCGGAAGTGGTACTTTACTTGAAGGTTATATTAGACTTTCATCAAAAATTATATTAAAATATAACGCAAAACATCTCAAATTTGGTAAATAGGACTTTTATGTCGATATGAATGTATTTACTAGATTTTGGTTAAAATTGGTAAGCCGAAAAGGGTACTTTACTTGAAGGTCATAATAAGCTAATATCAAAAATTATATTTAAATTAAATACATAAATCGTATGTTTCGGTAATAAAGGTTACCAACGCAATTTGGTTTCCAATCCAATTAAACACTTTTATTACTTGATTAAGTGTTAAAATTGAGTGTAAAATACTAGTTTTCCTCCACATTTGTGTGTTTGTGTGTGTCAGTAGATGGATGTCGCGACGCTGAGTTTGAGATACTGCAATCTTCGGAAACTAGTAACCAAATTCAGGATCACTTTTTGAACCAGCGATTTATAGTTTAATCGGCGTACAAGGAAATCATGTGTTGTCCACATTGGATATTTTATTTCATTTTATTGTTTTAACTTAAACTATTAATCAATACCTGTCACAAAATAATATTGACAATTAGATGGCTAGATATAAAGTTATTACATGTCAGATTTAGGGATGGCAGTAACCAGCAGCAGCCCTTCCCGGACTTGATTCTGAAGAACTTTTATACAACTCGTGACATGGTATTGATTTTCGGGCTTGAGTACCTTTGCCGAGGGCACCTCAACCATCAAAGTGTGTATATTTTACAAGGGTCACTAAAAAAAACTTATATAACATGTAATTACTACTATCGCTAATTGTGAATGATAGCTAAAAAACAGAGCTCCAAGATGACTGTGCTCTTTTATTTTGAAATAATTCTTATCATAACTTAAACTTTTTCTTAGCAACTTCTTTGAAACAGTTCATATAAGGACTTTTATTTAAAGTTCTTGCAAGAACCTTTCTAGTTAAATTTCTTTCGATAACTTTTATAGTAAGACATTTTATAATATTAGCTCTTCCAAGAACTTTTTGGCCAGGACTTTGATATACAAGTTTTATATTATAAAAGTTCTCCATAGAATGTTGTAATTAGGTTATAATAAAAGTTATCATAGTTAAAGTTCCCACTTAAATGTTGAAAATACTTTTGCAATTGTGTCTGGACAGGTTTTCTTAACATTAAATGTTATATTTTTGAATAAACATTCTGTGGGCGATTTTATTGAAATTAAAAAGTATGTTAAATAAAATAAATAAAAATGTAATTGTTTTTCTATTTGTTTTTTTAATTTTTAATTTTATTTATTCCAACGTTTTTTGTTTGTGTGTATATGTGTATGTTTTTCTGTGTGTCTGCGTGCTTATCTATTGAAGTTTATACTAATTATTTTGAAGTTTATAACAAAAGATTTTTAAATTTTTTCCCGAGGTTCCCTCACCCCTTCTGAAAGAGCTCCTTCAAGGCTTGCCTCATATGTGCCAACTCGTATTGGAGGACTTATATTTAAAATTGGTTTATAGGAACTTACATTATCATAAATGTTATAAAAAAGTTTAGAAAAGAAATTATATCAAAAAAATAATATAAGTTCTTCGGCTTAAGAAAATGTTTATCAGAAGGTTCTATTGTGTTGAACTTTTATATTAATACCTTTATTGGAATAGTTCTGGCAAAACAGTTAAACTGAAACTTTTTAAAGCGGTTCAATAACTGTTTCTTACCCTACTAAAAAACACCAACTTTAAGTGTTAAAATTTACGATGTCTCTCCTTACGGATTCATATTGTAATATTAAAGGAAGCTGGAATTTCTCCAACAGAATTTATTCTTAATAAAACAAAAAAAATGTGGAAAAATTGATTTTGAGAATGTAATACGTAACTGGATTAAACTTCGATAAAATTTCACTGCTACAGACTTTTGACTGTTAATTAACTATTAAAGTTAACTAGTCAATAAATAAATCTTTGCCACTGTCTTTCCTCATGAAGAGACATACTGAATATTGATCAAAGGTTGGCTAATTTTACTCCATTTGTCCTGCAGTTGTAAAAGCGACGACAAAAATTTGTCACAATAATAGAAAAACTTGTTGAGTATGAAAGCAACAAATCTCAATAAGAGACAAAAAAAATACGTTGGAAAAGAACAATGGTCTCAGCATATACAAACGGGCCTTATAAAGATGTCGTAATTCTCTTGTTAAAATGTGTGAAAAACTTGGTGAATTATATTCCTTTTCGAAACGACCTAATCCTGGCCCGAGTCTCGCAAGGGGAGGAGGCCCCCTGGCAGCGGAAGAATTCCTGCTCTCTTTTATCCGCGCTATATTCCGCCCGTTCAACAGCTGTTGCTCGCCGATAAATCTAGATTCTCTATGGAGCCTTGCTGACAACTGACCGCACAATTGTTCCTTGTTATCGCCCCTGTTACAATACTCTTATCACTAGCGCCTATAAATAGTTCCAACCAATTAAGCCACCGTTTGCTACTGCTTTCGTACTCCATCAATTCTCGGACATCGTAATATGCAACGCCATTTGTAAAGGCTGTTTAAAAAAACAAAACAGATAAACTTAAAGCGTTTCGATTAACAACAGTAACGGGACAGAAATCGTGGCTCCGTATGCTGTATCATTGATAATATACAGGATATGCTATAAGGAAATGCCCGTAATTTAGGGAGGAGGAATATCTTATCAAAAATGTGGTTCAGTACCGCTGATGATTTTTTAAATGGTTTTCCAATAAGACCATGTTTTTTTAAATAAAAGTTCAAATTTCTGTAAATGAACATTTATCTATTTTTGTCACCAATTTCGTAATCTGCTATGAATTTCCTATTACTTTTTTTTTATGTGGTAATTAGAAAATTAAGGAGAATCAAATACTACAACGGCTGACCATTTACTGCATTGCTATAATCACCTTCACCCTTTTTAAAAAAAGAAAAGAAATAAAGACATAAATAAAAAGTAAAAAAAAAAATAGTTTAAATAAATTTAAAAATAGTAAATAAGTACGAAAACAACTAAAGTACAAGATAACACAACCAGGACAAAAATCGAATACTGGGTAGGTACTTGTATTGTTGTAGGCGGCATTTTTGATAGATTGATAGAATCCCTCAATTATTGACATTTCCTCCTGGGACAAACTGTATATGTGTTTATAAATAATTTAAATACTTATGTTTTATTCTCGGGTTTTAGATTTCAGTAGCATCTGCTAGTTCATATCCTAGTGACATGAAATAACAACACACCGAACAGCAGAGGGAAATATAAAAAATAAAAAAATTACCACTGAAAATTGTGTTTGAAAACATGAGGTACTCCGGACAGTTGGAAGAACGATGAGACTCCCCTCCCGTTACCTCCTCTCAACCTTACCTCCCATTCACCAATTCTTAAACTTTCTAACATAATACCTTTAACATAATACCTGGGTTTTAAATGGGTTTTAATAGTCTATAATCATGAAAATTACTCAGAAAGAACTCTTCAGTCATGGAAATTAAGATTAACTTTTACTCAAAATTTGAAAAAAAAATTAAAACTCGTTCGTTTTTCGATTGTGCCACTCATATGGCAGGATCTTTCGCTACCATTCATAGAGCTACTAACAGTCCCAATACATGTTTTCCATTGTTTCTTATACTTCCTGATCGCGATTTACCCTCTAGTGTACCTAGTTATAAAGTATACCGATAGCTTGTGCTTTTAACAGGTACTTTGTTAGTTTATTTCTGTACCGTTTATTACTGTACCAGCCTTCGACGTCCTGCTTTTTATACCCCTCTTTCTTTATATCCACATCTTATACTGGACATAGAAGGATCTCTATGTTTAGAGTTGTCAAGAAGTCGTGAAAATATTACTAGCAAGTATGTCTGTCTGTAAAAAAGATATGGGAGGTGACATTAGATGGTAAGAAGTTGTCTAATGTCACAATTTAAGAGTCATTATAATACTTTATTATAAATAAAAGTACATTCTTACAGTTAAACATTACGTTAGGATGAATTGAGTAGCAGAGTGAGGCCTATGCCATTCTATTGTACATTTCGTGATTAAAATCCAAGCAAAATTTAGGGTGCAATGGACCTATAGGACCAAGAGATACAGGGTTTCAAATTTAATATTGGCGCCTGCGGGAGATGTTCTAAATGTTTCTTTTACTCATGTTAGATTTTAACATATATTTAAATATATTTTAAATATATTTAATATTACAACATATTTTACTATTTGTTAAATATAAAAACATTTATGTGTTATTTCGACAACGATGGATGACTCGTAAGTAATTTGCTCATAGTGGACTCAATTTACATAATCAATCAAAATCACACATAAAGTACTTATCATTCCCGATTGCGTCGAAGCAGGTCATGTGGTGTGATGCTCCGGATTCATCGTCCGAATACCATAACTTGTAAAACGCGTTGTGAGAGCCTGCAACAGCAGAAACCTGTCAAGAATGCCTTGTGGGACCTAAATAAGTGCACATCTGAAGGCTGAATCTAAACCTTCTGATTCTGCAAACATTCAAGCGTTCACATTAGACACTGCAAAGTCTGAGGCCCAGGATGTTTATAAACCGACAAAAAGTCCTCCTGTTCCTCGACTCATGGTCAGCTAACAAAGACGGTATCCTCTCATCGCTTTGTGTTACAGAAAACGTTACAGGAAATTTGATTACAGGAAAGTTGATGAAGAGACTCATTCAACCTTGATGTACGGGAATGATTTTACTACTGGATGTGCATTTCTGCATTTGTTCGTTTCATAACTAATACGACGATTCCTGAATCAGACATTAACATTTGGCATCGTAGTGGGTTCCTACAGTTGCAGGTTTTCACAGTTATTATAACCTCGAACATGGATCGCGTCACATGACCTGCTTCGACGGAATCCTGAATGACATGGACTTCAAGTGTGATTCAATTGCTTTTGTCAAGTGTAGCCAATGTAAGCATTTGTCCAATTTTTAAATAACAATCTCCTTGTTATTTCCCCCCAAAATTATTTTTATTGTGTTCTGTAGTTATAAGGTAAAATACAATCATAAATAATTATTTTAGCATGTTTGACAGAAAATTTTAGAACATCCCCCATACCCCATGAGCATCTGCTATACCCCTGGCCAGTTTCACACTGAATTTCGCTCACGTTCTAATCACGACTATCACTATCGAATAATACAGGTCTTAGTCTGTAATTTAATCCACCCTAATTCGACGTTTTCTTTATTACGTTACCACGAAGTAGATATGTAAAATATTCCAACCCTGGTCAGCAATTTATTCAATATTAACATATCGGAAAATTAGAAGGAGCGAAAATCGAACGAAATCTGTCCACGGAATGTTGTTACTTACGTCGCCATTTTAGAAGGATCGAGAAATTCCTAAGTCTTTGAGAAGATCCAAGAACTAAGTCCATTAAGTCTTCCTCCAGGCGCTGTCACTGTCCTACACTATCCAACCGGGGATTCCACACCTACTCCGAAAATCCTACTGCCAGGCAGTAAATTTTTAATTTAATGGCTTTTCAACCTTCACTAGACAGATATGTTTATTTACAAATGTAGTTTACAGTTTACTATTTATATTTATAAAACATATTTTAAACAATGGACGAAGTTTTAAACTTTTAAACTGAGGTATCAATACTATTTAAATTTAACATGTCATAGCCTTACTAAATAATGTTTCATTTTTTTTAATGAGGCTGATTGAACCCCATTCTAGACCCTCACCCATTTTAAAATTTCTTAGATGCATAAAGAGAATTATTTTTTTATTTATTTATTATTTGGAATAACTAATATTCAGACTTCAATTAAGGAGATAAACAAAAGTTTAATTTAATTTTACTTATATATGTAATTTAAAAAAACTCTAATTGTATAATAGCGAAATTAATTTACCCAGGAATCATCATGAAAATCTAGTTAATAAATGATTGCTTGAAATCACCTTTGATAGAGATATTTAAATTATTTCTTCCCGTAGCGTTTCATTAAATGTGAATCAAAAATAATATTTGTAATCGGTAATAACAATAACCGGATAAGACAGTAAAAGCAATTAACTACAAAATTATTTTAATTTTACTCGATAAATTAATGTCAAAAGTTAATATTTTAGTAATTTACAGCTCAATTAATCAATTAAATTTAATGACGGTCCCACGGCCATGAAATAATAAGACATTAAGCGAATTTATTAAAACAATGAAAATATATAACTGTAGTCTGAATGCATGAAGTTCTGAATAGGAAAAACTTTGATCGGTTTCATATTAATTATTTATGAGAGACTTAAAGCTTTGTTTGGAATCTTTCAATGATAGAATCTAGGCTCTATGTATAAACATACATTTATATACATATATATATATATATATATATATATATATATATATATATATATATATATATATACACATATATATATAACACACACACATAAAGCTGCTTTACGCAAATTTGTCGCCTTTTAACCAACCTGTTTCAACTTCCATTCGTCGGTGTTTAAAATATCATAAGTCAAACATAGATGTTTCAGAAATAATGTGTCAATGGTATTTCTATAATTTCAATCAAATAGATTTAGGTCCTTTTATAATTGATTTAAAAAAATTAAATCATCCAGCGGTCTAATTTTTTTTAAAAAAATACCAAATTTTCAGATTATATTATAATTTCTATAAACGATATTGCAGAAAAAAAATTAACAAAAATTAATTTTTTTAATTAATAATTGAAGACATGAGTAGATGATGTAGTGTTATTTTTCCAAATTTAAAGTTTCGAGATGACAAAGTTTTTTTATTTTTTAATGTATTTTTTTCAAGACGTATTCTATCCAATCAAATGTGAAATTATGCAATTAACCGACGATCTTGGGGTGCTAATGTTACAAGGCGAATATAAGCACATAGCACCTTCATCCATTCATGTCTTCAATTAATAATTTTATTATTTTGACTTATTTTAGTGTCTTCAATAACTTCAATGTACATCTTTAATCGTCGCATTTTCAATTATTAACCATAGTCAAAATTATAATTTACAAATTTAATATAAAATAATAAATAACCCTGCTTCATTTGATAACGAAATTTAAAAATAAGCATATTATAAATTGATACTTGATAATTAGAGTTTGGCTACACTTTCTAAATCAATTTATGCTTCCGAAATACTACTCTTCAATTGCAGATCAATGAAAGCTCAGTATTTTTTTTTTTTTTTTTTTTTAATTTCTTGAGAGACATCTTAAATAATTTAAAGCCTCCTTGGACCTGTATAATAGACGGAAGAAGGAGACAGCTGGGACTGAGTTGATGAAGCAGTATTGAGCCGAGTGGAGTAATGACAAAGGACAGAAACCCCTGTAATGAAGCTGAGCCCTGCTCTGAAAGGGTGAGCCCTCTGTGAAATGCGATTCCTAGCCCAGTCCCTCTGGCCCTTCATCCCCCAAATATTTCCAACCCTTAAGGACAACTTTTACAAGTGCTAGTGCCTTCTCCTTTACTCTCCTTTCCATCAGATTACTGCTCGCTCCTTATGAAGAAAACTTTCCTTGGGATCACAGTTTTCTTTCATTTAGAATGGAGAGAGTCCATTCCTAATGCTGTCTTAACTAATCCATTAATACGGTGCTCGGTGAAGATATTTTTCTGTATACGATGACGTTATAAACAAATTTTACTTTGTTTTTGTAGCTGTACATTTCTAATATAATCAAGGATAATACAAATTAATAATGGTACATCAGATCAATAGTATTACATTCAATCTTCAAGCACGTTCGGAATCTAAATTTTTGACCGGATTTCTCAACAATAATTTTCTTCTCTATTTAAACACTATATTGCATCAACAAAATCTAAGTTCCTTGACTTGAAAGGTATTGGTATTGGTTATAAATTTTAGTAATTAACACTTTAAGTAAATAGTTTGAAGTAGGTTCTCAAACCTCAAACTTTTTTAGTTTTAATGTTATTGGGGGTGAGAGGTGAGGATGGGGAAAGGGGTGACACTCTCTCCCACCCCTCCCATGGCAACGTCCCTATTGGTAGTCCAGAAGATATGAAAGTTGATAATATCGTTGTGTCAGTTCTTGTTTTTTAATATTTTATGTTGAATCTAAGTACTAGATCCATTATTATTATTTATTTTATTTTGACGGGTACTGTTGAACAATCACGCCTTACTGGAAAATTTCAGAGATACGCGGTAATCTTTTAATGTTATCTAATCCTATCTCTCATTGAAAAATACGGCCTCAAGTGATTTATGTTGTGTGCAGAACTATAAAAATTTTATTTCCACTCCTTTGTTTTGACTTTATTAACAAGTTTTCACAATTTTGACGTAATCAATAATTAAGAATGTACAATGGCTAGTGGTAAGACTAAATAACTTTGAAGAGACCCCTGAAATACAGGTTGGTAAAACTGTTTTATTTTATTAATTTGATTTTAATACTGCTTCTGCAAGCAGCATTTCCATAATTTGAATAAAAATTTAGGTTATTTGATTACCATAAAAAGTACCAATTTCCAGTTCTGTATTAATGATTGGTGATATGAATGTCATTACGGTAGATGGCGAACACCATTAACAATTCAAAATTTATTTTGAATATTAAATTGATCGGAAAATATAAAGCGGACGAAAATTAAACATGATTTAATATTCTTCAAAAATAACAGTTTAAATAATAATAACATATTGTTTGATAAACCCATTCTATCTTCATCGCTACCAGTTACTTTGAAAAGTTTAACACTCATGTTTTAAACAACGGAACAAAACAGCAGTTTGGAGGCATGGAATACTCCCAAAAGGAAGAGGGAGTCCGGGAGCCTCTTAAAATTATAAATTTGTCTCTAATGTATTAGCCATTTATTTAATTTTCATTGGTCATTTAATAGGCGCGGGGCCCTGAGCGGTCGTCCTCTTTGCCATCCCTTGGATCCGATCCTATTCCTAAGTCACTCACTGAAATCCCTTTTTACTCTCAATAGTAACGGAAAAACTGGATGAGAACGCGCGACTTGGGCACCTTTTAACACCAAGCGGTATATGGGTCCTCAGGTATTGCAAATCTGACTATAACTCCGAAATGAATAAAAGTGTTACTTAGGTCCCTTTTAACAATAATCCATTCAAAAATAAAATTCCACAGATCTTCGAGACTTTCGATAGCACTACTGTTAAAATAATAGAACGCTTAACTTTGATGATAACTTAAAACATTTCCGGTTTGAAGTGGGATGAAGTATGTATAAACTCAGAAATATGAAATATGTCTTGTTTTTACCAGATAAGCGGTGTTATACATCATTCCTGATAACAAAACTTAAATGTTATGTCGCCTACGTAAAAAGTATAGGTGAATACGGGAATCTTGAAGCAAAACACTATGACGTAAGAGATATCTTAAGAGTTTTAAGACAGATGGCATTGTTGACGAAGGATTTGGAGTTATAGCCGCCTAAGTTATAAAAAGTTGTCAGTTGAAACTTGTCAAAGCTTTTATTTTATTTCGTTTTTCTATTCAAACTTTAAATAATTTTCTTTTTTAAGATTATTAACTATCAAGAACTCTGTAAGATCATTTAATAATATCTCGATTATACGATTATGATGTCTTAGTCACCGGGCACAAGATTTATTAAGAAAATCAGAAAAGTTGGTAATAATATTGTTTCGTAAACGGGTTAAATTAGAAACAATGATTATAAGTGTCAGAAACAACCCATTCATTTTTTTTATATTTTTTTTTATGTAGAATATTCATAAAAAGAATATTTATTTATAAAGGGGGCGTTCTTAAGTTGAAGGAACTCACCAAAAATCCCTCCTAGCTTGGCAGAACAGAATTTATCTTGGCCGAAAATGAGTGGACTTTTACCGCATCATAACCTAACCTTGACAGAAGCTTCGTGGGCCAATTCTATCCCATAATGTGTTCCTGACTTTTGGTGATCTGAATTTGGTGATCTTGGGACAAATAAGGATGTTGGAGCACAGATCAGATCAAACTTTCTCAGGCATATGAATCAGGTACACTTACTAGTACCTTCCACACAACAGCCAATAAAACCCTATTTGGCTATTGTGTGAGTTGTATTACATAAATTCTGACAAAATTAAAGATCTTGGAAATCTTTATTTTATTTCTTTCTACTAATTATAATATAATTAAAAGTTTAAATTAAAAAGTTTTGTAAAACATTGAAGACTAGACAGAAATTTTTACAACTGTCCAGTCTTCAATATTTTACAAAATCATTTTTTTTTTTTTTTTTTAACTTTGAATTGTGTTACAAGTTAGCAACTAATAAGGGCTCTCGGTGGAAAGTTTTTGAGAAGTTCTGAAAATTTGCTCAGTTGTGTTTTTTTGGGGGGGAGGGAGGGCTGGTTACAAATTTCAACTTTGTTACCTCAAATTTTTCCCGGAAATATATTTAAAAAAATTCAAAACCGCAAAAATAATTAATCTTTTTTTTTTTGTTTTTTTCTCCCAAAGTAGAGAAAACGAAGCTATTCTTTAGGAACTTCGTCCTATACTAAATTATACAAGAGTAAAGTCATTGTATTTGTATACTCTTTAATTTTTTTCCATACGGGGCATCGTTTAGAAGCATCCGCTCTTAGTCTAGTGGGGTGCAGTCAAATGGGGACCAGTAAGGAATCTCGGTCGAAAGTTTTGTAGACATTCTGAAAATTTGCTCATTTGTATTTCTTAGAGTTCTGATTACGAATTTCCACTTTTTTACCTTGAATTTTTTTCATGAAGCATAAGAAAAAAACAAAAACAATTTTTTTTTTGTTTCGTTTTTTGCTTATAACTTTAAAACAGTGTATTATTAGAGTAAATTCTAATATTCATTTTATTCTAAATTAAAGTAGAACAAATTACCTACAATTTTAATGATTTTTTTTGGCCACTCTTTTTAAGCGAGGGTGAGTCGAAATTTAATTAGACGGATAGTCAAAATTATTTTATTTTTTTTAAACAGAAATGAGCGAATTTTCAGAATTTCTCCAAAACTCTCAGGTAAAAGTACCACTGGACGTTTCCTAAAAGTCGCCAATTGATTGAAGATAATTTACAATATACTCGTATGTATTCTAACTATTGGGTTGTCCGGAAATAAATGCAGGTTTATGGTTTTAAATTAAAAAAAAAATAAAATAAATTAAAAGGAACTATTTTTATTAACCAAAATACACTCCATTACTCTCGATATATTTCTGCCAACGTGTTGATAACTTTTCCATTCCCCTGACTAGAATGTTGAATCGTTATTATTAACAAATTCTGAAAATGCATTTTTTAACTAATTTTGATCAATAAAATTGTTACCTTTAAAAAATCCGCCCAGATGTCTGAAAAAATGATAGTCTATAACTGAGAGGTCGGATAACTAAGGCAGAGTCTAGTTTCGGCAAAGAAATGCAGCGCAAACTTCATAACTAAGATTTTTTTTGGTGGTCGTTTAATGCATGAGGAACCCAAGTTTCAAGCTTTCTTACCTTTCCAATTGCGTTGAGGTAGTCAGTGACAGTCGATTTGCTAACTGAGAGTTTCTCTGCAGGTTCTCGAACAGTCGTTCAAGGATTTACTTCGGCCGAAGCTCGCATAACATCGTCATCAAGGGAAGAAGTTCTTCCACGACCATCTGTTTCTTCAAGGCTGAAGTCTCCCTCTCGAAATTTTTTAAACCATCGTTGAATGGAGCACTCACTAAAACTGCTATCGCCGTAGATTTCATTAATTTTTCTGGTCGTTTGGGCCCCGTTCTGACCGCATTTAAACTCGTAAAACAAAATTATCCGAAAATCATGCTTTGACATCTTAGTAAAGATTGAATTATTTCCAACTGGTGAAATGGTACAGATAAAAAATATTTTTGCTTGGAAGAGTATTAGTAAGTCTTGGCACCCATACAAAAGAATAATCCCTCAAACGTAAACAGTTTGTTATATAGAGGGTTGATTTGAAGAAAATATGAAATTCTGCATTATTTTCTGGACTACCCATATTATAATTATTTATAATTTCTATATTATTATAATAACTATGGTATTTATACTATAGGTTGTTATGGTACTGATTTTTCAGTTTTTCAATGATAAAATTTATATGCCTATAACACATTATAATATAATCTTTAAAACTAATTATTAATAAAAATATTTATAATAGTTTAACTAATATGCAGAGTAATAACTAAGCCACAAAGTATATTTATGTATTTAAAATATTTGTGCTTAAGTAGTAAAAAATGTCACTTCTATTAGGTTTTTTTTTCTCTTTACGCATATGTCAGTCCGCGTTAGTCCGAGTAATTGAATTTGCATTATTATAATAAAGTGTATTTTAAAAAAAATATATTTCAAAAAACTAAAATCAAATGCTCTCAGGAGGTTCGATGGGAAAGGCCTAAACAACTGAAGGACAGACAGATAAAGGGAAGGGAAGAGAGGGAGAGGGGGTGGGTGATATGGCCTAGAAAGGGCGAGGTACAGGTCCTAATAAGGGCAAAGGGAACAGGACCCCAGCAAGCGGTAAGAGCTCTACTGCCCTTAGGCCCTTTGGTAAGGGAGTCGGTGCGTCATCGGTACCCTCTTAATGAAGCCCTTAATCTCTGATATTGATATCCTAAATACTATTGCTTACGGTAATACTTTTATTACAAGCTATTAACAAAATTGAATTTTAAAAAGTATGCAAATTTATACTAATGCTGGAGAACAGAAAATAAATTAACATAAAAATAAAAGGGAATTTAAATATAAAAAGAAACGTGAATATAATTCTGTAAAAGATTATTAAGATTATTCCACATGATTCTTAGTTGTATAACAAAGAAGTTGAAGATTCATATCTGTAAATAATAATAATAATAATAATAATAATAACGGCTAATTAACCAATTTTCTCTAAATAAACATTAATTTGGGCATACTCGTAATTTAGTCTTTATTTTCTAAATTTTAAATATAAATTTTTACAAAGAATTTAGATTTATGTTCGAAAAACTGAACGTTTTTCATGGGCATCATTAGATAAAAATTAATTTAGGATATTAATGTAAAAAAATAAAACTGTGATGCTATCCAAAAGAAAATTTTAATTTTTAACCTTTCCTAGGATTCGCACAATTGACAATTACAATAGCATGTTTTCTCAGCCGGAAAAACAATTGCGGGAAATTAATATTTCATGTTAAAATTTATAATTATTTTATCTTTCTCCAATCACATGTTTTAAATGCATATATTTAAAAAATAAATAATTTAATATGATTCTTACAATACATCGTCATGGTTATTGTTAATTAATTGTTTAATAAAGAGAAATGATAATATAGTAATGCGTTAATAAATAGTATTAAATATAGTAATGCGTTAATAAATAGTATTATAAGGAAGGTGAGTTGTCCTTAGGGGCACCCTACCAAAGGTATTAGAGCTCCTGTAGCGCTCATAGTCCCCTGATAACAAACCCTACAATTTTAGTCATGCTTGACCTATTTGACTACTTTATACTACTTACTTACTAGCTCTAATTTATTTCATTATGCTATTAAAATTATAATAATACATAATAACTATTATAAAAGTGTCATTAAGGTCTTGAATAATTGTTTTCATTTTTAAGGTGGCTTATAGTCTTCCAACATCTTTAATTTTATTAATAGAGTTGACGTTCCGGGAATTCTCTTTCCGAATTCAAGGCTAAGGTTATAAATTTAATATAAGTCAAATAATTATTTTTATTAATTAATTGATTAATTTCTATTCAGCATTGCAATATTTTTTCATAAATATGCCTTCATTTCCTATTTATTCCACCACAAAAAAAAAAAATTTCTTTATGTACATTTGTAATACCTAAGAAACGTCATAATGTAGAACACAATTTGGTGCCTCATTCTAACCTTAACACTTTAACAGAAAGCATTCATTATATATTTTAAGGAGATATGATTAATATTTTTGGTGGATTTGGTTTTGAATTTATTGTTTATAAAATAAATAAAATTAAAGATACTTTGGAGGAAGCAATTTTGAAAATTAGGCATTTAAGTCCTGTAACACTATTTCAATGAGGATAAGACCTAGCTGATATTGAAGAACATTTAATCGTACATTGACATGACGAGTTGATCAAAATCGTTAGAGCCATTTTCGAGAAAATTAAAAAAAAAAAAGTAAAAAAAAAAAAGTGTTAAATCAATTATATAAAATGGTACTTCCAGTAAGTCGATTTGGGCGAAAATGTTACTGTAACATCCCAGGCATATACCTAACTTAAATATGTAATGTCAATTTCGTACAACTTTTCGTTTTTGAGTGGGACTGTTCACACACACATGCCCGGACGCAGACACGAAATCACACAGACTATTTTGTGAGACTTGGCTATTTGGATTTAGGATACTTTAAAACATGTAATTCCGTTAAAACGATTTTAATTTAAGAATCTGAGTGATGAGAAATTTTTCACGATCAGAATACTATCCATTTTCATATATTTCATTCATAGGTAAGTAAAAGTAAAAATATCTTAACAAATTAAGTGAAAAATTCTTATTTCAGTATTAATATCACTGTTCTGCAAAGAAATTTTTTTTTTTTCACTTCCTTGAAAAAATTTTCCTTATTTTTATATTTATATATTTTATATATTATAAATTCATAAAATTCCTACAGTCACCATTTTTGAGAAAATGGAGGTTGTTTTTTAAAACAACTGAAATACCACGATTTTTTTTCTTATTTCATTTATTTATTTAATTTTCGAATTTATAGTGAATAATAAAATATTTAATCCTGAACATAATATAACTTTATTCCCAGTCAATGTGTGTATTTTTCCTTTTATAATCTTCATCGACTGTTTCTCATTGTAGTGTCCAAGAGTAGTCAGCAAGCATCTTCCCATTGCATTTACAGCGGTAAATGTAAAGGTATAGCGATGCCTTTTCTCCATTTGGGCAATCTCTTGATGAAACCGTTCTCCGTGTTTATCTGAAACTGCTCCCAAGTTAGAAGGAAAGAAATTCAAATGAGAGTGCAAAAAATGAATTTTTAATGGCATGTTGCAACCCATGGCCTAAAATGATAAAAGCAATCTTCAACAATGTCTTCGTAATTTGTAGATCTTTTTCACACATGTTTTCAAACACAGACCAAGCTTTCAGTTTCATATAATTTTCCATGAATTCCATGTCCTTAGAAAGAGCGCGGATTCGTGACCCCACAAAATCTTTCCAATCCTAATCAATCCCCTCTTTAATCTTTGCTTCACTTAATTTATAGAACTTCTGTTTCAAGTACAAAACTCTTTCTCCTTCCTTGTCTATTGCTTTCACGAAATTCTTTATGAGTCCTAATTTGATATGAGAGGTGGGAGTAGAATTTTTTTTTTCAACCAGCATTGGTAATGTATTTTGACCAAATGTGTCAGAGCGTTCTCACCATTTTCTCACTATGTGATCTCCTTTTTTTTTCTCCTGTCCCACTCACATAAAAAGCAGCAAAACTTAGTGTAACCAGCTTGGAGTCCTGTAAGCATTGCGACAACTTAACGGTCTGCACAAATGCTCCATCTATATTCGTATTAGATTTTATCAAGCACTTTTTTCAAATTTTGATAAGTTTCCTTCATATGGAAGGAATAGGCAACCGTGATGGATGGATGTTGATTGATGTTGTGAAGGAGCACTGCTTTCAGACTGAATTAGGAGCTGTCAATGAATAGTCTCCATTCATCTGTATTGATCTGAAGACCCAGTTTAGAGAGTAAATTGAACGGACTTTCACAAAATGCAAGGTTGCTTTCCATTGAAAAAATTGGAGTGCCTCTGGTTCCCGCTTTCGAAAGGAAGAAGTTTTCACACTTGGTTCCAAAAGATTCCATTATAGTTACCTGGAATCAAGAAATTGGGCTTTACTTTTTTGGGAGGTCTAAATCGCGGATGAGGTCATTCAACTTGGCCTGGTTGATGAGTTTTGGCTGGGTATCATTTTCATTGGAATCACCCGAAGACTGTATATCTTCGCTTGTTCCTAGATTCCTGTGTTTCTTTGCTGGTATCTGGTTCCGGTGAGATATTCTCAAGATCAGTCTCTTCCTTATCCCAGAGAGAATAAGTTTGAGGTTCAGGAGGGATGGGCATAGACTCATCGTGCAGAACTTATCTTATGGCAGATGGAAGGTTAGGATATACTATTTTCTTCTTACTTTTTGCTGAAGAACTACCTTTAATGACAGTCATGCAGAAATAACAATAATTTGCATGATTTTTCAACTCTCTCCAAATCATTGGAATAGCAAAAGACATTGATTTATGTGTTCTCTCCAGCCAACCAGTGAGAGCGTGGCTATATGAAGAGCAACAAATTTTAGAAGCCCGCGGTTTATCCTGATCACTTACTTGGCATACAAAGTACAACTCTTACGCCTTCTTTATTACGGGAGTAAGGGATTTTCGATTGCACTTGAATGTGACCACCACAAATATTTTAGATAATATTAAAAAAAAAATATTTATAATAAATATTACAAATATTTTAGATTTTATTCTACGTCCGCGCGCGCGCGCGGGTGTGTGTGTGTGTGAAAAGCCTAGCTCAAAATCGAAAACTTGTAAGAAACTGAAATACATATATAAGGCAGGTAAATGCCTGGAATGTTACAGTGACTATAACTCCTTCGTTGATTATAAAACCCTACAATTTCAGATGGTTACAACTATCCATCAGTAGTGTGGAATACGACCAGCTAAGTAGATCTGATAATATTTTTCATTTTTTTTTCATTCAAATAGTCAATAAGCCCTACGATTTCTTTTTTTCTTATTATAGCAATTCACTCAAATTTTTTCAATGTCTGGCAAACAGCAAAAAAAAAATTATATGCTCTACTGTTACACCAGTTCTACGAAATAAACATACGTACTATTAGCATAGATTGGTTGTACTTTGGTAGCTACTATCATAACTTTTGTGCCTTATGTCCACTAGCGCCTAGCACAAGTCACAATATCTTCGTCACTAGCAATGTGCTATTGCAATTTTAAGCGATTCTTCCATTTGTTCCTTCACTTTCTTCTGTGTTGCCAGCGTAAGATTTTTTTTTTTAATTAAGTTCCTCCATTTGGGTTGTTTTGACAGAAAAACTGTAAGACGCTGTTGGTGTCATTTTTAAACGCTCATATTCCCTTTCTATAAATGCTAGAAAGCAAGAATTTGTATCATTTAATAGAGGAAATTTACCATTAGTGATAGCAAAAAGAATTTTTGGATTGGGACTTAAGACGGAAGTACAGCAAACGAGTAAAGATGTAAAGATAACCACTTATGAGTGCTAAGTTGATGGCATCCCGACAATATACTCACGACAGTATAATTTTCAACATATGACTGGATCTTCATTCACGAGATTGCATTGATCATTACTATTATATAATTTTTTTTTTTCCTTAGCAACTCTCACTAATTGCACTCTAAGTAATTCTACACCTTTAGACAGAACCCCCGGTTTGTGGTAGACGTAATCTCTGTTCGATTTTTTTTTAATTACTTTTAACGCATTAACTAAATGTTTAGAAGTTACCCCACAAGAAACATAAATTAATAATTCAATTATGATTTGATCACAATTTTTAAAGTTTTTTTCATATAGTAATTACAAATATTCGTTTATACTACAATTTCAGTGAAAGGAAATTGTGACACAAAGAAAACAGCTATAAGTAGTTTATGTGCATATAGAATATTATTTATACGGTTGCTAAACTAACATGATTTATTTGAAGCGTGCGGGTGATCAGCGGCCTTAAGTAATTAATCGATTAATGACAATACGCGATCAACCAATTGAGATTTGGATGGTCGAAATACAAACTCGAGGCCTGCTGGTGAGAGCTGTCTATTTTAATCAATCCTTGGAAATTAGTATATTCAAAAGTAATGGGATGATGCTGGTCGTAGTCCTAGATGCAATTCTCATTTGTGGATAAAATATTCAATTAATTCCTCATCACTACTTAATATCTTCGGAGAGAGAAAATCGTGGTGGGCAACGAAAAGTTGTTTATTTATAATTGCGTTTAATTTAGAAAATCTAGACTGTTCGTCCTGTAATTCAAGCCATAAATGATGGAACTACCCATCGGAAATACTTGAAATTATTTATGAAGTTGTTCACCTGAGTAATTTAAGAGATGGCCATGGGAGATAGTAATAACCAAATAAAAAACGCTGCCAATGATTACACAATGGCTACTTATTTCCAAGTAGTAATATTTCAAAAATATCTGGTCTGTCAATAATTAGATTATCTTTCAAATGAGCATTTGGAATGTTTCGGGAAAGTAACATGTTCAGAATACTTGATAAAAGATATCTACCAAGATCAGCAAAGAAATCACGCAGTAGGAGCATATGGAGCAGAAATTTGAAGCTTGTCCCAAGATGATCGCCTTTAGATTGTTGAAAAGAAACTATGTCAAATCAAGTTGGCTAAGATGGTTACGACGTATAATCCGAGGATGAAATGATGATGTGCACTTCAGTAAGAAAAGAAAAAGGAAAAACCAAGAAGCTGAAGGAAGTGGAGAAATAAGCCAACGAAGGATGAAGTAGAGATGCGAGGAAGCAAGGAGCCCATAATTAAGGGTAACGCAGACCTTTCGCGCCGAGAAATCAGTCTACAAAGTTCCATGCTATATCTCAGCTAATTTAATTGATTTTTTTACTCATTTTTATGGGAATTTTATCAACTTTCGATTGATCACAACAAAAACCAAATTAAAAAGGACATTTTTTTTATCGATATTTGGATTCCACGTATCTTGAAATGTACAACCTAAAAGTTTTAGGGAGGTGGGAAGGAGGGGGTTAAAATTTATTTTTTCTTCATGGATTACAAAAGTCAGTTATTGAAAATAATAAACCAAAAGCATTTATATTGATTTTTTTGTTTTTTACATTCCCCTCTATCATTATAAATAGTAATGGGTCGAGTTGTGGACTTATATAATCCCTCATCGAAGGGTATTATGAAACAAAAAGACGGATGGTAAAGTAGAGTTCCGAGGATCATCCGGGGGTGACCTGTGACTTTGATGCCAAATCTCAAGAAAATCGGTTCAGTAGTCTCGGAGAAAAGCCGCGGACGGCAGATAGCGTACGGGGGACGGCTGACGGACGGATTTTTTTTTATTCCATATTTGGATTCCAAGTATGGGTTTCATATTGAAACGTAAAACCTGAAATTTTTGGGGGGAGGAGTTAAAATTTATTTTTTCTTGGTCGATTACAAAGGTCTATTATTGAAAATAATAAGCCTAAATAAACTAATTAATGCACGTCGAAGTTTCTGTCTTCTTTTTTGTCTTCGGTGCTTTTATATCATTCTGACATTTTCCTTTTCTTTTATAAATAATACTCTTAACAGTACAACACATTAATTATATATCTACTACTAAAATATTCTAATTCCAATGACAATTCGCTGTAATAAAGAACACTATGTATTAGAAAATCAGTTTACCAAAATGTCAGTTAGACAATTTTTTTTTTCCTTTTCTATTGCTCAACCGCGTAATATAAATAAATGAATAACGAATATGACAGTTATCATCACAATTAGGTGCAATTTAACAGTCGAATAATAGGGAAAGTATTTAATATAACAGCGTCACATAGGTTTTGTGTCAGTTCTACGTGTGCACATGTTAAAGCTGGTTGACACGGAAGCCGGTTTGCGGTAGCGGTAGTGGGTATCGTACCGTCGAAAATCTGTGTTAAATTGGATCATCCTGATTTGTAAGTGCTGTACTGTAAGTGCAAAAATAAATGTTTTCTAATTTTATGAATTATTACGTAGGTACTTATTTTTATATAGATAAACTAGTTTATATATGCCTTAGATATTACATATGACAAGCCTCTTTTTAAAGAAATAGATCTTCTCCAGTTTGTGGTAATTTTATGTATAACTGGAGTCAGCATATCATAGAATATTTCGAAATCGTCTTGCGACATTTGGAAGTAATGAAAAAAAAACAATCTTGATATGATTCAAGTTCTCTGCATAAGTGGAGGTATTCACCCTTTTTCTGTCCAATTCAATTAAAAAAAGAAATGAAAGTATATCTTCCTCGTCGGAAGAATTTTCAGGAAACATCTTTTGTGAGAATCGTTTCTTGAAGTGTACCGGTCATTATAGTCCTTATCAGGACAATATTTTTATCGATACAAATATTATTTTATTTTTTCTGTTTATAAAATTGTTTAATAAACTGTATAATGATTTTAAGTTAATTTTGTGTTTAGTTCACCGAAAACCAGACCTTTTTATTTGTTTTAGCTTGCTCCAATGAGTGGCAATCCACAACTTCTTCTTCAAATCAATAATCAGATTCAAATACAATATGGGGAGTAATTTTTTATCAGTGTTAAATATGATTATGATACCTATTTTATATATATTTTTTAATTACAGAAAATATATTTTTTTACTATGATATCAGTGTTTTGAAGAAAAAATAATCATGAAATAGGCATTGATGAGGAGTTTTTTAATCAAATAATAATAATAAAAATATTAATATATATATATATATATATATATATATATATATATATATATATATATATATATATATATAAATTCCACAAAATTTAATATTTTAATTATTATTATTTGATTAAAAAACCCCTCATCAATGCCTATTTGATGATTATTTTACACATATATATATATATATATATATATATATATATATATATATATATATGAAGAAAATAAATATTAAAATTGGTAATTGAATCATTTGGTATAATTAGCGATTCTGTTGAATACAGTTGTTGAAAAATGCAATTATATTTAAATAAACATAATATAAAATGAATCATCACAATCATGAATCAGGTTACAAGAAGTTGTGAAAACTCCTAACGTTTTTTCATTAGCCTATGGTTTGTAATTTTAGTTGATAGATTTCAGTAAATAGTACTATAATCTCACGGAATGTACCCAAAATAACATAATAAATAGCTGTATAGAGAAACAAACAGCGTTTTGTACAAAATACTCTTAAAATTCAAAATTTTGGCTTGCCACATTCTTGCCCCAAGCCCTTCAATCATTTATTAATAGTTAGAATACAACCAATTTTAGAAATTATAAAGATTTTTCACACTTGCTATACTAAATTAAGTTATCCTAATTATAAATATGTAATAATAAGTGATGTTAATGTATATTTCATAACAAATGAACTTATTTTCCTCTAAATATAAACATGTAAATCGAGATTTTTTTTTTTTTTAATTTTCAAAAAAATTGAAAGACAAATATCTCATTGAATGTTACTTAAAAAAAATCATTAAATTTATATTATTTTAATGGAATTTCTTAGGGATCAGGATTCATTCAATGGGATTTCAATTGATTTTATATTTATATGATAAATATAAAGCTACTATTTTTTTCCTGTTATTATTTTTAAAAAAAGGAAAATTTTCCCAGGACTGAGATTGGCTGGGAAGCAGCATAAGCTCGGTTTTCCAATGCCGTTCTATAAACAATATTTTGGTGGAAAAGCTCTGGCCACTTCCATTTCCCGAATGTCATATTCCCCGAAGGGTGGACCGTTGTGGATTTATTTAAAGCCTTTTCCCCCTCCCGGTGATAAACATCGCATTTCCTCGCTTTTAGCTTTATTGTTCATTTATTTCCAATAAATACTACAAAAAAAAAAAAAAAAAAAAAAAAAGAGAAAGCAGAATTAAATAAATTCTTGGGCTTGGAGTAAATAAAACATAATAATTTTACGTGGAAGGGCCAATATATTGACGTATTCTGAAGAACTTGGGTACTCTCAAACAAATATGTCTTACATTGCTCCTAAAAATTCTGAAATTTACGCCTGAGGTAAAATAGCTATCTGTAGTCAATTATGTAAATTATTTCAAAAAAGCCTAAACAGTTTCAGTTAGCACATCTTACCTACGCCTCTATTGTTCATTTTAACACTAATATTATTAAAATAAATTAAAAATATGTAGCATGCTAAAAAACTAAAAAAAATAGGTGTTATTTTTTAAACTATATTTAATTAACTAATAATAGAAAGCAGACAATTTTGGAATGTAGAATAAATAATCAAAGCACATGTATAAAAAAAACAGCGAATTCTGCTAAAAATGTAACGTAAGTTATTGAATAAATATTTAAAACTTTTAGTAATTATTACAAAGTAGTCTTTACGAATTATTAATCATTTGAAAGTTTCAGTTTTATCCATAATAACTCCACGATTTTCTATCGAATTAATTAGCTCATGAAAGTAAGTAAATAGCTGTTCTGAGCCAATTTTCGAGAAATAAAAGTTATAAAATAATAAATTTCTGTAAGTACTTGTCCGTTATCTGATTAATTAGTATTTTGGTAAATATATTCCAGAGGATAAGGTATACTCGTATAATAAAAAATTGAGAAAACACGAAACTTTACTGTATAAGATACTTTTCCTTGAAAATTTCTTTAAGGAACAACATTTTATAGTTTGTTATTTTATATTTTAGTGGGTTGATCTTAAAAAAATTGAGTGATTACTAAATGTATTGTCATTGTAATTTATTATGTTTGTGCAGTTATTGTTTGCGGCTATCTGTTTCCCATGATTTTAATTTTTTTTTTTATTGAATTTTTACTGAAAAGAAGTGGGATAAATAGATATATGTTTTGTTTTATATTTTTTTCCTTTAAAATCACTCTTGGAGCGCCCCTTCCTCCTCTCTCCCACTCGTGTTTTAATAAAATTTAAAGAATGATTTTATCTAATTTTCTTGTTTCATCCCGCGATTGAAACATTATTTAATGCTCACATGTTTTCGTCAAGACAGTCATCATCCAGTGGTCATTATAGAGCTGATCAGAGCCATGTTAGACCTATTTATGGATAGTGCTTGTTGAATGAAATAAAAAGATTCATCCATGAAATACAAATGTACTGATTGAAGGAAAACAGGGAGAAATTTAAAATAATTCGTTATCTATAATTATCGCCAACTTAATACCAATATTATATTTTAACATTATATGTTTAATTTTAATTTATTCATCTATGATTTAACATTTTTTTTCTAAATATGGTATTAATGATTATTGCCCTTGAATATGACAGATTGTAACGTTTGATAATAAAAATCTCTCTCTTACTCTCTCTGCATAGATTTTTCTATCTTTATTAAAATATATATTTGCATTGTACATTATCATTGTGGAAATGTATATGATATACAAATAGATTGCCATAAGATGATTTTTAAGTGTATACATTTGTCTGCAAGAAAGGCCTACAGGGCCTAAGACAATAAATTCTCTCTCTCTCTCCCTCTCCCGCTCCCTCTCCCTCATCCTCTCCCTCTCGCTCTCTCTCTCTCCCTCTCCCGCTCCCTCTCCCTCTCGCTCTCCCTCTCCCACACTCTCTATCACTCCCTGTCTCTCTCACTCTCCCTCGCTCCTTCCATCCTCATTTGTATATACATGTTTAAGAAAGTTTGTGACTGCATAGATTTTTTATTGTCAACTCTTATCGGGCCTCGGGGATTTTGTTCCCTTTCTTCTCCTCTGAGGCGGTGGGCCTGTATGTATGAATTTTGAACACTATTACTTCAGAACTATTGTGGACGATACAAGCTAAACATGGTATAGACATCGGTCCCCTATGCCCCAGTTGTAGTGTACCGGAAACCGCCGAACATATCATCACAGCATGCACTGCCTATGAGGCACTGAGGGCCAAATGAATTATCCTCATTTCAAGAACTTTGTGTGTGGTTGGAAGGCGATAGTGGTTTCAACACGTTTTTCCTTGGGAAGGAGAGACAGGACCTTGCCAGAGAGGCCGCCGGACAGAAGACCCAGGATGGGAAGAAGATGATGGTGGCCAAACTGAAGTACCGAAGAGCAGGCTGTGTGCACAGCTACTCTGTTTTACTTATTACTACTGTAATCTGTTTTACTTGCAGCAGTGTGTTGTTAAGCAAAAATGCATAACATCACACTCCTGCAAACACCCGTATTGCCTTCTAGGCAGGGTAGGGTGGAAAATAAAATAAAATAAATAATAAGATACAAGCTATTTGTTCACGATCCACTTTAGCCATTTAGACCTGTAAAAGGTATGTTACCTCAAGGAATGGATTTGTTTCTGAAAGGGCTGAGAATATGACAGATATGATAATGGTAGCGTAATGACTGAGGTGACGTTGAAGTGTACGTGTTTGGCATGAGCCATGGCGGCGCTAACAGGTTCATAGAGACCCTCTCATTAGTGCCCTCGTGGCTGGAGTCCATGCATTATGTATTAGCTGTCTCCCTTCCCCCCTCCCCTCCCATCGATCTCTGTCTCTCTTGCTAATGTACCTGTCATCCCATTGTCAATTGATAACTTTAATAAGTCAATAATTTATCGTGATCATTGGAACACATGATTGTGTACGTTTAAAAGCATAGAAGGATATCTAGAGTATCTAGAGGGAGCTATTCAGAATCAGACTATGTCAGAAAACACTAAAGAGGGCAGTTAAGGGTAAGTCCTCAGTCGCAACGACACTGATTTTCGAGAAATAATATTTCGTTATGCAAATATTCCGGATTTGCATCGCAAAAAGTCAACTTATTAAAATCAAGCTCGAACTGTGTGAATTGTTTACATTAGCAAGTGAAACAATAACAGACTATAACTGAGTTATAACTATACCTAAGTTATTAGCAATAATTAATTGAAATCATCCAATGTTCAGCTATGCCTAACTTGTCAGTAAATGGTTCATAAAAGATCTTCGAATTTGTGAATGACGAAAGTGATTTGGTAATAATCATACAATTGAAGAGTCCATGAAAAAAGGGGGAGAGTCACAGTTATGCAGATTTATACGTCCATATCGTTCAGTAGAGAAAGATAGTAAAAAGAAAAAGCCGGGAATGTGGATGGCCAAAACCAGTAGCCTCGGAGAAAAGCCGCGGACCGCGGATGTTTTCATTATTTTCGACTTTTGGATTGATTTTGAGGGGAGGGATTAGTTTTTTTTCTTGGTCGATTACAACCGTTCGTTACTGAAAATAACAAACCAAATTCATAATTATCTCCGCAGCCATCCTGCCTCTAAGAACTATGCAGATATTAGACAAGTTCGCTCTGGCGCGGGCTCCGCGGGGACTGAGTCGATGGCCGGGCCTCCTCACTGTCCTCTTCCCCGCTGAATAATGGCTCTACCGAGATGAATGACACTGTTGTTCGTTTATGAACTCTGATTTATGGCCATTAGCCCGGGAGGGTGGAAGGGGAGAAGCTTAAATGTCTACTCTCTGCTGATAAAAATAAAGCCAACTCCTGTGAGGATTTATTAGCTTATCAGTCATATTCAGTTAGCGCCAAGAAACGCCGGGATTTCTTCAGTCGGTATAATATTACAGATAGATTTTATAGAGTCTATGTATATTATTCCCAGAACTACCGTATGATATTCTGTCAGAAAAATATTTTTTCGAGATTAAAGGTAATTAATATATTTTATAGATCACTGATTCCAAAAAGTTTTTTGTTTTTTTTTACGGCGGCCAGTGTCTTTCTAAAGGACATTTCGTTCTAAAATACTGACATTTAATAAATAACTTTAAGAGTATATGTTGACAGTTTTCCATCATGGTAACACTGTCACGAATGTGGCATGTAGTGTGAGAGGTGGTGTGACCGTGCGGCAAATTGCCCTAACCTCGGGACAGCTTGAAATCTGGAGGATGTTGAACAGCTGCAATTCGTACGTCACCTTAAAAACTAAATTACACAATTGCTAAATCGATCTCTTCTTCGAGAATTAAATAACGTCAACATTCTTTGATACAATCTATTTCAAATTTAGAAATAGAAACATCGAAAATCGAAACATACAGTTGATAAGTAGATAAGGTGCGACAGTTCACTGTCGAAGTGTATACACGCTATTAACGTAACAGTAGCTGTAACTGCCGTGACATGTATTGTCAACTAGCGCGTCAAACCTGATAGTGCTTTCGCTCTTATTATTACGGTACTCCCACGACCGTTATGCTATCATGACGGAAATTGTCCTACAATTTATACGATGACAGTAGCTGCGATAAAATACTATTCAAGCTCGCAATAAAATAAAACAAAAGAATTAGTGACCACCACAAAGCATGTACCGCAATTATTTCGCAATAAATTAATTTTATGGTTATTTAAAATTAAATCTATATATATAAAAACGAAAATAGAAATCTTTGTTACGAGTTGGCTACGAAACTACTAATCCAATTTAATTAATACACTTATTTAAATATGTTCATATAAACCATGCGCATGTTTTTTATTTCGAAATAAAAGAAAAGTTAAAATTATTATATAAATTAAAGTTATATAAAATTATCAAACGTTTATTAACATCAATATTTCTGGCAAGAGCAGATACCAATTCCATAATGATGCTCGAAATAAAGCGATTGTTATTTGTCAGTTAATCCTTTGTGAGATGAGACTGAACATATATTGGGTGTTTCTGCATTGGCAGTTGTCATATGAATTTCATGTCAATTCCTCAAGTCAATTTCTCCGGAACCGTTCATCCTGTTAATTTATCCCTCCTTTATTATTAATTCTGCTTTATTCATCTCGTAAAACTTCAATAACATTCATACTGCATGTCAGTTCAGATCGAGGTTGAATATTTTTTCAACGTTCAAAATGTCGAATGAATCAAAATCGATGATATAATTGTTATTGATTTTTATTTGGGAAGGCTTCCATACAATGTATTGGGTCCCAATTAAAAATAATAATGAATAATTTGCATTTATTCAAAAACAAAAAGAATATAAAAAAATTAACGCCTAAGATACAATATAAACTTTAAAATAATATTATATTTTGTTCAGCCTCATTTGCTGCCAGGATTTTCAAGGAATGGAATCAAAACGGCAATAAATTTTCATAAACGACAGTATAGTTTCACGTTTTCGCACTTTATGTTTTTCTTCGCCCTCCCGTTTTATTTTCAAAATAACGTTTTCACGCTATTTTTTTTTAAGTTTCTTTCACATACATATATGAACAATAGCGTACAATAAACAATGTAGACGGACAGAAGTTGACATGACTATGACTTGTACGCAAGTTGGACACTTCTTCTCTTAGCAATTTATTTATATAACTGCTCCGTTCGTATTGCGATTAAAAATGAGAATAAGAAACAAAGCTTAAATAATTAAATTTAATAGTGAATATATAAAAATTATAAATAGTTATGCACAAAAAAAATACTTCAAATTCTGCCTGAACATAAATGTACGAAGAAAAAGGAAGAAATTTAAAACGAAAATTTTTTTTTTGTACAAAGAACTAAAATGTACAAATTATTCAGGATGGAAAGAAAAGAAAGGAAAAGAGACAACCAATGTTCCTAAAATAATAAATTTAATTAATTTAAAATAATAGTTGAAAAAACATTATATTGTTCGTATACTTTTTTCCTCGTTTTGCATGATATAATATGTTACGAAAATATAAATATGATTGTTTAAATTCATACACGTGTTTAACATAGATTTATACAGCCGGTACAAAGTAACAGGAAATTAATTATAACATTAAAGTTGGGCCTAACAATCTGTCGAGGGGAGCACGTAGGGACCATATCTATAAAGTTTCCATCAGATAGCCGATTAATACGCAAAATTATTTCTCCCTCCGAATATGTTCCCATATTAATTGCTCTTGTATGTCGTATCTAGAAACATGTTTGAAAGCAATAAATGTTGAGGGCATAATACATTCATCGCTAGCGATACGTCCATCTGTTCCTCCCTAATAGCCCATGTAATTTTGAAGCGGCTATCTTGGTTGGAAATTAGCCGTCAATAAACAAAGCATCACTCCGGGCTAATCTGTGGATGCCGTGAACGCGATGACCCATCCTCAACCCTGCATGATTCGCATGACTACTTACTTGTTGGTCCCCTCCCCCTCCTCCTCTTGCATAATGTCCTCATTAAGTGATAGCACTGATAGCTAATTTATTCATTATGTAGATAAGTGTTTTTACAAAACATCAGAAAACTATTTATAAGGCAACTCCGTTTAAAATTTACTTGAAAAAAATTGGTTCCATACGTCCTTAACGATGCTAACCACAATTGTGACTCATTTTCAGAGCTAATGTAGTAAAATTTCCAAAAACAAATTGAGATAACGATCCAAAGCATTTAATAGAAAAATTTAAAAATTCAATAAATGTTTCTTGATTTGCCAACTAATTAAAGAGTGAGATAGCTAAAAAAAATATCTGTTTTTCAAATTTTATGGGTCAAATCATTCTTTGTGATCCCGTTAATGTTTGAAACATTTTGAGCTCAAAATACTGAAGAAATTTACCGTTTTTTACCGATAGGTTGTGATTTATGGTCCAGTAAACATGCATTAATGGGGCTATAAATAGTGGCTCTACGATAGCAAAAACATTAAATAATTTAATCTTGGTCCCATCTTCAAAAAATATAAAAAAATAAACTGTACACGTACTAGAAATTATAAATCCACTAAAAGTGTTTATTTACTTATAATTAACATTCATAAGTACTTTCTATTATAATTATTAGTACAAAAATAAACAAAATAATAGTTATTCATATCAATATTTTGTTTAAAAATATTTTATACAATCAATATCGTAAATTTTAACAACACTGTATTTAGCGACAAACATTTATTATTATTATTAGATAGCACAACCTAAAAACAGCAGTTCATTGTTCCACTCCAACCGTTTTCACACTCTCGATAAGTTGGAGTGATTTGGTTTAATGCGTTGGATTTTAAGGCCCATGGAATTACAGCTGCTCCCCTCAACTCCAACCACTCAACTAGGATTTCACACTCACTGTTGTTCCATGTTCCATCTGGTGTGGAGTGAATGGATTGGAGCGATCTTTAGAGATCCCCTTAACAATAAGACAATTCAACACATACTGAAGGCTAATCACCTAATAAGGTTAGTAACCTTTCTAAGCTGACCTAATGTCACCTTCCTTTTCCTTGAGTATGTCATTCAAAAGAGTGCCACTTTATGAAAAAGTGGACTTTTACAGAAGAAGCGTTTGAAGTTAGCCAATTTAGGTTTATAGCAGTCGCTCTCCTCACTGATAAAACGTCAACAGCTTACTACTTCTTGTTTCTAAAGAAGGTTAATCTATATTTTTTGATCATTTGACCACGTATCAAATTTTGGAAGTTTTTATTAAATATCTGATATGGGCAACACATGACTTCCTTGTATGCCTATTAAATCATAAATTCTTGGCTCAAAAAGCTCAAAAAAGATACTGAATTTGGTTACTAGTTTCCGAAGATTACAGTAAAAACAACATTCGGCGTCCTGACATCCATCTATTGACACAGACACACACACACACACATAAAAACACTAACTCTTGTTACTGGATTTCTCATTCCGTTATTATATGTCGTTTTCCTTCAGTAGGTAAATAGTTTCCAAGATATTTCTTCATGTTACGTAACAACAATAAAACTGTCAATATCACTAGATAAAGCATTGGAAATCGACATTTTAAGCGGAAGACCCACTTAACTTATGTCTTATTCTCTTGCTGCAGACTTGTTGATCTCACAAATGTGGAGGAAAACTAGTATTTTACACTCAATTTTAACACTTAAAACAAGTAATAAAAATGTTTGATTGAATTGGAAACCAAATTGCGTTTGTAACCTTTATTACCGAAATATATGATTTATCTTTTAATTTAAATATAATTTTTGATGTAAGCTTATTATGACCTTCAAGTAAAGTACCCTTTTCGGCTCATGAATCTTAACCAAAATCTAGTGAATATATTTATATCGATATAAAAGTCCTATTTACCAAATTTTTGATGAAAGTCTAATATGGCCTTCAAGTAAAGTACCGCTTCCGGTTTTCCAATTTAGACCAAAATCTAGTATGTTATTTAGATCAATATATAAATAATAAATACTAAATTTGAGAAGTTTTGCATAGGATTTTAATATAATTTTTTATGGAAATCAATTATGACCTTCAAGTAAAATACCACTTCCGGTGATCAAGCAGTGACCAAAAACGGAGGTTTACAACTACAAAAATCCTAAGTATAAAATTTCAACTTTCTACGGCTAACCGTTTTTGAGTTATGCGAGATACGAACGTACGTACGAACATACCTACGTACAGACGCCACGAAGAAACTAGTCAAAATGGATTCAGGGGTGGTCAAAATGGACATTTCCGTCGAAATCTGAAAACCGAAAATTTTCGCGATTACAATACTTCCTTTACTTCGTACAAGGAAGTAAAAACATTTCAAGCTTCTTTAGAGTTTATGTATAATAAAGAAACATTTGTGGGAAAAAAAGCTTTTTTACTAAACAATAAATTGAAATTGAAAAACAAATTTTTTTATTTAAATGTGCTAAAGTACGAAATAATATTTACAACATAAATAATGGTGTTCTCAGTTATTCTGTCAGAAGCAAAATATTGATAATTTTTTGTCATGCATAAGAATAGTTTTACAACACATAAAAAATTATTTATTATTATCTTTACTAAGACAGTATTTATAAAGTTACACTGTAATCACAAATTGAAGGAAATTTATAAAACTTATAATAGTTAGACCAACAATAATCTTTTATTGTGGTAGATATTGAAAATAAAAATCTGACATTTTTTCTCTAAGAAATATACGTCAATCTAAGCTTTCCAATAAAAATAAAAAAATAAGAAAAACCAAAAATTTTCGTGTTGTGGCATTCTGCTTCCAAAACAACAATACACTGTGGCAGCTATTTTTTTTTTTTTCTGTTACTGTAACACGTGAGCTCCTTTTACATATTTCATTTTCGCCTTCCGAAAGCATCGCCATTACTGACCTCATATATTGAGCAAGTCAGAAGAAGGCGGCGAAGATGCGGCCAACTGCAGTAGGGCTAATAAAACGCCAGAGCGGATTGATGGGCCAACCGCTGGAGCCGCACATTAATCATGGAGAAGTGGAATTTTAATCAAGAATTCCAGGAGGGGGAACGTGCCCCTTTGTGGGAGAGTCTGGAATCTCCAGATATTGCCGCCTCTCGGATGACACTTGTCTAACTGTGCCGGTCACCGTATTCTCAGCCTGTGTATGTTCCCGCTCCGCGTCCGCGTCCTTATCAGCTCCACGATATTACTTTAAGATTAACAGTGAAGAAGTTCGTTTTATAAGCCAATATCATCAACTTGAATAACCTAATATTTCGTTTTTAAATATTTTTGAAACGTTTAACACGTTTTCTGGAAAGATATCGGTGGAAAATTAGTCCGAAATTTAACCACGTAATACCCCCACGAAAAAGTGAAATGTTTGTAACACTTATCCGCAGAGGTCTGGGGTAAGGCCGAACAGAGAGTACAAACAGACATCGGTGTTTTTGAAACCCGATTTCTCATTAAATCCATCCATGTTTTGAATCAATGTATTGGTAATATAGATATTTCAATTTTTTTTTTTTATTTCGATGTTCAATTTTTTTTTTGCCTCTACCAAACCAGCCTCCAAACTCCTACAGGTCATCAGAACTTTACAATAAACCTTATATATATATATATATATATATATATATATACAAAATAAAACAAACAAAGAGCTTTGTTAAAAATTTAAAGTTTTGAGAAAACGATAATTTTAATGTGTGCAATGTAATAGTTTAACTCTATACTGTCAACCATCGGATTTAGCCTGATATTGCCAACCATGAATCATTTTGACCCATTTATTGAATTTAATAATTTTATCAAAGTCTATATTCTTTCAATTGACTTTGTTATATAGTGGACGATAAATAAATACAAAGTTAACGAAAGAATATCAATATTTATTGAAATGACAGTCTTAATTATTAGGTAAGTAAGATCAGACTTTTAAGTAAGGAAAAATTCAGGACTTCACATTTTTAACCATTAGGATTTACCTATACAATTTTTTTACAGTTTCATATAAAATAAGAATGTATTAAAATGAAATAGAGGGATATAAGAAATAAAATAATGACTTAGGAGCGTGAAATATCACAATAAAAAATCAAAATGACTTCAACAATTATAAATAAACTAATCTCAAAGAAGACTGATTGGGGAGAAACCAAGGGGGGAGGAGGGATATTTCAAAGGAATCATTATGACTCATGGTTGAACATATGATCTGTCCAATTCACTGTGGGGGAATCATGCGATTAACCAAGAATCTTGGGTTGTTAATGCAACAAGACGGAGATAAGCATGTAACGCCTTGATTCGTAAGAAAAAATCAATTATCTCTTTTCTTACTGTTTTTTTTTTTTTAATTTAATTTGTATATATGATATGATTGAATGGCCCTACTGTATTTTATTAAAAATAAAGACTTAAAAAAAAAATAATGATCTAATTCTGTCTTCATTAATAAGGACTTAATGCTTTATATACTGTTATTCCTTTGTAAGTGAAAATTGAAGGTTAAATAATTTAAAAAGGCATGCGGTCTACTCGGTGTGCTTAGCTTGTGGTACTCTATAGAAAAGTTACAGTTGATAGTATTGCTTTGTTGAACTTGTTTTTTATAACAATGATTTTTTCTAAGGAGACGAAAATAATAAGCCATTATACTCGTTCCATAGTATACTAGCTTTGGTGTTTTCCAGCCATTCATGTTTCAGATATTTTTAAAGAAAAAATTGCAAGGCTTTCACCCCCTTTTTTCCCTTTTTTTTATAGGTAATAACATGAAAATAACTTCGGAACAAAAAGCGTATCCTTTGTTAAATTTATTTTTCCTTCAGCAGTTTCACTCTTTTCAACTATTTTCACAAATACTATTTTATAAATGAAAATTTGCAAAAGCTGCTCTTCGCATGGAGCCGATCCTGAACATTAATTTCAGAAAGTAATGAAAGAAAAACACTATTAATTTATGAAACGTGCTCAAGTAATTTGTTAGACAAATGAGTGTTTTCCCAGCAATTACTGAAGACACACATTAATGCATATTCAAAAACTTGCAGAACGCGGAACATGAAAGTTATAGAAGAAAAACCACTAAAGTCCCAGGATTTATACCTGCATTAATAATATGGCAGCTTGAATTTCAGTTCACTTTCAAACTTGTCGCCTTTAAATACTGCCAATGAGAAGTATAATATCCTTTTCAACTTGTATCTAGGAGTTTATTCAGCGTTTATTGTATAATTTCTTTTACGAATGCTGCCATACTTCTCTCCGCCGAACACTGAAGGTTGAAAAACAGACCTATCACTATTTTATGGATCTTCTAGCCCTACACTATTTTAAAAAAAAGTTATTTTACTTTTTTGATCACTTGTAAATGGAGATGGATCTGGTATTGCAAAAACTCTGATAATTGTAGAATACTCTAGCCGTGTGTAACTATCAAATTAATCTTACTCCTAATCCTTCAGGATATTCCTAATCTAGTTCCGCTCCTCCCATGATGTTTTCTCGAAGGCTAAATCGGCCGTGTCTTCGAGACTTTTTGCCTGTCTATCGGAGTTCTGGCAATGGTCATTTTTTCATTCGTGTCTTAAGCGTGCGTTGAAAGTGCCCTTTCACAGCCTTCGATGGTATTCCATATTAGTGACGTGGCTGAGAAAAAAGTGCTGTGATCTTCTGGAATCCTGCTTTGCCCTCCACAAGTGAGAGTACAATCTTAATTCGGAGTTCCCCATGCCTCGTGTAAATATTTTACGTTTCTATAGATATGGTTTTATAATTTTTTTTACTTTGCTTATTTATTTATTTTTTCTTGATTTTAAATATTGTATGAATGGTTACGCAGAGCATTAATATCTATTGCCCCTAAATGTGGCAGATTCTTAATATATGACCAAAAGAAATCAGTTTACCTCACTCTTTATTATTAATACCTTAATAATTAATAATTACAACACTTATATTATATGCCAATTACCTAATTGTTACACCTGTATATCAAAATTAGATGCAAACAAAGTGAAGATAAGTATTTGAATCTATTTCAACGTAGGATCAGGTTCCTTCACTAAGGTGTTAATATAGAAAAAATTTAAAAGCTATCGGTATCATTTTTAAACGATCATAGCTCCGCCTCTTTAAATGCTAAAAAGGAAGAATAGGTATTATTTAACAGAGAAAAAAATCCATTAGTTATTGCAAAAATATTATTTGGATTTGTACTTAAGGTGTAAGTACAGTAAGTGACTAAAGTTGGCCGATTTTGAGAGTTGAGTTGATAACGTTAGCGTTTACAACAATATAATCTGTAATATATAACTGAATCTTCATTCACGAGATTGCAATTTTATAATTATACACTATCCTTTTTTGAAATTTTTATTACTTGGACTCTAAGTAATTTTTTTAGAACTCGGAAGGTATGTGGTATGGAACAGCATCTGTTCCATTTTTATTTGGCTTGATCACCATGTTCATTAGCCCCTCAAATGAATAATTTCTAAGTAATAAAATTAACTGCTTTGAAAAAGATTATTTATGTCTTTCCATGCTGCCACTTTCATAAATATATAAATTAGCCTACCATAAATTTCCAACAGACTTAGTTTTGCAGAAGAGAAATCATGTTTTTCCTCCATAATCCTCTGTGAACTAGATTTATCTGCTTTTTGTTCAATAAGATGAAATGATGTAAATTCCACAAAAACTCTTACGCGCTATGCTAAAAATCACTGTGTTAATTTTAGAAAATTTTGTTTATTAGAGTTTTGGAAAAAGACCTGAAGAAGGACAAGAATCCTAGATACTTTTCCAACGAAAATTGAATTCCATAATTCTTAATAGCAGCCTGATTTTTAAATTGGCAATAATGAATCATTTTATGATCCTGACCAAATTTTGTCGTCTAGAATTTCTTGAAACTAAAACTAATAATTTTATTTCAAATTTGACAAGCTTAGGGTAATTTACACACATCAGTTCCGTATGTCCATATCAGTGAAAAATTATATTCTTCCGAGTATTAGAATGGAGGAGTTTATACAGGTCCGGTGGGATTACATCTACTGAACTGTGGCAGAAACACGGGAACCTCTTCATACGAATCCTTAGAAGAATATAATTATTCGCTGATATAGAAACACGGAACTGTCTCTGTACTGACACGGCACTGGTATGTGTAGATGGATCCTAAAGTTGGAAACTACTTATGAGTATTTAATATGTGTAAACCTGATTGAGACTATGATAACACTAACGAAATAGCCATAATTGTGAATCCTACTTATATTACATCATTATGATATTAAAGCCTTTCATGTAACTTTGAAGTAAACCCCGAAAAAAATTGATATGATTTTGCTGCCAGTAATACCAAGTTTAGAGCAGGCAATAGTACCCGTGAATGGAGAAATATGGTATGCACTTTATTAACACGTAATCTATTTAATGCGATTTATTACTGGCCCACCACCACTTAACAAATTGTTTATTCTCCTCGTGACATTGAATCCTGAACATTCAAGATTCAATTCATGCAATGATTACTTGTCCGATCGCGGTTTGCATTGCTCTCATATGATTCAATAGCAGCGATATGAGAGGGGCTTGGAAGACATTGGATGCCGATTTATGGAATATTTGGTGAAGGGAGAGGATGAGATATTGGGATGACTATTAATTGTCCCTCTTTGTGACAGCGGGCCGTGCTCAGACAATGAGACTGATTCCCGGACCAATCGGATCATCTCGAACAATTCCCTGAACCCATTGTCGCCCCACGCTGAGCCCTTCCTCTGATTTAAATAGGTAGGTAATCACCAGGCTGGCACGCCCGACCGGCGCTGTGGGCCATTCAGTCTGGTCCAATGTTGCCGATAATATTGAAACTTAGAATTTGGAAATAATCCGTCGTGAAGATGATTAAATCAACTATCTGCGGCCTATTGTAATTAGTAAATTGTTTTTGCTTTTGTTTGTCTTTTTCAAAACATATTATTTAGGGAAAGTTTTCTCATAATAATCCATGTTTGGATGTCAGCATATTTTTTCATCAATTTAGAATCTTTTTCAAGTGAAATTTGACCTTGTGCAATTATTTAAGCTCATCAACAGTTTCATTGCACGATTCACGAAAAACGTTCAAGTTTTCCTTCGCTCCGAATCAATGTTTCAGAAACTCTCTTTGTTCTTCAGGTCAGATTTTACCTCTTTTTGCCAGTCGGAACACAACAAATATTTACATAGGTTTTAGCCTTATTTTAAATATAATATCTACATACCCTTAAAACATTATTACATTACATTGTAGGTAGATTACACATACATGCAAGGTGCCCACTAGATTTTACTCCCAATAAATTTGAATTTAAATTACTGTAAAATCTTAATTTTTGAAGCTGGATTTTTCCTCTATTTTTAAAAATGTCTCTTAGACAATTCGTTTTGAATATTACATTCAAGCCCACGTTTCATTCTCGTCTATTTTTATGAGATTGGCATTTCATTTTAGTGGTACCTAGAACGCCGCTGCCTAAAGGTTAAGAGCGTAAAAGGTATCTGGAAGACTCATTAGCGATTGTGGGACCAGTGAAAAATCGTTCGTTTCCGAAGAGATTATTATAATGATATAACCATAAAAAAAAAAAAATTAAACCTGAGATTCGCATTTTACAATTTTCAGTGAATCATGAAAGGGGAATGTGGAACATAATTGAAAAATGTATTGAAATAAAATTTGTTTTATCTTAATGCGCTAGTTCGCGGTTGCCCTGGCAAAGCATGATAATAGGATTAAGTGTACATCACATGCACTTTTTTGTACATGTTTTCGTTTTATGCTGTCGAGGAGAAATGTAAATCATTAAGTTTTTTTAACAACTTCTGAAGGTTTACCGCAAAAATTAAAAAAAAGAAGAGAAATAGGCCTAGTGGTGGATAAACACCGATACAGCTTTACAGCAGAAGTTGAAAGATCCAACTTAACAGTTTGGAACTGATATCATTACATGTTGTATTCCACCTTAGCGAACTGACCTTGCTGACTTCTAATACATCAGTGTTTAGACTTCATGCACCTCAAAGGGCGTCTCTTACAAGTTCAGGGTTTGGATTTAACAAGACAATTAAGAATAGTCACGAAAACAAACATTTTGTATACGTTTAACTGGTTCTGTTATTTTTATGTGTATGGTATATCAATTTTTTTTTTTTTTTTTTTTTTGAGGAATGCAAAAGGAAAATATTCCGAATTATTGAAATTAATAATATTCCCCAGAGCTAAAAATTGATCTTTATGGACTATGCATTTGTTGAAGTATTTATTCCGATAACAAATATGGATAAAACAATCGAGTGGAAGGTTTATTAAACTATTGATTATGAATTTGTTGCACAGATTAAATGTTTCAGCACATTCCACTGTTCTTTTTACAGAACATTTTCATGGAATCATTTTTAGATAACCTAAGTTGGCTGGCAGATCAGATGTTAAATTTTAATTATTCTTCGAGTTCCGTTTTCGTTTTCGTTTTCACTGCGGATTATAGTTTGAGTTAGGAACCAGTATAATAGAATAAAGAAATATTAATGTTTGGATTACTGAATTAATTAAATATAAAAGATATAATTGAATAATATAAGGATGAAATCATTTCACTAAATGTTTATTTTTCATGGCAACGTTTCGGTCCCCAAGCCATCATCTGGCAAATCTGATAATTAATTTTATTTTGATTTTAAATTTAATAAATATATATTTGTTAATTTTTGCAAAATTAATATATAAATAAATAAATAAATTACTATGATAGGCATAAACAATGCATTACCTTCCTATTTAGAGCTTCGCATTAAAAAGAAAAAAATATACAGAGGTTGCTCCCTAATTTAAATTTGTAAGTTTCATAATATTAACAATATTTTTACATATTACACTATTTGAAGGGCTGATTGATCCTAACCTGATATTGATTTTTAGTTACCACAATGATATATTTGACCTAGCCCAGATTGGACAATAATATATATATATATTTATATCTCAAGGTTTTATCATTTCTCCAAATATATTAGTCCTTAAAAGATTATGTATGAGTAAAATACAAACTACTACAATACTAGAGACTACTAAGCCATGCTATAGCATATGCTATTGGTTACCTTCCGGATCGTAGAGGGGGTCCGACAAGGTAGGTCGGACGAAGGCCTCTATGATGGCAGCCGTGGTTGCGGATCTGAAGAACTGGTTGGACCGGGTGCGCCTCCGCACCTGCCACATCACATACACACCTCCTCCAATCACACTATAGTAATTAGCACTAATTTAGCTAAATGTATTCATTAACCATAATAAACACTTTATGACACATCAACTTTAGAGTGACAGGGGAAAATGTCTTTATTTTCTTTATTTATAAGATTTCTTTTTAAGATTCTTGTACTGGATTTATAAGAAGTATCTAACTCTATCTTTATATCAAAAACATAAATTTATTAAACCATTATTTAATTTCTTGTAACAGGTAAGATAGTTAAGCGACGCACAGTCATTCAACATAATATTTTCAGTCAGGCAACATTGAGTGTTGGATGACTGAAAGAATGGATTTGAATGAGAGTTAGATGATCCAAAAATTAAATTTTTAAAAATTGAGCATTACGTCCAACTTTAACACCGTCTATATTATTTTGTTTATTTCTTTGAATATTATGAAACGTAATTATATCTGAGACAGATTGGTATACATATATTATATCAAGATAATTGAATGAACGGAAAATGGATTGCACAAAATGGATTGCGCATAATCTTCTAGGATAGAAGCGTTTAACAAAATAAAAAACATATACATTTTAGAGTTATTAGTGTTGTGCGGAGTTATTTTTTGAATTGTAGGTGGAACGCGCCACGGCATTCCATGCCTGGATTAGCCATTATCCAGTGCCTGTATTTTATTGTGTAATATAATAATTTTAAATAATTAATATAATTTTTATTGAAACAAAAAATAACTTATTTTAATAGGTGGTATAAAATTGGGAAAAATAAAATTCAGATAATTGGGATAAATTAAATTTTTTTAAAGTATTGTCTAAATTATATTATGTGAAAATCTATTTATCAACTATGTAATTCCTTTTCTTGTTAAATTAAGGCAGTAAAAAGAATCAGATAATTATAAAAGAAAAAAAAAATCGGAATCTTTCTCTTCTGAGTTGTCGCGGCTGTCTAGAAGACCACAAGGATCCGAGAACAATATTAAGGTTTTCAGCTACGGTTGATTCCAATGAAGAAAATCGGTGTCGATAAAACATAAATTTAACAAAACGTCTCCGTTCAAAGCTTCCTTACTTTTTTTTCTTGAGTAAGATTTCCGAAATTTCCAAAAGTCATGATTCCTGGTCTCTAGGACCTCCTCGGTCAATATTCCAATTGGAAATTTAGTGGAAGGATCTAACTAAATTCGGTATAAGTTTGAAAAAAAAAAAAAAATACTTTCGTAAGAAATACGCAAAAAATGAAGTTCGAGTTGTAGAATCAAGTTAGATTAGTACCCGGAAAAATTTATTAAACTTTCTTGAGTTAAAAACTTTAATTTTCAATTATTTTATTTATTTATTTTATATTTTATTTTTATATAAGGGAAAAAATCGTTTAGCCCCACTTTGCGACGTAAGTGGAGGGTTGACTGCCGTAATGAGAAAAATGATTTATTGAACATCAATACTGCCCAAATACATCATTGGGTTGCTATAATACATAGCGTACTAATCAATCCTTAGTTGGACATAATATATATGTTTACATTTTTTCTTTTTTCTTCATTTAATTATCATTCAGTTACATTTTTTCTACCTTTTGATTATTTTCATCTATTCAACTACCTTCTGATTTCTCCACAATTATTTTTTTCCAGTTATCAATCATTTTTAAGATTTTTTTCCGAATAAAAATTGAAGGTTTCTAAAAAAATCGTTCTATAGATATTATCGATAGCTGCAATATAGGTTCTGTACTCCTCAAATCACTGTAGATAACAAAAATTATGAAATTTAAATAAATAATTGTAATGTTATTTTTATGGCATCTATCTACACGGATTGCCTCACCCTAGCAGCCCTGACCTATCACCGACGAGACACCTCTCCCCTCCACCCAGGAAGTGGATGCTAAAACAATCTAATCCGTGAGCTCCGCCGCCCCTGGCCAGGTAATTACCCCTTTTGCCCCTTGGCCATTTGGGGTCCCAACCATCGATCTATGACGTCACTTCCGACAGCTCTCGGTAGCCTCCTTCTGATAACACCAAGAGGTGGCTCCATCTTGAAACGAAAGAGATGAGATTCCGTTATTGGAAATAGGAAACATTTTGAAAACTAATGTAATTTAAAATCCCATTTTTTAATTACAATTGAGTGGATGAGAAGCCACGGGATACAAATGACAATTTCATCCTTTTGTAAAAACGTAGCTCAAAAATAAAGCATTTTGTTAAATTCCCTAAAAAGTTTATGTTTGTATCATACTCATATTATGGCTGTTCTGTATATCCCTTCAATATTCGAGCAAATAAGCAAAATTTTTAGAATCATGAAACTTTAGTCATAACTTCGTCTTAGTAGTGGAAACCGAAATCTGCAGAATCCGCACAATTTTCGAGAAACAACCCTCTCTGAGGGTTCTTCATCGAAATGAAGTGAAATTTTGAGACATTGGCAAAATAACTTGCACAAATTAAGTCGAATGAGTCCACTCACACGATAATACAGTCTATGGTTCAGAAGTTATTACTGATTTTGGATTTTGATCAAAATACAGAAAAATCACATTTTGCGGCAGGACTTTCTACAGGGTGTCCCGTAAATCACAGAAAATGTTTAAAATGGTGATGGCACACCTAAAGAGCAACAAAAAATTTCATATTGACTAATGATCGGATTCCACACAGACAAGTAGGAAATTTATGGTTCACCTCTTTTTTTTTTATTTAAGTCAAGTTTTTTGTCAAAAAGGAAGTGATGACTCGAAACTATTGACTGGATCGTCGTGTAAATGGTCTCATTCGAATCAGAAACAAAGAAACTATAAGAAACGATACCTTACTCGACTTACTTTGACCAAGTTATTTTGCGTATAATGCATTATTCTGATTTAATAAAGTGTTTATAAACTTATTTATATTCAGGGGCCTGCAGACGACCAACATGGTTGTTGAAAAGCTATGTTGAACCTGTCTGTAGGCAGGTTGGTGATTGAGGCCCATGTTGGACCAACGGTTGATGTAAAACCAAACAAGGTTAGATATCTAGTGGGCGGGGCCTAATTCATGCAACGGTCTTGAAGTGCCAGTGGCAGTGTTGGCCAACCATAAGTTAAAAGACCAATATGATTGGTTACTATGGATGTTGGACAACCATGTTGTTCAACTTGTCGTAATGTCTGTAGGGAAAGTCGATCAACCGATGTTGGTCGTCTGTAGGATCCTTTAAATAATAAAATAGATACCCTATTTTAGAAATTCAAGTTTTGATGAAAAGATTTTCTTGACTCCAAAGGGCGCGCCAGTTACAGCAGAATAACCGAAACTCAACTTACACCGAATATACGATAAAACTTTTAGGAAAGAATAAAAGCCAATTTGTTTATTTTTATTGTGAATTCAAGCCCATATATAAAATCCGATGTACTGAAGGTCACTGTCATGGATAGTAAACTAAACCATAAAGTGTTTATTAGCATATATATATATGCTCCTGAGCGGTTGAAGGAAGGGAGGACATAGCAGCTAAGGTAAATCTATTTAGTTTTAAGAGAGGGAGAGTGAGGTGCCAAGGGGAGAGGGGAGACTAGGGTTGGGAGAGGGGGTGTAGTCTACAATATGGATAAGACGGGGCACATCGGCAACCTCTTTAGTGCACTCCTCTCGTCGGGAATTGCTCTGCTAATTTATGCCTTCCACTCCCTTCCCTCTCTCTATACCTTCCTGTCTAGCCTCAATCGCTATTAACCTCCACAAAGGCAACCATTTGCATCGACCTAACTAGCCCAAATGTATATTTAGTTCCAATAACGATTACAGACACATTTAATTATTTCTCATCACAATGAATGGCCAGAAAACGCCCTCAGAAATTTTGAAAAATAAAAAAAGCTTAATGAAGGATTCCTTTGATAAGTATTATTATTTTATAAAAGTATTTCTGGTCAAGAGGATATGCTATTGTCTACCGTTCTCTCTATTTTCCCTTAACTATTTAAAAACTAAACAATTACAAAATGTTCCCTTTTTAAATCAAAACGCATAACAATGACAGGCTGCAATTTAGATTTTATTTCTCATGTTGTAACATCTAAGGCCCCACAAGACCCTCGGTATCAGCCTCCTTCCAAATTAAATCCTGGATCCGTTACTGTTTCATACTATAGCGTACTTGGAATTATAAACCAGGAAGCTATCGCCTTTAAAAATCAAATATTAGCTTAAGGGAAGAGAATGGAAGTGATTATTTACTCAGAATGTTTGACTTTGAAAAGAACTTTATACCGCTAAAATGTCATCTTAGGAGATTAGTTGGCGATTCCATCTGCCGTCTATGTCTGGAGGATCAAGAAAAGACTGAGTCCATTCTGTGCCAATGTGAAGCCCTTGCTTCCTGCAGACTGCAGTGCCTAGAACAGGCAATACTTAAACGTGAAGTTATTACAAGATCTATTCCTAAGGTCTAAATGAGCTTCATATTAGGTGTAGTGAATAAAACTGAGCACGTGTTCATTCCTAAAAAAACTGAGCAGATGCTCCAGTTAGATGTGAATGTGGGTTGATTATTGATTCGGAGTACCTGCTCACCTTTCTGAGAACGTGCTCCATTATGTGAGTAGGTACTATGTAAATTGCCTATCTACTCTTAATAGACTCAGCATTTTACTTAGTACCTACTCATATAGTGGAGCACGTTATTTGTTTTATTCATTTAGAAAGGTGAGCAAGTACTCCGAATCATTAATCAGCCCATATTTGGAGAACGTGGTCCATAAACTTAGCAAGTATTCTATTATGTAACTTTTATTTACTCACACCTAACCGGAGTATCTGCTCAGTTTTTTGAGGAATGAGCACATGCTCAATTTTATTCAATTCACCTAATAAGTGTATGATTCCTAATAAATCTCTAGATAGATCAGAGAGGTTTCTCACAAAATATCCATATGGGCCATAGAGAGGAAGGGTTTCCCATCCTTTCAAAATAATAATAAATAAATTAATAATCGTCGAATCAAAATCTTCTTGAGAAGTATGTTACGTAAGATAATTATTGTTAGAGATTGATAAATTATTTGCCATTTCTATAAATTTCTAATAATTTATCAATCTAATGATTGATCCTTCTATACGATCATGCGGATGTCAACTGATAAATATCGTTACTGTTACAAAAATTTTTTTTGTAATAAAGCTTGCTCGTAATATACATTATATTGAAAAGTAAAAAAACGAACATGGTCTGTAAGGAATGTGTATACCGTATAGTGATTCTAGATACGAATATCAGAGACAAAAGAAAGTAATATTATTATGAGAATATGGAGCTGGATAAATTCTAAATAATAAATCATAAATTCAAAGAATCTTACTAACTGAATTGAAAAGATCAGAAGAGGAGGTTTGGTACGTACGTAAAGCCCTTGTTAAGGGAATCTCTAGAAACAAGAGCAATGCAATATTGTAGCAAAGTTAGTAATCTTGCTGCGAAGATTAGACCAAGGCATTGCCTTATCAGAACTTTGCTAACCTGGCATATTTGGCACACCTGACTTCTGGAATAACGAAACCAACTGTAAATGGAACTAATGATATAATAAAATGGAGAATAGATAATATATTTATACGAGAAATTATACGTTAATCTGAATGGACAGTATGAATTTAGTATCATATTAATTATCAAGGCGTATTGATTTTTATTGCTGCTAATATCTAAAAAAATTGTCTCACCTTTAGTTTTTACTTCATTATACGCAGTAAAGGAAGTATTGCAATCGCGAAATTTTCGGTTTTCAGATTTCATTAGAAATATCGATTTTCACTATCCCTGAATCCATTTTGATTAGTTTCGTCGTGAAGTCTGTACATTCGTGTCTCGCAGAACTCAAAAACGGTTAGCCGTAGAAAATATCTATTTGTACAATTCTATTTTTTTTTTTTTTTTTACATCATGATCATCGGAAGTGGTACTTTACTTGAAGGTTATAATAGATTTTCATCAAAAATTATAATATAGTATAATCCAAAGTTTTTCAAATTTGGTATATAACACTTATAAATCAATATAAATAACATGATAGATTTTGGATAAATTAAAAAACCGAAAGTGGTACTTTACTTGAAGGTCATAACAGATTTTCATCAAAAACAATATTAAAATGCAATGCAAACATTTTCAAATTTATTACATAAGACCTTTTGTCAATTTAAATGAGATTCGAGATTTTCGTTAAAATTGGATAACCGAAAGTGGTACTTTATTTGAAGTTCATAAGAGACTAAAACTTCTCAAATTTCGTATATAAGAGCCACCGATTTATAGTTTAGTAGAATTACAAGGAAATTATGTGACTTTCACATCAGATTTTTTTTTAATATAAACTCAAATTATAACATTTATTGAACATTCTCAACTCAAATCCGACCATCATCTGGTTCAAAATTTTGTTCTAACTCCTTTCACTTCCGATAATGGTCAAAATTCGTTTATTAATTTATTTTATTATTTTCAATAATGTACCTATGTAATCGAAAAAGAAAAAAAACAAATTGTGGCCCACTCAAAAGTTTTACGTTTCAAATTACGTAGAATCGATAAATGGAATAAATAAAAAAAAACGGTCCGTTTACTGTCCGCCCTTTTACTAGATCGATTATTTTTAAATTTGGTACCAAAGTCACATGCAACCTAAGATGATACTAGAACTTAATATTACCATCAGCCATTTTGTGTCGAAATGGTGGCCGTTTGGAGATTTCATACGTCCATATCTCAGCCATTTATGAAGATAGAGGCAAAATAAAAAGTGTTTCGAAATTATTATGCCAAAGGTAAAAAAAAAAAATTCATTTAATTTTTCACTTTTTATTTAATAATTATTTGGAAATAATAAACTATTGTTTAATAATTTACAGTTTTTGTAAATTTGGTTCATTAATAAAAAAAAAATTGGAAACATATTCCACAAATTCAAACTAGTGGGTTCGATATGTTGGCAAATATTTCTAATCAGATAATTCGCTTGTAACACTGGGAGATTTTTAAGATCACTGAATCCGATTATGATCTCACAGATTAAAAATTCAAAACAGTGTAATCGACATAAAAAATGAAATTTTCAAAACCGCTTAAAATTAATCTTAAATAATGAAACTTGAGGGTTGCTTTCCTTTCATATGCTTTTAATATTTTTATTTTATATTGATGCCAACAAAAAAAACGGATATAGCATATTCCACCACTTCCGTTGCAGTGAGCTCTGAGGAATTTTTCCAAATTGATCAGTTTTATAAAAGGACATCGTGGAAATAACTGAGTAGCTGCTTATATATAGAATGTACGATTCATCAGCAGGCGGTCCCTTGAGAGGAATGTCAGCCTACGATTTCTATTTATTATGATTTTTATCTTTTGTTTTCAAAATATGAACTCATCAAATCATTTACTCGTGCACAATAAATGTTATCATTATTTATTTTTATTTTTATTTAGTTTGTATGCCCTTTAAATTATAAACTGGATTTCGAATAAATACCTATTGATGGGCCCCGCTGTTCGTGACTACTGGAACTTAAGACAAGAAAATAATACTATACCCAATAACTCAGCAAGTTCCTAATTTTTCACGAGACCATAACCCGATCTATACTTAGTTTTGATGAGTTGCAATTTGAAAACGTACTATTTTTTTTTATTATAGTTGAAAGTCATAATATTTGTATAGACATTTATTAATAGTTATAGTTATTTTTTGCATTGTGATTTCATTTTCCGTACATGGCAATTTTTACGTAAAGCAACGATTATTCATATAAGAAATTATTTAATAACGAGTATTTTTTGAAAATTGTATTTCTCTAGTTTTAAGCATCAAATCTCTTCTAACTTCGAAATTATTTTATATATATATATATATATATATATATATATATATATATATATATATATATATATATACATGTATATATATATTATATATTTTACACATTGCTATGATAACTCCGTTGCTGTTTATATATTGTTTCCATTTTTTTTTTTTTTTTAGAGCTACTTTGCAAATAATCGTAAGACTATTTCAAACATTACCAACTTTTTTCCTTGACGCTTTAATCGTTATCTCATCATTTAAGAGAGCAATAAATTGTATATTGGAAAATTTAATGGTTTCAATATTACATTTATAGTTACAATATTTATTTACTTTTTTAATTTTTTAACTTCTTTCCTTTATGGCACCTGTTATAAATGAAAGGGATCAAAAAACATGATGTTAATATTATAATTGTGGCATGAGGGATTAATTTAATTCAATTTACTAACGTATTTTTTAAAAAATAGCTTATTATTATTTATAGAAGTGGATATTAGAAATATAGATTGGTACTGGTACTGGTATTGGTGGAGGAACTAGTCCGGCAAGTGGGACTTGTGGTCCCTGACGGTTACCTTCAGGTCGCTGCCGCGTACTAACCATTGTGGAAGCATCAAGATTCATTTCTCAGGATCACCGGGAAATCGATGTTAACTTACGCAGATGAGAATCGAACCCACACCGAAACTCTTCGGTTGAATATTTTGTCAAGTAGAAATACCTGAATTACAGTTTTCATTCTAACGTTGAAAAAAAAAAAAACATGATTTATTTTGGTTACAATAAAATTTATTTATTTTCTATCATGTCGTGTAATTAAATATTAACGAAACTTGAGATATCGCCCAAAACTACTTCCCGCCATAGTATATATGTTATACAATATATGTATATATATATAACATCTATACATATATTATATAACTCATATATATATATATATATATATATATATATATATATATATATATATATATATATATATATATATATATATATATATATATATGTATATATGAGTTATATAATACATGTATAGATGTTATATATAAGAAGCAATTCCTGGATAGTGCGTCTCAAAACTGACTCGTGAAAAACTATAATTTTCACAATAAATATTATATTGAACCGTTTACTAGCTCATTAGACAATATTATTGTTTTGAAAGAAAATAATAGAGTGACTTTTATACCTTTTCATCACAAGGATTATTTGGACCGAAAAACACAATATAAATAACGTAATCCTTTTACGTCCTTTAATGTCTCTATTCCTTGTTTCAGATATTTTTTTACCTTAAGTAAACTTCTAAACTCTCAGTTTATTATCAGACCCTCAGAATTTTATTTATTATCAGAATTTTCACATTCTATGGTCTGGTCAAAGTCTTTCTCTTCCGAAAATCTTTTGACCATTCTCACATTATCAGTCCGTATCGAGAAAAACTTTAGTATACGCCCTTTGACGGTGCATCGTACGTTATAACACTACAGAGTGTCCAAACTTTCATGAGAAGTAGTAAATTTTATATATATATATATATATATATATATATATATATATATATATATATATATACATGTAAATATTATATCATCACATGAGATAAAGCCGAAACAGCCGGGAACTAAATTAATACACAAAGCGGTGTGGTTACGGAGGAAAGATGAGTCGCAGAGTGAAACGAATTGAAAAATTATTATCAATATTCATATATTTCTTTGAATATTATGAAACATGATTATATTTTAGGTCAATTAATGTGATGTAGAGTTATTTTATCAATTATAGGTGCCATGTTTCATCGTGTTTTGTTAATTACGTTGTCCTGGTTTTATATTTTTTTATTTATCTAATTTGTTTGTTTCTATATTTAACAAGAAAAGTGCTTCCATAGTACCTAAATAAATAAGTGCATAATGTAATTTGGAATTTTTTTAAATTTGACTTTAAAAAATGTATTTAAATATTAATCTGAATTGTATTTTGTAAATCACTTACATACCCAATTTTATACCACCGTTAAAAATAACTCATTTTTTGTTTTAATATCCTTTTTTATTAATATTTATAATTATTGTATTATATATAATAAAATATTGTTGTGTACTGAATTATGGCTTGGGAAACTTGAAAATATTTCCATTTCTCTCACATAGATCCATCTTTATTTCTTACAAGTAAAATGATTGTTTCACTTCCGACACTGAAACACAACTGAATTAATACACAGATATTTATGCACAAATAGTTTGTTTATTTTAGAGCAATGTTGTGAAACATTTTTGCCTGTCGGCACACAGAATATATTAAATAAAATTATCGGCACTCCTAATATTACTTTATTTTTTTGATACATTAAATAATAAACCTCAGCAGTAAATGACAGAATTTTAATTAAAAAAAGCAATATTAATTTTTTTTTATAATTGCTTTAATTTAATAGTTTTATTTGGGATTTAACTTGATTATTATAAATTTAACGGCACCCACTTTGGGAGTCACTGCTTTAGAGAATTACATCTTCCTGTTCCTTCGCTAACTAATTTCTTTCCCTATTTTATCATTCGAGGCATTTTATAAAATTTTCTCTTTTCGGTACTCTATAATAAATATCTAGATACATCTAAACCAGATTTATTAAAAATATTTAATGATTAATATAAGATATATTTAACCCGTAGGAGTCGCTAGGAAGTCTATGGAACCTCCTAAACCAGATATTTGAGTAGTTATGTTGGCAAGATTAAAAGTTGCAGGGGAAAAATAATAGTTAGTATTCCATGAGCTGTGAAGTAGTTGACTGTCAGCTAAGGAATTATTTTATTGTTTTTTTCCGGAGAATCCATGTGATTAATTATTTTCTAAAACTTAGTGGGTCAATGGTACTACCAAAGCAATTCAAGCGCTTTAGGCCTTGGGAGTCCCATGGGCATACACACACCCAAAAGTATTACATTTTCATATTTTATACGATTATTTCATGGTAAATTTACGATATAATTCATATTATTTACACATTTCCCCGTTAAGATAACGAATCGTAATATTATTCGTAGTTATGCAATGAAAATATTTAGAGGCAGGTGTATTACACTAAATAGTTCGTTTTTCCAAATTCATTGATTTGATCTATTTGTCAGTTTTATTCTTTAATAATTTATTTTACAAAGATGTATTTTACAAATTTAAGTTGGTTTTTAGTTAATATTAATATTTAACTTTATGTATTTTAATTGTTTTTTATTAATTTCTTTAATCCCCTAGTTATTAAAGGGAAACGTTACTTAAATTTCAAACAGTGACATTAAATGAGACCAAATGATATTGAGAGAATGAACACTTAACTAATAAAATCAACTTTTGGGTGTCCGATGGACTGCCCTGCAATTTGGACAGTCAAAATGATCAAGCGGTTTCTACGGGTTAAAATATCAGAAGATTTGAAATATTTATTGTATTTTGTTTTTCAATTGTTCAGAATTGTCATTTTATACAGTTTGATAAATAAAATTGGCATTTTTCTTTATTTTAATTTTTTTTTAATTATAAAAAAGAGTATCTTGCAAAGAAAGTGCACAAAACATATTTCGTACACGTTTTTCAGTAAATGTATTATTATATAAATTGTGCAGTGGGACGCGGTGGGATAGAATCCCTGGATAATTTTAAGCTAGAACAGTTACTGGAACAACATATAATTAAATTTACAAACAATATTGAACATTTTTTGTGATCGATTTCGTTCACAAGCTCAACGGGTCTAAACCCTAAAAAACAAAAAGGAATGTAACAAAATCGTCCCACTCTTTCAAGAGATTATCGCGTAAAAGTAAGAAACAAAGAAAGAGAGATTTACCTGCCTTAAAGGTGAAACGTGAACAATTTTTATATTTTGCACATCTACACGACAATACCTATCCAACAATGCATCTATTTCCCCTATAATGCATACACACGGAGAAATCGATACGACAAAAAAAATTATCTATTAATATATAGACAATAAAAAAGCTACAACCTAACGATTTAAAAAAAATTCCAAGTCTTCAAACAAAAATAATTGCTATGCGAAATCTTCCGAAAGGATCATTATATACAGTTTAAAGGCTTGAAATCATAATAAAAAAAATGTTAACTATCTTTTCTATGTTATTAAAACGCAAAACAGGAATTTCGGGTAATATAATTCAAGTTAATATGATTCGTACCCAGAAAAATGTTTTATGTTTTTATATAGCCTAATATATACTAAAAAATTTGCTTGAGTGAAAACGTTTCATTTCCAATTTATTTATTTTTTATTATTTTTTTTATTTTGTTTTTCAATGCTCAGTAAAAGGCCGTTTTGTTCCAATGTGTAGGTAGCGGTTTCCCCTTAGGCTGGGGCAATATTATTCCAACACTTATTGTTCATTAGGCTTAGTTAATTAAATAATTTATTTAAAATTTTTATATATACATATATGTACGCACATATATATATATATATATATATATATATATATATATATATATATATATATATATATATATATATATATATATATATATATACATATATATAAAACCTAATTTCTTAAATTATTTCTTTCTTCAGAGGTTCTACAATTAATTATTGAATATTTTTGCGTGTGTTGGTATCTTAAATTTTATTTTATTAATTAAGAAGTAAAGACTTTTCTTTAATATAATGTCCTTAAACGGGCCTTAACAAGTCACACCATTTTTTATTTCAATTGACAAACATTAAGTTTAATGGATGCATATATTGAAGACATGTTTATGGAACTAAGTTAAGAATTAATGCCATTTTAAAGTGTAATATGATTTTGTTTTGTTTACTTAAGTATCAGAAATTTTGAAATTTCATGATTGATTGACTTATTTTAATTTGTATTTCAGATTAATTCCATAGAGTATTATATTTCCATCGAAATTATTGCCAATCGTTAAATATCAATGAGGTATCCCAGCTCTTCTCTATTTTTTGTGATGATTTTAACAATTGTTTTTTGAATCTTTCTAAGCAGTAGATTAATACCTTGGGTTCATATTTACCCTGTCACTCTAAACACACATTATTTAAGAGAGTTTTATATAAAGTTTCTCAAATTCATATTTAAGTTGTTTACGTATTATACAGCTTTTATAATGTTATCTACTCAGCTGTCAAAGCCGATAGTTTAGTAAATAGGTCTAGCGTCATCTATTAAGAACATATGCTCATGCAGTTAGTTGCACTTTTGAAAATATGCCAATATTCTTTTGTAATAGAGTTTAGGTTTCATAAAGGTTTACATCAAAGTTATTGTTAAACATTATCATTAATATTATTATTAATACCTGTGACAATGACAAAGCACTGATTATGCGTTGACAACGGTGGTCAAGGACCCACCGGATTCCGGAGAAGTGATGTGCTGAAGTTACAACTAGAAGAACTATCAACTGAGGTAGAGGGGTAAAGAAATGGAAATGTGAAGATGTGAAAGATGAAAGAAGGAAGAAGGAATGACGGATCTCTGTATTAGCGGCCCAATATGGTGGCAATGAATATATGTATATATATAAATATAGCGACGTATGACGTAAGTACACTTGACGCGCGAAAAGTACGTGAGACGCGCTGGTAGGGGCGGACTCCTGCTCCCAACACTGCCGCCGCCGAACTAAACACCCTCGCCGCCCCCCACCACCGCCCCCCTAAGGCCCCCCTTCCATCCCCTCTTAATTGATTATCCAGTTGTCTCTTTACTCTTACTCTTGTCTGTCAGCCGCTCTCCTTCGTCTAATCCTTGTTATTTTAAGGTACATCTCTCAGGAAACAGGTGGGGAAATTAACTGACTTCTTCGGAAGAATCAAGCATCATCACCATGGACTTAACCAAACACTATGAGAAGCTTAGAATGGAATTACTCCAATGCAATCTTTCTATGTATAGGCAATTTCAGATATTTTTGAGAATTTAAAGTAGAGAAGATATCGAGCATATCTCAACAGCATTGAGATTTTTTTTAGGCATTTTAAATACTAATTATTTAACTTCAAAATCTGAGTTGTCTGTTGCATGGGTCTATTGTTGTCTATCTCATAGAAGTATTATAATGCCACAGGTTGGACAATAGGTCCATGGAACTGATAAGTAAGGTGGTAACTGATTCTAATCTTCACCAAATAATATTTTAAATCCTTTTTATTAATTTTTTTTTCAAGTGATTTTGATCTCAAAAATGTGGTTTATTCTCTTCATTGTCGGTCAAGGAACATACCTACACAAATTTTTTTTAAATTTTCGGAGACCTCTTCGTTTTTAAAATTCGCCACTGAAAATTGCCTTTTTTAGGGTTTATTTATATTATCGCCCATATGTCAGTTGTGTGGAAATATAATACGGAATATTAAGAATCTGAACCTTTTTTTCATTGAAAAGTTGTGATACAGGAATATTATGTTAGTAACAAATTGTATATAGCTGTGAAACACGATTTATATATGAGAATATACATCCAGATTTGGGGCATCTCATTAGCAAGGATGGGCAAGATACTGAAATAAATATAAGGTGCGTGTTGGGATGATTGTTAGATAATTTATTGTTGTAAATAATTTATATTTTATTATATGCACAAATGAAGATTTATTGTTATCATTGCACACCTAGAATGAAGAAGGGGCACAACTAAAATAATGCTTTTTTGTTAGACCGAAAATTAGACACAGGATAAGTTCCACAGTTTCCTCAATCTCATGTTGCTGGTAGATAAGCTATTGTGCCTATTGGTTTGGCCTTACATTTGAAGGCTGGGTGCTCTTTGGGATGATAGTTGTCCAACTATTAAAATTTCCGATGTTAGAAATTTTGAGTTGTATCTATCATGCTGGATGTGCGATATGATTAATATCCCATATTGATTGAATGGGAAGGTTATATTGATCTAAATTTTTTTATTGAATTGAATCCCTTGAAAATTTTATTGAATAATAACTTTTCAAGGGAAAAGGATTACGCCAATCGATTCCTGAGGCCCAAAATCCCTTATTCTAGAAGTTTTAGCGAAATCCTTCCGCTTGCTTTTTCTTGCAGACAAGCAGATAGAAACTGCAGGTATTAGAGTATAGAATTAATGATGCAGCTAAATGTTCATCTAGTTTAAGTCATAATCTGCAGCATATCATCTGATGCGAGCATTGCAATGCTTAATGCAACTGATGAAATTATTCTGCCAACATATTTACTTCGCCTCTAAAGAAAAATAAGTTAAATTAGGTTCTTAAATTATTTCTTTTACCCTGCAAGGCTTAAGTACTTTTCTCGGTTAGCTTAATGGTGCATTGTGGTTCCCATTGCTAAGAGTGATGTATTAGTCCGGCTTGATTAATTGTGCTAGACAATTAGCAGTCTTGTCATTCAGGTATTCATTCTTGTTCGACCTTGTTGGTTAATGCAAGCATCTGGTGCTTTGGAGTTCTTTTAGTCCTTGGAGTGTTGTAAGGTGGTGCATAATAAAAATAAGGTTTTCTTTTTAACAAGATATAAATAAAGCGTGAATACGGATTTAAAAAAAAAAATTCGATTATAATAGTTCAATGAATGCTTTTGAAAAGGCTGATTAAGAATTGAATCACGATGAGCAAATCGGAGACCGTGATTGAAACCACATCCTGATGAACTCAAATGAAATATGGAAGCTAATTAGGGTACTCGGTGAATTCGGCTGATTATACGAGGGTCCTAACCTCAAAAGCTGTCAATACACCTCACCAGCCACACCATTTAATTTTTTTTTTTCCTAATTTTCTTCGATGAACAATAATTAATTCAAAATTGTTATGAATTATTATTATTTATACGCACTAACCCAACAGGATATCGTAGTATCTATGATGCATTTTCTCTTATACTCATAAAGCCCTGGGAAACCTTTGTCCCACAATATAATTAACAAGCCAAACATTTCTTGTTTATTTATTTAATAAATATGTTGCTTCAAGTGGCGTTCGGTGCTCATAAATGTTAGAATAATGATATACAGAGATATTGCATTTAATATTTATTATTCTAACGGCGATAATATTTAATGTTCTAATATTGTTACATTTAACGTAAATAATCATTAAAGTAGTAAATTTTAATTGTAGAATTAAAAGCCACTTATTTAAATGTTGAAAGTTGAAATTAATTACATATAAAAAAAAACTAACATAATTATTCTTAACTTAATAATAATTATATAATAAAAGTGATAAATTTACTGCGGAACATAGACAGAAAAAAAATAACGCCACTAATATATAATACCAATAAATAATAATAATAATAAAATTGTACCACTACAACCCATGAAAGGTCTTGTGTTCAGTATTCACAAGAGGAGTGCACTATGGTCCGTCGCCGATTTTGATCAAGTTTTTTGGGTGATTCTATATTTAAAAAACTTGACACATATCCTTCCGTTTCATCCACTGGGCCTCAGGAGCTTAATGCTTTTTTTTATATCTCGTGTTTAGAGAATGATATAGACATGATTTTTTCGGCTAAACATTTTTTTTTTAGAATACATAAAAAGAGAAATGTAAATATTAAAAAATAATTGATTTTTGGTCAAATAAATTTTAAAATGTGTTTAAATTATTAAGTAAACTAGCCTCATAGATTTTTTCACACCAAAAATGATTGAAGATTTGGATTCAGCACATCAATAAATCTTAATTTTGAAAAAATCATCGAAAACAAAAAAACAATTTCAGTCTCGCGTGTGCTCAAAATTTTTAATGCCACAAAATTACGTTTGGGTTTGAAGCTCTGTATCTCCTCTTCAGTTTATCTGAAATCGACGTTCGTAGATTTGTTAAAAACAGGGGAGTTTCTTCTTTCCGTACATATAAAAAATTATTGCATTATCTTAGATGGTCTTGGTAAAAAAATGTTATTACCATACAAAAACAAAATTGAAGTTTTTTTGTGGATAAGATTGGTTCTAAAACACGTAGGAGCACCACTGTTAAAGCGAAAGGCGTAGTTTAAGAACCTTTACTTGCCCCAAATTTGGTTTGAATTATACAAAAGGTTCCTGATTTATATTATTTATTAAAAACCTTTTTAAATTTATTTGACCAAAAATCAATTATTTCTTAATGTTTATATGCTTCCTTTAATATAATCTTTTTTCCTCAGCTCCTATGGATCAAACGGAAGGATGTGGGCCATACTTTTTTCAATGTAGAATCACCCAAAAAATGTTGATCAAAATCGGCGACGGACACACCGTTCACTCCCCTTGGTAGTAAGATCCTTTCCTTCCAATTATGGGTCTCCCAACCCCAGGGTCACTCCACGGCGGAAATAACGGAATAAATAATTAGCTTCCACAGCGGGATTCGAACTTTGAGACTGAGAGATATGAGCCCAGTGCCTTGCTCACTGAGCTAACCTGCTCCCAAAATATAATAAAAATTTCTGCATTAAATAGGCAAAACTTAAAACGATGTTTAACCGAATTTTGCGATTAATTACACTTAATTATTTTATGTATTATGAATAATACGTATATAGCAATTATGTATATTGCAATTTTGGTTTAATAAAAATGAAATGTATAAATATGATGAAAATAAATTATATTTCTTAACATAAATTAAAATAATCGCTTGTTTTAAATTAATTTTGATGCCAATTGTTAAATAAAATTTAACCTCATGTTTATATATATAATAATAATATGTTTTATATTATATTATATGATTTTATATAAGTAAGTTTCTTTTTTTGCATTTTAATAGTATTTTTTATTTATTTATTGATATTTCATCTAAAATGTTTTTAAGTATCGTTTCAAATATTTTAGTAAAAATCTCTAGTTTTAATTTTTCTTCTCAAATCTTTCTCCTTCTTTACCATTTTTTTTTTTATTATTTTGATAACTTTATTAAAAATTACTCCAAGAATTTTAATCACATTTAGTTAAGTAGGTTTGAAGAAAAGGCGAATATTTTATGCAATTATTTCGAAAAGTATGTTTTCAGCAACTTTTTAAATAATTATTACCAGCATAAATGGTACGATACTTCAAGTGGTATTCTATTCTCTATCTGATCCAGAGAGATTATTTTAGCTGAATATTTAGAAAATTAGTTATGACAAGACTCAACAAAATAAAAGTTGTGAATTTTAATTATATTGTAATGTCGTAGTTAAGATTGAACCGAATGTTAGGCAGTTCATCTACTGTCTTAAATAGCTCAGAATCGAGTTTAATTACACAAGTTATCGCTTTATATATAGGACTTATCTTGCGAAAGATGTTTTTTCTCGATGCTTTTGAGCACTTTACGAACTTATCCTCTCCCCTGCATTCTACTACAGTCAGATTTTATCTGAAACACGTATACCATATTGATTTTCTCTTAAAAAATTACAATCTCTAGCAGCAAAAATATAAGAGATTTAAACAGTTTTTTATTGTCAATTTTTAAAATTAATAATAATGCGTTTTAAATAAAAACGTCGATAGTGGATAGTGGAAAATGCGCTAAGGGATGTTGTAAATTGTATTAAGTTAGATAATTGAAGCAATGAAGAAGTGGGGGTTAATAAGTAATGAGTTACCTTCATGAAATAAATAATTATTTCCAGTTAAAATTGGTTTTGTCCTTTATTTTATTAATGTTTAATGTTACCAGCAGAATTTTATAAAATAACAACAATATATGTCGTCGATTATGAAATATAATTAATTATAATAAATTTATAAAATCTCTGTCCTATCGTAGATGCACCATACCTAATTAAGAACAACAAAAATATGATGTACATTTAAATAATATAAAGTGCAGCTCTAGTTTAAAAAAAATATAATAAAAAAAAAAAAGATAAGAAAAATTGTATCTCAAATCTAATTCTGAAATTGGCTAATGCATTCAATTGAGGCAAAATAAATTGAACGAAAAAAAAAAATTAGGTTTTGTATTTTATTCAGGCATGGAAGTCTAAAACTTGTTGGAAACTAATAATCTTAACCTACAATCTTCTCTTTTACTTTTCTTACCCCCATACAGCGGCTGGGGAAACTTTTCTTTTCGGTTTTTTAAATTGGCTACCGAGTTTTCAACTGATCTCTTTCAAAAGAACGGCGTTTAAAAGGATTTGGTCCAGGTTATCAGTTTCCTTGAGTAACTAATTTCATTTTACTCGTCTGATATTGAATAAAACAAATTCGATAAATAAATTAAATAAACGAAAAGTTTGCTTTATTAATTATCTATTAACCCTGATGATCATTTCAATTTTTTTTTTTTCACAAATAACGATAAATTCTGTTGAAAACGATGTATACCATAAATGATTTATAACATCATTTACAGTGTTTTGGAAACATTATATACAAAACTATTATCTTGCCTACAGTTCTGTATGGGTGTGAAACGTGGACGCTAACTTTGAGGGACGAACAACGCCTTAAGGTCTTCGAGAATAAGGTACTGCGTAAAATATTTGGTCCGAAAAAGGATGAGTCAACTGGAGAATTTAGGATGTTACACAGCGTGGAATTGCGGAGCATGCACTCTGTTAATATAATCGAAGTGATGTCGAAGCGACGGTTGAAATGGGCTTGCAAAGTTGTTGGGCTCAGTAACGAACGAATTCCTAAAAAGTTAATAAACGCTGAGCCGACTGGTAAACGTCCGAGGAGTAGACCGAAACGTAGGTGGGAGGATTGTATTAAGAGTGATCTAATGAATTTGGGGTTGGACGGTACTCGGTGGACCGAGATTTGTAGGCAGCGATTAGTGGTATCGGCATCGAACCTTCGGGTTCGCTATGCCTTTTATTATTATTATATCAAGACTAAAATAATAAATTAATTAATAAAATTAAATTTTTGAAAATTAACTATTATTTATTAATTTTTAAAGGCATTGGTATAATGATTCCAAAATAATTCATATTTGTCCCCTATCTTCAAAACTTGTTGATATATATGTTTATGAAACCTCTAATGTCGAGGTTCGAGGATCAATCTCGGATGACCTCCGACTTCGGAGCCAAATCTGAAAAAAAAATCAAATCAATCCAGCAGTCGAAGATTAAAGCTGCGGACGGACGGATTTATTTTTTATTTTTTTATCTTGGCCGATTACAAAAGTTAATTTTTAAAAATCATAAACCAAAATTGAAGACAATTTATAAGCCAATTCAATATCTACTTGAGAAACTCTCTTATATCACGCATTTTTTTATTTTATAACATAAAAATTTCTTTTGCTCCCTTCTCCCAAAATAAAGTAATTGAATATTGATAAAACATTAATTATATATATTCAATATTATCTTTGGTCGGAGAAACAGAAGTTATGAGGATAATAAGATAGCGCACTGAGTGGCATTCACAAGTCACGTAACTGCTTCAATTCCGTGCGGTGGAGAGCAAGAGATGGGAATAATAATGCCCTGGCTGACCCAGAAGGCTCAGCATTCTTAAAACCATTCTCAAGTTCCAAACAAGATGTATTATATGTGTTGGAAGGTCTATTTAATTTGGCAAAGAACATATTATCCAAACTCTAAACATGTTATCCAAACAAGAAAACCGACAATAATAATAGTCATGGAAATCAATCAAATCTTGTGAGGTATATAAATTGTGGTAAAGATTCAGACCATGAAATAAAAAAATTTAAAAAAAAAAGAAAAAGAGTGATAATAAAGGAATAAAACACTATGTATTTAGTTGACATCCGCATGATGGTATAGAAGGATCAATCTAATTAGGAATTGATAAATTATTTGCCACTTCTATAATTTAGTTTTTATTATTATAATCCATTTAAACCTTGAGCTGAAGATGAATGTATAACATTCGAAATTATAATAGTTTTCAATAAAAACTAAATTATAGAAGTGGAAAATAATTTATCAATCCCTAATCAATATGTTTTTTATTTTTTACTAATTTCAATTTCATCGAAGAGAAACATCTCTTGTATATTTCTGTATATATATATATATATATATATATATATATATATATATATATATATATATATATATATATATATATATGTATATATATATATATATATATACGGATTGTCCCAGCGGTGGATATTGCATTGGTGGATATCTCATGTATACTTATTTCTTAGTTATGGAAAGTTTCTTTTGATGATACAGTCGATTTAGTGGCTCTTCCAGTTCTTCTCCAGTGCATATAACTCTGGAATGTCCATTTGGAAAGAAAATATTTTAGGACGAAATCTGTTTGAAAATAATATTATAAGGCTGCTTTAAGTCAGGATATTCATTGATCGGAGGCGCTGTTTGCGCAAAAAATCACAGTTTTCTACGAAAATTTTCCATAAGGAAGCATTTTATGAAAAAACAGTATATAATAAACGTTGTAGTTTATTAACTTACCTTCAACACGTGGACACACTCAGAGCTTCACTCTGACACACTCTTCTTTCTTTTCCTCTTCGAGCCATTATTGCTATAGAGAGATCTCGATCCGGTGCCTCATTCTTCCCGGTCCTTGATCAACTGCTTCATTTCAGCGAGGTTCATACCTCATCACCCGCAGTCCTCTGGATATATTCATGATAGGAAATCCTTGGTCGGCCGCGTGTACTTTTGCCTATAGGTCTAGCTTCCATTGTCCTGGGTTCTCTCACTTCATCCATTCGACAAACCATTTAAGGTCCATTTAAGTTGTCTGCTTCACATGATTGCCTTCACTCAGAAAATTTAAAATTTTATTTCCTGGAATTGATATTGGATATAATTAAATTATGAATAATTCATATTGTCCAATTACGACAGCTCATTTTTTTTTCGTAATCTATTTTATATAATTTAAGTATTAAATTTCACCTTTTTTTATTGTATACACCACCCATTCTATTTATATATATTGATGGAGTATATCCTCATTCCGCAGTGGAACTCTGATAAAAACTAGTAAATTCCCTTTACTCACCACCAGTCATTATTTTTGGATTCAAGGCGTTACTCGATCAACAAATCTCTGGCAAAGATCATCAAATCGTATACTGTTGCTGCCAAAGAATAGTCGATAGTTTGTGTATCTTGAGGACTTTGGTAAATAATTACATTGCTAGTGAAGATATAACATCTGCTTTCCATGCATGCTTTCAGTTAGTTAATTACTAAAGTTTTCTATATCTAGCAGTTAAGAAAATTAACTAGAGTAATTCCAAGTTTCTCATGGGCATCAATCCATAACTTAGTAGTAAGTGAAAGTATATCAACGAATGGTGTATCTAAGCTAAATATACCTTCTTCTAATATATAAATTTATAGAATTCTCTATGTTAGGGGTGTGATTTTTTGATAAAAAACGATTATCGATTATTCCGGTTATATTACCTTAAAACCGACCGGTTTTAACCGATACAAATAACAGGTTTTTGAAAAAACGGGGAAAAATTGTTATTTTAAATGAAATAACTTCTCATCAAAACACTTATTGATATGTCAACAGTTACTGGAATTGTTGCAAATTCATTGAACTGGTCATTGGAAAGACCTTTAGTTCAAGTGAATTATACACCAAGAATAACCTATAAATTTTTTGCACAAGTGAAAGAATCGCTAAAATCCTAGAAATAAATGGTTAAAAGAAAACAAAAAATAGTTAATACTTGGAGTTGCTTACCAAAATCACTGATATAAACAGGTGTAAAGTTTAAACAGTTATGTTTAAACACTAATAAAGTTATGTTTAAACACATATAAAACAAAAAAAAAAATCATTTTTGACTCCATGCTCTACTGGTCAACACTTTTCCTTTCATCTTCTTTACCGTTTGTTACTTTAAAGAGCGCATATTTCTTAAACTATATAGATAAAAAAAATAATAAAATAGGAACATCCTTGTAGGAAATTTAATGCTTTTCAGTTTTATAAATTAAATGTTTTAAGCTAGGACCAACCGTTTTCGAGATGTAAACGAAACCCCAAAAATATGACATTCTCTTCCCTCCTCTCTTTGCCTCTGCTCTTAGATCCGAAGATTTTTGATATGTTTACCTCTTAACTAGTAAAAAAAAACCCGAAAGTCAATTTTGGCCATTACGTCATTTCCGTCTACACCCCTTCACCCTTTTTTTCGAATTCATTGACTGGATTAAAGAAGGAGTTTATAAACTTTACAATCTTTACTTATCTGAAAGAAACTATCAAACTGACTGACTCGAGAAATAATATGGTACAAGGTACATAGAGTACAGAATAACATAAGTCTGTACTCTTTATAACGTTATTCATAATGTATCTATCTATAATAATCTCTGAAGCGGTAGGATATTATTGTACAATAGGTTTAATTTACAAAATTTATTTTCAATCGGTTTTTTCTTCGATTTTCTTTGGATTTAAAAAAAAAAAATTAAAACCGATACTGTAAAGAAAAAGGAATAAAACCGGTTATTCGATACAAATAACCTGTTATCGTTTATAACCGACCGGTTATTAACATCCCTTCTTCATGTACCTTAACAAAATGCTCCATGCAATCCATCATTCATTGATTTCAACCCCTTTATAGTTTAGTTTTCTTGATATTGAGTCTTGTAAATATTATTTCAAATATCTGACTAACCCGAAAAATCTGACTAAAAGAACTTATACCAGACATTTATTTATTGAACTATTTTCTAAGATTGGTAATAATTCAGCTTCCTGCAAGCAGCTTTCTGCATTTTGTGCAGTAACTAATACAAATAAAGTATTAAATGTTAATGGCGCAATTTGATAAGTGCAATTCAAATAATTCGCAATTATTTCTCTAAGATATTGAATGATCTTCCATTGTCATTTTACTAATTTTACTAATCATTTTACCAATGATGACTACAATAACGTTATTGACCCTTCGGGATATTCTCCCATCCTCTGGACAATTTTCTGAATTACAGAACATTTATATATTAGTGTTTATTAACTAATACAAATATAATTAACAATTAACAAGTAAAATTAATTTAATATCCATGCTAATTTACCTTATACATTCTGATTATCTATCGCTATTACTGCTAATGTCCTTATGGATTCCTCATGTTCAATTACATCTATATATTACTCCAATTTCATTAAATGTTAAAATAGTAACAATAATTTTAACTAAACAGATTGTAAGAAATGTTACATTTATTTTTATTTCACTGTTACGGGAACATTGAGGCTTAGGTATTGTTCTGATCCATATTTACTTTACTCCATCCTCTCCCTATAACATCTTATTATTTTTTGTATAATTTTTATTTCATAAGCCAAAAAAAAAACTAAAAAAAACACTGATAAAAACAATTTGATCATTTGGAATCAGTAAAACTAGGTTTATAAATTTCAAAATTAATAGCTTTCTTATTTGATTATTATTTATTTCCTTTGATAAAAAATAAAATGATTAATAGAAAGTTACTTTTACGTTATTTTTTCTTATATGTCCATATAACATATATATATATATATATATATATATATATATTATTATATATATATATATATATTTTAATACATTTTAAATATATGTTCTGAAATGTCGGTGACAAAAAAGAAAAAGGGCTCAACACGCTACCTTCAGGTACACCCGCATGCTTAGAAAGAAATTTAATGAGGAATGCCGGGAGTTTCGTGAAAAGAAACATCAAATTTGCTTGGTGTCCTAGTATAATTGTAGTGTAAATAAATTAATTAATCCTAACATTTCATGTAAAATACATATATTTTCTTTAATTAATTTAATATTTAATACACTCTTAGATGTTATTAAAATTTAATTTGTCTGTACTTTTTCGCGAATAGTGTCCTATTCAAGATTAAGGAGAAGGTAACATTGTATACCTAACATAAAATGATATGAATGAATATTTTCAATGAATCTAAATGAAGATTCATGAAACATGAATGAAATGAATCTCATTGGGATATCAGGTGAGGATGTCTATTCTGTCATCTTTCTTATGCACCGCCCTTCAGAGCATTTATATGATGGCAGCACACAACTGAAACGAATCTGCTAGCTTCGACAAGATTTCCTCTGGGTTTTTTTTATGAAAAATGGTTCCATAACACAAATTATTCGTCAGAAACTTGATCCCCAATGAAATATAGTTGGTGAAGGGGAAAAAGTTGAAAGGAACAAGAGTTGAAAAGAGAAGGGATAAAATAAAAAGAGTTTTCACGCCCTGTTTAATTATGGTCTAGTTGGTGTGTGACGGTGCTCGCCATTTCTTTCCTGTGGTTATCTTCTTCCCTGGGGAATTCGCTCTTTCAGTAATCACAGGGAGGAAAAACAGAACTGTATCAACTATATAAAACCTAGCTTTTCGTCCGTGTGTTGTTTTCTAAAATATTTTACTTCGGGTATAATGACTGTAAGTCCCTACCTTTGTAATATGGAATCGTTCATATCGGTGCTGATAAGCTACTTTTTATGAACTTCACCCATTCACACTGGACATCAACCGTGTTAAACCATTATCAAGGAAGCTTTAAGGGCATTTGTGTGGGATGAAAATTTTTTCTGAAAAATAATCTACTAGGTGCGGAGATATATAATCTACAACGATTTCTGGGATACTTAAAAAACCAATTTTGTCCCAAATCTTTTAGTTTTCTTATGTAAATTAATTGTATAATTTTTTTTTATAATAAAAAAAGATAATTATTGATTGGTTGATTTAATTTTTTTTATTTATAGCTTAGAGCATATTGGTACAAAACTTTTTATTAGGTTAACCTTAAAATTTTAGTTGATTAACTTTATGTTTACACTTATTATTCTCATTTTGGTGGTGCAAACAAAAAGTGTATTAACTTCATTTATAAGATTAATTTGTATTAGAGGGTTAATAACCTTTTAAATAAGGGTAATAGCTATCTCATTTGTCATTTTTACAAAAACCTGTTCTCCATATTTTTTACTGAAACGAAGTAAATTAAATAAATAAATAATATGTTTTGAATTTTTTCCCTGTGATTGAGACCGTCGATTGGACGGGACCACCCACTGGTATCATATGAGTGATTTAACTAACCATTCATATAGCTGCTATAATTAAGTAACCATTCATGCTATCTGCTATATTTAAGTAACCATTCATGCTATATGATATTTAAGTATCTATTCATGTCATGTTTACAGATAAAGCATTCGTAGAAAAATGAAGAAAATTAAATTTTAACTTATTGTAAAATATAAAATATTTAAAAAAAAACAATAGGCATACGGACGGTTGTAATAAGGTCTACTTTTTTTTTTTTTTAGTAAATTGTCTTTTCTTTCTGTAACACAATGAATGGGCGTATTATTTAATAATTATTAATTATAATTATACGTCTAATTTATATTTACAATATAAATTTTATAAAAGTTCTCACAGATATTTAACGTACCCCCTTTAAGTTAGTATAACATTTTAAACAAGGTCCTTTCATGATAATATAAACATAAATAATAAAATTGATAATAGGGGGATTTCAAGCTTAACAAGACGTAGAAGCAATAGAAAATACCGGGTAATTATTAAGTTTTTTTTTTAACAATGAATCTGATTCTTGGAAAATAATTGACCTGGGAAGGGAGTAAAATAAGTTATAAAACGACTTAAGGCAAAAAAAAACACTCAGAGCAAAATTGAAAAAAATTAAAAATGAGATGTAAATAAATGTAAAAAAGATAATGATGACGGGATACATATCATTAGGAACTATATTGACAGTCCCTATTTAATTTGATGTTGACACTCATTAATTTAGCCAGTCTTCGCAGAGGGAGGAGGGGGGGAACAGCTACCGTTGACATCAGCTAACCAGTCCCCCTCAGCTCGGTAATTAATCAGTCTATAAGCCACTGTTGAATTATATAAACTAGATTCTAACCAATCTTTACGTCTTTCATTGGATGCATCATAAATATTTAAGGATTAATTAATTATATAAAAGATTAATTAAAAGTATATTTCCATTAAAAAGTAAAATCCGAAAATAATGCTTCCTTTATTTCTTTTTGACTCCGTGAACAATTCACTTGTCGGATATTATAACTATTATAGTTACAAAACTCTGAAAATTGTGAAACGATGCTAATTTCATAATTATTAGGTACGTATAGTGAAATAGGTAATAGGAAAGCATCTGTGTAGTTTTAACATGATTTATTTAATAATAAATACATATATGAGTGAAGCCAATAATGAACAGGTAGAAGAATTGTTACTGATACCTTGAAATATATTATGTGTATTATAAAGAAAAACACCATATGCTTGAATGACAAAAAATCTTTAAAACGGAAAGAGCTCCGATATTAATATAAATTAATTATTAATTATAAGTATTATTAATGATTAACCAAGGTGCGCCGGCTTCTGGACAAAATCTGCAGAACTTGTCTTGGAGGTTTGTCGTGCGGCAAAGTATATCAGATGCGCCGTAATATGGCAAGAGAAAACTTCATTCGTAACTCATATCGACTTCATTTTTTGAACAAGGCAATTGCGTCATTTAGCAAACTTTACAGGAAACAGATGAAAGGATTTTCCCCCAAATTACAATATATTTTTTTTAAATTTTATTCTTCATTGTATAGAGTGGTAGTTTATTAACCTGGCAAAACCTTTATAGTTACAATATATTTTAAATGATTCTAGCGTTGGTCAAGGCCAGAGTGACGATTAAGCGTCGTTAGTATTTGGTGCTTACGTCATAAATATTCGATTTTTAGACCATATCAATATTTTTTTTTTTATCGTGAGCGGGAATCGATAATTTTGGTATATGTACCAAAATCAATTAAAACTTAAATTTCGGATGTTTGGCGCTTAAGCCTTTTTCAAAAAACGACGTCGATATCATGGGCGTGATACTTAAACTTATACGATCGATACGTACGTCAGGTTTGCCCTCCCGGGCTCAAGATATACCGAACAGAATATAGGATTTTATTCAGTCTCATGAAGATGACTGAGTAGCTCATCGATTAAATAAAAGTTTTTTTTTTTGTTTTTTTTTAATTTGAAAAAATAATACAAGCTGCCACACTCAAGGGCAATAAGTATTAGGGCTATGAGAATCCATTAAAGTTGTTTTTAGTATTCTTGGGAGTAGACACCTCCGTATTATTAATAAGTCCTGATTAGGACTTTGTTTTCTATTTGAATATTTTAAAAAAGAAAAAAAAAACGTCTTTCAAGTAGATCAGTGTAACTTCCTCACTATTTCTGCAGGCTACTTAAGGAAAAAATAAATGTGCAAGTAAAAACTAATTTAAAGTTTTAATTATTTATCTCGACATAATTCGGGAAAAAAAAAAACACAAAAAAATAAATAGTTCAATTTGTATGCTTGATCAAACATCCGATTCAGAAAACGTATCCGAAACCCTCAATTACCTAATATACGGTACCTATTTCGTAGAATACTTTAGCCATTACAGTGAATCGAAATAAGCAAGGGCGATCAAAAATACGATTCAAAAAACGGAACCAGAACCCTTGATTACCTAATAAACCATCCCAATGAGGAAGAAAACTTAAAAATTAACATTAAATCGAATTTCGCGTGGGCAATCCAAAAATCGATTTAAAATATCTGATTTGTCCACTCACACCACTTTCCTTACCGCTTTAAATAAATGTAAAAAAAAAAAATTAATATATCTCCGCTAATATCAGTCCAATAAAGATAATAAAAAAAATTATTAATATATTTAACATTATATAAATTTAAATTATCTTTCAAATAAGCATTTGGAATGCCCAGGAGTTGTATAGTTTTCGAGTTATCAAAAAACTAAAATGAGGTGTAAAGTTCACAACGCTATATCTCTCCTAACACTGGTCCTATTTAGATGTTTTTTTTTTAATTTATAGAAAATTCAATAAACCTTTAATGAAACTGGTAGCGGTAAGACAGACACGAGACCAAATTTGTAAAACGCGAGTGAAAATTTTAGATTCTGAGGACATAATTTTTTTTTTTTCAATTCCTGCATGAACACAAAGCTTCTGTAGTGAGGAAGCAAAATATTGATATTACCTTACTTGAGAAACATTAACACTGAGATTCACAAACCGCTAGAATCTAGAATCAAGTACATATGTAAAAAAAAGTAAGGAACTTATATTTCACAGCCCTTCAAATTAAATAATCCCTATGTAAATTCTTATGTAAGTAAAACCTAAACCTTCGTCCATAATCCCCTCATATGTATTATTAGGTTCATAAAACAAATACAATTCGGCTTGGAAGAATGGGTTCATTCTTTCTTAAGAGTAAATATTGTGAAAATATTGTGTTCATAATATTACCTTGATAATTGTAATTTTCGATTGCAATTAAATAGTAAATTTGGAGGTTCTTAAGTAACTTTAAATTGGTTTAAATAGGAAGCGTAACATTTTATAATTAATAATAATTAAAACTTTCTAAGAAGACTTGCTGAAGTCGGTGAGCTGATCTACGAGTAATCTCCAAGGTTCCAGTAAGATATCCAGTCAAGGTCCCCCAAGTTAGCTGAGTATCCCGGAATGTATCTCGGATCCAGCTCTTCATCAAATATTTTCCATTAGGAGTTTCTCCCTCTCCTCAACCTCAGGTTAGTGTTCTTTTTAATTGCGTTTCTTCAGTCATTCTTTATCAGGAATTCTTAACTTTATTGCTTCTCTGGTTTTGGTTTTTACTTTCTTGTATACCGTAGAGAAAGTATTGTAATCGCGAAAATTTTCGGTTTTCAGATTTCAACGAGAATATCAATTTTGACCATCCCTGAATCAAACGGCGTGACGTCCTCATGTAAATTCGTATCTCGCATAACTCAAATACGGTTAGCCGTAGAAAGTGGAACTCTCATATTTGGGATTTTTTTAATATCTAGTTGTGCACCTCTGTTTTGCACAAACATTATCACCGGAAGTTGTACTTTACTTGAAAGCCATAACAGATTTTTATAAAAAATTATATGAAATGCAAAAATTCTTAAATTTGGTGTATAAGACTTATATGTCAATACAAATAACGATCTATATGTTTGTTAAAATTGGCCAACAAGAAGTGGTAGTTTACCGGAAGATGTTTACAGTTCCTTATTTCTTTTTTTTTTTTTAAAGTTTCTTTTTTTTAGAATAACAAGATCATATATGTGCAGACAAAATAAAGCACATCCCACATCAGCAATCTAAACAAGTTTTTATTATTTATGTTCGCTGTATCATTATTCATACTCCAAGCCTTCTAGAAATCGTATTTCTACATTTTTTACAAGCGTACAGTGTAAACTTCCAATAACTGAAAATAGTTAAGATATTCAGCACGGAATAGTGATATTTTTGTTTGGAAACCTGTTCTCATAAATTTTCCAGTTTAATAGAGTTCTCAAATCGAATAGATAGGACGGCGAGAGGAGGAGGAGAAGGGGGGGAGGAGATGAGGCCGTTTAGATAGGGGCGACATCTGGCGGGTGTGACCATCGCTTAGCCGGACGTGGTAATGCTATGACTAAGGGGAGGAGGGCAGAGACGCCGGGCACGCACATCTGATAGCCCTCCTCCGGGCATTGTTCTCTCTCGTCCTCTACACAACTAAAAATCAATACGCACCAGTCGGCCTGCTTCTGTCTTCGATAAGGCTTTCAGCTTCCATCTCGAGAGAGAAGGTCGCTTAAAAGTGTGGACGACTAAGGACAAAGGACCTAGACGATAGAGAAAAAAGGAGTAGTAACATTCGTCGTATAAGATAAAATCTTAGATCTTTTACAATTCCAATCCTAAAAATTGAAATTTCAACACATTTTCACTATTGGCCTATGCTAATGATAGGTGCTATTAGACAAGATGACCCATTAACTGCAATCCAAACTCTCCAGTCGCATGTAACAAATCAATTTCTCTACGTTAAAGATTTTGTATTCAGGCTTCCATCACGAAATGTAACTAACATTGGATCCTCATACAAGAAGCTGTTTGTTGATTCCGACCACACCAACACTTATTCGATAAACTCTCCAAACTCCTTACAATCTTTTAGAATATAATCAACTTTATACGCCCATCTTGTTTCTTTGAAAATTAGAATTCGAACTTATTTCCACTACCAATCTTTGCTGATAACTCATGGTATTAATCAAGGTGACCCAAATACTGCAACTCAAACTCTCTAGTCATTTTTCTTTGAAGAATGATTTTAAAATAGGAGAATGTGGATAAATACTAAAAAATCGTAATACACCATTTTCGCTCTACAAAACCATTATCTCGGATTCCTTCGGACAAGAGTCTCACCTGGAATGTTAATATAAAACTGAAAAGACAAGCTACGCATCGATTCTGATCACTTACTCGACTAACGCTCTACAATCTCAAGGCATTGCGAAAAGCTCTACGATGACCATTATCAGACCTGTAGGGCTTACGGCATTGTAAGGCGTTGCTAGGCGAGGTGCGCATCTTCCCGTGACTAATCTAAACTCACATAAACTCCTTTGAAGCCACACATGAACTAATCCTCAATGACCCGATGTTTCATTTTCTGACTATGACATTGCGGAATTTGGTACATTTGTTGCTTTCCTTATGCGCTGTTTTATTTAGAAATTCTAACCTTTCATCATTACTGTATAATTTTGAATACTAAGTATAGGTAAATGTCGACCTCTTCCAAATTTGTCTCTTCCTTGTTCTCTGGAATCACTTTTAGATAGAATAATGTATTTAGTTCTGTTCGGGTTGATAGTCATCCCTTTTTGGCTTAGCTTCCCCTCATGCATGTAGCGCTTCTTGTAAGACTTCTCTGCTTTCAACAATTATAGGAATATCATCGTAATATACTAGATTCTGGATGTACATGGAGTGCATATTCCAATTTCCTACTTTCGATTTGGGACTCCTTAGTTTAGCTTCCCATACCATTCTGCCCATGTATATCACAAACAGTAATGGGCTTAAGCTGTCCTCTTGCTTTACTCCCGTTCCCATTTCAAATCTGTCTCATTTACTGCCTTTGACCCTGACTACCCCATAGTTTATACTTTTCGGTAGAAGCTAAGGATTACCTTGAATAGCTGAATGGGAACTCCTTTGTCTTCTAGAGACTCTTTGAGTTCCACCCAAAGTACATCCAGAGAGGTCCAGGAAGGCGAGGTGAATCTTTTTGTTCCTTTGAATAAATTTATCGATTAAGCATCGAACATTGAAAATATTGTCTTGGGTTTGACGTCCAGGTCTGCTGCTCGTCCTACTATTCTTCTTAGCCTTCTTTCCAGTATTCTGGAATTCAACTTTAGTATTATAGTTAAACCTGCTAAATCTGCCTAATATAAAAATAAAAGAGTGATCGGGTTTGGCAAACATATTATTAAGATTCAGAGAAATGTCAAGAATAGACGGAGGTAATATCCAAGACTGGACTGCGGTGGAAATATACAGATAATTACAGCTTTGTAATCTCTTAATTATTTATTTCACTAAGCTATACCCACTCCCTAAATAACTCTTTTATTCATTTAATTAAACAAGGGATAATTGGACAAGTTATATAATTAATTTAGTATACTCGAGGGGCTAATTCCAATTACTGAACATTTTAACACCATGGTCTCTCTTATACCTCGGATTTCCTTAAAGCCGGACTAATTCATATAAATTGTCCAATTAGAGAAGTGGGGAGCTGTCCTCAAAGCCCGCTAAGTAGCCGCAACAACCACCAGCAATGGAAGCGCTACCGAAAAACCTTTCATTGTCTCTCTGCATATACTATCTTCATTTAACAAAATCTGCATATTTTAAGTTACAGATCTATTTTTTAACCGATTTTTTTACTTATTTAGAATCACTTAATTTTTACTTCATCGATCCTTTATGGGAATATTGTTTCTGGAAAATCATATTTGATTATCACAACAGGATATTAATCGGCACAACAGGATATTAATCGGGTATATTTGGACGCTTTATGGTTCATAACATATATGTGTTATGTCTTTGTAGGCTTAAGTTTAATTTAGAAACATTATTATATCTTTACCTTTCGCGCAGAACTCAACGGATCAGGATGCTTCTGCTGTACTTAAATTGCCTTATGGTAAGGGGATCCAATAGTTAGTTTTACAATGCCCCAGAGGGACGGGCAACCAATTTATCAGGAGGCTCTCTGGTAAAAGTGCGCTTAAAACACTTTTGCTTATGACATTTTTAAGAATAACAGAGCTATGTTATAATTAATACATTATTTATTTGTGCTTCAGCGAAAAATATCCGACAATATACAAATATTAATTAAAAAGGGTAGAATAGGGCCCTACAACTGACTTATAAAAAGCCCTCCTGGTGTTTCTCGGCAAGCGCAATGAAATGTATGATGGAACGCGAGTTTCGGTAAAGTATTTTACCAATTTACAAATACAATAATTTGAACAGTTTGGATAGATGCAGATAACTTAAAATAAATTAAACAATAATTTAAAATTTAATTAACCAGTAATAAATTACACTAACTAGGTTACGTGGTCTTAAAACTGCCTGATTAGTTTTAAAGATACAGAGATAGTTACGCCTGCATGAAAGGAAGTCAGCCGATTCATGCCAACTTTTCTCGGAATTAATTCCCATCTATATATTTACATGAATAATTTATATGCATTAGAGGTGTGATATAAATGTTGGTTACAAAAAAGTTGAAAAAAGTGGTTTAAGTATGAATACACTTGACTAATTTTTAGTCAATAGCCCAATCGACTAGAAATTGGGGTTTCATATTGCCCATCTGGCAATATAATGAATTTTAATAAAAGTGAAACATGTTCACATGACAGCAGGAGAGGTCTGAATTAGAGAATGAAAGTTCTGAAGGGAGGGATGGTTTTCCTCGAAACGGTGGTTGTAAACAAGAGTGAATATGAAATAAAATTGAATATTACCTGTATTGGAAGTTTTAAATTGCACTTTGTTTTTTAAATTAAAAAGACTTCCCAAGTAATTAAAACAAATAAGACAAAATGGCTATTTCGTTATCTCGAAAATGGTTTGAATTAGGTTTACAGATATATAATATGTGTAAGTTACTAGAGTAGCTTCTATCTCTAGTAGATAGATGGCAATAATAATACTCTCTTCAAGTATTTGGTGTACAATGGTACTAAAGGATCATAACCTGTACAAATGTGTACGTGAAGTGATAGTGCATGACCATCCTGTTATCGGATCAGTCCGCAGTGTGGCCAACACAATAACAAAACAACAGTTCTGTCATACATATAATATTTAATTCTGTCATATGTTTCATTTAATCTCTATTTTGAAATCAACATCGGAAAGGAATGGTTTATGTATTAAATGGTCACTCGGTCTCGTCAAAAAAGCTGAATATATATTAATATTAATTATAGCGGTTAGTTCAAGAGAGCCAAAATTAATCTGTGGCTAAACACCCTACTCCTCTTAATAAGCTTTTTTTTTTATCAATACATTATACATATATGGTACAGTATCAATACATGGCACATATTTATACATTTATGGTTCTCCATACATTACAATTAAAATCTAAAACTATTTTATAATTTAATAATCACATCTCTCCGGCTTAAAACTTTTTTTTTTTAAATAACAATAAAATATGTTGATCCTCGGAGCTTGCCATTACCATCCGCCATTTCGTTCTAAACTGGCGCCCGATTAAAGGTTTCATACGCCCATATCTCGGACCTTCATGAAGATAGAGGAAAATATAACATATTTAGGAATCAGTATACCAAAACCTTTAAAATAAATAAAAATAAATCGAAATTTTTAAAAAGCATATAACGATTTGTAAATAATGCAATAATGAGTAATCATTTGCAGCGTTTTTACTAAATTATTTTGTGTCACTTTTAACAAAATTCTAATATCTAAACTGTAAGAAAAATTGTAAAAGAAAATTGTACAGTAGACTCTCGCTAATTAAATACCAGCCGGCTTCGGATTAGCGCAAAATTCAGATTACCGAAAGAGAAATAAAGGTAACTTCATTAATAATAGGTAAATTTAAAAACAAAAAATTATAGAAGTTGAATTTTGTTTAGAAGTTGAAAGCAGAGATGGGCAAAAAGTACTCTTGATTAAGGAGTATCCAGTATTTTACTCGAATACTCTCGCTAGCCGAGATTAGATACAACTGCGGATCTAATCTCGATCGGTGAGAGTATTCGGAACTTGTTATTCAGAGTACATTTTGCCCTTCTCTAGAAAGCGCCATTTTCAAGGCTTCTGACGCAAACTCATAGTTAATTAAATTTTTGGATGCCATAAACTACTCGTTTTATTAACATTACGATTTCTCTCTGAAGATCAATTTAACGAAAAGTTTAACACCCACCGTTTAAGAAACTGAGAAAAGGCGCTTCAAAACTTGTATAGCTTAGTTTCTGTTATAATTATTTGATTATTTTCCGGATTGAAAATATATTGAGAAAATTAAAGGAATTATACTTCTACAGCTTTAAACAATGCGAGAAAATCATTGCTATACTCAAGAATTGGAAATATTTGTTCATATTTCGTAAAAGAGAAACTACTCTAAAAGAGGAAGAGTAGATCGAACCGCCGAGAGAAATGTTTTATACTTCTATAAATAAAGGGGAGAGAAAGAATGTGATAAAAGAGATATCAGAGAGAGAGGGTCCATCCGTCTTGGAGATAATAGCACATTCCTTTATATGATTAAAGACCCAAGGGACTTTTGATCTCCCTTCTTCCAAATTAATGCAACCATGAACCACATCCGCCTTTTCTTAACATTTATATTGTTGATCTTTTATCAAATGTTACAAGGGTTAAGATTTTATCAGCTATTGTACGATTTTTTACTCATTTTATAAGTCATAAGTTATAAGTTTTCAGCCGTGCATCGGTCCTGGTGGATCAGTAGTCCCTCCTGGGGTTCACCCAGTCTCTATAAAGTGGATACCCTTAATTAGAGGAAAACCTTGCGGCTAAGCGTGATCTAGGCCAAATCATCTCCTTGCACAACCGATGGCTTAGAAACAGTACGGTCTTTAACAAGTATCAAACCCAAAACCCTTCATGGGTTTTAATTGTACAGGTTTTATAAGTCATCCTCTATTTAATTTTCTTTAATTAGTTGGGAATTAATTTGCTAAGTCCGAATGCTTCAACTATCGCAATCAGTGTTCGTACAATGTAACTTTTAAATAAAATAATTGGATTTATTTTAAATGATTCACCATTGGTTTCTCAAAGACCCCATATCGAGAAACCTCTAATCTAACGAGCAATTTCTGTCTGTCTGCAAAATGGATCTCGCAATCCCGCGCAAGATTTTTGCTTTAACTTTTAGCATAAGGGTTTTGAGGACTCAGAATTCTAGTGGTGTAATACTTAGCTTTTGGAAAACTCTTATCTTGTAAATAAATCAAGGAGGGTGAAAGGAAAAAAAAGCGCGAATCGCGTTTCTATAAACCGAACTAACTAACCGTGGTAATTTATTCCGGTAAAATCTCATTCAAAGAAATATTTCTCTAATAAACAATTTGTCATTAATCATTTTATAGTCCATTAGTGTTATTAAAATATGAATTTAAATATTTTACTGAAAATGAAGAAGCGATAAAATTAACTTTAGACGATTAAGAAAGCAGAGGTACAGTATTGTTTTCCGTTTTCATCTTCTTTGATTATTATATATATATATATATATATATATATATATATATATATATATATATATATATATATATATATATATATATATATATCAAATTCTATAACATTTCTATATCTTGATTAACAAATATATAAAATAAAGAAATATTTAAATAGACTCCACTGAATAGCTATAACATACGTAAAATCTATCTTATGTCAAACCTAACTTTTGTAGTTTTATTTACTTTGGCAAGTACGTAAACTATATGATTGTAGTTTTGGTGGCCTTGAAAACAAGATATATATAAAAAAAATTGTAATATTTCAATTCATTATTTGTTTTCAACTTATCAATTTGTCTGTCCTAACTTATTTCCCTGAGCTCCAGTCACTTCTCAGTGTTAGATTTAACGTAAAAAAAACTTTAAAACGATGTATAATATAATTTATTTTTATTTTTTTAGTTGTTAATGGACTGAGACACACAACTAGCAAATTTAAAAATAGCAACAAAAACAATGACACGGAATCAGAGATAAAATGGCTCAAAGCCAGCACAAATGATCACTCTGTTGTACTTACTGTGCCATTAACTTTTAATCTGAAATGTATTTGCCGCTGATAGTAGAAGATAAAATATGATTCGAGGCAGAGATTTTAAATGTTATATATATATATATCTATATATATATATATATATATATATATATATATATATATATATATATATATATATATATATATATATATATATATAATTTACGAACGTTTCATGTTGTAACAAGAAGCCCATCATTGTTTTTTAGGTTTAAATATTTACGTGATACAGTGTTTTGAAGGCTTCTGACGCAAACTCATAGCTAATTATATTTTTGAATGCCTTAAACTGCATATTTTATTAACTTTACAATTTCGCACTGAAGATCAATTTAAGTTTAACACCCACCGATAAAGAAACTGAGAAAATACGCTTCCAAACTTGTATAGCTTAGTTTTTATTATAATTGTTTGATTATTTTACGGAATGAAAATATATTGAGAAAATTAAAAGAATTATACTTCTACGGTTGTAAACAATAAGAGAAAATCATTGCTGTACTTTAGAATTGGAAATATTTCTTCGTATTTCGTGAAAGAGAAACTACTGTGAAAGAGAAACCGAATCGAAAGTATGTGATAAAAGAGTGTTTAGGGAGCAAGAGGCTATTAAATTAGAGGTGATTTATGGATGATTTATCCCCCAAAAATTTATATAGATTTTTTTATTATTTGTTTATAATTATGCATTTATTTATATATGTATACATATAAATGTACACTATATTCATTATTATTATATTATATATATATATATATATATATATATATATATATATATATATATATATATATATATATATATTATATATATAGTCCATTATATATGTACCTGGAGGGTACATAGAGAGTTAAAAAATGTAAATGTGTATATATATATATATATATATATATATATATATATATATATATATATATATATATATATATATGTGTGCATTTACATTTTTTAGTTTCAACACTCGAGGCACATATATAAGCTGTCCTGAATGGCTGGAATATACTTTAGAGGTTTTCGATAGGTTAATAGTCTTGAAAAAAAATAGCACAAGGAAAATTATATAAACATTTATTTAAAGAAAGATGGCTGTTAGTTAATCTTGAAAATCTATAAAAGGATTAGCTTTAAGCAAAATATTATACGCGATTCCAACTCTGATTCGGAGATGTTCACTTGGAAGTTGGAACTTGTCAATCGACTAATTAAAGTCAATTCTTTGGGAATGTTTTCCTGTAAAGTTCAAAAAAAATAATTTCACAAATCTCCTTCCTCTTTTCTAGCTGCATATGATTAATGAGTTTAATTTTGAAATTTGTTCTCTCTCTTTTATCATAAAAGTGTAGAGACATCGGAATCATACCCCTCCTCCCTTCTCTCGATAGCTATCGATCGATATTATCGAAACTATCGAGCTACTTAGTAACTTAGAGAAAAATAATTATTATTTAAGAAACAACCCTTGTAGTTTAAGGGTGATAATAGACCTCAACTATACCCTGATTGGATTTCTCGAATCGACAAATACATCGAAAAGTTGATCAAAGGAGAAGACTGTAGTTCATTGTAAACTAAGGGATAATCTCGGGAGAGGGGAGACGTGAAGAAAGGTTGTTATTAGTGCTGGCGTGCTAAGCTCATTGTTTGCCTACTTCGCGAGGACTTCATCCTTTAACATCCTTTAGACAAACTTGTCCCTCTTCCTCCTCAGAGCTGAGCTAATTCAGCCACTTATCACTGACACAGCCTCCCATTAGCCTGGCAATGGTCCCTCCAGCCCTTGGATGAATTGTGTCAACGCCAAAAGACAATAGACTACAACACAATAGTTTATAACCTACTGTTCATAAAGAAAAATCCAACATTAAAGTTCCCACAGATATCAACCATTTTATTAAAATATAGGTGCCAATTTATATATGTAATTGGCCATTATCCGTTGGATTCCTATTGTTTGATAATGAACAATGATTTATATTTACTGAATAATGGACCAAGTTTTAAATGTGTAACGGAATAAAAACAGAACTAATTCGTAAATGTAATTTTTATTTCATATCACAAACCTTGAAGAATGGTGTCAAAACAGGACTATTAAAATAAACTCCAACTAGTCCCATCAAATCATTTATACACTTTTTCACAAAAATAAGATACCTATACTGCAGTATCTTGTTGAACAAGTCTGCTAACTGGTATTTCATTTGGATCAGCTTCTAACTCGGAATACCCGTAAAATTCTAAAACAACAAGAAACTGATCGTCGTTTCTGAATACTTCAAATTCAATTAGACGAACGCTCTAAATTTCCAACTAATTATAAAAGACTCATTATTAGAGTTATTTGGACATGCAGGGTTGAGTCTTAGGACTTCAATCAAACATCGAATCATTCCTGTATCATATACCAACGATTTAAAATACTTCGTTGGTTCCTCAATGCTCAAATAAAATCTAATACCTTATTAGATATTTAAGATTTGCGCTATCAATATTTTCGGATTTAAGTATTGCATGTCAGATTTTTCAATCTGTGGAAGTCGAGGGCTTCAAATAAGCGGAGATGCATTGAGCCGTTTCTTCATTTTTTAAAACAAAGACAGTAGGTTCCTGAAAGATTCGACTTTCATATAAATTTTATTGGGCTATGCCCCACTCGGAGGCTGCATTTGGGTGGTGTGGAGGCCATCCAAACAGAAATGACTAGGCAGCTGAAGAACGTCAAAAAGAGGAGTTCCAAGGAGCCTTCCAGCATTGGAAAAAGAGAGAGCGCAAGTGTATTATATCGCTGGGGGAGTATTTTGAAGGGGGACAATATTGAATTACCTGATAAAACGTGATTTTTTTTTCTCTTCTATATGAACTTTCCGGACAAACTTTGAATATATATGAACACTGTCCGACAGATAGACAGAAATAATGTATTATGGATATGAATGTTCATCGACCCACATCACCCTGACCTTTACATGAAATTAAATAAACTGATATCATGTTTACGTTATTTAACACGTAACAATAATTAGTTAATGCTTTAATCTAATAATATAAGTGATTTAACTGAACTGCCTTTAAAGGGAGGATCCAATCGGGGGTAAGTACATCTATCTAGTTTGAGTGGACCATAAAAGAGCAATTCATAGATTGGGCGCAGTGGAGGCCAACCCCAGCTTTTACAAGCATCTACTTTAAGCCCTAAGAAGCCAGAATTTGTTTAAATATTCCGTGTGTGTTAGCATATGAGTGGATGTTAGTCATGTAGCAATCGTTTATTCCTAGAGCCACAATTAATAAATTTCGTAGAATTACATTTCGTAAAAAAAATATAAATTATAAATAATATATATATATATATATATATATATATATATATATATATATATATATATATATATATATATATATACACACAAAGTATCTTTTCCTTTACCCAACAGTTTGGCAAATCTTGTTGTTCTTTATCAATTATCTTTAATATTTTTTTTTTTTTTTTTTTACTTTATAGTCTTCACTATGTACTTATATCTATATTTAGTTATATATATGTATGTGTATATACCTATATATATTTATGTATTTTTATTTTAACTTATTTGATTGTTAATATTTTCATTTTTCTTTCATATGATGTAATTTAATTAAAAACTTTACTAAGTAATATAAAAATTTAACTTGTATTACGTGCAGTGTGCCTACTTTAATAGGCCAGGAACATGTAACAATAGGGCGTAGGAGAGATGATCCTACCCGTGTACCAAAATTGCGAATCGCGGTGTGGTTTTCCAGGACGTAAAATAGCCGCTCGAAGGTTTGGTCCATGGACGGTCTCCTTCGGGAAGAAATATAGGTCGTCGTGCGCCTGCTGACTCCGAACAGCCATAATCCGTGGATCTCGACCGATTTGTCACTGTCCTTGAACACGAGTGAGTCGGTGGGAAGGACACTGCCGGATTCGCTCCAAACGGACCGGTTAAGGAGTTATGCCGCTGCACCATGGAAACCATGGTTCGTAGCAACGTGAGGTTGGATGACCACCTCCAAGCTCTCTGCTCTCTCTCCCGTAAGCATGTCTGTATAATTACCACAACGAGCGACAAAAGATCTCCATAGTCTATAATGCCAACCGGAAAAAAAAAAAATATATATATATATATATATATATATATATATATATATATAAAGTCCTGATGTTGCCTGAATTGGCGAAATATCGACAGATGATTTATTTTCTGTTATTTTTGAGACTCTTGGTTGGCTTCTTGTTTGGAATTTCCCATTTATGTCTATGTATATATATATGTATATATATATATATATATATATATATATATATATATATATATATATATATATAATATATATTATATTATATATAAATATTAATAATAATTATATATAAATATTTTTAATAAAGTGTTAGTGTTAACCAAGGACATATTCTAGAATATAAAAATAAAATATTAATCCTTTACTAAAGATGTTGAAAATACATATTTAAATGAAGCTGATCCTTATATATGATTTCATACAGTTACAGTTATGAAAAACATTATAATTTAATTCTTTTTTTTTTAAGTTTAAAAGTAGTGGGGCGGCTCAGTGGATAAGGCACCAAACTTCTAATTCCCGAGCTATATATATCTATATATATATATATATATATATATATATATATATATATATATATATATATATATATATATGTAGTACCATTACCTAAATAAGGGTTAACGTCAAACAACGATTTAAGTGAATACAATTATTATAGAATATAATTTATGTAACCATTAACATATATAAAATTATATATTATTTAAAATTGATTATTAAATTTATATTCTTTGTCTTATAAAACTTCTATATTTTAAGTTAACCTTTTTATGTTTACTATTTTTCATATTTCCGCTTATAATCCTGCAGAATTGATTCTTCTTATTTCTATTATTCTCTCATTTCATAATAGAGGCCTAAAATTAGGCCGAAACCTCGGGGCACATTAAACAGTATATACATTACTGTATGCTCTGTTTCTAGCCACACTCCTCTCTATTATCAAATATTTGTATATTATTACATATAAAATATTTAAAAAATATCATACAACCTGTAGGATATTAGAAAGAGGAGCCAGAGAAAAGTGGAACTATGCGTTCGCGTGGCTTGGGAATTGTATTAATGAGCTTTATTGAATGGTTGCACCCCCAAGGGTGGATGCTTCAGGAAATTTTCCCACCTTAATGTTATCGACTCCATCACGAGCAACTTTGATTATCCCCCACTTCATAGACCTTCACCCCTTAGCACGGAGCCCCCTCCCTTCATAAATTTATGTAACATCCCACGGCCAAGCTCTTTAATCATAGTTATAAGCTCTATAATTATTATACCGTTTAAGAAAATAACCATGCTTTATTTTCCTAATCGGTGATTGACGACAGCAAATGGTGCTATTTCAGTCGACTCTAACCTTCTAATCATGACCCAGTACACTTCTAAATATAGTTTTATAAATATATATTTATTTTTATTACGGCGGGTAGAGAAGGAATGGTAATTGGTCAAGACTTTATTTTTTTCTTCCATGAAAGTGATTTAAAAAATGTCAATCTGCCATATTCATATACTATTTAACGGCTTTCGGATGAAACATTAAGAAAATATAGCTTATAGTCGTGAAGAACACAAAATGTACTTAGAAAAAAATCTACAGAGTCCGGTGATAAATAATCTTAAACGATAACTGCAGTAAATCAAAATCTACCTCACCGACTTTCGTACAGCAAAAACTTGTTTATCCGGATATTCGAAAATCCGAGTAATATTGATTCAAGCAAAACCAAATTCTTAAATAAGCAGACACCGTTTATTAAGATAAAAACTTATAGCTGGTGAGTCAGCGGCCTGAGACACTGCAGTAAATCTTTCTTGAATTCAACAAAAATCATTTCTGTAGTAAAACTTATTATCTAATGTGAACATAAAATAAAAAAATAAAAATGGCTGAAAATCCGATCCGAATATCTGGATATTTTTTTTTTACGTAGATAAACTGTTTTATTTTAGGTGTTCATTTTTATTTTGTTTGCATTTTCCTATTTTTACGCATCTCTCATTTCATATTTCTTTCCTCGTCAGCTCTCTACTCAGATGATTTCTCTGCTTGCGAACTAAATCTCACCAGCTTAAAAAAAAAGCATATAAAACCTACTAAATATAACACTATTCATGCGTTTGATATGTTTTTACAAAAACAAAGAAAATATCTTCTTCTCCAGTTTCTAATGTCTTATGTAGAAAATTTGATAAAAAAATGTGTGGGGTCTTTAATAATAAAGTTGGAACATAAAAAAACATAAATATCTTATGGGAAAATAGTTTATGAGCAAAAATATTAAAACTGGAATGTTTAATTTTATTATTTAAAGCAACGGAATGATTTAATGATTTACATCATACTGAGCTTATCAAAATTTATTTAAATAATAACTGCACTACTCTGGAAGATTTTAATATATTTATATAAGGTTGAATATGGACTCTTTATCTTTTGTACAACATTTATTAATGTTTAAAATGAAATTTCGACGGTTCGAGGTTTCCCCTCATCATTTAGAATTTATCTTCTGATTTCCTGTCTGCTGGCATTGTCAGTCCATAAAATTGTTTTTATATTTAGTCTTCAAGTGCGTTATTAATCCATATATTCTTGTATTTTGTCAAATATTTTCATATTATAAATTAAAATTTAACGAGGCCCGTTAATTTATATTTTCCCTTTCATTATCACATTATCTTCATCAATAGCTATATAAAAACAATGTTAATGACTATGTCAGTTGACAGGAAATTTGAAGATAAGTTTCAGATGATGAGGTAAACGTTGAAACACCATGTAATTAAAATTAATAAAATGGAAGATGAACAGTTCACAAACTGTCTTTCACAAAACTGATTTGTGTTTTCGAAAACTTGCACATATTGCTTCTTAAAAAATAGAGTTTATAAAAATATGTTTAATTAAAATTAATGATTACTGAATCTGGCAAATAGTTGTATGGTATTCTTCATTAGTCATTTGCATGACATGGCAAGCAGAAGAGTTAACTTATTTCAATTTTGCGAGCAATGAAACATTTTAAATATTCTTTGATATTCAGATTGAACATAGAAAAATGGGATTTGTTACTTTTATATGACTGTTACTTATATACTGAAATCCACAAATTACAACATAATACAGATTTTGACTGAACCTGGACAGATCAAATCATACCTGAAACGATTCATCACAATTAGTGGCAGTACTTCAAGATTAGGCAAGAGCAAACATTTAGTCATGTAATCTACGAATACCAATTTTATGAGAGACAAAGGTATAAATTAATTATGTCTGTAATTTTGAAAGGAAGAAATTGGCCAATGACCGAATTCGAACTATACAATAAATTTCGACCTGATTCAATAAAATTTGTAAATAGTTTGTATTTTGAAAAATCGACCCAAAATTGAGAAGGTGTAAGTATACTTCTTTTTGTAATGTTTTTTATAACAAATGTAAAATATGTTTTGTTTCTTACTTAAATTCTGTTTATATACAATTTTTACTTAAGTTATTTAGTAAAGATTTTGTTATTATAAATAATGTGTGTGGTCTAAGATACATAGTATACAAATGTACCAACAAATAAATGGTCCTTTCAAAGAGTTACTTTGAGAGGGGAAAAAAAAGACTTATTTTTCAGCATAAATAGCTAAGTTTTTTTATATAAAGTTCATAAAGGAAAAAAAAAATTAATTACAAATTGCTATTTAGAAGTCTATCTCCATTCGATAAGAATGGCAAATCCTTATCAATGTTATATTCTTTTGAAAATTTTTTATAACCACACCTTCATACTTCTAATGCCTTTATTTCATTTTGTGTGACGAATCGAACTAACATTGTATATTATCAAACTTCTATATTTCTTAGGCGTTATCTTTTTTTATTTTCTATTCGGAGAAATTTTCATTATTACTTTTTTTTATTTTGTTTATTCTAAGTTATAAAAGTTTTTTTCGTCAACTATTTATTTCAAATACTTTTATTTAACAATTATATATTTTTTGTCACTTTATCATATAATATATAGACATTAATATGTCTCCCCTTCAAACTGATTTCATAAAAAAAAGTGTAAATAGAAGACAAATTCTTAAACACACTTTATATGAAAGAAAGAAATACTGCTGAAGAAGAAAGTTCCTGATTTAATCTCATATTTAAATAAAGCTTTTTATCGGCTTGGTCTAAAAGTACTTTAACGTCAAACAGAGCTCTAACAAGTAAACTCGTGAAATTACGATAAAATTAAACATTTGATAAAGAACCGTAATTTGTAAATGAACTTTGACATTAACTATAACGATTTCTGACAAACTTATACAATGTTTGTACCTTATGATATGCAATCACGTTCTGAGATAGATCAGTTAGTGACGAAAAATCGGCTTCAATTTAGAGCCAGATTGTGGGATACCAAGAGCGGACTACAGGCGTGCTTAATGCGGCTTCAGTTTAGAACAAGAGCATTAGTGCTTGATGACCTCTTGAACTTTACACCTGCTCCCGTCATAATCCCTTCCCGACCTTTTGCTCAAGTTATAATTCACATCTCAGGTGATCCTCTGTTTAAATACTTTCCTCTTCTTGTTTAGAGGAATGCTGCTTGTTACAAATAAATTTATTATTGCTTGAATATATAAAAGATCCGAAATTTTTTTTAGATTTCTTCTAGTAGTATTTTTTTTTATATCTCTGTATATGACTAAATTTTATTTTTCCAATCATTCACTTCAATTTTTCTCACTAATATATGTTATAATGATAAAATGAGCGCAATCCCTATAATACTTTATGTTAACATAACAAGCATTTTCTCATCCGTTTAATCAATCAGTTTCATTTTTTTTCTTTTTCTAAGTCGTGTTTAATGTTTAAAATATATAACGTATTTAATTTTTTTAAGTATGTAAATATTATTTTTTTTTTAATAAAAACTCAATGTTAATATATTTACATTACTGCATAAAAATTACATCAAATTCGGACATATACTTTCTGAGAAATGTCCCATAATTGCCAAAAATATAAATATTCGGAAAAACGCAAAAAAAAAAAAAAAAAAAAAAGATCCTGTTTAAAACTTACATATTAGTCATTTTTGAAGATTAGAGACATTTTTAAATTGGCTTAATAGTACTCATTATAGCTTCTGAAGTACTTTTATTAAGTAAAAATATTTAATGCTCATATAAATTGCATATATATATATATATATATATATATATATATATATATATATATATATATATATATATATATATATATATATATATATATATATATATATATATATATATAAAACGCCTAACAATTTATCCAATCACACGTATTTCATAGTACTCACAATCTGTTTTCTCAATTGTATAAGTTCGATTTTCTTTAGGGCACGCTCAGTCCAAGGACGCTCAGCCCGTCCAGTCAAGTCTAATCCGTCAAGTTGATCAGTCCGTGCGCAGAGAGAGGATCAGGGAGATATATCTTCCTCCCCTCCCCCGAAATGTACGATAAATAAAATAATAATACCCACCAATAATTTTGACAATAGTTTTGGATCCAATTCATGATTATCCTTATTATAATTAGAAACTTATAGGCGATTAGAAACTTTTAGGTGATTCTTCTCTTATTAAATCCCCCTCTCTCCGGAATAAAAATTTGAAACTGACTGTATTTTTGTGTCAGTTGGACGGATTGGCTGACTGACGTCTTTGGTCTCAGCGTACTCATGAAGATGATTCACGTATAGATTGGGATCCACTGAGAAACTATGTGAACATAGTAGAAACCGATATTGGTATTTTAAGGAATTTTCCGACCTTGAGACAGCTTTATACTGGAACGTTTACGATGTCCTGTGTCTGCTACCGATCAATGGGGTTTTATCACTTTTTAAGGGATGTCCTGCCAAAGTTTTTTTTTTCAATCATTTTCTAAGATTTCGTATTCCAGATTTTTTTTTTTACGTTGCCTTTATTATAAATAAGAAAAGTCAAAGATCTCAAAATAAAATTTATTTTTTGTTTAAAAAAAGCACCATACGCAGTCCCAAATCATTTATATTTTATTTTTTTTGATAAAATATGGATGATTTGAGGCTGTCTATGGTACTTTACCTTAATCAAAAGAAAAAAAAATTAACAGTCTACTTACAACGGAATAATTGATTTTTGTTAAAATCGTTATAATCGTTTCGGTCGTTACTAAGCCATTTTCAAGGAAATTTTATTTAACTCACAAACTTTTGTTTTTAGAAAAAATATTATTCATAATAGTTTTAATATGGTGGCATAATTAGGGTGCTCGTCTAAAAACTTATCAGAGTCCTTTAAGGCCTTAACATTAAAAACATAAATTGGCGCATATGTGACGCTTTTTTATGTTGGGTAATAAAAAATATATTACCTGTATATCGTCAAAGTGGCGTTTCTGAAAATGTATGTAACAGAGAACATTGGGTTTGAATTATGGATGGAGATTTAAGATATCTAATTTCTTAATTAAATTGATCGTACTTTATTACCAACAGTTAGGTATTTTCGGCTTTGCGAAAGGGATAGGTAACTACACGTTAAAAGGGATAGGTATGGATAGGTAACTACACGTTAAAAGGAATAGGTATGGATAGGTAAAACACGTTAAAATGCAACAAAATGCAGCTTATTACCAAAATTTGCCGATACGCTACTTTGGCATTGCACCGACGCTTTGAATACAAGAACTTCCTGTAATTAATAAATCATACAAACATAGCATTATTATGGTCGTTCGTAAGGACATCATTAAAGAGAAGAGGAGCATTATGTTTATGTTAGAAGTTGTGTTAGAAGCATTAATATGTTCTTTAGCTTTATTTTATTTTTTTTCGATTACCTAGGTTTTCCTAAAATTAATTAAATATGTAAATTTATTTATTATTGTCATGATCGGTAAATTAAGTTAATTTATCTTACTAGTAGGTATTCATAGAGTTGTAGATTATATTTACCTAATGAATTGTGATTCAGTAAGAAGTATATCTATTTTTTTTTTTAACAGCTGATTCCTTATTTCATTATTGAGTATTAAAATCTGCCTAAAATATCAAAATTATTTTTCGATCTGTAGAGGATTTGTTTGACTGTGCATGGAGGTCTATGATCATTTAAAAAAAAAATATATTATTCAATTTATTTCGGACACTATCATGACGTGTGATGCGTTGCTGGGTTTTGTGACCAAAAAAAACCATGTTCCTAATTATATTGTTCAATTTCTAACATTAAAAATATCATCATTTGTACTTCCTACAAGAATTTTGACTGTATTATAGGATTTTCTATAGAATCAAACCTCTCCAATAGTTGTTTTTTGGTTTATTATTTTCAATAATAGACCTTTGGAATCGATCAAGGAAAAAATTTTTGTGACCCCCCCTCCCCTCTCAAAATTTGAGGTTTTACATTTCAAGATACGTAGAATCCAAATATCGAATAAAAAAAAATCCGTCCGTCCGCCGTCCGCCATACGCCATACGCAGTACGCCGTCCGCGGCTTTTCTCCGAGACTACTGGACCGATTTTCTTGAGATTCGGTACCAATGTCACAGGTCACTCCGGGCTGATCCTCGTAACTCGACATTACCATCCGTCTGTTTGTTTCAAAATGGTGGCCGATTAGAGATCTCATAAGCCCATAACTCGGCCATTTATAAAGACAGAGAGGAAATGTAAGGTGTTTTGGAATCACCGTAAAAAGGCATTAAAAAATGAAGAAAAAAAAAAACGAAAAAATTAACGCTGCAAATTATTACACAATGGTTTATTATTTCCGCTTAGTAATATTTCAAAAATATCTATTCTGTCCAAGTAAAAAAAATGAAGCAGTAGGCACCAAAGAAAATTTGAAGCTTTTTCTAATAGTATTTAACACCGTATTACACATAAAAGAATCCTTGTTTATAAACCGTATGAAATTATTAGAAATGACACATACATAGGAGCGCATACACGTTTTACGGTAATAATATTTCCTATGTGTTGGAAAGAATAAGCCCTGATTGAGTTATTTATTAAATTGGCCCCAGCGAGTACGTGCACTGCTAGGGATGGACCCTGAGGAATACACAACTGGAAGGGTAACTCTGTTAGGAGGGCATCACTTCTCCACCACGGCTTCTCCTCCAGGACCTTTTGTCTACTTCTCAGCTCTTCCTCTTTCTTTTACTTTAACCCCATTGTTCTTCTCTCTTGGATAATCTGTTAACACAACTCTGTCTTTGCCCGAGTTCGAAGGCCACGGGGGAACACTGACTTAAATAGACGGGAACACTTGAGAGCGAGGAAAGTAATGATGGAATCGTCTCAGAGAAGTTAGGAAATGTTATGATTTGATCATCAAAAGCCACGGTTATCATCTTAAAAGTCTTTATTTATATCTTTTCTTCAAATATTAATCATGTCATCTTACAATTGAGTATAAAGCTCTATCTGAGGCAAATTTAGATTGATCTCACCTCAAAGAATAAATCTTTTCTTATATATCAATATTAATGATTCAATAAATTATTTATCAATAATATAAATTTAAAAAATATATCTTACTGTTGATAATGAAGTGATTGTGAAATAAGGCACCACTTTAAAAGTTTAAGGGAATCAGTTTAACGAACAGACATCACAATTACTAGAACGATAACAACAATACAGTGAACTTTTTAAATGAAAGTTTAAAGACTTTCAACGTTTCGCCAATTCAGGCAACAGAGAAAGGTGAGATAACATAAATGCCAGAGAAAGCACTACAGCTGAAAATAAGATATATAGCTTTGAATATATGTATGTGCGTGTATATAAATATGCAAGAAAGCTTAAAATGAAACATAAATAATTGTTAGGAAATAAATGTAAAATTCCAAATAAGATTATTTATGGCTCATTTTGAACTTTTGCATATTAATATGTTTTGTGGAATAGCCGTGTATCCACTATTTTCTTTAAAAGGACCTTCCTCTTCTGTGCATTTTAACTTACCCTTTCCTCTTGTATTTGTTACATTTCTTCTTATTTAATTATTTGATTTATATTTATGATAATTTGTACATTTTTGGTTGGAGATAGCACATCTCATATTACCGAGTTAAATCGAAATTAGTAAAACGTTGATCAGACAGTTAATTTTTTAAATCTAAAAATAAACTAGTTGTAATTTTCCCCATGAATTCATTATTATTATTATTATTATTATCTTCATTACGTATAATAATTTGTTTCGTTCTTTTAATTTAAGAGAATAGTCTAAATATCAACATTTATTCAAATTGAAAACTGCCTCAATCATTTTTACGTTTCGTGCTTTTTCAAATCCGATCTACAATCTGTAAAACTCATTACAGAGAGTGGGTAAAAATAATTCAAATGAGGTGTTGAATAATAATATGAAAATACGTATTCTTTATGTATACGTAAGTCAGTAATTCGTAACAGGGTTTCATTCACCTATATTGCTTGACCAGCTGGCTATTAATGTACCACGTCCCAGCAGCGGTGAAACATCTACAAGAGATATCCTGATAATGGACTGACTATAAAGAGTTGGGGAGAGAACAACTGAGAGTAGGAAATATAGATGGAAGATGGAACTCCGAAGTGACTCAGAGTGTTTGCCGGATGATTCGGTTTGGGGTCGATAACTCATCCCGAAGAAGAAGAAAGAAGCGAGCCCATTTAGAGCTGGCTGGCTGGCTATGGCTTTCGGCATAGATGGCTCCGCACAATGTAATTGCTGGCCCCGGCATCGACTTAATACTTCAATTATTTCCCCATTACTACCATTTAGCTTTCTCTTTCCTTCTTTTCATGATGAGAGAAATTCTATCATCATCGTCATCTTATGGCATTTCTATTTCCTATTTGCAAATTACGAAGCTACACTGTGATACATTTTTATTTTTACTAATTTTATTAGTATTTACGATATATTGGAAAATTCCAACACAAAGTTTCTAAAATAGCAGTAAAGTATAAGCCAGTCAACGTTTCAGCAATTCAGGCATCATCAGAACAAGTAGCAAATCCAGGATTTGTTTTTTTATTTGGGGAAGGATAAACCGGAGGGATGTGGGGATAGAGATACCTCATAGCAACAGGGAGGGCCCTCCCCTGGGAAATTTTGTAAAGTCACTCATCAAAACTGCGTTTTTTACACCATTTGAAACTATGAACTTTAATAATTCGAAATTCAGCATTATTTTTTTTTAATAATGATTATTTCAGGAACAATAAAGTTTTTTGAGAAATTTTTTAATATTTATTCTTGGCACATGCTTACGTTTTATTAGCTGAGGTACATATTTTTCAACCCACCATTCAGTTAGACGCCCCTCTCTCAATAGTATTCCTTTATTATTTATATTATTAAAAATTTATATAATTTCAAGCAAGGTAATGTGAAGAAAAAGTTGAATTTTGTAGCCGATAAAGACTGTTTAATTCAATAATGTGTTTACCTTTTCTGTATGAGGCGTCGACCAATATGGGCATTTGATGCAAAATTATCGATTATAATACGAAAAAATTATTAACTTGGATTTCACTAGAGAAATAAAATTGAATGGTAGTACTATATTAACATAGCTTTTTTTCCATGCGTTGATATTTAAAAAGATAACTAATTGTAATTCTTTAATTATTTGGCTAAGATTTTCATTGAAACCAGAATGAACCAGGTAAAAAAATCCCCTCCTCTTAAATCCGCCAGTTATCAGGACTAAAAGCATATAATCATAAATTCTGAATGGATTTAGCACATCTCACATGGACAGTCTTAAGAAGACTAACTAAACGGGGATAACAAATCACCCTCAAGTTCAATATTTAAACTATCTAACTCTATTAAATAAGGTGCAACAGATTATTTTATTTAATTATGAACTGGAAACATTATTTCAAGTAAAAAAAAAAAGATTTAAATAGTATTTAAGTTTTGGAAGATGTTTCAAAACGACTGAATATAAGTCTAAACGTGGAAGATTGATGATTATTGTAAATAAAATATTTCATTTATAATAACATATATAGTGTATTTTTAATAATTAATTAATCATAGATTTTAAAAAAAATCTCTATAAATCCCAAGAAAAAACAATTTTATTTGTAAAATCTCATACAAATTTTATTTAAAAAATACATCATAAACATCGTGACGTTTTGGACATTATTTGGTTTTTGATCATTTTCTAACTTTTATTTTCATTTATATAATTAAAACGCTAATATGATTTGTCGAAATAAAATAAATAATTATGTTTAACTTGTGTTAAATAATTATGTCTTGTTTAACTTTCATAGCTTTTTTATAAAAATTTTTATTATAAAAAAGAAAACAAATAAAAAACAGATACTTATATGCTATTATTTCAATACTATAATAAAAAAAGTCAATTTGGTGATGGAATTTCTAAAAAAAATCAGAAATAAAATATTTATTTGAAATTATTACCAGGCAAAATTTATTTGCTGTTTGTAGATTGCACTTAAAATCTATCAGTATATAATTCAATAAAATTATCTTTTTCTAAGATATCCTTAATTTTTTGTTAATTATTTCATTATTAAACAAAACACCATTCATCTCTCAATTACAGTGATCTTTCCACTTATAACAAGGAATATTTATGTAAAAACGTTCTCCATAGGGAACAATTTATAGCTTTGAAAATTTGCTGTAATATATGTGGTATTTTGTTTATTAAATTTATTTAATAATTCTGCGTATGATTTATTTATTTTCCCAGAATCTGTTTTAAAATTAATTGCATTGTTCAAGATTTCTGTGATGGTTATAGCTTCCAATAATTTCCTTCTGAATTTAGAGGTCTTTTTTTTTTTTATCTATGATTAATTAATTATTGAAAATATTACACAATCTCAATTTTATCTTTTAAAAGATGGACAATCTAATAAAATATGTAAATAATGTTATTTATTATACTACATATATAGTACACTTATTCATAGCTTTCAAATTCTTTTTACAGAGTATAAAATAAGAAATCTTTGAATTAAAATTTATTTTGGAGATTACTTTATTTGAAACAATAAATAAAATTGTTTGATCAAACATAGGCCAAGAAGTCGTCTAGGTCGAAATTATTATTTGTGATATATTCCATTGTTTCATTAAAAAAAAAAAAATATAACTTCGGTATTTTTAAATACTTCAATGTGTATATATATATATATATATATATATATATATATATATATATATATATATATATATATATATATATATATATATATATATACATACACACACACACATTGAATATTTAAAAATACCGAAGCTATATTTATTTATTTTTTAATGAAACAATGGAATATATCACAAATAATAATTTCGACCTAGACGACTTCTTGGCCTATGTTTGATCAAACAATTTTATTTGTTACAATTATTTGCTATGCAAGAGAAAAAACAAAATATATATATATATATATATATATATATATATATATATATATATATATATATATATATATATGAGAAGTTTATTAACAAAATAAACGTGCATATTCCATGCGAAACCGTTTAATATATGTATGGAAAGTTTAATTTACTTTTTTAGTCACAGTAAAGTATTAAACTAGTGTAAAAATTAGATAAACATTAAATAAAAAGAAACAAAATAAAATTAAAAAAATAACGAAAATAGAAAATAACAGAAGATATGTTGAACATATAACTAAAAATATTGTAGATACTTACATAATAGAGAATTAAGTACTACAGAAAGAGGGTAATATATAAGCTTAAATAAACAGATCAGTAGTTTCCTACTATTTTCCTAATATTTTATTCATGTTTCCATATAAAATAAAGAAATATAAAACAATGCTAAACGGGTTCAATTTCAGCTTGGGAGTTCCATTTTTACAATATGGAGCAATCTACAATTCGAGATAAAGAAACAAAAGAGGGAATTTACGATTTCCGTTAAAACTTTAAGATTAGGCCTGATTTAGCGTGAAAGTTTTAACAATCTTGGAAATGGCCAAGATGTGCCTTTACTCGTTCTGTTTCTAACAAACCTAAGATAGCAATTACAAAAGATCACAATTATTAGTAATTTTTTTTTTTTTTTTAAATCAGTATGACATATCTTTTTATCGTCTGAAGAAATCCTACGATACCCCATTATGTAGGGAAGCTTTATGATTAAATTATGGTTTCTGAAAAATGTATAGTGAGCATAAAAAATGAAAGAGAATACGAATGATCTCAGAGCATGGGTTTTGAAATACATGGAATTATTTTAAGGGGAGGAATTAAAACAAATAAAAATATTATTGTGTATGTAATTATTATTTACATTAGTTTATCTTTTAAATTAGATTTGTTACCACATCCATTGCACAATGTTTTATGAGATGGCTGGATTATAGTAACATATTTATATATTTGTTGATTTAAGGTGAATATAATATATATATATATATATATATATATATATATATATATATATATATATATATGTGTATGTATATTACACCACAAATCATTTATTTAGATGGGCATAAATATGTATATTAGATTTATAATTTAATAGATAGTATTTTTGGATTTTATTGTACGTAACTTAATTGTTACATATTGGTTAATGGTTACATGTAGTAAATTATTTTAATTGTCATAATTAATAATAACATTACATTACCTTCTTCTTTGTAGTTCCACCTGTACTAGCTATGATGGCTGAGGTTGCTCTCTAATTTGTAATTTTTTTAACTTTGTAAGTGTCCTAATAGTATTCACTTAATAACAATTTTGCACATTAAATTATTATGATATTTGATCGTAACCTTAATTTGATAATTGTTGTTTTTATTATAATTATTATTTTTTAAGTGACTAGTTTGCATAATTGGACTTGGTCCAGATTGGACTTACTGTATTGCAGTGTATGCATTTTAACACATTTTTTGAAGTAGTTATACATATAAAAAAAAATTAAATATATTTATACTGTTGGCTATGTTGTAAGTTAAACTAGGGCCTTTATGTAACTTATTAATTAAAAATTTTTTTTTTAGTAGAAGAAAAAAGTTATCGTTACACATGGGGCCTTGGCTGTTAAGATTATCGAAGGAGCTTCCTGTGTTACTGGGTTAAAAACCGCCTCGCGTGCTAGCGGAACAGTGGATATTCCCGATCAAGCCCCACTGATATTACTGCTGATATTATAGCTGTAATTTCTTTCAATTACTCTTTAATGGAATTTTATATAAGTACTGACGTAAAACCTACATTAAAATGCATTAAAAAGTATTTAAATAACTCCTAATAGGTACAAGGTGTATGCAATAGGACTAATTTTTTTTTTTTTTTTTTATTTATATATATATATATATTTATACTTATAGTTTGCCATTCTGTTAGATTTATTTGTCTACTCATAAATATTTCAAATTTAGCTAAGTAAATACTATTAATTTATTTATTTGACAGGTCATACAAAAGTAAAAAAATAATACTATAAAATTCTAACTTCTTACCACCTCTATTATAGTTAGGAAATTTAAAACCTCAAGACTCTAAAGATAATTTCGTATGACCTATTCTCATTTGAGAAATATGCTTTAAGTTATTCTTTTGAATGTTCGTATAAACAAAGGAATACTTCCGTTTGCATGACATTATCTTCCGTTAAGCTAGTCAAGAATATAAATTACTTAAAGAACTTGGTCTATGTAAGAAGCCCCCAATAATGCAGATGATACTAACAAAACCACTGTTGATTTTTATTTAAATATTACGGACCAATATTGATACAAATACAAAATCTGTCCGGTTTAAGTTGAGACTCGATCTGATATGGTTGGGCGTCTTTCCGCCTTCTTGTCGCCCGACACAATACACTTATTGAGAGAGGAATATCCCCTCCCTCCATATTCCACAGGCCATGGAGCGAAGTACACCAAGCGGTCTTTGAAGATGAAAAATATAAATTTATTAAAAAGAGAGAAGTGCAGAGAATGTTCCTAGCAATATCGACCTATCGATGACAAATGAAATAAGGATTAGGGTCTTCAAAAATATGTTATTTTTCACCACTATCTCATTTAATCGACATTGCTGCATCATTTATAAGAGCTCTTTTCTGCAACTTTTTCTGAATTTCTTTTTTTTTTTACTTTTTTTTTATTTGTTTCATTGCTAATAATTTCTAGCTGCTAACTTACTTTACTTTATTTTTTTCTTTAAAAAACTCCACTCTCCATTAGGCTAATAAGTATATTTGTTCATCGATAATAATTTTTTTTTAATGTTTATTCCATCTAGTCATTTAATAAACAATCCGATACAAAACTCAATTTCTTCTTGAATCAGTTCTTAACAACAATGATACACAATCACTAAGTTTTGAACTATGCAATCCATTTTAATTTATTCCTTATTTTCGTGATACTAGATTTTTATATTATTATTTCGCGATAATGGCCATCTAAGGACTGCGCTTATATCATTTTTCGGCATTCTTATTATCCCATATTCTTTTCATTTCCTCATTCATCTCTCTCCTTCGCTCGTTTATCCATTTTTTCCCTTATCTCCTCTTTTTGTCCACTACAAGGACTATAATGTATTTTCTGAATTTTTCTCTGTCCTGATATTCTTTTTCGAAGTCTTCTCATTCGTTCTTTCATTTGACTAGGGTATCCTGATGTTTCTTATTCTTATCACCTTGGCTAATATCTGTTCAACCTGTTTTTATTCATTCTTTTCACGTGACCGAAAAATGTTAGTCTCCTTTTCCACATTCCTATTTCCAAGTTTTCAGTTTCAGTCTCATTCAGTTCTCTGTTTTTTAAGCCAGTATTCTTTCCTACTTTTCTTGGTTAGTGGACACGCCTAAGGATTTTTCTTTCTATTTTTAGTAGTTTTTCCAAACTAGTAAACCCCGTTGTTTCCGATCTGTATAGGATCACCGGTCTCACCACTGTTTGGTTTTGTCTGATTTTAGCTTTTTTCGAAAGATTCTTTTTATTTCCCAGATAGTTTTTTTATATGTTATATGACAATCCTTAATAGTGTCGGTTTCATTGAGGGTCGTTCCTGACTTGGTTGTAGGAGCAGCGACAGGTGTCGCCAATGGTAGCTCTTACTGTCTACTTAATCGATGAGTGCTTCCAGGGATATCAAAAACCTATGTAGTCCACATCAAATGGCCATTCGGAAACCTGTTGGATTTTAATGTAGGAAAATAACATGCTATACTCAAGAGCTCTTTTATTGCATTGAAATTGTTATTCCGTTTATGAACCAATGTTAGAGTACCTCTAACGTTTATGTCCTAATCAAGAAATTCTAAATAGTAATAATTAAACGGATAAGGCTTCCATCCCGTTTTAACTTTTTTTAACAATGGCCAAAAATGCTTACTGTTTTCATGAAGTGAGTAAAATCCCTGAAATTCGCTCTAACAATGTATCCAGATTGAAATTGGCTTAAATCAGGTTTTTTAATTTTATTGAAGACGGACACTTTACATAATTACTACATTTGCAGTTCAACTTGTTCTTCCTCTGAACGAAGACAGCATGTCGTTCGTATTTAATTAATCGCAATGTCATTCAAGACCTCAAAACTTAAGTAACTCCTTGATGATGTTTCTAAATCGTAAGTTCTGTCATGGAGTGGTTAAACTGTGGTCGCTGGACAAGAAGCAGGGCATGGCTTAGAGGTCAAAATGAGTTAAATTTTGTTTGGAGCACAAAATGGTAAATTTAAGTAATACGTCCAATGAAGCACGCAGCAGAACCACGAAACCGACAGCAGAAACGATGAATCCTTAGACTGCGGAAGCATCTCTTGTTACGAAGGTCAGTACACAATCTTGACCCTTCTAGTGTAAACGTATGGATATTGGCGAAAGCTGACAAACAAGTACTCCTTATCTACGAAAGGAAGATACTTCGATGTATGTTTAAAGAAATAATGGAAGAGCCAGAATGGCGAAAAAGAACTAACCAAGATCAATCTATGGAAAGAACATAAAACCCCCAAATATGGTCGTCTTGTTAATTTTAGGTTAGAAACTTGGAATGGGTAACAGGGTGAAACCATACGAAAAACCGAAAATTTCACTCTTAACAATACGTATAAACAGACCCGTTGGCAGACCTCAGCGATGAAGATATGGCATTTCTCATGAATCTGCTTATTGTGGAGGAATGGAAAAAACAACTGGGGAAAGAGGATCATGGATGGCTTGACGCATGATGAGTTGTTGAGCCAACGAACATCAACAACGTAATCATATATCTGATGTGGCTTCTCACTCAACTTTTCTTGCCGCTTTGGCTGCTAAGTGTAATACAAAAATTGTTTGATGTATTGTTTGCTAATATTGGTCTGAAAAGGATTTTTTTTTTTAGGTCTAGCTTTGTAAACATTTTAATTATCATTCAAATGAGTATCTGGAATATTCTGGGAGATTTGTAATTTTAAAGTTATTCGAAAAACTAAAAAAAGTAAACGGCTTTTCCACAAGAATATGCACAGAATACTTTAAAAATCTGGCTACAAAGTTCAACATTCTAGGTCTTTGCTGATAATGGTCCGATTTCAATGATTTGTTGTTTTGTTTTTAAGGGAATTTAATTGTGAAACAGACAAACAAACACACGGGCACACAGACTCATAGACGAATGGCCGAAGGAGGCTCTGAAACATTTGAAAAGTACACATCGAAAACTTGACCCGATTCCAATATAGAGATAGCGTAAAGATAGCGTACATTTACATTCTAGCATACTATACATTTCTTCCCGCCTTCCTTTTCATGTAAGAATTATTGGACGGACATGTAGTGTTTTTAAAAAATATTATCATAAATGATGATTTTAACAGAAACTTTCTCGATTTTTTCTTCATAGAAGCGTGCATATATTGACTAACCGTAAATGCAATGAAGTTATTAGTGATCTTGCATTGGAACTTATGTGAATTGGGTTGAAGTTAATTGAAGGAGATATGGCGCACTGGCTGTTGGATTTAGTGGAGTGTGAAGGCGGCTGCCACATCCATGCGAGACTCTCCAGACAGCTGAGAATATGTCTCAAGTGGGCCAACTTCTCTCTTTGTGACTTAATGAACATCTTCCCCTTCAGCATGAACATCTAACTTCACTTTTGTCAGGCATTTGATGCAATTAGGTCCCCTTTGTGTTTTTATGATACTCAAGTAATTATAAACAAGGAAATTTGATTTTAATAAAATTATACCATTTTCATTAAAAAAAAAAACTTCCGTCATGGTATAAATATATTATTTATTATTTATTATATAAATATATAAAGTATAAATTATATGTAATCTGTAAATTATGTATCTATCTGAGATGTGTTAAACAAAAAATCTTTGTAGCATGCTAATAACACATTTTAACAGAAACTTTCTCGATTTTTTTCCGAAAATAAATAAATATATTAAAAATAAATGCATTTTAAAATAAATAAATTTTAAAAAAATGAATTAATCGATTCCCTTCCAACAGCCAACAAAAAAAATCATGTAAATTACGATTTTTTTAATATTTTACAGGTATTTCAAACATGTAGGATGCTGGTCACGTTAATTTTCAATTAAAAATGCATATTGCTGATTAATATAATAATTTAAATAATGTACTGAATAACATTAATAGTATATTTCCTTCCTTATTAGTTATGAACCATTTTTTTTGTTGCATTGAAATTTAAATTATTCAAAAATTAAATCAATCCTATTATATAAAATTTAGAAAAAAATGATTTTTCAGCAGATTTTATTTTATTGTCATTTCATTTCATTCTAATTTTATTTGGCAAAACTATTATTCTAAATAATTAAACTATAATTCTAAACTTTAAATTTTTAGTGGAAAAACTATTTATACCCTTTTTGTCGTGGCTCTCTCCCCACAAAGAGCGAATATAATCTTATTTGATAAAAATAGGTAGCTCATGCGCTCAGCGAAAAAGTTATGCCTAGAGGTTTCATTTAAAAGAGTGAATTTAAAATAATACATGACAATATTAATATTATTGTTCATATGATCAAATTAACCTTGATATATTTCTCATTCATTGTGGCTTTATTTCATTTACATGAGTGTTTTGAAAGTTCTGAAAAAACAATTCGATTTTTATATGAAAAAGGACTGATTCATCAAGAAAGAATATGTTCTCAGGGTCATCCTATGAAAGTTTACTAAAGAAACGACGGTTTCAGTTGGCTTTGTAATAAAAGAAACTCAGAGTCAGAGGTGGTTTTGTAGTACCAGAATGGGATTGAACAAGACTATTTACTTTACATATTCTTGAACAAAGAAATATATACAATTTGAACTTTGGTCTGCAGCGAAGAGGCGAAACTAAATTGAAGCAGTTAGCAGAACAATGTTGTACTCTAATCTGTGCGAATGTGGCATCAACGACACATAGCAAGGAATCTTTTTGAAATAATTTTAGCAGATATTGTTAGTTTCTGGACATTAGAATAGGTTAATAAATAAATATTAATATTTTGAAATCACATGTACTTTTATTTTATATAATTTAATTCGCTGATATTACTAAAAGTAACTGGCGAGGATATATATAAAAAAATACCCAAAAAAACAAAGAAAGTAAGCGGTGGAAGTCAAGATTAATCGAAAAACCAAATACGACCTTCCTCAGTAAAAACAGCACTTAAGAAAAAGTTGATAAGCGGATCGCCCACCTCGAAGCTTCGCGCTAGTTCGGAGATTGTGTGAGCTATATAAAATGCTCTCCTAAGTCCCGTATCACACTATAAAAATTCTTTGACGAAGATATTTAATAAAACTTATTTATATCTTTGAATAAAAGTCATACATAAAAGAAATGGTATGACTTCAAAATATTCATATTACACTACGTAAAAGATTTTATAAACGTTTATTGCGTTTCGATTTTATACCTATGTCAAGGAATAAGTATTGGCACAAGTTTTTACATTTAATTTTGTGAATTGTTTTTAAGATATTATGCTGCTTTTTTTGAAAAAAATTGTTTTTCGAGAAAAACAAAAGAAATTCATAAGCTTTGCTCGGAATTGATTACAGAAGTTCTCCTCTCATCCTTCCATTCCAAGAACTGGATATATATATATATATATATATATATATATATATATATATATATATATATATATATATATATATATATATATATATATGGAAATGTCTGGCCCACCGACAGGTTTTAACTCGGTCCTGTAAATACCAATACAACTGCCGCGTATTAACTGCGTTTATTTTAATAGTTGAAACTATCGATGTTATAAACAAATCATTACTTATTATGCGATTCAATAAAAATTCTCATCATAAAGATTACTTTCTTGAGAAAAATTTCTCAAAAGTCTCTCCTCCGATGTTGTGAAGGATGGGGACGACAAAAACTCTTGGACCTGGGAGCATCAAAACTTTAAATCCGGCCCTGATTTGTCATTTTGTCTTCACCGATCAATCATTTGTAAATATTTGTCGATCGACTAGAAAATAAATGGAACTGGGAAGAAAACTTATTGCTAATGCCGCGTTTGTACTTGGACAGCTTTGATTGAAATACAAAATATTAAAAGAAGAAAGAGAAGTCGTAGTGTTTGGATATCCCGTTTTATTATTATAATATTAATAAAGACAACCGACGAAAAGGTGATGTCTAAAAAAAAAAAAAAAAAAAAAAAAATCCTTGTAACTTCAACGTGACCTAAAAGCATGTGCTTTCAGTGGTTTATTCAAAGATTGTTATCGTATGCCACTAGAAGATTTTAAATTATTAATTTCTTTGATCAGTCCAAGAATTTGTGAGCAGGATACAAATTATAGAGACAATGGTATGTTCAAGCGAAGACTGAGAATAACCCTTCGCGGCAATTAATGCCATATTTTGTTTTATAGTCACACCCCTTAAAATGTTTCTCGTACCTACAATCCAGCAAGTAATAATCGAAACATTTAATACTTTTAAAAATATATCATAAAGGTTTCATAGTAATCGTTTAATTGATAAATTTATGAATTCAACACACCAGGAAAAACAAGGACTGTTTACACTGAACGTGCACAAGCAATGAATTTCATTTGATGTAGGTAGCGACATTACTTGGAACTAACCATCCCAGGTCATCTTTTATAAAATATAGGACGAAGAGCCTAACAATTATAAAAGAGCTTAAATTACAAAAATTACAAAAAATTTCAAAATTACAGAAATTACAAAAGTTTTCTTTTATCATATTTGAGGTATTACACTGTAATATTTCTCGTCCTAATTGTTTTAAAAAAGATATCAAAGAACTTTTATAGTGTAATACGGCCCGAAGGACAGAGACTTTACAACATTTTATTGGGAGGGGAGGCAAAATCTAAACTTTCCCATCAATTTTGAACGGATTTCTCTACTTAATATTTTATTACTAAATATTTTATGTAACATTTAAACCTATTATGGAAGACCTATTTATTTATTTATTTAGGTTTAATTTGAACAATTCTCCTTTCTAAAATCAGGATCAACGATTCATGGCAATTAACACATCCTCAGTGTCCTCATTCCATCATTCCAGGCTCAATATATTACAAATATTTGCAGGCTTGTTTCTTTTCAAACGATTTTTGTATCTATATAATGCTATATTTTGTCATAGTTTTCTTCCATTTTAAAATTTAAAACAACTTCACAAGAAAAACTTTACAGAAAGCAATGACTAGAAAAAAATATGATAAAATATAGCATTACAGCGATACAAAAATTATTTCAAAAGGAACATAAAATGTTATAACGTAGAACACAATTATATAGAGGCATTGTAGTTCACATTAACAAAAATATCACATTGTATCAGTATACTCCCAATCAACTTAAAAGGTATACCAATTATGTATTGTTTTTAAATTTCGGTAGCTCTTTGAGTAAAATGTTTTACCACGATGGCATCTCTGCCTAAGGATCATATACTTCAAGTATGTCGTGGTAGCTTTCAATATTTTCCCGCCATAAAAACCCGCCAGGTAAACAATCTGTCACCCATTGCTATTAAAGTTTAAGTTGAATTATGCATGCCAAAGAAAATTGACAATCATTGAAAAGATGAGTAGAGCTATGCATTAGATATTGGCATGATATGAATGAGCAATGACAATACTCAAGAGCTTGTCTTTCTCGTCTTGATTAGGTTTCATTTGGTTTCACTTTGTGAAATCTTTCAAGCTTCATTCCAATTTCTTCCTTATATCCTCAGCCATTTGGTAAACATGGAGTAGTCAGAAAATTTGTAATTGATTCAGCTATCGACGTATTATAAGATAATATAATAGGGACAAACCTCTTTATACTCACTGCTAAAAATAAAGACTCTACGCCGGCGAAACTAGTTTTTCATTTCCAAGTGGCATATTAATGGAATACCCCGAGCGCCACACTAAACTAGTTGAAGCAGATTAAGAAAAACGATGGGATTGAAAAAGATTTACATGGAAATGAGGAATGTCAAATAAAACCGTATAAATAAGTGAGGGGGTGAACTACATAGGACGAGACGAAGGGTAGCACGTGTGACGAGCATGGCCAGTAACGGCTGGGCAAAACGAGTTCTAGATGATATGGATATCTCCTCCTGCCCCTTTGCCATATTGAAAGGCATCTCATTCTCTCTCAATGAAAATATTTATTTACAGAACGTTCATCTGCCGAGAAATGGTTTTTAAGCCATTCTTTCTCAATTATAAGGGACTCTTAGGTTTTTTTTCATTCTCATAAGTAAAAGGTATGCGGAGTAAAAGAGAAATGGAATTAAGGGTCTTTTCCGTTTCGAGTACCGCAGTTACTAACCGGTGATTTCTGTGATAATGTCTATTATTTCGCATGCTTAATTTTAAGCATCTGTTGTTATTATCAACTAACCTCGTTACCTGTTTTGTTTACATTCTAAAGTTCTAACATTCAGGTAAAATGAATTTCTCTACAGTTGTAACTGATTTTAATACCGAGGATAGTTGTGTTCGTTATTATATGGATCAGGGTGTCATTCCTCGTAGAAAACTGTGTCCAAATGGACACTTTATATTAAACAGGTATAATAGATATAAGGTTACAATATTTAAATGGGCAGACTGTCGAGAACAGCGGAGACTGGCGGAAGATAACTTCCTTTCTTTTCTATAACTTCCTTTGATCCGGTTAGCATATAACCTGTTATACAAATTCTATAACCACGTTATAAACTTATATAACCACATTATATAACTTATATAACCTAGGTTATATAACTTATAAAACCAGTTAACGAGATTTGTTACATATTGTGGGCCCAGCTTAATATTATTATTTCTCTGTACAATTACAAATGTTTGGAAATTTTCTTATTATTACTTTCTTATCATTTTTTTCGATACTACACGTCAAGATGTCTATTTATATTATTAAAAAAACTTTGATTATATTTTTATGTTTAAAAAAGGATATTTCAATACCTGTTTCGCAGGGACGATAATTCAGATTAAGTATTAATCCTGTTCAGTGCAAAAAGATCCTGATCCAGAGTAGGCTGTAATAACAATAACTTTAGAATAACAATTGTATGCAAAATGCCCGGTTTAAAGTTTTCGCTCTATACGATGTATCTTCTACCTCTGTTTTGCCTGTTTATCTCATCAAGGAAGGGTGTAAGCAGGTTTCCTATACGAAAACTTCGATCTTCAAGCCAACAATTACTACACTCACCCGAAGAAGAACTTCGATGTTATGGAGAAGCTTATTTGTAAATATAATCTTTTCTCAAGCTTTTTCCATTATAAGAAATAGGAGTTTTTCTATTTGTCAGTATTTCATAGCTAAGTAAAAATGTTATTTACAATATTAAATCTATCTTGGTCATAAAATGGACCACTAAACCCCAAACAATTCAATTAATAACATTTTAAACAAATTTTATCAAATTATGTGATTTATTATATTTATTTGAAAAATTATAAAAATAATGCGACGTTGCGGTCCTCTGCATTTGGTCATTTTCAAAAATGCATTACGGGCTAACACCTGAATCTTCAAAACGCACAATACAACACGTAATACAACACAATACCAAAATAGTAAAGAATAATAAAAATAAAAAAATCGTGTTTTGAATTTTTTTGAGTTTACTACCCGATTTGATGCTAGTTGCCATTTATTTCGTGGTGAACCCACTTAATAACTCCCGAGCTTCATTACTGCTAGAATAGTTTGGTAATTTGTAGAATTACCACACATTAGAAACCATATGAGCGCAAAACTAAATTCCAGTATTGTGGCCCGAATAAACTATTTTTTTTTTTTTTAAATAAGAAAAAAAGAAATAGAGATAGTATAGTTATCTTGAAACCAACCTTAATTTTTATGTGAACTTGCTTACAGTTTCGTCTGGAATTAATATTATTATATTAATATAACCTTTTTTTTTTGTTTACCTTAATTGAACCTTAGACTACCAAACCAGGAGCTCGTTAATTCATAAGACACAGCCATATTATGCTAATTATTATTATGAGCATGTAGACACATTATAAATTTTATCTTTATTTGTTCTAATTTCCATTGAAAAATCACTTTTCATCACTACGCAGAGAAGTATAAAATTAAAAAGTATAAAAGAGAAAGATTATCCAATTCTTGTATCATTCTGTTACTTAACAATAAACGTTAATGCGGCAACTTATAGTAACATAGTAAGAATGTTAGTCCCTTATTATAATGAACTGCTTTAGAAATTATCTTCGATAGAAATTTCTAATAGTCCAATGGCGAAAGGTCGTTAGTACAAAGGTCAAAGGTCTACCGGATCTGAGATTCTCTGTCTAATCACAAAATGCAAAATACTCCCCTCCACAAATTACTTCCCTTTGAAGTAAATCCATGAAATTCAGATAAAATTGTTTTTTCTGGGAGACAATGACTATAGAGAAGAGTAACACTTTTTTTTTATTAATTCTTCAAGTCATTATTATTATTTATATAGGTGTATATATATATATATATATATATATATATATATATATATATATATATATAGGGTATGTCTGGATAAAAGTACGCAGTAATGTTTTGAAAACATAAACATAGTTTTATGAGACCGCAAACGGTCTGTGTGTCTGTAGGATCAGTGCTAGTTGTGAAACGAAACTCCATAGTCCCTATAGCCGGGAGCCACAAGCATGTGGTAAATCACTATTCAACAGTTTTGGTGCAATATGTTCAATAATTCATCTATCCATTTTGTGAACCAGATTAGGGCTTTCGTTTTCGTGATTTTTTTCTATTGTTAGTGATGTATTTGACCTTTTGATTCATGAAACGAAATCCATTGTTATATGGTTCAGTAACCTGTTGAGTGATGAAATCGAAAATGGACAGAAGGGGGTAAAAGTTCGAAACGTCTGTGGGGCAAAAGTACGCACAGCGACGAGTTTACCGCTAATTTCAAATCAATAGGTCTTATTCTTTTCTAGAATTTAATACTTATTAATTGTACCTTACAAAAGCAAGAGCTTAAAAATTTGTGTTGCTGATATCAATAACAAATAAAGAACTGCTAGAAAAAAAAAACGGAAGCTGTTGAATAACTTAGACGAAATCGGTCCCTTTTCAAACCAAAAAGAAACTTGCAAGAGTAGCTCTGACCTTGATATGTGCTACTCCGAATCATATCAGAATGAAGATGGGCCTCCTTTAGTCCAGAAAGATAACTTAGTTGTTGTTGAGATACAAGGGAAAACCAAGATTCTTTTCGGGTTTTCTTTTTAAAATTATTTATTTTAATCATGATGCCTACGATAGTGTATTGTACAAATGAGTACCCAACACAAACCGATTCCAAAAGACTGATAAGAAAAGGCATTTATGTTGAAAATAAAGACAAAATTTATAATTTATACGAACTTTTGACCTATCGTAAGGGTTTAGAAGAATTTCAATATCTCAGTTGATAATTCTCAAATGGGAGTGACTTTTGGATAGGTCTCAGCGTAGATCGTAATATATAAACTTCTTACAGAATATTGGGAAAATTGATGGTCAATGTTTTTAAATAGAAAAAAATAATAAAATTGCGTACCCTATATATAGGTAGGTGTCGGTGAAAGTACGTGTGTGTATATATATATATATATATATATATATATATATATATATATATATATATATATATATATATATAATAGTTGTACACATATTTATCTTTTTTTTTTTTTTTTAGAAATCGTCCTAGATTCGGAAAAATAGTTTAATAATTCCAATCCAATCTAATATGATGATCAGAAACCTGCTAAGATAACTGGTATTATACAAAACACTCAGAGGTGAACCTGACGTCATAAACTCAGCTATTACAGCTCCTTTATACGAAAACAGATTCAATGCTATATTCAAATAAAATAATAAGACTAGATCCAAAAAAGACTTGGCTTGGATTCAGATTGCTGTTTGGCGAAAAATAAAAAACGCTGCGAATTATTACAATGTTTTATTATTTCCAGATAGTTATAAAATAAAAAATAAATTTATTTTTTGTAGAATGTTATGTCAAATGATTCCTAAACACTTTATATTTTTCCTCTGTGTTCATAAATGATCGAGGTATCGAGGTAAATATGAAATATCTAATCAGCCGCCATTTTGTTACAAAATGGCGGATGGCAATGCCGAGTTTCTAGGATCATCCTGGAGGGTCCTATGATTATGTTGCAAAATCTCATAACAAATAGCTTAGTAGTCTCGGAGAAAAGCCGCGGACGAACGGATTATTATTATTTTTTTTATTTATTCCATTTTTGGTTGCTATTATCTAAAGCGTCAAATTTTATTTTCAGGGTCGATTACAAAGGGTCATCATAAAAAAAAACAACAGCAACAATAATCAAAGATCATACAACATAATGCAGGCTGAAGTTTGGCAGACATTTTTTTTTTTTATTGACAGCCACTATTAATAAATCTTTCTGAATTAAAATTTTTAATTAATTAAAATTTGTAAAACGTAGACTACATCTGTTTTTCTTCTCATATCTCGTGAACGAGTGAATAGTCTAAATAGTCGTAAAACCATTTGAGTTACGAAAATCCATTCATACGTTCAAAAGATATAAGAAGAAAAGCTAATGAAAATACTGAAACATTTTTAGAATGGGAGGGGGGAGTTATAATTTTTGTGTGGAACTAAACTGATTTAACATGGTGTCTCAGGGTGTTTATTTTTTTGTAGTCAATGGAGAGTATTAATTTAAATAACGAATAATATATAACGGATGATTCATATTTTTTGTCAAATAACGAATAACGAATAAACCAGTTGTAAACAATTAACGAATAACGTAGAACGAATAAAAATGAATTCGTTAGTTAAATAGAAAAATTATTCGAATAATGTCCTAATATCTAAAATACTTACTACTTAACGCTGCCAGGTAATTGCCCAATATAAAGGGATGTAAAGACCCGATATAAAGGAATATAGAATCTAAAGGTTGGGGCTTCAGCACTAGTTCTCGGAAGGTTGGCCGCCTTCGACCCGCTAAGGGGAGTCGAGAAAGGAAGATTGATACCTTAATAAAAGTTGAAGGAACCTTCTTAGGGATCCTGTAAAAAATTTACCACCTCGCTGAGTTCAAAACAGGAATAAAAAAGTTTCATATAATCCTACAGCTCATATAAAATGGAGGAAACTATATGTCTGAACTATCTTGAAAGAAGTATAGGTAACTGGAGTTTGTAAGTTAAAGTTTATGTATTAAATGAGTAAATTAATAATATTTTAATTTTATATGAAAGTAATTTAATTTACTAATTTTTTTTTAATTTCTGAAAATAACTAAGAGTTGTTCGGAGGGGAGAGGGGAGGAGAGGTGCTGTCAATGACTAACACACTAATAAACTTATTTATTCTGTGCCAACGTTTCGGCCCAAGTTTTAGGCCATCATCTAAAGAACAGAGGTTACATATAACAAAAAATCTGGTGCGGTGCGCGCATCACACAACTTTAGTACGACAATTCTGTACACTACCTATATATTTTAACTTTGTCAAGTTGCAAATATATTTTAAAAGTTTCTGGTTTAGTTTCCATGGAAACATTTTTTTCCATTAAATAATGTGAAAGTAGAAATTATTAAGTTAATTTCCGCTTTTGTATTCTTAAATTATTTTATTACAAAGCGTATTGTTTACAGCAGATTGGCGGATTGGTTGGAGGGAGGTTCGGTCGCAACCGTCTCCTTTCGGATGCGTTTGGTTATCCATCTAGGGTCTTGTGCTCCTCATAAAATGCACTGTATCTTTGCTAATACTGGTCCGATTTTGATGATTCTTTTATTCTTTTTTAGATAATTTAATTACTTTTCATACAATTCTACACATAATTTACCGTAAAATGCATACTTTTTAAGCTATTTTTAAGCTAGCGCAAAAAAAAATATTCTTTTCATCATAACTTTTTTCCCTGCTATTCCTCGGTGATTTACTACATAAATGAAAAGTTAAAGGCCTTTATGAAGAATAATTTAGGCAAGTTTCATCAAAATCGTTAGAGCCATTTTCGAGAAAATTATAAAAATAGTGTAAAATCGATTATATAAAGTGGCACTTCTGGTAAGTCGATTTTGACGAAATAGTTGCTGTAACATCACAGCCATATGCCTACCTTAAATACGTAATTTGAGTATCGTTCGACTTTTCGTTTTTGAGCTAGACTGTTCACATATACACACCCACATACACAGATACACAGACACACAGACCATTTGGCGAGACTTGGTCATTTGGACTCAGGAGACCTTAAAACGTGTATTTCCATCGAAAACTCGAATTTAGTTTCCATACATTTTATTATAACATGTATAATGTATTTTATTGTTTCATGTAATTCATAATCTTTCCTTCACCGTTTCACATTACTTTATTTTTTCATTATCTACAATATACATTAACATCTGTTTTGTTTATACTTCATTTATTTTTATCATGCTTGTCATTTCTGTTTATTAACATTTTTCTACTGATATTGGTACTGCGTCTTTTGTTTTCAATGTTATTATCTTGTTTTTTTCTTTTAGCCTTGATGATGAACTAAAACTTGGGAAGAATAAATTGGCACAGAATAAATAAGTTACACTTATAATAGCGTGTTTGTCATTGGCCGCATCCTCCGATCAACTTCTTCCATAGTTCTGAAAATAACAGTTGATATAATTTGTATAATTTTGATATACTTTGCTGGTGAGTACAGTGTAACTTGAATTCATGCGGCTTGGTATCGCATGCGCCTTCTAGAGCCAAGAGAAACTTTTCTTCAATTTTTTATTATTGAAAAGTTTGTATTTAATATTGAGTGTAAAATTCCTATGTAATTGAATGTAAAATGCCTTAACTGTGTGGCGAAAAGCCATAGGAATACTATGGCGTATAGGAAGGAAAGAAACATCCCAACCTTTTTTTTTTTTTCCGAACTATTAAACTGAATCAGTTAAATTTTTTTTGTTTTGTTTGAGGTTATATACTGATTAATTCAGAGTCAAGAAGAAAACAAAAAGTTTCAACAAAAAATCTTTTGTATCGGATCAATTCAATTTATGAAATTAATTCCAGAATATCAGAATTGACCTGGATTGGTTTTCACAGTTTATTTTATTTCAGTGAGCTGTATTAATTTTGTTAGAATCTTTCTAACATATTACTTTTACTCTTCGACAAGAAACTTACTACCATAATATACCTCGACAATGTACTAATTCCGCAGACAGACACATGACATCGCGAACTAAAATTATTAGAAATATAATAATATTATTATTATTAGAAATTGAAACTTAGACAGAAATTGAACACTAGCACATACTTAAGCCCATTTGGACCTAAGCTTCACATACATACGGGACATACAAAAAGACACACATATCTAAACTTCAAATTTTTCTATCAAAAACTTTTAGGAATATAAACAAAGCCCAATGATATAAGTATAATTACATAAGTAACATTACCTTACATACTGACCTTCATATGCCAACAGTTAAAGAACACATAGGGGCCCACTATAAACGATTTCACGTTGACTTACACGGTAATCCGAACTCACTCAAACGGAGCATGGCAACATTTAACATACCTGACAGGACTCGCAGAAGGCTGAAAAGGAGCTGGATGAGGGATCTCCTTGCCTAACTGTATACAGTAATCAAGAGAAGAAGAGGTGCGGCTGGGTATTAATACTTTATTTCTTGTCTATCATGTCCCAATACCAAATCTTTAGCCAGGAAATTCGTTGGTTGTCAACATTTTTAACAGGTGTGAATGCAAAAATAAAACAAACAAAAAAGTTAAGATATCATTCTTTAATAAATTTAAACTAAAACTGATGGAATAATTAAAACACTAAAGTTCAAGCTAAAATATTAAAGCCAATTCGCATTCGCAAAAAAAAAAAAAAAAAAAAATACGATTCGCTTACAAATATATAAAAAAAATGAAAATATATACAAAATTAGATTAAACTTTAGAAGATAATTTTTGTAACACATAATTTATAATATAATTAGTGATATTTTTAACGAATTCATTTGTAATTTAAATTCATTTGTGTAATCAATATTAAATGAAGGGTTTATATCCATGTTATGTATACAAGGTGCTATAGTGTGTGTATAGTCTTGAATTTTTCCCAATGAATAAACTGTCTACAAAACGAAACTTTTAAAACAATTTGACGTTGAGCAGTGACTTAATGGGCAACTTACTAGTCCATGAAAAACTTTGGAATATTTTCTGAAGTAAGGGTGACGAATACGAGATTCGAATCGGGTTTGACAATTTGCAATCAGGAGACCCGTTGTGAATTACGTTACAGTTTAAAACGTTTCATTCAATTGACTGAGAGGAGAAGGGAAATTGAATTCCAACATGGATTTCATCTGCTCTATCAAATTGGACTCAAAATGAACATTGGGAGTAATATTTTATCGGCAACTTCAATCCAATCTTTTTTAAGCTATTTAATGTTAATATTCCAATTACCAGGTTTATAGCTAAAAGGTATTTGGCTGCTGTGTGTATAAAAAATATATTTATGTAGAGTCTGCATGTATACGGCCCATGGTAGAGTAATAATCCTGGTATGGAATATGAATCGGAGACTCAAGTTTGAATCCCGTTTAGGTAGGGGCTAAAGTTTAGCTTCTCTCCAATAAATTAACTCCAGTCGGTTGGGGCTTGGTGTCGGCAATATTGCAACCTTAAATTACCCTTAGTCTCCCAGCATTTAGAAGCTGTCACGTAATGCATTTAATTTTCTTTATCGATGGACAGGTTTGATATTATTTAAAATTACAATATTTTTAATTTTAAAAAATTGATTTACTTATTAAAGTGTTAGGTACGTATTATAGTATTAATAAAATAATAATAACGTAACTATCTCAGTGCAGTAAGTCTCTTGGCCGGCACATCATTAGTCTTTATAGCGGATTGTAAGTTTGTGGCGCTGGAGAGTGCTTGTGTCGGTGGATTGGAATTTAAAGTCAGTCAATAAATAATTTTAAATTAGAAATTGCTGTGATTCGTGATTCTGGATATTGCTTTCTTAGGATCAAACAATTTTCGGAACAATGAATAAGTTTGACAATAGTTAAATCATTCTGCAAAAACCCAACTTTACTTACAGGAGATGAAAAAAATTGTTTTGAAAGACTTAAATCCGACTTTGGTCATTCTTTTCCTCTAATCGCGAAAATTTTCGGTTTTCAGATTTCGACGGAAATATCCATTTTGACCATCCCTGAATCCATTTTGACTAGTTTCGTCGTGGCGTCTGTACGTACGTACGTTCGTACGTTCGTATTTCGCATAACTCAAAAACGGTTAGCTGTAGAAAATTGTAATATTTAGGATTTTCGTAAAATCTAGTTTTGAACCTCCCTTTTGGTCACTGCTTGATTACCGGAAGTGGTACTTTATTTGAAGGTCATAATTGATTTTCATCAAAAATTATATTACAATACTATACAATACTTCTCAAATTTAGTATTTATAATTTATATATTGATTTAAATAACATACTAGATTTTGGTCTAAATTGAAATCCGGAAGTGGTACTTTGCTTGAAGGTCATATTAGACTTTCATAAAAAATTATATTAAAATATAATGTTAATTATCTAAAATTTGTTAAATAGGACTTTTATATCGATATGGATGTATTTAATTTATTTTGGTTAAAATTGGTGAGCCGAAAAGGGTACTTTACTTGAAGGTCATAATAAGCTTACATCAAAAATTATATTTAAATTAAATACATAAATCATGTTTCGGTAATAAAGGTTACAAACGCAATTTGGTTTCCAATCTAATTAAACATTTTTATTACTTGTTTTGACTTGGATGAGACCTCCAGTGTGTGTTTTTGTATGTGTGTGTCAATAGATGGATGTCGGGACGCCGAGTGTCGTTTTTACTGTAATCTTTGAAAACTAGTAACCAAATTCAGTATCACTTTTTGAGCCATGGATTTATAATTTAATAGGCGTACAAGGAAGTCAGCCCACATCAGATATGTTTTTTAAGGTAAACCATTTTTCATTCTTAATATGTAAATTCCCAATTTTCGTAATTTTTTCAGATAGACATTTTTCATTATAGGCTATTGATAGGTATACCGGATAAGAGAAGCTTTGTATTAATTACTAATTAATCCTGTATGAATGAATTATTGTTTTTTCAAATGTTTTACTTGGTGGGAGGGATTGCCCATTGGTGTTTTATTTTTAGAAAGTCTAGGCTATATTTGTTAATTATCGTGTAGAACCGTTAGTTGCACAAGTTCAACTCCATACAGATCTAAGTGATCTCATAAGTGATCTAAGTTCAGATGTCTGATTTGCATAGGATAATTATGTTTTGGGAGCTTTGTTTAAATTATATATGTTATAATGCTATAAATGTCTATGGCTATAGATGTCTATGGCTATAGATGTAACATTTTTTTGGGACAATAGAATCAAGTTACATTTTGTTCTTTTTAATGAACTTGGCCTTTGAGGAAAAGGAAAGAAGTCGATGGAACAGTATTCCATGTCAACACTGTTTCAGCGACTAATAGCCTTTTTCTCAAAGGTAAAGTTCATTATAAAGAACAAAGTATAACTTGAACCAATTGTAGCAAGAAAATTACTTGTACTCGTTACCCAAACACCACAGACACATACATATATACCTGTTATGAATTTTATTTTCCCATCGACGCTTTCTATGACCGTAGGAAATTTATGCAGAATTAAACTAAGGTATTCTACTGATTCAGACCAAGGAATGAGCACTGTTAATGTTGGGCTTCTGACTTGTAAGGATTATTTTATACTTCCAGTTTTGGCTATATTTGTTAATTGTCTTGAAATAGTATTGAAGGCATTTCAGGATTTTGTCTATCTTATTACGTCAGGATGATTTGGAAAGTCGTATATGAACTGATTATTATTTAGAAAATTGATTTAATATATTTAAATTATTTCATATTGTTAAAATAATTTATTATCAACCTCCTAATGTTGAAAGGAAACGTGTAAATTCGATAAAATGTTATGATCCTCATACTCCATGCCATTTACTCGCTTATAGTTAATGACACTGGTCTTCTCTTTTTATTCTTCTGATGGAAAAAGAAAACGATGCTGGAAGTGTAAGAAGAAGAATGAGAAGAGAAAAGGCTAGTTAGAGAATAGGAGAGGGTTGTGTTCCCTGGAGGAAGACGTGACGCCCCACCTGATGAAGACGTGAGGCCCCACCTGATGAACTTAACACTTTCCAGGACGAAACCTTCATCTAATTAACTCGTACGCCTTTCTTTCTTTCGCTTCTTCATTCCGCTCTCAATCTAAATAAATAAATATTAGATCTATATATATAAACTAAATACAATAATTCCGTAGGAAGGAAAAGTATATCTTGTTCGCAAATAATGCCATTGGTTCAGACACTTAGCCATATTTAGTATAAATGAGAACACGTCCAAATTGATTTTAGTGATAGATTTATTACTGAATCTATCGAAGCGATTGGATTTGATTTTACACCAAGGAGTTAGGCAAATAGAAAAATATCGTTAAGAATGTTAACGCTTCCTGGAGTGAACCTATATAAGAATTCGTGTGCAGGAACATAGCGGAGATAGGGGAAGGCTTCACCCTCCCTCTCCCTTCTTTATTTTGAAAACACATCTGAGAACTTACAACAAACTACGAAAATTGTGGTTAAGCCTTTTACTCTAAGAGTTACTAAAATTAAAAACCAATTCCAGTACATTTTAAATTAAGCAAATGTGATTTTATCAATACATTGTCATTGATCAATATACTATTTTTTATGGAAAAAAAAAATTATGGTTGTCTAATGTCAGCCTAATATAATTAGGAAATCCGTCCAAAATCGAAGGGAAATTTTAGATTTTTTCCCTTCCCCAATACGTCCCTGTTCATGTTATGTGTCAATATGACTAAATCTTTTATTAATATTAATGGCCTTTTATTTATTTTTTATTTATAATGTTGTAGATCATATCGCATGTTGGCAAAGAGTATATCGTCGCCACCACGCATAACACACGAATCTGAAAAATTGCATTTTCCTTAGTTTTATTTGCAGCATAATTTGCAAAATAAAATCTTACAAACACAAAGGCAAGGAGAAGTAAAACTTATAAGTAAACTCATAGATAAACAAATTATTCATAGTGGAGAAGTTAAAAGTATAATGTAAAGGTCTAAAAAGTGGGAGCCAGGTTATACCGCATAATTAGAAGATAAAAAATTTAATGAAAATTCTTCTTCTTTTTTTTTTTAATTTGTCTATAAATTAACGAAATCGAAAGAATATTTACTAGATCAAATCATCAAATGAGTTTCAACTTTTCTTCCAAACTGCATCAAGTTCCGTAAAATTGAAAGTTGTTCTACCTGCCCTTTTGGTAGCGGACAGAACTTGACGCATCATTGTCACACCACAAAACACAGTTGAGAATTCTATCGATTTTTTTAATCATCTCTTCATTATGATTGTCGACTAACGTATAATCAGATTATTAACATAATTACTTTTTGGGGAATTGTTGGAAACCAAAGTCTCTCTGCTCAAATATTCATGGCCTTTCCTCTCTTGAATTCATGAACGCGCTGATTGCATGTTCACTCGTACCAAATTATAGCTCGTCAATTATGTTAATCGCAATCCTTGTCCATGAGCTTGTGTTGTAATTGTTTAGTCGTTGGATTGAGCATAAATAAAAATTTAAAAAAAATCGTGATTACCTATTGCTCTAAAATATTATTCATAATTTTATTTGAATTATCCTAGGTAGATATATGTTAATCTTTCCTCCATACATATACACACACACACACACATATATATATATATATATATATATATATATATATATATATATAGAGAGAGAGAGAGAGAGAGAGAGAAAGAGAGAGAGAGAGTGAGAGAGAGTGATTTACCTACTTTAGAGTCCAATATCGTTAAATATAAAGAAAAATATCATGCGATTGTCATATTCTAAGAGAGTTTCAACAGAAATTTGATTAAAAAAATCGTCACCAAACAGTTTTTTTTTTGTAATATACTAAGCTGAATTTAATATCGCAGTAATACCAAAATTATATACAAAAATATTATAGTTGTAGTTATAAAATAGGTAGATATATGTTAATCTTTCCTCCATTCATACATATATATATATATATATATATATATATATATATATAGAGAGAGAGAGAGAGAGAGAGAGAGAGAGAGAGAGTGATTTACCCACTTTAGAGTCCAATGAGTAAAAAATAAATAGTTAAAGAAAAATATCGTTTTATTGACATATTCTAAGAGGGTTTCAACAGAAATTTGATTGAAAAAATCGTCACCAAACAGTTTTTTTTTTTGTAATATACTAAGCTGAATTTAATATCGCAGTAATACCAAAATTATATACAAAAATATTATAGTTATAGTTATAAAATAGGTAGATATATGTTAATCTTTCCTCCATTCATACATATATATATATATATATATATATATATATATATATATATATATATATATATATATATATATATAGAGAGAGAGAGAGAGAGAGAGTGATTTACCCACTTTAGAGTCCAATGAGTAAAAAATAAATAGTTAAAGAAAAATATCGTTTTATTGACATATTGTAAGAGGGTTTCAACAGAAATTTGATTGAAAAAATCGTCACCAAACAGTTTTTTTTGTAATAAACTGAGCTGAATTTAGTATCGCAGTAATACCAAAATTATATACAAAAATATTATAGTTGTAGTTATAAAAAGTTCGCCAAATCCTTCTGAAACTATGACTGATAGAAATCTTTTCAACATAATTTATGGATATTATTGAAGATTGAAATTTATACCTGTACGTAACGTGGATCGATTTTTAGTCATGTAAATCAATTTAAAACGAAAATTGAAAAATTCGTATTAGAATAAATAAAAAGATAATTTTGTATTTTTTAATTTCTGATAAAAGAAGCATTTAGTAAAGTATGATTTAGTTTCAATGAAGTGATGTCAAAGAGTTGTGGTTGACGGTGACAATATTTCCTGAACCGTAATTCGGGACAAGCTGTATACTCATGAAGGACAGGATAAGTAAATTTCATTTTTTTTTTTTTTTACTGTACTTAAATTTTTTATTTTACTGTACTTAAATTTTTTTTAAAAGAAAGAAAGATACTTGTTTAAGTTAGGGATCAAATTTCTTTGATTTCTGAACGGTCTTAGTTGTTTTGTATGATGTATTTAAATATAAAAATGTCTTAAAATAAAAACAAATTCACACTTAAGACAAAATCACGGACCACACACCCCTATTAATAACACGAAATTATCGTCTTGTTGAGAAAAATTGCTTATAACAATTCATTATTTTATAAAATATTTCCTAAGGGAACGATTTTATTTTAAAGGAGAAACTCGCTGTGAAAAGCAGTATAGCCAATGTTATGTTTAAATCCTATATTTATATATTCATTTAAATAAAATCTCTTGGGAATAATAATCCCAAGGGAAACTGTAAACAAGTTCTAATAAAAAATAAGGTTGGGTTAAAAAAAATTATACAATGAAATCGTCGGTCCCACGTTGAACTTAAAAATGTAAAAAATTCAGTTTAATTTTGTTTTTGTTATTTTTAGAAATTATTTATGTTGATACAGCCTCTAGTAATGTTACGAGACCGTTACGAGATTAGAAAGTGCTGTAATCATAGTTCCATTTTTACGAAATACGTCTCAAAGTGTGAAGCTTCCATGTTAAAGTGACGATTATGCGTATTATTTTAAAGATAAAACAATAACTACATATGAAACTAGGAGATAAAAGAAATACACCAACAAAAAAACATAGAATAATCGAAATCGGCCCTTATACACAGAGGGATGTAACCTTATTTTTCTCTCTTGATAAGTAGTGATTTCCACATTACTGAGTTTTCCATGGGAAGACGATATCATCTTCGAATCATATGTCCACATATTTTAGGTTATTGTCATCTAGATATTTTTTTTCTTAAAAAATATAGAATTTTTGTACATAAATATTTCATTTAAATATAAATCTTTCTTTTCACTATCCATTTACTGGTTATAATTATACCCTTCCATTTAGAAATATTAATCATACGTAAATATTATTTTTGGTCCATTTAAGAGTGTTAAGTACTTAAAAAAGGATTGGATGCGAGAGGATATCATGGTTTGGCTTAAACATAAGTTGAAAAAGTCTCTTGCAGAAGTGTGCAAGTTCAGATTCGTTTCCAAGTGTTAACCGATAAGCAGTGTTTTCCGTTTTAATCTTATATGTAAATGCCATGTAATTGAAAAAAAAAAGTACTTGTCTATTTGAAGTCCTTGGTAAATCGGATTTCTTTTACAATGATAGCCAACATTTAATTTGTATTTCGTATTTTATTTCTAAACATGTCCGTGCTGGAATCTCTTTACAATAATCGTAAAGGGCTGAACGAACCCGAATGGTTGATTGCTGATGAAACTATAACTGCCAGCATACCTCCTTCCTCCGACCCCCGTCAAAACCCAAATCCAGGAGGTCGGTACACATTAACACACACACACAATTAACATTAATCCTCCCTACTAATCCTCGAACTTTTATCCTATAATTGAGGGCTATTTAACTTTATGTTTAACATCACTAAATTCTACAACTCCACATGACAATTGCAACCGTTGCATAGCAGCGACGTCATCATGGGAGGGGTAGCTGGTTACTCACCCTACCTCTCTCTCCTCCCAATTATTTGAAAACCAAAAAATTTGAGATTTGAGAAAGCACTTCAAACTGCTAAAATTGTGATAAAATATATTGCTCAAATAGATACTAAAATTTAAAACCAATAAGAAATTGGTATTTTATCAATACAGTTTTGTGTATGGAAAAATTATTGTTATACAATGTCAACATTGGCATCAAGTAAGTGGAAAGTTCAAATCCAAAAGAGTTGGAAAAATTACAATATTCCATAATACAGTTCGGAAAATTAAAGCATTTAATTTAGTTGGGAAATTCGGCCAAAGTTGTTGGAAAATTTTGTATTTTTCCTCCAATGAATTGTTGTAGCAAGGTCTGTGTTGTGTAGTCTCTTCTATTTCTAGTAGATTAAATTTTTCTTTCTTCCTGCTAAATATTTTTTATAACAATCTATTTTCGAATGACTTAAGGGAACAACGGCTGTAACTCGGCCATTTATAAAGATAGAGGGGAAATGTAAGGTGTTTTGGAATCAACATAACAAGGCAGTAAAAAAAAAAATCTATTCTAGGCCATTTATAAAGATGGCGTTTTAGGCTTTATACTCAATCGAAAGCTGATGGAATTCCCTATAAAAAGAAAAAAAATCATTTAAATCGGACCAGTATTAGCTGAGATATAGCCTAATGAATTTCGTAGACTAATTCTCCGGCGTGGCTGGTCATCGTGGCCCTAGGCCTCCTGACTTATCTATTTGGCTTCTGATTTCCTTGCATCTCTCCACTTTATCATTCCTTGTATTATTTCTGCTATTCCTTTAGCTTATTTAGTCTTTCCTTTTTTTTTTTTTTCCTACTGAAGTGCACATCCAATATTTTCTCTGTATCATTTTACCCTCTGACTACATGTCCTAACCACCACAGCCTACTTGCATTGGCACAGTTTTTCCTTAATCGGCACTCTCACGGCGATCATCTTGAGACAAGCTTAAAATTTCTTTTCCTTTGGTGCCCACTGCTTAATTTCTTTAACTTGGGCAGAATAGATATGTTTGAAATATTACTAACTGAGTTATTACCATTGAGTAATAATTTGCAGCGTTTTTAATTTTATTATTGAATGTTAAATACTAAAATGTATTATGCAAATTATTTCTCAATCGGTTGACTGTGCTGGAATGTATTTCTAGAGTCAGTAAGCTCTAACAATCTATGACTGAGGTTTCGGAACTTCGAAAAAAAAAAATAATATAATCCTGTGCCCTAGTTATATTGTTAATTTTATTCTATTGTCCATTTAACTCACTCCTCGTTCCATTTGCTACTTATGCCTTGGAGGTCTTCTAGGTATTACAATGTATAATGAAAGAGGCCGGGTAAGCAAGAAGAGTATTTCTAACTGGATCCAGAAGCCTAATGGAAGTGTTGAGTTAGCCAATGAGCTGCGGGGGTTCCCTAGGGTCAGCCCCCCTCAGTATAAAGCCACCCCCTCACTACTACCACCTCTCTCCCCCCAACCATCCGATTGAAATTCTTTATTTATTTATATTACGGTTCATTTAAGGTTTGGGATTTTATTATGTTTATTGGAAAAAATAAATTAATTGCTAATCGTTAACAAGCTCCTGAAAAAGAGGAGATTTGTAGTGCTGATTTCAATTTAAAGGATTTTCTCATTAAATTAATACTATAAATATAGAAAAAATAATCTTTATTAAATTTACAGTGGCTGCTCAACTGTATTGACACGTTAAAATAAAATAAATCATCTAAACACATCCATACATATGCAAAATATTTACACTCAGCCTAGAGAACTCTGACCCAAGCCTTGCACCCACCAAATAAAGAGGGCGAAGCAGGGGAGCAGGAGATCCCAGCGCTTCTCTTTCATCTGCCTCACTAGTATTGAAAGTGGGTACTGAAGGTACTGGTAAGGTAAGGTTCTGGGTAGTGATGGCTCTAGAGTCGTAGACGCTCAGGATTGAGAATGGGGAATCTGGTCATTGACAGAACTTCAATAACATATTTAAAAAAGACCTCCACTACTGCCTTTTCAACCTTCGAGGAGGATTATAGGGGTGATTAGAACTAGATAGGGATTATAGTATGATAAACGGTTTAGATGGTAAATATGGTTGAGATGAAAGTTGGAGAATATGGATGGAATAAGGTCTAAACATATGGGATATTGAGGTCATGTTGTAGGGTAACTATCATTGAGAGGAAAATAGAAAAAAACATTATTTTTTTTTGTCAAGTTAGAAAAACCGAGAAAGAAATAGAAATAGGAGGCGGTGTATTTTTGTTCAGGCCTTTTTTAGTTGTTATCTATGTGTATTTTCTGTTTTCTGTTGATCAGCTGTTTGAATATAACCTTCTCAGCTGTTGTTATGTTGTCTTCCTTTGCCTTCAGTATGTGATTGGATATCTTGGAGTGATGTGCTGTCTCTGTTTGATGCCTTTTTGAACGGTTGATGTGAGATATGCTGTTTTTGATCTTCACAGATTTGGTGTATGTTCTTGATGACGCCTGAATTGGCGAAACGTTGACTGGTTAGTTGGTTGCCGGTATTTCAGAGACTTTGTGTTATACAGGCTTTGTGTTTTGGAATCTTCGAATTGTTTATAGTAATTAATTTATGCCTCTTGTTGAGTTTTTGCTCTTTTATATTTTAATAAATAATATCAAATATCAGGCCTTAAGGGTCCATTGTATTGGAGCAAATAAACGCTGGAACCAGAAGATGGTACCGGTTCGATTCCAACCATGAGGTTTACCTTTTATTTCCTTGTGCCTACTCACAGAATGGATCATAAACTTCCCACCAGGGGCGTAAATGGCAACTGACAGATGCCAAGGCCCTCGGCCTATGGGGGCCTCGAATTCGCTTTATAACAATAAAATAAATATCAAATTATATTATATGTAGTCATACAATTAATAACTACCATTGTATAATTATTTATAACACCCTGTCATATCTTCAAATTTTGATTAAGTAGCTAAGGGGGCTCTCAAAACCGGGTCTCCAAAATCACACTTACGTCACTGCTCCCCAATCTAGTAGTTTAGTCACTAGTGGGATACTCAACCAGCAAGCCCAAGTGCACTCAATATTCCAACCCCCTAAAAGAACATTCAACACCATAAACAGCCATCACAATGTGAAATATGTGATGTGGGCAACACATGAATTCCTTGTACCCCTATTAAACTATAAATCGGTGGCTCAAAAAGTGATCCTCAATTTGGTTACTAGTTTCTGAAGATCGCAGTATCTCAAAAACAACACTCGGCGTCGCGACATCCATCTATTGACACAAACACACACAAATGGGGAGGAAAACCAGTATTTTACACTTAATTTTAGCACTTAAAACAAGTAATAAAAATGTTTAATTGGATTAGAAATCAAATTGCGTTTATAACCTTTATTACCGAAACATATGATTTATGTATTTAATTTAAATATAATTTTTGATGTAAGCTTATTATGACCTTCAAGTAAAGTACCGATTTCGGCTCACCAATTTTAACTAAAATATAGTAAATACATTCACATCAATATAAAAGTCCTATTTACCAAATTTGATATGTTTTACATTATATTTTAACATAGTTTTTGATGAAAGTCTAATATGACCTTCAAGTAAAGTGCCGCTTCCGGTTTTTCAATTTAGACCAAAATCTAGTATGTTATTTAAATCAATATATAAGTTACAAATACCAAATTTGAGAAATTTTGCAAAGTATTTTAGTATAATTTTTTATGGAAATCAATTATGACCTTTAAGTAAAGTACTACTTCCGGTGATTAAGCAGTGACCATAAAGGGAGGTTCACAATTAGATTTTACAACAATCCTAAATACAAAATTTCAACTTTTTACGGCTGACCGTTTTTGAGTTATGCGAAATATGAACGTACGTACGTATAGACGCCACGACGAAACTAGTCAAAATGGATTCAGGGATGGTCAAAATGGATATTTCCGTCGAAATCTGAAAACCAAAATCTGAAATTTTCGCGATTACAATACTTCCTTTACTTCGTACAAGGAAGTAATATATGCCATGTTGCACTGCATTATTCAAAACGAATACACAGAAAAGTTCCATCAAAGAAATTCAGAATGACGCTGAACTACCTCCCAGTGCTCAGCCATCCTCTTGAGTAAAGTTGCAGAACGTTCTTTAGCCACCCTTTCAACCTCAAATTATTTTCTTCCTATCGAAGTTTATACAGAGTCGATTTAAAATAAATTGAATGATTTTCAAAGTTGATTTTCTGGGTTTGAATCGATTTTAATAACGTTGCCACAATCCATTTTATACTTCAATACAGGTCTAGCATGAAAATGCAGAGTTCGCAAGCGTGAATGCCTATCTGGAAGGCCACGATGCATTACGAGTAAAATTTGTACTCAAGGCCCTGAACGTTCAAGGCGTAACCAGAAAGACTATAGAAATGGGATAAATAAAAGATGAAACTCGGGACACAAACAAATATCTACACTTAAAGAATCCATAAATAATTAAATTGTTTTCACAAAGCATTTCATTTTCATTAATTTTAATGTTATGATAGCGAGAATCATATTATCAAAGTATGAAACTATTGATGCACTGAAGAATCATTGTATACAATGAAGGTTAAGTATTCACCACTTCAATGTTGTGTAATTCAAATGTTGTTCCTTATGCGTATTGCGTAATTATGAGTTTAAACACTCCATCTATTTAAAGATCATTAACAATGTTGATTACAAGTGACTTATGTCAGTATTTCATCCTGAAATGATTTTTTTTTTTAAATACTAGTCAATCGATACGTTAGGTAGAGCCTTCAATGGGTCAGCTTGGAGGAAGTGTTTTCCGATCTCATGAAATAAAATTTTCTTGAGGAGGGGAAACATATCCTCGAGAAACAACCTCCCTTGTATCCATTCCTAAAACTTCTTTTATGAATATTTGATCTTACAAACACATTTTATCGACAGCAAGGAGATCTTGTCAAAAAGATCTCTTTTTGTATTCCTTTTTAGAATTGTAAATAATGCACGATTGCATTCATGCTTATTATCATTCTGTTCAAACACTTAAAAGGTAGCTTCAAATTTATTAAAACTTCTCGTATTTTCAAAAGACTTCTTTGGGTCACTCAATAAGTTGGGTAAGTCGATAAGTATTAGTGGCGATAGTTATTAGCAGTACAGTTGCAATTTAAACAAATAAGGTTCATTAAGGAATAAGAAAACAAGGGAAAAAATATTAAAATAAAATATAAAAAAAAAACGTTTTTTGCTGCTAAGAAGTTTGAGTCAGTATTTTAATTAAGTTTAAAAAAAATATTAGTATAGGTGTTATTACTTATATCATGAAGCGTGTTGCTGTGTGTATATATATATATTGAGAATCGCGGTGTGGTTTTCCATGTCTGAATACCACATCGCGCGGCCAAGGATCTCCATGGTCTACAGTGCCAACCGAAAATATATATATATATATATATATATATATATATATATATATATATATATATATATATATATATATATATATATGTGTGTGTTATGTGTGTGTGTACTAAAATTCGTGCCCAATACATATAGTTTTAAAAATACCCAGTATGTGGAAACAGAGCGCCAAAAATGGACCACTTGCCTAAAGCGGACCCTTTTTGTATTATGATGTAACTGCTGAAACCTAGAGTATGGCCATGAAATGTGCAGTACTTGCCAGGGGAGTGATAATGGGAGGACTAAGGTCAGGTTATAAAGGTTTCCTCTCCTATCTAGCCTAAAACCTGTAACTATCATCTCTGAATGTCGATATGTGTCTTTATTCTGTTACGATTCAATAATTAAGAAGCAGTCTTAGAGAATTTGCAATTAGCCACCCGTTTCTAACGAGTTGAAAAAATTAAGTAATAATAAAATATTGTATAGTGCCTAAAGTGGAACCTTTGTGTTTTCAAAGTAAGACCCCTCAAATTTTATTGGAAGTTTTAAATGAGCATTTGAAGTTCTTCATAATTAAAAATTAATGATATATTAATCCTGTGCTGTGTGCTGTGTCAGTATTGTAGATACTGATACGGAAAAGGAAATATATTTTGATTAAAAGTATGAATTAAATAAGTGGTAATTCAATTTATTAAATAAATAAATGTTGTCATCTATAAAGCACGATTGGACACCATCACAGTCTAAATAATTTGATTCCTCCCAGCGGCTCTGAGGAAGGGGGTTCATTTAAGGCGCAGGTTTTCATGGACTTAAAAAATAACTTTCCGTTATTTATAAAAATAAAAAAATAAAAAAATTAAATTTCAAAGAAGCTCATAATTAGATAGATTTTTTTTCAATCTTTTTAGGCTCCTTCTTAACTTCATCATTTATGAAACAGTGTTGAAGTAATACGTTATTTTTTTAATTATGTATTACTACTCATTCGACATATATATTTAATCAATAAGAGTTTTAAATATCTGTAAATAAAAAAAGAACTCAAGAATGCATAAATGGACCTTATAAACTGGCTTGCAAGTCCCATGAGTAAGATAATATCGATCTGAAGCCATTATTTATCATCTGTTGCTATTACCATTGCCTCCACTCAGAAAATGCACAACATAGCAGCTTCATTCAGTCACAAGGTTTAATTTGCCAAGATACGAATAATGTACTGTTGGGTCAATAGTTTGGGAATATTAAATAAATAGGCAACATATCGCTGCCAAGCAAATAGGACAAAAGAGTCCATTTTTTTTATTTATTTCTTACATACCAGATCTATAAACATACAACAACACATAATGGCGAACAAACAAACAATATGGAGAAAGAAGTTTAGTAGCGTTAATTAATTGATCCAGATGTTAAAAAAACAAGCCATTCAGAAAAAAATTCAATTGCTGCATCTTTGCGTAATTTTAAACGTTCTAAGCAATTTTCTTAAGATACTCATAAATAAAATTGAATTAACTTCTAACCCAACACCTATAAGTAAGAAAATATCGATCTGAAGTCATTATTTGTCAACTGTTGCTTTCACCACTGACTCCGCAACGAAAATTCATTCTAACAGCTTCATACAGTTATTTACAAGAAAGTTTCATTAGATTAAACTGTTAAAGAGTTTTAATTATAATTAGGTAATAACTATATACCGATGAAGTATGAAAAATAGAGAAATGGAGTTAGGGTTTCATTGCATTTCTAGACATTTATACTTCATTATAATGGAAAAGGGTTATATCAACTGGTGATGGTGCAAATGCAAAGCTACTCAGCAAAAATTCACAAAAGGGACATCTTAGTCCAGGACTATTCCTACCCTTAATATACGAATAAACAGATTGGCATTACGTTCCATTCCAAATCCCATAAGTACCTAAGATAATATCCATCTGAAGTCATTATGTGTTACTTTTACCACCAATGCAAGATACGTATCTAGAACAGCTTATTTCATTTCTGTATATTTAAATGTTAAATATTAAACAAACATTAATAATTCAAAATTTGTTTATAAATTCAATCACATGCTTCGAATGATACATTTGAAAGAGAAAGTGTCATAGTTGTTCAGTTTAATGTTTAATAAAATAATCTAAACTGTTGCAAGAGGTGATCCACGAAAACAGGACCTTCTCAAGTTTATAAATTAAATAACATAAATTGCTGAAATAATATGCAGTTTATAATCATGCAGAAATACCATGCATCAGACAACAAATAGTAGTTGAAACGACTGAAGGGATGCACATACGGTTTGATGTTGGGGGCGGGATGGCGGGTTACCATAGCAACGCTATACTGACCTTTGTGCAAGCCGGTGAACTTGTCCTTGAGCACTGTGAACTCGTAGATGTGCCCGAACTGCTCGAACATGGGTCTCAGATGCTCCTCCGTCAGGTGCCGCGGGATCTGCCCGACGAACAGTTTGACCGGTCCGTCCATCGCGGCCTCCGGGCTCGACGCTGCGTCGCAACATGCCTCCGCCGCGTTCTTGAGCTGGTGCGGAGGAGTCGTAGGAATCGGCATCTCCTTTTCGATATGAGGTTTGACTGGAGTGTACCTGATCACGTAATCGAGCATAAACTGCCACTATAGAATATGTAACTAATTTTAAGGCGACAGGATTATAAGGAACTGTTACAGTCTTTTCGTTAGATCTCTTCAGTAGTTATCACAGCGAATTGTTGCACTATTACACTTAAAAACACTTAAAAAAATATACTACTACAACACTGATGGAAAACACTAAACGAGGAGCGTGTTTTCGTACTATCTTCTTTAACACAACTACACGTAAAGAGGCGAAAAGGAGAGGTACGGGCGAGGAGGAAGAACGCACAAGACAACATACGTGAGTTAGAGTGTGGCGTCCCTGGAGCCGCCCCCGACCGCCCCCTTCCCCTCCCCACCACCACCGCTCACAATTAAACCACCCCTCCAGTGAGGGCCTCCCTCGCAGTTACTATCCTGGCGAAAAACATCGCACCACGTGTCGTTCACGTGGTCACCTGCCGTTGCGTTTAGTATCAGCTATGTCATTGAGGTTCCCCTCTGAGTCATGAAAAGTATTATTTTCTTATCTTCCTTTTGCAGTCAGCCTTATGTAGCCTCCTGAATACGAAATTGCATTTGCAGTGATCACGTTGAGCGATAAACTGCATGGCATAGTATTGCATATCCGTGATGCATTTTCATGATAAGTTAAAAAGTTGTAGTTCATGTAGAAATTTCATACTGTTTTTATTACATGCGATATCAATTTCAATAAGAACAATAATAGAATAAGAACATAAAAATGTCTACTTATTTCTATCAAATTAGCAAACATTCGAATTCTGTAGTGCCTTATTTTTACCGAATTTATTATTTTAAAAAAAAATCCTTTACTCTAATATGAACAATTTCTGTATGTCTGTCTGCAAAATAGATCTCGAAATCTCACGAAATGATTTTGCTTAAACTTCTTGAATTCTACTGGCGTAATCCAGTGTTTTCCGAAGTATGATACACATACAACCTTGAGTTTTGAAATCCAGAGAAATTTTTTTTAAAAAACTAGGTTAATTGTTAGCATTGCGTATGAGTGATTTTCATATCTATGTGAAGTTGATTTTTCAGCATTTGTAGGCATTATGTAAAAAAAAAAAGAACAGTCTTTTGGATGTGGAACCGCATCTCAGATTAAAATTAACAACCAAGGAACCAATTATGAAGATCTGTCGTCTCAACATAAACAATTTCATCCTTCTCATCGATCCTAATGACTCTTATTTATAATATAACTTTTATTTATATTTTATTATCAATGGATTCTATTTTTATTTTATTTTTTACGAAAAGTCTTAGTGTTACGAAAATTATATAAGAGGTGCTCAGATGTCGAAAGTTTGGAAAACACTGACGTAATCCGAAACCGCAGGAAACTCTCATTTAGTAAGAAAATCTTGCAGGCTAATGGGAAAAATCGTGATAGAAAAAGAGCGAAACATCTGTGATTAATCTCAACGAGTCGTAATTTATTCCACACAAATCTCATTCAAAGACATTTTTTACTTCCTTGTACGAAGTAAAGCAAGTATTGTAATCGTGAAAATTTTCGGTTTCCATGATTTCAACGGAAATATCCATTTTGACCATCCCTGAATCCATTTTGACTAGTTTCGTCGTGACGTCTGTACGTACGTTTGTACGTGCTTATCTCGCATAACTCAAAAACGGTTAGCCGTAGAAAGTTAAAATTATATATTTAGGATTGTTAAAAAATCTAGTTGTAAACCTCCCTTTTTGGTCGCAACGTGATTACCTAAAGTGGTACTTTACTTAAAGGTCATTATTGATTTTCATCAAAAATTATATTAAAATATGATGTAAAACATCTCAAATTTGGTAAATAGGACTTTTATATCGATATGAATGTATTTACTAGATTTTTGTTAAAATTGGTGAGCCGAAAAGGGTACTTTAATTGAAGGTCATTATAAACTTATATCAAAAATTATATTAAAATTAAATTCAGAAATCATAAGTTTCGGTAATAAAGGTTACAAACGCAATTTGGTTTCCAATCCAATTAAACATTTTTATTACTTGTTTTAAGTTTTAAAATTGAGTGTAAAATACTGGTTTTCTTCCCTATTTGTGAGAATAAGACAAGAATAAGACACAAGTTATGTAGATTCTTCCGCCTAAAATGTCGAAACTGTCGATTTCCAATGCTTTATCTAGTGATATTGACAGTTTTAATTTTGTCACGGAACATGAAGAAATCTCTTGGAAACCAGTTATCTACTGAAAGAAAAGCACGTATAATAACGGAATGGGAACTCCAGAAACAAGAGTATGTCTGTGTGTGTGATTGCAATAGATGGATGTCGCGACGTCGAGTGTCGTTTTTGAGATTCCGCAATCTTCGGTCATCGATTAATAGTTTAATGGGCGTACAAGGAAGTCGCGTTGTCCACATCAGATATTTTTAAAAAACTGTTGACTATTAATTATTACATTTTCAATTTTATTGGCTATTTATTTGGACTAAAATATGAATTTTAATATTTTAGTGAAAATGAAGGAACAATAAATTGAACTGGAGACGATTAAGACAACAGAGGAAGTGTTTTTTTTTCAGTTTTGTATTTTTCTAATGATTATAAATATTATAAGGTATATTTTGTAATATTTTTATATCTTTATCGTATTGATATTGCCATACGCTTAATAAAGCTGTAAAATAATACTAAAGTGCACGACTGTACAAAATCTTTTACTGAAATATAAATGAATGACAGTTATTAAAAAACTATTATATTTTTTTCTTTCACAACAACTAAACGAATAAAATAGTTTCCAAATTTTTAATTTATTTTTAATTTATAGTTTATTACTAGCACTTTTGGCATAACTAATACATTGAAGTGCTTATTACATAATTTATTACACCAGCAGTATACTTAGTACTTGAAAATGACAGGCATGCCGAAAGTGCAAGTCCATAAAATATTTTTTATTTTAATTAATTTAAATATAATAATTGTTTTAACTGCGGGTTTTACACTTTTCATTTATTCTCATGCACGATTTTAACCTTATATTATAATTATTTAAACTAATTTAATTCTAGGAATAGCTTTGGCTGAGAATTCATGGTTAGGAATCGATTCATTCAAAGTTCTGATTAAAGTCACGTAAATTGGGATTCAGGACAACACTTTAATTTTCTAAAAACATTTTTGTCGTTTAAGTATTTTATTAGTATTATATATGTTATTCTGGCTCTGTAATGCCAAGAAGAAACGTTCTGTTTATGAAGTAAAAATAGATCCCATAAATGAATCGAAACTTGTTTAAATTGGTTCTAGCTTATTTAATTGATAATTATATTTTTATTGATGACTTAATGGCCAAGCACAAATGCTCACAATAAAAATTTAAGGCTAGGCATAGCCTACATAGCCTCGACAGAGATGATAATGAGAAGCATTGTAAAGGTTGAACGACATGCATGAGCTGGCGTCGCATGCTACGGAGGTATTAAAGGCGGGCGTTGGTCGAAACGATTTGTTTCACCGAGTCAACTCTACTCAGATCTGCCTTTACAATCAAGATACATGTTCCCCTATATTTTTTTCTTTCTTGTAAGTATTCAAAACAAAAAAAAAATATCGTTCATATAATTCATCATATTTCTTTGTTTCGGAATGTCCTTCTACCCTGAAAAGTTTTAAAATATCATACTTAATAGAACCTCGTTTTTAAAAGAGAATCATGTGTGTGGCATATTCCTGAAAAGTTCTAATCTAAATGGAGAATGAAGGTGACATTTTATGAAAATATATTTCGATTTAAACTGAAATAACAATTTCTAAGCTGAATCGATTCCAAAAGAAAACACAACGAAAATTATAAGTATACACATATAATTTTTTGTTATTATAATTTATTACTGCTTTATTCAGATTAACATTAGTTTGAGAATATCGGTAGTTTAGATGAACTCAAATCAATTTCGATTTTATTATTTATTTTATTTTATAAATAGATTGATGGTGAGATTAAAACTTAGGTAATAAATACCTACTCTAAGCTTGTAATAGTCAGAGCACAAAATTGATTTATTTATTTAACAATCACAACGTTAATTGCCTTCTGAGCAATTAAACTGGCACCTGTAATGGTGAAGGTGGGGGGAGGACATTTCCAGCAAGTGAGCCTATGAAGGTAAATAGTCGCCGTGATCATATTATGAACACAGCATTAGTGCTGAGATAAATTGTGTTTGGATGTTCAGTCACGCATCCACTGTCATTTTAGAAGTTGAAAAGGGTCTGTGAGCAGTGTTAGTAACGAAAATCTGACAATATGTCTCTTAGGATATCCTTGTACCCTGCTATGTATATTATTTCTGTCATATGTCTTTTTAATTCTGTTTGATATACGCATAGTGTTGTTAGACTAATTTGTAGTGTTCTTTAAGGGAGTCAATGCTTTTTCCGAGGATTAACGAATTTCAGATTTCAACGGAAATATCCATTTTGACCATCCCTGAATCCATTTTGACTAGTTTCGTCGTGGCCTCTGTACGTACGTACGTTTGTTCGTATTTCGCATAACTCAAAAACCGTTATCCGAAGAAAGTTGAAATTTCGTATTTAGGATTGTTGTAAAATCTAGTTGTGAACCTCCCTTTTTGGTCACTGCTTGATCACCGGAAGTGGTATTTTACTTGAAGGTCATAATTGATTTTTATCAAAAATCATATTAAAATACTATGCAAAACTTCTCAAATTTAGTATTTATCTTATATATTGATTTAAATAACATACTAGATTTTGGTTTAAATTGAAAAACCGGAAGCGGTACTTTACTTGAAGGTCAAATTATACTTTCCTCAAAAATTATATTAAAATATAATGTAAAACATCTGAAATTTGGTAAATAGGACTTTTATATCGATATGAATGTATTTAATATATTTTGGTTAAAATTGGTGAGCCGAAAAGGGTACTTTACTTGAGGGTCATACTAAGATTACATCCAAAATTATATTTAAATTAAATACATAAATAATATGTTTCGGTAATAAAGGCTACAAACGCAATTTGGTTTCCAATCTAATTAAACATTTTTATTACTTCTTTTAAGTGTTAAAATTGAGTGTGTGTGTGTGTCAATAAACGGGTGTCGCGACGCCGAGTGTCGTTTTTGAGATACTGCAATCTTTGGAAACTAGTAACCAAATTCAGGATCACTTTTTGAGCCAGTTTTATAGTTATAGTTTAATAGGCGTACAAGGAAGTCATGTGTTGTTCACATCAGATATTTTATAACGTATTGTCTTAGAGATCCTGTTTATTGAGCTATTTTACTTTTTCCGATTCACATATTTCAGTTACAATCATATACGGTTCCATAATAATAATAATAAAAAAAGAAATGAATTCCTTTTTTGGGAGGAAGAGGGGAAGGGGTGTGCTTTAACTCACATGGACGTACGTCTAACAGATTTACGGTTTAGCAAAAAGACGCACTTTAAAAAAAATACTACAATCCAAAATTTTAAGACTATTAACAGAACATGGGAGCTAACACATACGTTCTCTTTATTTTCGTTTTCATAATAAAGTTTACGGGTATAGCAACACACTGATAAATGACATGGTTACGGCTGATATGAGCAGTAGAAGAAGACTTAAAAGGAGCTGGATGAGAGATCACCTTTCCTGAATTAAGGGCCTAAATCAAGACCAGAAACAGCTGATGCTGGTTACTATCCTTCACCGTGACCCTAATATCCCATGACTATCTTTCTTTATCACCATATTTGTTGATTGTCACTCTCATCTGCACAGGTGCGAATAAAGAGATGGAGTTAAAAAAAAACAATTCATTTGATTCCTAATTTTTTGGCTTATAGTATTTTAAAAACGTTATTCAGTCTCAAAATAATAGCAAAAATGAAACATTTGTTTTCGGTAGGATATTTGAGATATAACTCAAAATTGTAATTTCCGACAGCAATAATTTTTTGTGATGAACGAAATGGCTCTTCTGCATGTGAAGAGACGATAAGACATTGTTTTTCTTTTTCACATTGTGTTTGAAGTTTAGTTGTTGTTCCCTGGATTGACCGTCTTTATTTATTCCAACTCGGGCAAGAAGAACAGGTAATCTGAATGCTACCTACCAGCCCACTCACACAACAGTGAAAAGCTCAAATTTTGAAATAAAAAAAAATAAAATGGAGGACATGTTTCACAGGCAGAGAAATAGCACAGCAGACATGGCAGAGAAGAGGGGAGGAAAATATTTTAATTTTCCCAAATATATTATGAAATATTTTAATTTAATGAAACCTTTTAGGAATGCTGACATATGACTTCAATAATTTTCTTTTCTATTCAAACTCATCATTAAGGTACCTATTGGCTTTGGTTTTAAATTTCAGTAAAGTAGATTATCGAAACTCAAATTTTTGGGTTTTCATATTATTAAGGAGGTCACAGGAGTATATTATCATATCATATTATTGAGGAGGTCACCGGAGTATATTATTATATCATATTATTGAGGAGGTCATAGGATTATATTATTATATCATATTATTGAGGAGGTCGCAGGTCGGAATCGAACTGCCATATGCTTCTGAACTGTTTCTGAACTGCTTCTGAACTGAAGAATATTATCTGCCACTCAGATTCGGAAAGCATAAACTTCAAGCTACCAAATATGATTAAACTATTGCAGGGTTATAAATATTTTCTGGAATTTGAATCTAGTTAATATGAACACTGTTTCCCAACTCCGCTAAGGTGGTAATGTTTGTATTGTATTTCTGCAGAAACTTTTTGATTCAAACATCAATCTATTTTACTAAATGCCTAAGCGTTTATTATAGACGAATTCAAAACCCATCTCGTGTTGAATGTTGGGGAAATAAGCCTGCATGGATAGATAATTTAAGTGGCGTGCAGCGAAGCCATATGTCACCGCTATCCCGCCTTCCTCAGGTACAAATTCTCCTGCCACCTCCCAGACTCTTCGACGACATTGTCTCCGCGGTCAGTTATTATCTCTAATCTTCTCATCTTACTTGTTTTCAAAAATGGATAACTAGTGACTAAGAACAATTTATCTTGCAGAAGTTATGTAGTTGTGGATTTTTGATTTGTTGTATTTAATTAGACTCTCATTAAAAATCCTAGTTTCCTAATCTGATGCTTCTATGCGCTTGTCAGAAGGACCACTTCTGTGACACTTTTCTTCATTTTTTTTTAATAATTCTTTACTACTGCGTCCTACAAAAAAATTGTCTACAGTTTTTGTAGAATACAAATAAATACAAGTAAATTTGCCACAATTTACTCTAACATTTTTTTCTAAGCCCCCGAGATACCGAAATACTGACCGATCCGCAAGAGCATATTTCTGCAAACAATTCATCCCGCTGACGTTTAGTAATGACTGTCTTCTTTACAATTTTTAAGGAAATCTTAACTTTTGCCATTATTTTAACCTTTGTGGATCTGTATTTCGGTAGCTCAAAGGTTAAGAAAAAAATAAGAGTAGAGTGAGCTGAAGTAAATTTTGTGCTCTACAAAAACCTGTTTGCGTATTTTTTGAGGGAGGCTCTAGTAAAGAGTTATTGAACAAAAACCAAAAAAAGTGACATAAAAACTATGTATTGGCGAGCGCAGAGCGGCGCACAGTGGTTGAAAATAGTTTTTCCGAAGAAAAAAAAACCTGTCTATGAGTCACGAAAAAATAAGTTTTATACCATCTTAATCACAATAAAATTTGAATTAAGATGTACAGTTTCAATAGTTTTTACCACAAAATTTGGAGATGTCTATTCCAGAAAGAAAACTGGCATTGTTTCTCAACTTTATAAACTACCCAAATAAAAGATATTTTGCGTAGAGCTGGATGGTTGATATCCTATTTTGGGTTAAATACCAAAAACTCAAACGTATTCAGGTTCTTTATTCTGTAACTTATGTTTTCTTAAGGCCAAAGTTAATTAACTATAATAAAAAGATTTATTAATTTATATATAAAATTTTATATATAAATTAATAAATCTTTTTAAATCTGGTTGGTGTTATGACCATCATTTGGGTTTGACAACTTCGGTAGTGAGGAAGCAATAAACAAATGACAGTAGTAATTCCATTTCCAAAACCAAATTGTGCACACAAAAATAGTCGGATGTTTTTACCGTCCCTTACCTATATACGAAGTACATAGTAAGGGGAAAATTTTCGAATTCGAGTTTTCGACGGAAATACACGTTTTAAGGTCCCCTGAGTCCTAATGACCAAGTCTCTAAAAATGGTCTGTGTGTCTTTGGGTCTATATGTGTGGGTGTGTGTATGTGACGAAAAGTTGTACGATACTGACATATACGTATTAAGGTTGGCACATGCATGTGATGTTTCAGCAATACTTTCGTCAAAATCGACTAACCGGGAGTGCCACTTTAAATAATCGATTTCACACTTTTTTACAATTTTCTCGAAAACGGCTCTAACGATTTTGATGAAACTTGCCTAAATTATTTTGCATAAAGATCTTTAACTTTTAATTTATGTAGTAAATCACAGAGGAATTGCAGGGAAAAAGTTATGATGAAAAGAATATATTATTTGCGCATAGCTTAAAAAGTATGCATTTTACGGTAAATTATGTATAGAATTGTATGAAAGGTAATTAAATTATCTAAAAAAACAATAAAAGAATCATCAAAATCAGACCAGTATTAGCAAAGATACAGCACATCGGACTAACCGGAATTAGCTATTATGGAAAAATTGTTTTTCCAATATCTTGAAAAAATAGTTTTTTTCACGACCTGTCCACTGAACTATAATTTGTGTTACTAATATATTTCCAGGACATAGGTTACATTCGGTAACTTAAAGAATCTTGATAATTTTGATCTCGCTTTCTCGAATTATTAGATAAATTGATTTTTAACCGAGAAAACACGCTGTTCAGTGGAAAAGTAAAATTACAGAACAACTGGAAAAAATAATTAGAGGCACTAAGACCCTCGTTACTGGATTAAGCAGGATATACAATCATATCTCACAAAATCTCATCAGGGCTTCTTCATATAAAATATTTTTTAAATTTTAGGCTCCACGGACATTCCTTCCTTATTCATATAGGGGTCTGGCCTGTACTAACCGGGGGGAGGAGGGGTTTAAATCCTTCTTTCTTTTTCTTTTTAATACAATGCCTCAAATTAGAATTTTAACACTATTAGGTATTCTCTAAAAGTCTTTCAACTCAGAATAAATATTTTAGGATTTGTTCTATAAGGAAATCATTTGCATGTCTTAATAATTAAATAAACAAAAACCTAAGTATAATAAAAGAAACGTAGATGACAAAAAACTTCAAAACAAAATTATTTGAAAGCCTCTTTAATTACAATAATTATTATTGGAACAGTAATTGTAGTGTACAATAGTTCATCTTCTATGGTTCTACTCCACAAATTGCAAAAACATCGAATCCCTCTTAACCCATATTGATGGGCACTCATGCCAAAGACTGCTCAAAAGAAGCTGGTTGAGGGATCTCCTGGATTGAATAAACTCATTTTTAACTTTTAAGTGAATAACAAGTGATGAAGGACAACCCACATGTCTGACATGTCAATATATAAAATGCTTCATGCTGATCTCATCCATTGAGTGACAATTTGAATCGTTGAGTTGAGAAACCTCATAAGTCACTTTTTGGGGGATATTTAAAATTTGAGAGATTTCCATTTTGTAGAGACAGAAACGTATTCTTGTTGTATTGATAGCCCCATAATTCCGACGCATTTTCGCTTTTCTTTTAGTTGAGAAATGACTTAAGTCAGTAAAGTTAAATCAAATATTTTCCAGTGGCCCACATGTAAAAGAGATGAAGAATCAGAAGCTGGCTAATCTAGTCTAGAGACCATAAAAAATAAACATGTTTTTTTCATATTTATTGGTTATTATTATTTTCTTTGTTTCCGTAAAGTTAACTGATTAGAGAAACCCCACAACCATAGCGAATTTGAATTTACATTTAAACACCATGATGACTCTTATTGTCTGAATTGGCAACATGAATAAGAGCCAGCAAAATTTGTGTTATCAGTTGTTTTGGGTTGCCTTGAAACATTACTCTTTGTCCTGGACTGTTTTTTTGTTGTTTTCCGAAAATTTGGTCACAATTTCTTATAGAGTTTCTCAAATCAACGATTTATTTATTTTGAAATATAAAAAGTAATAGGAAAATCAATGGCTAAAAATCTCTGCAGTTTCAAATTACAACATAGTACATTACGTTTGGATATGTATTGCACAGCAGCAGATAGGAAACCTTATGTATACCTCCGGGATAGGAGAAAACCGGTGCACGTAAACATTAAAAATTTCAACTGTAACCATTTGTTTACTCAAGCTGAGCACGGGAGTTCTAAAAACCCTCACACGAATGTGTTAAGGTACTCCCCACGCGATCCATTGCAACATTAAACAGCATGGTATTCAGCGCTATTCCCTCAGATACTTCAGATCCAACTTTATTGAAATATAAATAATAAGCCGTTATACTTGTACTCTGAATCATATAACCATCAGATCTGTTTCGGAAAACCCTTTGGTTGAGCTGAAAAGTTTTGAGGAATTGACCATCTTCGAATTAATTTCATCTTCGCTAGCAGTTAATGAGCCTAAAAGTGGATTCCGTATCCTTCTTTTGCAATGTGTGATTAGACTCGGAGGGCCAAAATATTCTAGTAGAGTAGTAGTAAGAGCCGGGGGGACGGCGAAGGGAAGGAGGGGGTTTGAGTCATAGCGTGAACTACCCTACCACAAGGCTGGTCGATACCCACTCCCTCCAATCCCTCTTTCACAGTCTCTTTCAGCATTCGCTTTTCTCCCGAGTCTAGCTTTGACAGCCCAAGTACCAGTGCCCTTCATCCGGCAACCCCCGGCGCTGACCACAAATATGGATACGATGGCTTGTCAGGGAATGAAGCTGCTTGAAGTCGTTACAGAGATTCTTGGGTAGCAAACATTCGAATTTCTAAACCATTTCTATGAAAAAGAAAACTTTAAATGCTTAATTTCACTTACCTATATATGAAATACATAGTAAGGGAAAGTATTGCGATCGTGAAAAATTGCGAATCCGAGTTTCCAACGGAAATACGCGTATCAAGGTCCCCTGAGTCCAAATAGCCAAATCTCGCAAAATATTCTCTGTCTGTGTGGGTGGTAAGTCTAGCTCCAAAACGGAAAGTTGTACAAAACTGAAATATTACGTATTTAAGATAGGTAAATGCCTGGAAAGTTACAGCAACTTTTTCGCTGAAATCGGTTTTACAATTTTCTCGAAAAAACTGCTCTAACGATTTTGATCAAACTCGTTATGCCAATGTTCAATTTAATGCTCTTTAGTGCCAGATAGGTCTTTTCTTCATTAAAATAGTCTGACAGGGCTTAAATGCCGGATTTTCAAAATGGCTTCCTCTAAAGTGCCTTTATTTTCGTTAATTTTATATAATTAACAGACTCCCTTAGTAGTAGTAGTCCCTTAGTAGTAGTGCGCAGATAGCGCATTAACGTATTATATTTCTTATTGCAGTTGACAGTTGACAATCTCTTAATAAATTTTATGAATCAATATAGCAACTCCAGCACTTTTTTTTCAGCAGGCTACTTTGATTTTGATCAAATCTGTTTTATTAGAAACGATTCTTTAGAATTTGAAACTGATTCAGTTCCAGAAGTAATGACAAAAAGTCGGAATTTAGCTGTGTCAGGAATACGATAATGGATTTTTTTCTGTTTAAGGGTATGTCCTAGTCATTCTAAGAAGCCCTTCGGGCCTGCTTATTTTATATGTGTTAGAAATATTTTCTTGTCGCAGGATCTCTTTGTCCGAGTCCAGCGATCGCCTATACACTTCAAACAACCACTCCCTCCTCTGGGAATGTATTACAAGCGTAAATTGTTTTTCCTTTTGGTGGCTTCATCGAGCAGAGAAGCCATAGGCGGTCAAACAAGTTGCTCCTTATGTATTATATGCAGAATATAAATACAAATAAAATGGTCACTTAAATAAAAAATAGATAAATATTTGAGTAAAATCTGAATTCCGTCCGTAGCTAGTACTTTTAGCATAGGAAAACCCCTCATCCTCGCCCTTAATCACTCGGGTTTTATTTCCTTAACCCCAATTATAAAAGTTTTGAAAAATAATTTCCAAGATCAATATCCTTTAACTGTATCTTAGAAACGTTTTAAGGTTTTCCCGATTCATTATTTTATTATAATTTAACCAATTTTTCATGGTGATTGAGAGGGTCACCCCTATATTGAAACTTTTCTTAACCTTAATCTTAAAACTACCTTAAAATTCTATCTTGCCATCCCCGAGGAGCCGGTGGAAATGTAAGGCAATTAAATTTTGGGTTTGGTAGATATTTTAGTGAAACATAAAATTGTATGGCTCTTCTCTTAATGAATTCATCTATCTCAGGAAAGTTCAATAATTCATACAGTTTTTCTGCCTTTTATTTCTTTTTCGAAGGACTTTTTTCTGTTTTTATTTTTTTAAATACCATTTTGAAATTGCTGCAATCTCTTACTAGTACTGATATATGAGATGGCAATGGAGCACCGTACAGAAGAAAATGCCGAAAAATACTTTTATAGATAAGCTGTATTTATCTGACGCTGAGATCTTTCATATTTATCAGCTTTAACCCAATTTAATCTAACCTATTTGGTTAAGAAGTGGTGTGATTAAATTTTGTGTGTAGATGATATTTTCAGAGCTGAAAAAGCAAAATGTGTTTTCTGATTTTTATCATCGTCAGGTTTTCTGTATTTTCTCTCACTGTAGTAGCGAAATCTGAGTATTCTCTTCAAAATAAATTCAAACGCAAAAGAGTTCGATAGAAATTTTGCTTTAAAATTCTAAATAGACATATCGTACATCGAGGATGAAAGAGGCAAAACTTAAAATTTAAAAAAACAAAATAGTTCAATCCGTGGCAACTCAAAGAGCGGCTAGCCCTCAAATATTAGGCCAAACCAATATACCTAATAGGTAGTGTTGCCAGATTGTGGTTTTTCTCTCTAGATTTATGGTTTTATTCACCCTCTGGGGTATTTTTTACTTTTCTAATCATTTATTCTTAACTTATACTAGGGGTAATTTTGGATACACTAATAGAAAAATAAGAATTAAACAATTAGGGTTAAAGTTGGTAGATTTAGAGGAAAATTTAGAGTTAAGGGGAAATACAGGAATGGCCTGGCAACACTGCTAATAGGTGATCTATCACCAACACGTGTTAAAGAAAACACCCTAAGTGCTTCCATATCGAGCTTAATCTGTGTTTAATGTTCGCTCTGTCAGAAACACATTTTTTGAATTGTGGCACATTCATTCTGGATCCACTATATGTTTATTATAATTAACTGCCATTCATTCTTCCCTGGCAAATCCTTCCATAACATCTGTTGCTCTCCAAAATCATTAATTCGATATAGAAAAATGGTTCCACGAATGGAAAAACGAGACCAACGCCACAAAATCGAACCGTGTTAGCTTTTCCCTTCGGAAAGCTGCATGCCCAGCTGTGACAATAGACAACAACTCAGAACCTACGAAGCAATGTGTGCAGTATCTGGGACTATACTTGGCCATAAGACTAGCATAGAACACACATACAAAATTAAAAAGACAAGAACTGATAAGATGATACATACAACTATCTTCTGTACTACAGATCCTCACTAAACTTACGAAACAAACGACTAATCTACACTACAATACTAACACATACGGAACAGAACTTCAGGGTTCAGCAAAACACTTCCAGATACAAAACATAGAAGATAAAACAATATAATCCAAAATTCTTAGAAAAATTGTAAATGCCCCAAGGTTTATTTCGAATCAGACCATACACAATGGCATGGGCATTCCTACAATAAAATTTTGCATTCACAACTAATACACCACTTTTCACTCTTCTACTCAAAATCATCACAGTCCATTAGTTTTTTCTCTTTCTTCCTTCCTTCTTTTCTTGTCTCGCGGTCTATCTGGACGGAGGTTAAAAATGCAATGGCCAAGAGACCTTCTGGTTCAACCATAATACAAGATATACAAGACCCAAATAAAAATTCATAGTCAAAATTTAAGACACACAATCAGGAACATCAAGGTCATAAAAGAACAACATCAATTTTCCTAGATGCTGAGCAACGCAATTGCGACTACAATATAATACAATAAATAAATAAATAAAAATAATGTAAGCATGAATGGATGTTGAATATTCCATTTCAATTGAACAGTTTTTTTCCAAGTGAACTTGATATTATAAGTTGTAAATCTCAATCATTTTTTTTTTTTTTTAATATGTGATGATTTTTATCAATTAATTTTCACTTTATCAGTTCTCTAAAAACCTTAACTATCACAAGTTTCATTAATGGCATTTTTTTTTTATAGTTTGCGTTATTAAACAAACACAGTTTCGAAGTGAATATTTTTTGTTGTTTAAAAAAAAAGAAAGTAATGAGTGTAAAACACTTAAGCCATTGGAATAGTCCGATGAGGCAGATTGAAGAGTTGTGTTCCAGCCGAGAACTAAAACAAAAACTTGGCCCAGCCCTCGACTCTTCAAACTCACTCCTGCTCTTACCCAGGGTAATTAATGAGTTGCCCCTTACATCGCCGTCGAGGATGCTACGGAAACAAGTTGATAGCAAGTTTGTTCGGAATAACAACGTTTTTTAACTTTGTGTTAAAACTTACTAAACAATATATCCCACAATTGTTCATTCCTTACAATCATCACAAATGTTTTAAAAATAATATTTGGATTGCAAATAAATAGTAATTTTCCGTTAGCTGGAAATTGAGAATTGATCAAAAACATCAATTTCAATTAACGGTTAAACAGCTAATCCTAATTAAAAACGAAAGTTGGAAGTAACTGTTAAAAATAGCAGTTACTACATAAACAGTTATTTATTTTTAAAATAGTTGTCACATTTCTTGTTGTGGATTTATATTTTATTATTCTAGTGGAATTGGACTTTCCCAGAAATGTATGAATTTAATGATAAAATGATAGATAGAGAGAAATTTTAACTTCCAATATCATTTTTAATGTTATTATTATACATTCTCCATAGTTAACGTTTCGGGGAACAAACCCCATCTTCGGAGCCTTCATTCTATAACTAAACCATCCTCCTGTTGTCCTTTGAACAATAAAATATCCTTTCTTCTTATAATTTTCACTAAAATTGCCAGGAGCTAGGCTATTGACTAAAAAATAGCCTCTGGCATTGGTAGTGAAAATTATAGGTAGATGGTCATCCTGGTCTGATAACCATCTTGCATAACCGTTGGTCAAGAAACAGTAATTCCTTACCAAGCACTGAGGGAGTTGTGGTGCAGGTAGGTTTATTATTAATACTCTGTTAAATAGAGCACAGCTTTTTTTTATTTTTATCGTTAATACTTAAACTAATCTAAAGTTTTATTATGTTACTTATGTAATACAAGTTTTTTTCGAAGTGAACTTCATATTATAAGTTGTAAATCTCATTTTTTTTTTTTTTTGATTTGTGATAATTTTTATCAATTATTTTTCACTATATCAGTTCTCTAAAAACACACACACTGATACGTGCACACTGACCATTTTGTAAGTCTCGCATATTTGGACTCAGAGGACCTTTAAACGTGTATTTCCGTTGAAAACTCGGATACGAAAAATTTCACGATCGCAAAACTTTTCCTTACTATGTATTTAATCTACTTTTTACTTTAAGAGCTAAACGAAACTACACGTAATTGAATAAACGATTGATTGTGGATGATGAGTTGGCTCACATATTAAAACTTAGATAAAAAAATATCTGATGTATGCAACACATGACTTCCTTGTACGCCTATTAAATTATAAATCCGTGGCTCAAAAAGTGATACTGAATTTGGTTACTAGCTTCCGAAGATCCGTAAAAACGACACTCGGCGTCCCGACATCCATCTAATGACACACATACAAAAACACACACTCTCGTTACTGGAGGTCTCATTCCGTTATTACATGTCGTTTTCAGTAGGTAACTAGATTCCAAGATATTTCTTCATGTTCCGTGACAACAATAAAACTGTCAATATCACTGGATAAAGCATTGGAAATCGACAGTTTCCACATTTTAAGCGGAAAATCCACTTAACTAATATCTTATTCTCCTGCTGCAGACTTGTTCATCTCACAAATGGAGAGGAAAACCAGTATTTTACACTCAATTTTAACACTTAAAACAAGTGATAAAAATGTTTAATTGTATTGGAAAATAAATTGCGTTTATAACCTTTATTACCGAAACATATGATTTCTCTTTTAATTTGAATATAATTTTTTATGTAAGCTTATTATGACCTTCAAGTAAAGCACCCTTTTTGGCTCACGAATCTTAACCAAAATCTAATAAATACATTTATATCGATATAGAAGTCCTATTTACCAAATTTGAGATGTTTTACATTATATTTTAATATAATTTTTGATGAAAATCTAATTTAGACCAAAATGTAGTATGTTATTTAAATCAATATATAAATTATAAATACTAAATTTGAGAAGTTTCTCATAGTATTTTAATATAATTTTTGATGGAAATAAATTATGACCTTCAAGTAAAGTACCACTTCCGGTGATCAAGCAGTGACCAAAAAGGAAAGTTCACAACTAGATTTTAGGACAATCCTAAATACAAAATTTCAACTTTCTATGACTAACAGTTTTTGAGTTATGCGAGATACGAACGTACGTACAGACGCCACGACGAAACTAGTCAAAATGGATTCAGGGATGGTCAAAATGGATATTTAAGTCGAAATCTGAAAACCAAAAATTTTCGCGATAACAATACTTCCTTTACTTCGTACAAGGAAAAAAAAAAAATTATAATACTTAAAAACATTTAATGTATTTTAAAATTATTATGAAAATGATAAAATTAAATACTATTTGGACTATACATCTTAGACAGGTACTCAAGAAAGGAGGGCTTTCTTCTAGAGACGCAACAGGCGTATACACCAGCCCTTCTAGCCTTTCTCAACCACTGACAAGATTTGCCTTAGCTACTCCAATCTAGCTCCAGTTTTTATAGAGTTGATCTAACAGTTAGTGTCTATTTATCTCTTTGTCATTTCTTTCTTTTGTATAATAGACTTCTTTTTTTTCTTTTTTAGAGGCGCTAAAAAATATTCTTAGTTGGCCGTGATGAGCGATTGAAATCAAACGTCTACTGCTTATTCGCGTACCCCAACTTATTTCAATACCCTAGCTTGAAGCCATTAAATAATATAATTATAAGTAAAACATTATAAACAATTACGATTGTGTAACACGACACAATTATCTTTTCTTCGCTTGCTAATGTCAGAGAACACAATAAGTACTACTAAAGAGATCCTTTCGGCCCGGACTCATGCAATAATCTTAAGGGTTATCCCCATTCCTCCAGAAACAAAAATGGCAGCCTTCCAACTTTTCCATCACTCTTTGGATCTACATAAATCAGTAAAACCATTGGGACCCACCCGCTATACTTAGAAATAAGAAATGTTGATTGCTAGGAGAAATTTTTCTTAGGTTTCCTTTTTTCGTTTGTAAATTTCGAATTTTCTATTTAATCGATAAGGATCGATTGGAAAACGATTCAATTTCAATAGGTGAAAATTCTAAAAGAATACAAAAAAAAAAAAAAAAACGTCGGTGCTTTCTCAAATAATTTTTCACTCCAGTCATCCTATTTTTTTGGAATAAGTTTTCTTGACCGTAGATGTAATTAAAGAAGAAGTTGGTCGGGTCCAACGTATTTTATTGTGTGCCAACATTTCGACCTAAGTGTTAGGCCATCATCAGGGCCAAAAGAAAAAAAAATTACTCATATATTTAAAGAAAAACGAACTTTTTATTATTCTTTAAAAATGTTATTGTGTTTTTAATGACTTAATGTTATTTAGAGCCTGATGAGAAAAAGAATGTGTTTCGAAACGCGTAGCAAGTTTTAATTTAAAAAAAAAAATAGGAAAGTTCAAAATTAGTTATTTATTTATTAAAATACATAAAAACTTTTATTTTACGATAGGAATAGAATTATGAAAGGTAATTAAATAGAATTAATCAAGTGAGAACCTAGTTTATGCAAAAAAAAAAAGTTCAATTTGAACAAAGTAAGTATACCTATACCTCTGTACATTTATGTGGCTACATACATTCCAATACCTATGGCACAAAAAATAAGAAGTATTTTTTTTTTGTTCCATAGTGTAATGAATGATAAAAATTTCATAGTGATTTGGAAGTTTTTAACAGTGAATTTAACCTTGTGGATGATTTTAGTTGATAGTTTGGAGAAAAAAAAGTTGTTTTTTTTGTAAAATAAGAAAAAATACAGCCACACGAAACTTGGGAGTGGTTTAGGGTCCAATAAACTGCACGAAACGGGACAAACTCGACCTCCTTAAACAAATTAGAGCCGGATATATAAAATAAAACGTTTGAGTACTTTTTCTTTATTTCACACTACTTGTTTCCCCTTGCAAAGACGTAAAATCTAAAAGTTATTGACATGGGTTAGATATCATAAATTCAGCTTTCTAGCGGTTGTTGTAATGTTTAATTTTGATTGAATCCTCAGGAGTTATGAATGCCGGAAAACAAAATTCTCCAAAAGAATCAAGTTTAAAAATTTCTGTTAATTCTCATTTGAGAGTTTATAAGGACGCTAAAAACGAATCTGATTTGATGTTTCCTAAAAAAAAGTTTTTTGTCTACTTTACTGGAAACGTCTTTTGGTTTTTTTTTTTTTTTTAATTTTTTAACTCATTTAATACAATAGCAAATATTTGTATTTATTTTTGCTTACTTAAATTTAGCATATGATAATGTATAATGCTATAACCAAGTGAATTTTTGGGGGGTACGATGCATTGCATACACAGTCTTATTTGCACATTGAAGAGATTCTTTAAAAAGATATTAAATTCATAATTTTTTGTTATATTCACATTTTTATTTATATTCTTGATATGTTTTAAATTTGTGTTTAATGCAATATAATTATTAAAAATTTAAACCAACAGTTTATCCATATATTATGCTATTTCACATGGTGTATGTATTCCTGGTAAATAAGCCTAAAAACACATTGATTGAAATAATCACAGTAAAACTTCTCTACAACGGACTGCCATGGATCCGACGGTACTGTCTGTTGCAGAGAAGTGTCTGCCGACAAGTTGTTATTAAAAAATGAATACGTAAATGTATTTATCAAAACAAGTTTATTAATTTGTATGAATGAAGTTTATCAATGCGATTTCGAGTTTTGTTTCTACATACGATATTCTTAGTTATTAAACCACCACTTTGTGGATTAAATTGTGCCATTTTTCGTGGTTTCTCTGCTAAAAGTCTTTCAATTTTGTTATGGTATGGAAGAAGAAAACCTTTTTATTAATTGAAAAAGAATAACTTCAAGCTATGTACATATTTAAATGTACTACGTATTTATATCAAAACATAAAGCCATTATACATCATCATTACCACTATGGAACCTCCTACATATGTCGTCAAGCACATGATTTTATGGGGCACACGAAAAACTGTCAAATGTTAAATCACCTAGATAAAAACTGTCTTGTAAGTCTCTCACGGGTGATTTTTAGCGGTAACTGGTTGCGAATGCGATAAACACTAACAATAAATCTTGTTGATTAATTTAAATCATGTTACACTGTTGATTTTTTTAACACATAGTAAGTGCTACTGTAAAGCATATATGAGATAAAACATTGTTTCTAAAAAAAATCAGAATCGCATAATTGATTCCAGAGGAGGAAATTTTACAATTGTCTGTAAGGTTTCTGCTGGAGAAAAATTACCGTTAGGAGACATTTCGCTGTAATATTAATAAGGATTATCGAAACCGTTATATAGATTATTTGAAATTAAGAGAATTGAGTAGAATGGAGAGCAATATTTTCCAATTTGTGTCCGTTGAACTACACGTTCAGGAACCCAGAGAGATAATTCTAATTGTCTATTAAGTGCATTAATGGCAAAGTGAAAAGCTATCTTAATTATATTATGCTGTGCTTTTTTTTTAAATTGTAAAAAAACAAAAAAAAATGTAGACTTAGTTTTTCAAAAAATATTTAATCCGTTTTCGAAACTGAGAAAATGTCCGTGTGTAGATCCCCTAGCTATAGAAGGATAAAACTAAGTAAAAGGGATTTTTCTGACGGAAGGCCTGCTTTATTTGCGTTAACCCTAGGAGAGAGAGACAGAGAGAGGGTAGGAGAGAGATAGAGAGAGGGTGAGAGAGAGACAGACAGAGAGAGGGTGTGTGTGAGAGAGAGAGAGAGAGGGAGAGAGAGAGGGAGAGTTTCATAATGAAAACTTAATTAAATTTCCGCCACCCCTTCACTAGGCGCCTTATGCACAGACCTCTTTCTTCATTTCTCTCTTCACGGCTCTTTTTTTTTCTTTTCTTCTTTTCATGAGGCTACCAAAGGAAAACAAATTTTGAAAAGAAGAGATGATATTCGAGATAAAACAAAATTATGACGGCTATTCAACGGAATTCGTAAGGGGCTTTATTACTATGACAATTCAAAACACGTCCCAAACAGTTGACACAAACACACTGTTACAAAAATGTATCTATCCACATTTAAGAACCAATGGAGTTATATTCGTTTATTTCTTAGCTCGTACATATACAGATGTTTAAAATATTATTATAAGCCAATAATTTTTTTACTTTCCGACCGCTACTGGGTAAGGAAAGTAGGGTATATGCATCAGTAGCTGACCGTGTGCCTATACCTGACGTTCTCCTTAAAAAGTTGGAATAATAAAATTTCAGAACCTCCTAGATCTCTATTTAAAAAATTAGTTGTTTCTGTATTTTTTCCTTGTATATTTGTCAGCGCTGCTTTACCAAATCTCCTTCTAGAGGAAGTTCCACCATCTGCATTTATCAATGGGTTCAGAAAATTCGTTTGGGTGTCTCCCTCATCCAATATAAAATTTTAACAATTAATTTGCACAATTGGGTCCTTGTAGACATCCTAATCAGCTTCAGGAGCTTTCCAAATCAAATAGTTTCAGCTGCTGGTGCAACAAAACTATTCTCTAATTATTTTTTACTTAAGGTGGAAGTTTCTTTCATTTTAAAAGCTAGTTTGTAAGCTGTGAAGTAGTTCTATCATAAGAACTCAAAAAAAATACTTTAGCATCACTATTCAAGTTTCTACTCTTTAAAATTCAATAAGATTTCCTTAAGCTTGTCGGGAAATCAAGCTCCTGGAGATTTTGCCCTATTCTATTCGGGTCAAAATTTCGATGTGCTGTTTTAAACGGATCTATGTGTTTCAAACAGTGTTGCCAGATCAGTCCTGTATTTCTTTCCTAAAACTCTCTAAATTTTCCCCTAAATTTACCAACTTTAACCCTAAATGTTTAATTCTTATTTTTCTATTAGTGTAATCAAAATTACCTCCTAGTATAAGACAAGAATAAAGGATTATAAAAGTAAAAAATACTCCAGAGGGTGAATAAAACTCTAAATCTAGGGGAAAACCTCCAATCTGGCAACACTGGTTTCAGAGCCCCAGGAGTCCAAAATATTCATTTTCGGCCTAAATCTGATTTGTCTCTTCGTGTGTATGTGTTGTTTTTTTAGTCCACCACCTCTACCTGTTTACCATCCCGAAGAACTACTGTCACGCCTACTTCTTTGGACTTCTTATGAAGCCATTGCCTGGCCTCTCCTCTCGCTCTAGTGTTGCCAGATCAGTCCTGTATTTCTTTCCTAAAACTCTCTAAATTTTCCAGCTCTTCTGCCTGGACATCATTAAGTTCGTGTGATCATTTTTTTTCTTGTTTTTTTTTTTTTTACGAGGGTAGGAGGAATTCTTCAAAAGACGTAGATAGGCCCGGATCCATCCGTGTGTGGAATTTTCACCCACTCAAACCACCTCACTACACCTGTTTGCCACCCTCCACGGGACCACCGTTAGGAATTACTTCATGGAGGGGGAGCGGCTGAGTGTCGGCTCATTGTATTAGGCTACCTCCTTTATTAGGTTCACCTTTCCTTCTATTACTTCCTAAGATGCTTGATGATCTGTGCTCCTAGACGTGTGTGTGTTAGTGTGTGCTTGAATCTCTTGAACGGGAGGACCGATTTATTTTTTTATTTTGTAGGGTTTAGGCTCCTGATGCCTGTGTGCTCAATCAGGTACCCTCTGCGCGTTACCCGAAATACCTGTTTTTCCACAGACTGTAGCGCAATGCCTCTATCGGCTTTGATGAAATTTGCCCAAAATCTTCTAATTAAAGCTAAAATATTCTAAATATTCATGCATAAGTACGTCTCTGAGAAAAATAAGGAAAAAAAGTGATGATGAAAACAATATTTTATTTGCGTATGATTCGAAAAGTTTGGATTTTATGATAAATTTTGTAATTATTAATTATTTACTATTTTAATTATTTGAAAGGTAATTGAATCCTCTAGAAAAAAATCTGGTGTGGTGCGCGCATCACACAACTATCCCTTACCATCCTACAATAATTATCTTTTTAATATAATTTTAAAAAGTTCACATAAACAATACTGGAAATAAATTCAATAGCATTCACTTCTTCACATCTTCTCACACATAAGTAAAATGAAACAGGTTTTCAAACAATTTTAATACAACAATTCTGTACACTACCTATATATTTTAAGTTTGTCAAGTTGAAAATATATTTTAAAAGTTTCAGTTTAGTTTCTATGGAAACATTTTGCTTCCATTCAATGATATAAAAGTGGAAATTATTAAGTAATTTCTGCTTTTGTATTCTTACACTACATTATTACCGAGCGTATTGTTGACAACAGATTGGCGGATTGGTGGAAGGAGGTTCGATCATATCCTCCTTTCGGTTATTCATCTAGGGTCTTGTAGTCCTCATGAGATACTCCATATTTTTGCTAATTCCGGTCCGATTTCGATGATTCCTTTGTGTATTTTAGAGAGTTTAATCACTTTTCATATGATTTCATACATGATTCACCATAAAATACTTACTTTTTGAATTATGCTCAAATAAAATTTTATTTTCGCTATAACTTTTTCCCATGCATTTCCTCGGTAATATAGCAAATACAGTGGAGCGTCGATTATCCGAACGTCAGTTATCCGAACGTTCGATTATCGGAACGGTTTTTTTTTTTTTTGTAATTTTAATTAATTTGATCATGACATTTTATATGCCACAGCATTAATTTTGATAAAGCTTTGATTAGATACACTTTGATTATTTTTTTGCATACACGTAAATACATATTTTTGTTCATTTCATTATGTACATGTGACTATAAGTATGTACAATTTATATGTACTTTATGACACTGGTTTTTTCAAATAAACAAACATGTTTTTTTTATAAAGTTGTTGTTTTAGATCTTCCTTTTCCTTCTTATATATAACAAAATAAATTAATTTATATATATATATATATATATATATATATATATATATATATATATATATATATACATATATAGGGTGCGAGTACATGAACTTCGATTATCCGAACTTTTGATTATCCGAACCACCACTGACAACATTAGTTCGGATAATCGACGCTCTACTGTATATGAAAAGTTAAAGGCCTTTATGAAGAATAATTTAGGCAAGTTTCATCAAAATCGTTAGAGCCGTTTTCGAGAAAATTGTAAAATCGATTATATAAAGTAGCACTCCCAGTTAGTCGATTTTAACGAAAACGTTGCTGTAACATCATATACATGTGTCTACCTTAAATACGCAATTCCAGTATCGTACAACTTTTCGTTTTTGAGATAGACAGTTCACACACACACACACAGACCATTTTGCGGGACTTTGTTATTTGGACTCAGGGGACCTTAAAACGTGTATTTCCGTTGACAAATCGAATTCGAAAATTTTCGATCGCAATTCTTCCGCTTACTATATACTTCGTTTATAGGTAAGGGAAAGTGAAAAAGCATCTAAATCGGACCATTATTATCAAAGATACGAGGTCTTAGATATTATAGCGATGTTATTGCTTTCTTACCGCTCCTAGGTAAGAAAAGTATTGTAATGGGACAAAATTTAGTAGTGCAGTTTTCAACAGAACTATGCGTTTCAACCCCCTGTGTCCAAAAACGCATTTTCGGGAATTGGACTGTCTGTCTGTGTGGAGAAAGATTTTCTTACTTTTTGTTGATGTGTGAGAAAAGAAGTAAATTTTTTTTCTCCCTATTCAAGCTTAGTAATACCTTCACCATTAAGAAATCTTTGGATTCAAGACCCCAAGCCTAATGATCATAGAAAGGCTAAATACAAAGCGAACATTTTAACTTTCAACAATTCGATGTGTCGCCAAATTGTGAATAACTTAAATAAAATTTATTTTTTTCTATGAGCATTTACACATGAAACTTTTTAAAATAATTCTAAACTAAGATTGAGTAGGAATTAAAAACTTAAAATATCTAGAAAACAGAAATACCTACACTAATAAATATTAAAATTCAATAATAAGAATAAAAGGGTGAAAAACAAACAGCAGTTAGCCAAAAGATAATTATTTCCTAGGGTATAAAACATTATTAATTACTCTAAAACAAACATGGGTAATATTTTACCATGGTAATAATTTGGTCCAATCGTAATAATTGTGGTTAGATCCTTCAGCAGTAGCCGATCCAGTGGGAGGGGCGAGTGGGTCGACCGCCCAGGTCCCCGCACTAAAAAATTTAAATGAATGACTTATACATCACAGACGAATTTATAATTCATATTGAAGATTGCCCGCGAGATTCCGTGCCATATGCAAAAATTATAAACACCGAGCTGTCTGAACATGGGGTCTCACGCTGTACAAGAATAAAATTTAAACTACACAAATTTGCTTTTGAACAAAAAAATTGGAGCTAAAATGCGAAATTATATATTGAATAGGTGAGTGTTTTATTTAAAATCTACCATCATCACAAATACTTTAAACTATTTATTTCAGCGTCATATACTTATTTGTATATTTAAAAAGTAGCTTTGAAGCTGTTCCAGTGTCTCAAATTATCCTCAAACCCGTTATTTGCGAACCATCGCTTCATCCGGTTTCTTTTATTTAATTTATTTTGTTTGTATATGTGTATATATATTTTTTTTTCCTGTTCTGTTGTTCTATATACGTGTGCGTTCAAATATTGATGTTTGATTAGTTTCATAAATTTTCCAATTGTCTAGAGTTTATGGATAATGGATTAAGAAAGGGTTCTTAATAATGGATTAAGAAAGGGTTGATTGTTAACTGGAAGAGAGAATTATGGAGAGGTGAGAAAGTAGTTGGATGGATAAAAATAAATAAAAGATAGAAAAAGAAGAAGAAAATGGTGGGTAATCGAATAAAAACGAAAAGCCTATGAATTATATGTATGAATGAAAAAAAGAAATAAATGTAAAATGTGTATATATAAATATCTTATCCACTATGGATTGATCAGTACGGTGTGTATTATAGCAACCCAATGTATTTTGGCAGCACTGATTTTCAATAAATCATTTCTCTCTCTGCTATTGTCAACTGAATACATAGCAAGGCGGGCATGCCTAGAAGGCTGACGGAATCTAGCTACCACGACCACGCGTACATAATCTGGTTACAATCCTCTCGACAACATTTTGCCTCAAATTATCCCGAAACCCCCATTCCAGTTGGGAAGTATTCTATTGACCCATTTGCTAAACTCGTCCCTCTCCCCTCCATTACTAGTATCCTACAAACCCCCTGACTAACGAGGTAGGGCCCGCAATATCGTATCGCCCAGGGCCCGCAATATCGTATCGACCAGGGCCCGCAATATCGTATCGCCCAGGGCCCACATGTTCTAGATCCATCATTTCCCCCCAGTTAAAGATCTTTGCGAATTTCATTTATCAGCGGGAGGCACGCAATCCCACTCAATCCCACGGATAATTGGGAGTTGATTGTACTAATGGGTAATTTTCTTCCTCATGCCCGGAGAAATTTGAGGAATTGGGAGTCAGTTTCTAGTGATGCGGCTCACTTCTCTTGCATCGGTCCTTTTAGCTAGTTGTCCTCAGTCTAGTCTTAGCCTGTTTATATGTGTTTTCCATCTCTGTGGCCGTCGGGGTCAGAGAACACTAGTCACTAGTAATGAACACTAGGTAACACTAGTGATGCGAAGGCGGGAAAATCAGTCAAAATATCGAACAAAAGCAGTTTAGCGCTTAAAAACTTAAACAAGACAAAATCAGAAGTTTTTAAAAGGATGATGCTTTTAATGTTTCATTTCAAGCGTTTATTTCAAAACAGTATCGTTTTGAAAGTATTCAGTAATATGAAGCACATGCACATAGGGATGTAGCACTTGCAACAATTTTTAAAATTTAATAATTTACAATCTAAAAATATCAGAACCAATAAATAATGCGTAAAATGTTCCTCCTTATGACAGATACCAGCGGTATTTTTTTCATTTCCTTAAAATAAAAACAACTCGGTAAACGAATTTATCTTTACTATGGGACATGCAAATTATCATTTTTGACGAAATCCATCCAAATAAAGGTTTGAACAAAGAAAAATAAAATCATTTAGCTTTCTGTTTAAAATTGGACACTCCTCTCTCTTTTCATCGCATCGTTTCATGACCAATAAGCTTATTTTAACGTGCAGGAAAACACCGGCCATTTTTAAATGTTTTTATATTTAAATTGTCGCAGCTTTTTTCGACTAGGCCGTTCCGATAAAGGCGATGAAATGGTCCGAAAGCTGTAAAAGTCACCAACCAACAGTAAAAACGTGGAGCCGTAAAGAAGGGACTATAAACATGTTATTTCATCCAGAAGGGGAAGATTTTTTTTCTCTTCCAGTGCCAATCAGCTGAACTTTACGAACGAACAACATGAACGTCACAAATTCATACAGTTTGGGTAATCAAATGATAAATGAAAACTCGGTAATATTGCGTGGCCAGTGATATTATTTTTTCTGCAAAAAATATTCTATCCAAGGATTTATGAAGGTTAGGTAATTTATTGAAGTAGTAAAAAGTTTTAAAGTGATGAAAAGTTGCGGCTCGTAGATAAAATTAGTGGGGGGTGCTGCTCCAGAAAATGTTTAGCCTTTTTTTTTTTTTTTTTTTTTGTAAGTAGTTATAAGGGAACAAACGTGCAAAGAAAGAAAATTTAATCAGAAAATTGCTAAAATCCTAAAAGAACAATTATAAACATTTTTTACTCGTTATAACAAATTGTTACAGTTCAAGATAGATCAATTTCTTTAAAAATGAAATTCTTTTAATTTGCGCTAAAAGATGGGGGATGTAATAGTTATAGTTAATGTTTACTGTTAAATAAAAACCGAATCAAATAGAATTCATTTCGTATGGGTTCTAGCCCACATCGGGATCTTGGGCAATGAAAAAGCTGACAAAGCAGCCCATTTGGCCGAAAAGAAGTAACAGGAATAGCTGTGCTGCAAGATGTTACCTTGGAAGAGTGGGTGCACCAATCAAAGAAAAGGTTGCTGGTAGATTGGGAGAATAATTGGTAAGGAAAAGAGTCCAAGCTACTAGAAGTAAAACCTGACTGCAACAAATGGATCACAAGTTTCAGAACGTCAAGAAATGAAGAAATAATACTGTACCGAGTTGGGACTGGACACGGTCACTTTCTAAGACGTCTCACTTATGAGGTAACCACATGATATTATTGCAACAATCTCCCACAAACATTAAAACACTTACCACTAAAGTGTGCCCAAGAATCAGAGTTAGACCCCTATAATCAGAAAAGTTGAGGTGCAATAATTTAATGGTGGGGAGGGGGAGAGGGCAAAATCTAAAATTTTCCCAACAATTTTGACCGGATTTTCAGCATTTATCACGTATACAAGTAACCCGAATCGGCTTGAAATTGGATATTCCTTAAAAGACGGACAAAAGCCTCATGGCCGCAACGATATAATAGCTCGAGTGTTTTATTTGAAAATTATGTATATTTTGACTAAAGCTTCCATTTTCGCTTTAAGTAGGCGCTACATGCTTCCTGCGGAGAAATAGAAGCTGGATTTGCCTCACGCACACACAATGTGTAGCGCAATTATAACCGATAATATCCTTATTATATACCTATAATATCCTTATTATATAACTATAATACCCTTACCATAAACGTATATAAATCAAAACGAAATAGCAGAAATGAAATATTCGCGTGCGAAGCCGCGGGTAACAGCTAGTAAAGTATAAAGTTACTGTAGAGTGCATGGCTGAACAACATATAACTATTAATCTTTTTTCATCCTCGTTAACAAATTTAATAAATAATTCAATAAAATGATTTCCGAGTATCGCTCGGTCCTCTTGTACTTACTGACCTTCACGTTAAGAGGAAGCATCTACATGAGATTTTGAAAGCATGACCCCCCTCCCCCCCCCCTCCTTAGCCGACCTCAAAACAGCACAGAAATACTTCTTTGTTGATATGTATTGTGTGTAGTTGACGTTAAAATGAAAAAGAAAAATTTAAGTTCTCATTAATCGGATGGTGATTTCTCGATAGCTCAAATTCCTACCAGATGCATATTCAAAAACCGGCATATGGACTACGAAACAGTAGTTTGGCCTTACGGGTGCGGAGGAAGTTCGCAAAGATTCGGTTTATACCAATAAACAAGATTTTAGACTTTTCTAGTAATTCCGTCATCACGGCCATTCTGTAACCTAGCGACCTAAAGTATCAAGTGCTCCGTTGAAATATTCTAGGATTACAAAGATGAATGGAAATGCTTTGTGACTGAAATGAACTACAGGATTGGGAAAATAGAAAGAGTTTATTAAATGAAATCCATTAACGAGTAGTATTTTAGTCATTGTCTTCCTGATTCCTCAGGCGCTTTCTGCTGGCTTTCCAGCATAATCATTTTCATCATTTCATCAATTTAAAAATCCATTTACCCCATAAAAACTTTCCTTTGATAAAAATAACAAAGGGATTTTTTAATATCTGTAGTATTTTTTTATGAAAGAATTACATTATTGATTAGTTTCAATTTTTGACCTTCCATATTATATGTTCATCTTCAATCAATTTGCCTTGAGGTCAATTAAAAACTCAATAGTTCTTCTATTTATTTTTAGACGTTTCCGGAATACTCTGTTTTCCTCTTTAGCATCTAAATAATATCCCAAACTATTTAATGTGTACTGGTACTTTAAATGAGACTTGGTCAAATAAATAAATAATAAATAGAAAAAACTATTGACCTTTTTTCTTCTCACTATTACTACTAAGAAGGCTGTAGAAAGTTCTAACATTAGCAATTGTAGTACTTAATTCCTAACGATATCTTCTTCTTCTTCATAGGCGCGACAAACGCACAAGGCGGTCCTTGGCCTGCTCAATCACTCTTGCCCAGTCTTGTCGGTCCGTAGCAAGTCTCAGAGACATGTTAAGATTTCGAAGGTCCTCTGAGACGCTGTCCTTCCATCTGCCTCGTGGCCTCCCTCGAGCTTTCACTCCTTCTGGACAATCCTTATATAGCTCTTTGACGGTTCTGCCATCATCCATTCTATGGAGGTGACCCAACCAGTTTAGACGTTGTAATCTGACATAGTCGGAGAGCTTCACATCGTCATATAGGGAATATACTTCTCTATTCTTTCTAAGACGGTAAGCCCCATTTTCTTTCACAGGTCCCAGAATGCGCCTTAATATTTTGCGTTCAAAGATGTCGATCTTTTCAGCTGCTGATTTTTTAATATCCATGTCTCACTTGCATATGCTGCCACTGATCTAATGAGGGTTTTATACAGCCTTAACTTGGTTAAGCGGCTAACTAATCTACTTCTCATAAGATGAGCTATTGCGAAAAAAGCTTTATTAGCCGCGATAATGCGTGCCTGGATCTCCTCCTCCTCCTCCAATGCTTCATTAAACTCTGCACCAAGATACTTAAAACTAGCAACACATTGGAATGTGTAGTTTCCAATTGTATAGCACATCTGGGTCGCATGGGTTTCTTTTTCCTCAAGATCATAATCTTTGTCTTCTCTTCATTAATTTCTAGGCCAAATCTCCTGGCCTCCCTTTCCAGCTTCCCAAAAGCATTTTTAACATTAACAAGAGATCTTCCAGCTATCATCACATCGTCGGCATATGCTAATAATTGGGCCCCTTTGTAGAAGATATTACCTCCCTCATCCAGATAGGCTCTTGCTACTATAGTTTGAAGAATGATGTTGAAAAGTAGCGGGGCTAGAGTATCACCCTGCCTGAGTCCATTGTTTACCTGAAATGCGCTGGTTAACTTGCCATTGACTCTAACTTTGCAGCTGGTATCGTTCATTGTGCATATTACGAGTCTGATAATTTTTAAGGGAATATTCATCTCCTTCATTGCCTGGAACAATTCCTCTCTCAAAACCGAATCATATGCCGCCTTATAATCAATGAACAGTAGCCACATAGTGTTTTGAAATTCTTTCATTTTCTCACACATCAGTCGCAAGGAGAAGATTTGATCGATGGTTGATCTGTTAGGCCTAAAACCTCCTTGGTAATCTCCCAGCTTACGCTCCACATATGGCAGTATGCGGTTGTAGAGAGCTATAGAGAAAATTTTGTACGCTGTGTTCAGCAGGCTTATGCCTCTATAGTTCTTGCAGTCCGTCCTATCCCCCTTGTTTTTATAGAGTGGAACGACTGTTGCTTCTGACCACTCTTTCGGCATCCTCTCTACTTGCCAAATGTGTGAAATTAGTCCATGCATCTCACTAGCTAATGACCCATTTGCCACTTTTAAGAATTCTGCATGTATTCCATCTGGACCAGGAGCCTTATTGCTTTTTAACTTTTCCACAATAGCTTCGATATCCTCTTTATCTGGTGGGATATCTTCGTCGTCATCGCCAACACTCGCATAATTTACTGGTCTCGTGGCTTCAACCTCATGCTCAGATCTCCTTATGTTTTCTTCCAACTTTTCTTTATATTGCCTCCTTATATCCTCATCCCTTAATTTATCTATACTCCACTTGCTCGATTGGTTGAGGTGCCCCTGTTGTATATATGTTATTCTGGTCACAGTCTTTGCTATAACAAGGAAATGATCAGAGTTCGCATCTGCGCCTCGATATGATCTAACATCATTGACTTTATTAAAATGCCAACTAGAGACTAGCACATGGTCGATTTGGGTGAATATTCCGTTTGGCGAGTGCCACGTTTGTTTATGCTTATCTTTGTGGGGGAAAATTGTACTCATCACTACTAAGCTTCGGGATGCAGCAAAATTTATCATTCGCACTCCATTTTCATTTGTTTTAGCGTGCAAACTATTTTTCCCTGTGGTAGGTATAAAAATTCTTTCTTTCCCAACCTGAGCATTGAAATCTCCCAGCACTATTTTCATATCAGAGGAAGGGCTGGCTGCTAGTGCTCTATCCAGCTCATCATAGAAAATGTCTTTTTCTTCCTCACTCTTCTCCTCCGTAGGTGCATGTACATTTATGAGGGTCACATGGCATTTCTTCCCTCTTACCCTTAATTTGCAAAGCCTCTCATTGATGGGCTGGAAATCCACGACAGCTGATTTAAATCTTGAAGATACTACAAAGGCTGTTCCAAACGCATGCTTTTCAGTACTACCACTGTAAAAGATGGCATAGTTTCTACCTTGGACATTCCCACTTCCCTTCCACCTGATTTCCTGTATGGCTGCTATGTCTACCCTCATCCTGCTTAGCTCATCGGTTAACTCTTTGAGTGCTCCTGCTCGATTTAAGGTCCTCACGTTCCATGTTCCAAATCTGTAAACCTTTTTTGCGCCGTGTCGTTTCCGTGTGACAGTCCGATATCCGAGGCCTGGTTTTTGAGCTTGTTTAACGGTGAATGTTTTTACAGAGGTTGGGTTGTCGGCCCTACCTCTAGCCCTCCTATTTTATCCGGGCTTGGGACCGGCAGTGCAGTCTAGCTAGCTAACTACTCTGGCACAGTTTTCCTAACGATATAATACTAAAAATTTACTAGCTAAGGATCTCTTCAGTGGATAGAATATTTTTTATGTCTTGAATTGGAGAGGGATTGATTAGTATCTTAAATGTAGGATGGAGAACTATATTTTATTTTACCAACTTACAAATTTAAAAGGAGTTGCTTTTTACCAACAAAGAATGCATCATTAAAAAGATAAGGAGTAAGTGATGTCCACTGAAATTAGTTTAAAATAATTATTATTTTGTCAGAGATCCGTCAACAAATCCAAGATTTAATATTTCATATTAATTACGATAGTGGACGTATCAGCCAAAGTTTCCAGATTTGAACCATAGGATATGAAGCAAAAAATGATATAATAAAAAATATATTTAAGAAACTATAAGAAGGATAAGGGAAATAATTACAAATTTAGAAATAACAACTATAGTACAAAAAAAAAAATATATATATATATATATATATATATATATATATATATTATAACATACCTGTTTTGTATGTATATATATATTTATATATAGGCGTTTCATTGAGGTATATATTAAAACCTTTTCACAGAAATGGTTTAGTACGTCTCTATATGGACATGTGTTCTGAGTTTTCAGAGATTCTCCGAAATACAGCCTAAAAGCAGTCTTGTTACATAATCGAAACAAAAAACATTTATCTCTTTAGCTCATTCAGTGACAATAAAAGAAACCTATGACAACTTAGTAGCAATACTAAATCGCGTTAAATGTGAACAGTATCAGAATTATACTTGTGGAAAAATAAAAGTGACGGATATATTACTAAGACTTCAAGAGTTTTCTACATTACTAAGTATTGATGTTTTCTGGGTCTATGGGACAGTGGGGTAACAGTAAGAAACAGTGGCGTAGATTGTAGGAGTTTTCGGAAGAATCCTTCCTCTGAAATTTACGAAAAAAGTGGTTTTCATACAGTTAACAAATGCCATTGACCCAGGAAATATTTGTTGTTAAATAACGTTTACAACCAGGAAGTCACCGTTGTCCTTCCTCGTTGTCAGCATTAAAACAAGTTCTATTTCCTTGATCATCCCTTCTCTTATTGTATGTATAAAAGCCTATCTGAAAAGGACAGACATGGTAGTAGCAATGTAGTAGCAGTAGCAGTAGCAGTAGCAGTAGAGTAGCAGTAGCAATAGCAATGTAGTAGCCAGTATCTAGAATGTAATATTATAATAAGTATTAGAATGTAAGGTAGAATAAGGTAATGTGAGACACTCTCATTATGTTTAGTAATAAGTCTAGTTATAATATCTTTAGAGTCTATCTGTCACTCAGTAGCCTCATTTATATATATATATATATATATATATATATATATATATATATATATATATATATATATATATATATATATATATCATGTAACTTGTACTCTATTTAATAAAGTTATTTTTAAGCTTACACTCATCGACATTGTTAATTATACGGATACTTACCACTTATCACGATCAACCATACAATCCGGTTATAACCTGACACCATAAATTGATTCGTGTTTATGCGAATTTAGGTTTCAATCTCAACTGAAAAGGATACGTAGAAGGTTTGTTTAACGATAGGAAGTCGACATTTGTGATCCAAGTAAAGCAGTAATGATAGTATAGATTATAGCTCAATGGTCGATGGTTAAATACGTAAGTACCTTCATACCCACCAACATAAGATTTACATATTGAGTAATATTTTCGGTCATTTTTAACAATGATATTTTATCAAATTTTCAGGCTTATCCTTTAAACTTACTCCTAATATGCCGATAATAGACATTTAGGTTATTTTCTTTTTTATTAGATCCCACCCTCCGAAAAAAAATTCTGCGTCAGCCATAATACAAAAGATTGGTCCAGCGGCAAATCTAAGAATTTTCTGAGGGGAAGGGACAGACCTGTGCACCATGTCCTCCTAGAAACTTTAAAACATTAAATGCTTTGTTCACGTTTTAAAATCCACATTAATCAATCAAAATTCAATTATTATATCAATAAAAGCCACTGTTGTATAGGTAATAGAAAACAGTTTTCAAGAAAGTTTTTTCCCAACTACCAGGGAGCAGAAAACGCACATCTCTCCTTCCCCCTCCCCCCTCCTCCTCTCCTCTGGATCCAATAGAGGATTAGCCTCACAGAACTTCTCTTGAACCGGGCACTTAAAATATGCTCCCCTTGTTAACTCCCAAAAAAGGTGCTTCTTCCACACCTCCAAATTAAGCTTGTACTAATGAAAAACTTCATCAAAGCCATGGACAAAGTTCAAGAAATTTGAATAAAGATGGGTTTCAAGTAACTAAAAGAAATATTTCATCAAATAAGTGATGCAAAACTAAAAGGCATATTTATCGGGCCTCAAACAAGGAAGTTTTTAGGTGATTTCCAGTTTCAAGAAAAATTAAATGAAAAGGTATTGGTAGCATGGAAGTGTTTTATAAGAGTAGTGAAAGGATTTCTGGGCAACAAGGAAGATGATAAATATAGAAACCTCATAGATGAATTCTTGAAAGCTAATGAAATACCAGAGTGTCTAACCAATGAAAGAGATTTCACCAGGACAACGGAATCAAGTTACCCATTTACGTTGGGCAACTACTGTTGATTCTTAAAGAGGATACCATAGGTGCCAGCACCGGGGGAGATGTAGAGGAAGTCATTTTCTGCTCTCTCCCCAAAAATCATAGTAATTTATTTTAAAATAACTTATTTTACTTTTTTTATATGCATACATTCCAGTTTCCCGGTCCAATTTGATTTGTATGTGTTATAAAATGCTATCGATGACTGTACTACTCCTTTATGCACCTCCCCCATCCCATATATCATGCTATACTTATGCTTAGGTCCTCCAATATTTCAGAAGTGCCAGCGCCAGTGGATGATGCTATAGAACAAAAGAAGAAAAGATGAATATTTTTTTCAGTGTATGACATCTCATGTAATATATTTTTTATTTGCATAATCCTCAGTAATGTCTTTGCATAGATTTAACATGTTAATAATGAATAAAAATATATAGTCTCCTTTTTTTACCCACCACCCACTCCCAAACTATACTGTTATAGCAATTAGTTTATCATTTTCGGACTACAAAATACTTCATATACACCTATTTTCATCAATGTTATTTCAAAAAAGTTAAAATTTGTTGACCTGTGTAGTTGAGGATAAACAAGAAAATAAAGTTGAAAAAATTAAACAAAGGTAAACTGAATAAATAATACAAATAAGAATATATTTAAAGATAAATAACAACAAACAAAACTCTGCTGTTATAATAAATAACACATAAACAACTCATTTTCTTCCACTGACTAATCCCTGACAAAATAATTATTCTTGAAACCATCAACATATCAGCACTCATCACATCTAAAACTATTTAATTTTTAGAAAACTATTCATAATTGAATGAATGTTTTCCATGAAATTTGAAAATAAGTTGTGGGTAAGAAAATTTTAAAGGTAAGTAAGTACTTAAAGTGTGAAAAAAACTTGATCATTGAGGGATAGATTATTTTAATTACAAAGTTCTATCTCCGTGATGGTTTTCAATGTGTCAAGAACACGATTATTCTTGAAGAAAAACCTAAAAGAAATCAAGTCAACTAACAGCTAACTTATTTTCATTCAGATTGAAGGAGAAATTTGTATTCTTCTAAATGGTTTTATATTTTGTCTCAAGAATCTGGGAGTAGGTAGGACTAAAATTGTTCTGCTTCAGTAATATTCACTTTATTTTCAATATGGCCAGCGTTACTGCTTTAAAAAAACACAGTTGTTGAATTTATTTTCAGTTGAGCTGATAATCAACAAGACCTTGGACATCTCCAGTATGACAGATCTCTTTAAAATTATTTAATAAACTCAGATTTTTTCTTCTTTAAAAAGTTCTTAATTCTAATTGATTTCTATTTCGTCATGGTATCAAGAGTTTCAATCAATCCATTCTTCTGATGAAGAATCCTCATGGTAGGAGCAAATATTTTTCAATATGGTGTTCGGCATGATCGTTAAGAGCACATGGAATCTCGAAATACAAAGGTCATTCAAATATAAATGAGAATTTTTTCTTAAAAATGTATTACGATAAATAAATAGTTAAGCAAAAGTATATCACTTTACTGTATTATCATCCTTCTTAATGACAAATTTTGCCCACTGAATCGGATGCTTCTTTTTATCACTTCACTGTAAACAGAAGAGAGGCGTTCCTCGAGTTAGATGCACATAAAACACTCAATGCCAGCATCATCGGTGAAACGCTGCTCTCCAAAAACCTCATTCAATGGTCCAAACATGTGAGGCTCACGGCGATAAATCTGAACATTTCGTCGAGCTTTTGGCATGTTAGATGAGCAGTATGGAGCTGGGTGTTATCATGAAGTGAAATGACGTCCATGATGGATTGTTGCCATTTTTTGTTCCGATAAACGGCCTTCGCTTGATTCAAGAGAGTGGAGCAGTAATCAGCATTAACTGTTCTCTATTCAAGGAGGAAATCCAGTAAAAGAATACCTTTTGAATTGGGTTTTTTTGTCAAAATGACCCTCTGCCGGTGATCATGGGGTTCATTTTCCATTCTTCCATGTGCCTGTGAAAGAGAGTTTTCCCCAAGCTGTGCATGTAATCTCTGCAAAATATGCTGCTTTCTCATACCTAAAACATAGGACATAGGTAACATAGGACATAGGTACTTCTTTCCCGCTCCTTTTTATTACAGTTCCCCTACTCGTTACGAGGCCGGGATAGTGGTCGCTCTCCTCTCTCTTAGTTTTCCTCAACAGTTCTGCGCATGACCCAAGTCACCCCACTCTCTCGCTGGATCACTAGCTCAACATTCTCGTTTATATTTGAATGACCCTTGTATAAATCAGGTCATCTCTACTTTACTGTATCAAGTAGATGATTCACTATTATGATTGTCCTTGATTGAGCTGAAAATTAAATAATACTTTGATTGAGGATCAACCTCAATAACTTCTTATAGTACCATATCCCTCACAAATGAAAATGTAACATTCTATTTAAAAACAGTTTTTAAAAATTTTCTGGGGTTCTTTGATAATCTTTTCTTCCTGGCTTTTAATCCGAGGAATGACATAAATATGTATATAATAAATATATTATTAATAATATAAAGCACAATATAAGACAATAAAATACATAAATTAATAAATAATTTAATTATTTTGGATATCCGAATTTGAATTAGGATTTTTAAATCATTAACATACTTAACTTTCCATAAAAAATATATCATTTAATAAAGGCATTTCAATTTGATACAACCAGATTCATGTGTTAACATAATCTTTAATTCACAAATTGACTTTTTAACTATTTGTCAATTAAAACATTGAGTATAAACTACCGTATACTATAAATCAATAAAACTCCTAAAGAGCAAAATATCAAGTTTTTCCAGGATTGTCTGGAGTGATATTAACTCACTAAATAGACACAAAATACTAAATCCAACTCAATAAAATAATCCACCAAAACACTTTAACAATGAATTAAAAAACAAGACATTAATAAACAACAAACTACTATCATGTTGTTTATTACTTAACAGTTCTTATTCCATCATTAAACAATCTAGGACTTCCAAGTAAAACATAGATGGAAGGATTACGAATCTTCAAAATATAAAAATAGTGAGCAAACTGTTATTCAATTTCAATTATTTATAAAATTTATTATAAACTTTAACACAATTTTACAAGCACATAAAAAATTCGTATAAAAAAAATAAAAGATGCTCCAAAAAATATTCGAATAAATAAAAAATAAAATTTAATATACATCTCAATAAATACGATCGATAAAAAAATGTGAAGAAAGAGAAGCATTTTTATTGGTCATCGAAAAGGTAATTACTTCTTCTTTTATGGCATTTTTTATTTTTCTCTTTCTTACTTAAACAATCCCTCTTCATTCCATCTGGATTTTCCTTCTATTATTTTTTCCTTTGGACTCAAAGTCAGTTACATCTATAGAAAATAAACTGATTATAACATCTTAGAAAACAAGACTTTTTTTTTTCAGTTAAACCATTCAAATACCAATGCTGAAAAAAAAACAAAAAAAAACCTAACAATTTTTTTTTGTTTTGATTTCTTTTACACTGTATAACCTACAAAAGATAATAAAAATAATAAATGAATGTATAAAATCATTTACTTACCCAATGCAGTCAAATTTCTAACAAATGATTCAAATTAAGCATTATTTTCAAATAAATGTATTATTTCCATTTTTGTATATATTCATCATTTTATAGAAAGAATCATAACTTGAATCATAATATTTATGATTAATTTATAGATTTTAAAAATTTCATAAGTTTTATTGTAATGAATATTTCTTTATCTTTAACACTCTCTTTAACAAACATTTATACATATTTTATTCTATATTAACTTTTGTTTAAAAATTCAAGTGGTTGTAGTACAGGCAGCTATAATCTAAGGACGATATTATACTTTCTAATCAGTACAAACTATCCAGTAATGAATCCTCCCTCAACTATCGTACTAGATGATCAAGGCATATCTTTAACAATAAATTAAAAATTTAAAAAAAAATCCTCATTAATTTAAATAATGATCTCATTTTTGATCATTGGAAATGATGATAAAAAATTGCTGAATTGTTAAATTGTCATAATCAACAAACATTAAGAAATGTTAATATCTCAGATAAACCAATGAAAATATTGCTTGCATAGACTTGCACATATTTTTTTTAAATCATACTTTTTTTTGTTGAAACTACTGATTATCAAACCAAAAAATATAACAATTAATTTCATCTTTCTTACACTATACGAATATTATTTTAAGTAAACAATGTATAATGGCATGATTATCATAGATCAGCTATATCATGCACTGCACTGTTTCTGTCATTATTAATATAAATCAGAAAGAGAAAAGAAAAAACAAAAAAAGATAAATTTGTTTGTTAAAACTATATTTTACAATTATTAAAAATGTTTATATGTGAATAACATATAAACAAATTTCTGTAGTAAAGATAATCTACTCTCCAATATATATTATATATGTATATTAGAACTATAATGAAGAATAACGGGCTAAAAATAATTTCATCAGTTAGAAACACAAAATAAAAATTATATAAAGCACTGAAAATTTATACAGGGGGTAGAAAAATAGAAGATAATAAATAATCCATGATCAAAACTAATGACTTTTAATTAAATTAATACACAAAAATTGTAAAAACATTTATTTAGTATCTATAAATTACCAGACCATTTACAAAGTGATATATAATCAGCACTTAGCCCGAGATTCTCCAACTCTATACATAATTATTTTTAAAAGTATTGTTATGTGCATGATTTTTAAAGCTATATATACAAGTCTAATAAAAATATAAAGAACTATTAAACTAAAGTGAAAATGAATGGCAAACCAATCCTTAGTCTAGAATTTTATGAATAAACATAAGTGAAAGCAAAGTAAAAAAAGAAAAAAAAATCTCGCTGCATATCAATATGGTCTCTCAGATAGTCATTTTTTTTTTAAATTAAATTTTCATAAATTCAAAATTATTAACTTAATTAAATTGAAATATATAAAAATACAGGTAACTATAAAGCTACTCTATAGAAATCAATTTGGAAAACAAAAAATTCAAATAAAAAGTAACAATTTTAATGATTGAAAAATCATTAGCAGTTTTTCTAAAACGCAAAACATATTTAATAAAGGAACCTAATTCATCCTACTTATTTTTTTCTTGAGAAAAAATATATTCACAACAAACCTAAAAAGTATTCATGTAAATGTTAGTAAATTTATTTTACATTCTTTAAAAACTAAATAATTTTCATAAATAACAGATTTTTTTAAATATAATTTTGTGAGCCATATTTCAAAAATGAAGTTGCACATTTACAAATATCAAATTAAATGAAAAATGAATGAAAAGAAAAAAAAAAAAAAAAGGAAAGGAAAATCCAATAAGATAAATTCCAAATAATAAAGTAAATCTATTTTTCAGAATCATCATCATGACCTGAAGTATGCCATGTCAATCTTTCTTCATAGAAATGTATAACTATTTGGGGACACCGCTCGTTGGCTTGTTTAGCTGGTACTAGGTCAGCCTCTTCTGTACCTTTCCTGCAAAGTAAATAATCAATCAGCAAATATAAAATCTGGCATAAGTCTTACCGAGGTATCAAGCATTTATTAAAATAAATCTTCATTGAAAATAATCAGAGCACATACTATACTCATCTCATTGTATACATACACTGAATCATTTGTTTGTAAAAGGAACTATTTATTATTGACTTTCGTAGGAAATATGTATGAGGGCATTAATGAATCGCTTAAATGTTTAAAACCCAGAGCGAATGGAATTAGGGATGAAAACAATATCCAGTTTGATCTGATATCTATATTGTATACAGTATGACCCCAGTTAACCAGCCATGCATCAACCGTCCTAGATTGAAAAAAAAACTTTCCTGGAAGGTGGCCGGGACTTTTTCACGTTCAAACTGAGTTTTTTTTAATTAAAATAAATTTTGAGTGATCATCTTGATTGTTTACTTATTTTTTATTACTAAATTTATCAATCAAATTATCATCATTTCTGATTTACATATTTTTTTTAATTATTTCATGTATGTATGTGTGTATATATATACACTTATATTTTTTTTAATTTTCATTTTGTATATATAGTATGAATGAAAACTTGCAGTTCTAATACTTATTACCCTAAAGTGGGGCAGAGGGGCAGCTTGCATTGTTATTCAATAAAAAACTTTTATCTAAAAAAATCAAAAAATTGTGTGAATCTAGTAAAAACGCTATAGTGTTGTTGAGAATATGAGCCAAATGCCTCCCGGCTCTGAAGAGTGGTGAGACTGAGGCAAAAATCTGTCTGAAATGAACTTATTGTGCAAAACTGAATGTGGAAAAAATAATCTTCGATTTGTGAAGAGACAGGGATTCAAGTGAAGATTTCTGTCTAAAAAAAGAATAAGACAAAACCGTAAATAAAAATCATCCTCCAGTATTGTTGACCAATTCATAGCTAGAGAAGGCTGGATTGACCGATGGAAAAAGCGACAGCAGCACAGTCCAACTGCTGCAGACGTTCTAATTATGAAAAGTTAGAGACATTTTGCATTTAAAAATTCTGTAAATGCTGAAAAACAAAATTAAATAACGGTGGATATGCCTATAATTTAGAGATATATTTTAGTGATAAATATTCTTGCCTCAAGTGTATAGGTGGTTCTTGAGACAAGGCATAGATGTATCATATGCTTTGATAAGAGCGTATCTATCGATTCCCCTCGTCATTAGTCTCGTTATTTAATAGCCACACCTCGTATTTGTAAAATATTTTCAAAAAACTGAAGACAAATTAGAAAAAGTTGTTATTTAACTTTCATACTGTCAGTGTTATAATCTCCGTTCTTACCTTCTAGTGCATAATTTCTTAGTTTTAAATCAGTCTTTCCTTTGACTCTGTAGATATTGGACAGTGTATTGGAACAGCCAGAAACAATCAAAACTTGGTTTTGGAACTTCGAATTTCCCAGTCTACAATTTCGACAATCTGGAAATCCTGAGACAAATACGTTTTGTTTCTGCTTTATCAATCCGATTTATGATTTTAACTTTTTCTTCAATAGAAAATGTACAACATTTGTTCGAAGTCATTTTTAATGCACATTAACACTGATAACACTGATCCGATATCTACAAAGTCAAAGGAAAGACTGATTTAAAACTAAGAAATTATGCACTAGAAGGGAAGAACGGAGATTATAACACTGACAGTATAAAAGTTAAATAACAACTTTTTCTAATTTGTCTGCAGTTTTTTGAAAATATTTCACAAATACGAGGTGTGGCTATTAAATAACGAAAATGACGTTGCTGTGGAACAAGTACGCATGCGCCAACCGCCATTGACTGACAGCTGTTTAGTGTGAAGCTTTCTCTTTAGTATGCAGTTAGTCTCGCTTCTGTAAACAATATCGTTTAGTCAGAACCTACGTTCACGTTAGTGTTGTTTTTCTGTTTGCCGGATAAAATGGTTAGTGTAATAATAGAGCAACAAATTATTGTGAAATTTCATTTCAAACTTGGAAAAACCGCTACTGAAACTTATAATTTACTGAAGGAAGTGTATGGCAGTGAATGTTTATCGCGGGCACGTGTTTTTGAATGGTTTAAGCGTTTTAAAGATGACCGAGAAGATCTTGAAGATGATTCGCGGCCGTCGCCCTTCAATGTCAAAAACGGATGACAATGTTGACTACTACTACCTTGAGGTACTTGCAAAACTACGTGAAAGAGTAAGGAAAAAACGACCCAAAATGTGGAAGGACAAATCATGGGTTCTCCACCAAGACAATGCGCCAGCTCATTCCGTGTTATCTATCAAGAGATTCCTAGCCCAGTACAGCATCCCAGTGTTAGAACATCCACCTTATTCACCAGATCTTGCACTATGTGACTTCTATCGGTTCCCTAAGGTGAAATCTTCATAAAAAGGGACGAGATTTGAGTCCGTGGAAGCTGTAAAAGAGAAAGCGGCACGCATCCTGAAGGAGCTGACAGAAGATGACTTCCAGCACTGTTTCCAACAATGGAAAATTCGCATGGAGCGTTGTAGGGGTAGAGAAGGGGTGTATATTGAAGGTGATAGTAAGTAATTATGTATAAAATAAAAAAAAATTTTTATTGCAATGTCAGTCTCGTTATTTAATAGCCACACCTCGTATTTCATAAAATTTAAAGATTAAATAAAATAGAAATTATAAATTAATTAGACTACACCAACCATTTCATAAGAAACATAAGTTCTCCACTTGCATCTGTAGCTCCGATAATTTTTTCAGGCTCAAGATTTCGTTCAAAACCCCGTGGTTTTAGTTCTTCTATTTGCTGTAAACAATATATAAAAAATAAAATATACCTCACAAAAAAGGATGCTACAAACATAGATATAAATTTATTTAATAATGAAACACTGTTAAGTTAGATGAAATATATAAACAAGAACATTATGGAAGCAGGTGTTGTCCAATTTCTAAACACAAATCTTTCAATAGTATACCGTAAGTGTTTCTGACATAATTTTTCAGGAGACAAAAAAAAACATCAATCCCTGTGAAGCCTTGCAGCACGGATTCCCAGACTCAGTCACTGCCTACCAATAATACATTTCAGATAACTGGCCATACCACTATCTGATCTTATGGTATCAGTACTAAATAATCGTCTTTATAAAATAATACAAACTGATTTACAAAACTTTATTTAAGTAACAAAACAATATAAGTATATTACACTAAATTTGCTTAAGGAAATAATAAATTGAAGATAAGTTCAAAAATCTCAAATCAAAAATTTATCAATTTTAAATAACAGCAATAGTGAGATTCACATAACGCCAAAATTCCTAAGAAAAGTGTAAACATCATTCAGTTGAAAGCATTTTGTTTATTTACAAACAGAGCGTCAAAGTTAGGCTTCGATTGATGAAGCTCAACTTCATTAAGTCCTCTTCAGCACAGACAAGGGAAGGGCATAGTCGATGGGTAACCGATTTTAACCAATTTTTTGTTTTAAGGGTGTTCAAAATTTGTAATTTGTAAAAATTGGACAACTCTAAAATTTACTATTTCTGGATAACAAATAATGTATTTGTAGTACTTATAACACATTAATCCCTGCCTTACATTTTCAAATTAAATGTAATGCAAAAAACCTCACAATTTTGTTTTTATTTTATAATCATATTTTTTATACAGACCTTCTCGATAATGCAATGACGTTTATACGGCATGGAAAGAAGAAACTTCCCTCTTTCAAACGAGTCCAAGAAAACTAAAATCGGATAAACTGAAGACAGGATACAAAGCTTCAAATCGAAACATAATTTTGTGGCTTACAAATTTTGAGCCCACATAAACTGAAAAAAAATTATTTTTTGTTTTCGATATTTCCAACAAAAAGGTTTTTTGGTGCGGTGAATCAAAATCTTCCATAATTTTTGGGGAAAAAATCTATAAAGCTAGTTTACCTAATAAACTAAATATTTTTTCAATTCATTTCACCAAAAAGAAATTATTTTTTAAAGTTTGTATTTTTACTTTAATATATACATATGTTTTGAAGGAAAAGCCATGCCAATATAATTTTCCAAATTCGAGATATAATATATATAGCAGTTTCAGCGTGTTTCAATTTTTTCTCGGCTCCTAGAGCCAACCCATTGGAACGAACACTGACACACATATCTAATATTTTTGGATGTAAAATCACCACAAAAAAATTTATTTAAATCGGTGACCCATTGATTGTGCTGTCCCCTTGCCTATATTACAGAATTCATACATTTAAAAAACAATTTGTTATCCCTCATTGAACATGTTAAAAAGACGATTTTATCCCTGACTTAGTTTGCTTGTTCGCGTACGACCTGGAACATTCTTGCATATCACCAGTGGTACACATATCACTGTCTGGGAACCTCTGCCTTACAATTTATTACAACTCGCTGTGGAAAAGTGATAACACTGATAAAGCTGATAACGTAAAAATGACGCATTCCATTAATCTGAAACCTTTTGTTTTGGTTAAAAAGATGCAAAACTTTTATGTTAATAAAAAAGGGATTAATCAAGGTTTTGTAAGTATACTATCGATTTGTGAGTTTATATTTCACTAGTACTTATTTATATTAATGTATGTGATTTACATCTTTTATTAGATTGTTCATCTTTTAAAAGATAAAAATTGGTCTTTATTGATAAATATAAACAGTATTTTATGATGTATTCAATAATTAATTATTCCTTTCATCTTTTTTATCCTTTCATCTTCAATCAATTTGCCTTGATATTTCAGAGGTTTTGAAGATACTTTGTCCCCCTCTAAATAATATCCCAAAATGTTGGGTTTGCCACTTGACTAGTGATCAATTGACCAAGTCTCATTTAAGTAACTAGTTAAGTGACAAACCCAACATTTTGGGATATTATCTAGAGGGGAACAAAGTATCCCTGAAACGTCTTATATAAATAGAAAAAACTATTATGGTTTTTAATTGACTACAAGGCAAATTGATTAAAGATAAAAATATAATATGGAAAGTCAAAAATTGAAAATAATTAATCATAGATTGAAAAAAAAGAAAGGTAAGACCTCTTGATTCCAAGAAAAAACAATTATATTAATAAAATTACAAATTTTTACAAAAGCTTTTTATAAAAGTTTTTCTTCCAAAAAAAATTTTTTTAAAAAAGCTTTTAAATGCTAAACAAGTACTTCTCATATTATGTTGTAGGTATTAAATTAATTTATTTTATTTTTGACAATTGTAATTAGTGTTTTAATTATATAAATGAATATAAAAGTTTGAAAATGGCCAAAACATCCCAATATATATGATATATTTTTTAAATGAAATTTTATTAATAAAATTGTTTTTTCTTGGTATTAATAGAGGTCCTTTTTTTTAACCAATGATTAGTTATTATATATATTAAAGTAATCATGTTATCATAAGGAACAATAGAACTCTGCTTATCCTAATTCGCCATATCCGAAATTCTGATTTTTCAAAACTTTTTTTATTTTTATTTTATATTAAAAGAATTATTTAATGATAGTTAATTTCTTGCCGGTAACATTTGGTTTTATTGCAGGTTGCTTTGAATTAGAACAGTGTAAAGAGGCTGTCATAACATCTCTTATCCAGAATAGTCCTGACAGCATTATTCTGTATAAGCGGGGTTCTAATGTAACTGATAACTCAGGAAGAACTTCATCCATTTTTGTACCATTACACAACAGTTTTAAGAGTAAATAAACTTAAACTTAAAAAATGTGAAAAATATTAAAAATGAAAATAAATTAATATTTTGTAAAATAAAAATAAAATAATCATGAAGTACAAGCACACCTTAGTTTTATTAAGAGGTTTAACAGCTTTTTCTTTCCTCTCGGAGGTGGGCTGTTTTTTCTCTTCTACAGTTGGTGTGGCCGGAGAAGAATTTGTACTGCTAACGGTCTTCCTCTTTTTACTGCTTTCTTCTTTTTTCAATGGCTCAACAGCAGCTACCTTCCGCTTCCTTTCATCTTCATAGGCTTGTATTAAATCGGGACAATCCAAATTTTCTTCTGGTTCCCATGTGTTATCTGCACTAAAGTAACAAAAATAATAATTTCAATTAGAAACATATAAATATAAAAACATATAAATAAGAAGTTAAATACTTAAATTTTAGTTAAAAATTAGAAATAATAGTAACCAGGATTTAAATTTTTTAATTAATCCAAGCAAGAGAATATAATAAAGCTATACATAAAGCTTATTGATAACAACAGTAAATTATTCGGAACTATTATGTTACAGCCATACAGTAATCTTGCTTTTGCATGTCAGTAGTCTTGATTTTGCATATTATCATCAACACCACGTAAAACTAATAAATGTGAAAATAGCTACTTCTAAGAGACCAAAAAAGAGCATTACTATGTTTTACTTTTAACTTTCCCCTTACAAATAATTTTTATATACCTCAGCCTTTTTACTTCTCTGAGCCCTAGGATTTGTGTTTTTAAGATTTTATTTAGCAAATATGCTTTTGGTAAATTAATACAACTAAGTAATTCCAAAAATATGATTTTTTTCATATTAGTTAATAATATGTGGTGACAATAATAAATCAAAATCAATCTAAACAGTAATGTTTAACTATAACAATAAGGGTGCTTGTTTTGATAGGTTGTTTACATTACTATAGCGTTCCATAGATCACAGCTGCCAACTGTGGCTTGTCACGGTCAAATCCTTCTCATTAGTAGGTCAAACCTCTAATGAATAGTAAACCTAATTGGTCAGGACTTTATTAACCAGGTGATTATTAAGTTGCGGTGATTAAACTTTAATCTAAAGATATAGTAGGTACACAACAATAATAAAAATCATCTCATTAGCACATAGGGGAGTGTACCATGAGAGTCAGATATAGAAATAGTTGGTAAAAATTCACAAGCTAATCCCGGATATGGGTTCGCTGAACAACAATGAGAATAGCTTCCAGGCTTGCTGGGGATTGTGACATAGGTTTGAGCATCCTACTAACATATTTTTAGTTCAAAAAAGACCTTAAATCATCATGAATCACTCGAAGATAAAACATTCATTACCCAGAGGTTAGTTCCTGTTTTGAGTCTCTGAGTGGGGACAATCCCGAGGATTGAGGGGGCGAAATGAAAATTAGAGGTAAATACATTATAACAATTAATAATTCAATTAGTTGAAATAAATAGATCATAACCGTGCTAATAATACTATAAGCAAAACAAACAAGAGTTTATTACATACATTTTACTCAAAAACTCTTACACCATTTGAAAGAACAGATAAGAGCCTTCAAAGAATGATGTTGCAGAATAAAAGCTTTAAAAATTTCAAGTTTGTTTTAAGTGATAATATCCCGTAAAAAAGTCAAAGATAGTAAAATATTTTAAAAAGGCAAATAAGTAAAATATTTGCTCTTGTTCAATTGCTGGCATACTTAGTTATTGTAGGGTATTAAAACTAACAGGGCTTGAAAGAGAAAGTCCCTTTAATTTTAAAATGAGGGGTGCAGCAATAAATTTAGTCATTTAGAATATAAGATATGATTATTTTTGTAAAAGAAAAAGAAAAAAAAGGGATTTTTTTCCAATAGCAAATGCATCAAAAACTAAGAGATAGGAAAAAGGTGTAGAGAGAAAAAAGTTGTGTTTTTGATCTGTGGTAAAAAAACAACAAAGAAAAACATTTTGTTTATTTGACTTAAAAAATTTATTTTAAAAAATTAAATAAAATACATTAGTGGACAATTATTGCCCTTACTATTTTAATAAAATTAAAGAAAATGAAAAATATAATTAATTTTTTATACATAAGGTTAGTTTTTTATTATTCTACATCATAAAGGGCAATATTTGAAGCTGAAAGAGTAAAATTAAACTTGGAGAATAGTAAATGTAACAATATCTTTAATTTAATTTTTTAATAACTTTTCTAAACCATAAAAAAATATAATAAAATATTTGTATGTTCTTTTTATTTTTTTTACCACAGATCTATGTTTTTTGTTTAACCCTTTTCAGAGCAAGACACAGAATATTTTCAAAATTTAATTTTTCTTACATTTTTTTGTTTACTTTCACATCAAAATAACATAAAATATTTGTTGTTAATTTTTTTGTAATATCAGGTTAATTATTACAGTTGTTGATTAATTTGGTATCCATATGGATACGTTGGCGGATGACAGTCATAGTTGCTTAGCTATTGTATCCAAATGGATACCTTGGCCGTTGCTTTAGTTACAGCATCCAAATGGTTACCTTGGACATCAACTATAAAGAATTTTTAAATATATTATTCAAATAGATAATTTTACCTCTTTACTTATGGTTACTTTACTTTGTAATTATCATACTTAGTAATTTATCATAGCACACAAATTTACATAATAGTATTTTCTTGATTATTACATTCTCTAAAAAATAATTTAGGATAAACACTGTGCAAAAAAATAAACAGAAAACAGGTAGGCCAATTAATTTATTCAAAAAATAATACTGAAAATATACAAATACAAACTTGTCTTTGTTAATACCAAAATATACAATATATGTACAAAATGCATAACAAAATATACAAATATAGAATATAGAAACAATTATAAAACCAACATATATACAATTATAGAAAATATACAATTAGGAACTATCCTAAAAGTAACCTTTCTTTTCACTGGTCTGGTACCAGAACTCCTACTCCTTCTCTTGGTCCGCTGTTGTGATGAAAAATTAATATCAGAGGTTGATGGTTCATTTGCAGAGGTTGATGGTTCATTCATAGAGGTTGATGAATGTGTATTTGGAATTTCATCAATATAGATTATAAAACCTCAACTGAAGTTCCATGCATAATCTCTCCATCAAGGATTTTTATTTTTCAATTGAAATCGAGAAGTACCTGTTCTGTAGCTTGTTCCACTTTCTGTTGGTTTGAAAATACAAGCTCCTCCTCTTCATCACTATCATGATCAGATGTTCGCACCTCCTTTGGTATCAAAGGGAGAATTCTCTACTACGAAAAATTGGTTACTAGAAAAGTAAAAATTCATACATTATTAGAACATAATAGAATAAATGGTAGGATATAAACAAAAATAAAAGAGGCAGTAAGATGCACTAGACAAGTAAAAGTATAAACAGCCACTGTATCCATATGGATACAATTGTAAAATATCTGATGTGGACTACACATTACTTCCTTGTACGCCTATTAAACTATAAATCGGTGGCTCAAAAAGTGACCCTGAATTTGGTTACTAGTTTCCGAAGATTGCAGTAGTATCTCAAAAACGACACGGCGTCGCAACATCTATCTATTGACACACACTTACTCTTGTTTCTGGAGGCCTCATTGCGTTATTATACGCCGTTTTCTTTCAGTAAGTAACTAGTTTCCAAGAGATTTCTTCATGTTCCGTGACAACATTAAAACTGTCAATATCACTAGATAAAGCATTAGAAATCGACAGTTTCAACATTTAAAACGGAAAACCCACTTAACTTATATCTTATTCTCCTGCTGCAGATTTGTTGATCTCACAAATGGGGAGGAAAACCAGTATTTTATACTCAATTTTAACACTTAAAACAAGTAATAAAAATGTTTAATTGGATTGGAAACCAAATGGTATTTAATTTAAATATAATTTTTGATGTAAGCTTATTATGACCTTCAAATAAAGCACCCTTTTCGGCTCGCCAATTTTAACCAAAATTTAGTAAATACATTCATATCGATATAAAAGTCCCATTTACCAAATTTGAGATATTTTACATTATATTTTAATGTAATTTTTTATGAAAGTCTAATATGACCTTCAAGTAAAGTACCACTTCCGGTCTCCCAATGTTAATCAAAATTTATCATATTAATATGCAAGACTTATATACCGAGAATTTGAGAAGTTTTGCATTATATTTTAATATAATTTTTGATGAAAATCAATAATGACTTTCAAGTAAAGTACCACTTCCAGTAGTCATGTAGTGACCAAAACGGGAGTTTCACAACTAGATTTTTCAATAATCCTAAATACAAAATTTTGCCATTCTATGGCTAACCGTTTTTGAGTTATGCGAGATACGCACATGCAAACGTACGTACAGACGTCACGACGAAACTAGTCATGGTTATTTCCTTTGAAATCTGAAAACCGAAAATTTTTGCGATTACAATACTTCCTTTACTTCGTACAAGGAAGTAAAAAAGAAATACAGATTTAATTTTTCTTATTTTTTAAGTTTTTTTGGAAAACAAGATAAACAAGCCTTATATAAACAGTATAAGCAATTTGTACAGACATTCTGATTATCTAAGCTGAAAAAATAAAGTTCAAACTTACCTATTTCTGAAGTCATGGAATGATGAAGTCCAACAGGGTGAAGGAATTACTTTCAATAACACAACACAAGAAAATATAATTTTAACCTTCTTTCTTTTAATATAACACTAGCAGCTATATATACTAGGTCAGCCTCGGGATGCTATCAGAACTCTCGAGAAAACAACTTGTTACCGTGAAAAATCTTCACCCATTAGGACTTGTGATATTTCGTCAGGATTTTCAGCAAATATTTTCGTCGGAAATCAATTCTTTTCTTGAGTTCTGTTGGCATACTTCAGAGTTCTATAAATTATCCTTATTAACTTAAGCCCTAATGTTGATAGCAAGGAAGTTATGAGCCTCCAAAGTGAGATACAGCATGAAGTTGACATATCACTTTTTCAGAAGCGTTTTTCTTTTTGCTTTAATGAGCGGAACTATTTGTTTAAACTATCAGAAACTCTAGAACTATTTGAAAGGAAGCCAGAACTCTCAAAAGTTAGTGAGTTTCCACCAAATGATATGACAACTTCACAGGTACAACAACTTCATCAGCCTTCTTCTTAATATTTTATAGGCTAAGGACTAATAGAAAAATAGAATTATTAGACTAAAAACTAAAAATTCCTGATAACAGGTCATTTTCAAGCATAATTCCCGATGCGAAAAATTCAAGCATAATCCCTATCTTCAAGGAATTCAAGGTTGCTGGACACCCTGCATATTTTTAAATGTTTCTTTGTAAAATAAAAATTGTTTAAACCGAAATTAACAGCCGATGATAGCTGGAATGGGCGGAACAGTAGCGTATGGATTGATTATTTTCTAAGCTTCTGTAAACTCCCTTTACACATTTTCCGTATGGCTTGGCATTTGACTTGCCTAGGTTTGGAAAAGATGTGAACACACCTTAAGTGATAGCTAAGGACAGTTATGTTTTATACTAATTACTAATTTTTGCAAAACTTTAATACTTACTCCGAGTAACCTTTCCATTTTAGTAAATATTCAACCCGGCCATTCCTAAACCTCCGATCCAATACTTTTTCAACTGAAAATTCCTCTTCTTCGGCAGCAGAATCAGCCGGTGCAGAAGAATCATCTTTGTCTTTGCTTTTCTTATCCCCTGTAAAATTTGAACTTCTTATTCCATACCACAATAATATTTTAAATTTTATCAAAAAAATAAATAAATATATAAACATAATCTGTGGCGCTATGGCAGATATTGATATGTAATTTATTCATGTTTTCAGCAAAGTAACTTCTTTTGTGAAATATAAAATAGCTCAATTAAGATTTTCAATCTGATTTTTACTTCACTTACCTATATATGAAATATATAGTGTTCAGCGAAATAGCATAAACAATTCAAGCATAATTCAAGGATGTGAACTGGAAAATTCAAGGTGCTTTTTGTCAATTTATTGGATTAAATTTAAAACAATTTTGGGACCATAAAATGTTGTAGTTGGTCAGCTTCTGATAAAATGTACAATTTGGACTTGAAAATGAATTTTAATAATTATAGAAGTTTAGTAATGAAAAAAAGTTTGATAATGAAAAACTGTTACTCAACTTTTTACACTGAGGGCTCAGAGACCATCACCAAAAATATAAACAACTAGAAAATACAGTACAAAAACAATTTCAAATGTAAATAAATAAAATTCATGTATTGGAATAAACTTCACCACAATGTTACAGCACTATTATTATTATTATTATTTCATTTTAATTTTCGACACTTTCGAAAAAGGTTTTTTCCTGGAGAGGGGGAGAATCAACTCCAACCACTTAGGTCAGTGTTTGTTTAGTCGTTTTTATTGTATATTTAGAAAACTCCTTACAATCCTTGAGGTATTCAACAGCACAGCTTTCTGGGCTTCATTTATAACAGCCGTCGAGAGGCCCAGCCGTTTAGTCGCTTCCACAGTGGACACTGGTACCAGGCCATTGCTGGAGATCACTATAGTTCTCGCAATCACTTTATCCAGTCTGTACAGATCTTTTAGTTCAGCTGCAAGAGCTTAATATTTTCGATTTTTTTCTGCACATACTGAATTAGTGTTTCCATCATTCGGCACAGCAATATCTATTATCTCTGCTGTCTTCCTATTACCATCAATCAGCATGATATCAGGTCTGTTGTGGGTCACGGAATGGTCTGTTATAAACGACTGATTCCAATACAATTTTATTCCTACCCTCTCGACGAGATCTTTAGGATTGTACTTATAATATGGCATCAAGTCATTTAATAATTTTCTTTTTAGTCCTATCGCCTGATGATAGATTTTGGCAACATCATCATGCCTCTTGAGGTATTCTGTGCCAGCCAGCGCACCGCATCCTCCAGTTATGTGCTGAATAGACTCGTATGTGCTGGCACAGAGCCTGCACTTGTTTGATACGTTCTGTTGTTTCAAGACATGTCGCCAGTAAGACCTAGTTGCTATGACCTGATCCTGGATTGCAATAAGAAAGCCTTCTGTTTCGGGGAACAGACTTCCTCTAACTAGCCAGCTAGTAGACAAAGTTTTATCTATTTCAGTTTGCTGAAGCTGGTGATAAAATCTCCCATGTAATGCTTTCGATTTCCATTCTTCCAGTCGTTCGCTGTTGGTAATAATGTTGGACGCAACTTCTTGAGAAACCAATTGCAAGGCAGTGTGCCCCCGGTCAAGACTGCATATTATTTTATGCAATGGCACCTCGTTTTGTTTGAAGTACTGTCCTAGGGCCACTTCTTGCTTTCGGCACGCCTCTTCAATGTTTATGAGACCCCTCCCTCCTTCCTTTCTAGGCAGATAAAGCCTTGCGATGGATGCAGTCGGATGATGCATTCTGGACCCAGTCATACTCGTTCGTATTAGTCTATCTAATTCTTGGAGCGTTGTTGTAGACCATTTTAGGACTAATTATTATTATTATTATTATTATTATTATTATAATCAGATATAAAATCATAATCATAATTATAGGAATAAAATGAACCATGGCAACCTTTTATCCTTCTCATTCCACCTTTAGCCTCAAGGACAACTTATTATAAGAAGAAGAGTACAAATTGATTTAAATTGAAACTTAAAGAGCTGTGTGGAGCTAGATAGCTCCAATACTATTGTATTAATACATCATTTTATCGTTCTATAACATCCCTATAGCTCACTTAGCGACAGGTAGAGCGACCCCGTAAGGTAAGAAACAATAAAGTTAGTGAAAGGAAGCTTTTTCTACCTTTCATAGAATTAGAGATTATAAGAGGAACAACTACGTCAACCCTCTTATCAATATTTTATACACTTGTAGCCAGGTGCCAATGGAATTATTAGACTAAAACTAAAAATTCCCGATGACTGCCTGTTTTTCAAGCATAATTCCCAATTTTTTCCTGACGCTAAAAATTCAAGCAGAATTCCCAATTTTCAAGGAATTCAAGGCTGTTGGAGACCCTGTATATAGTAAGGCAGGAGTCCCCAAATCTGTGCCCGCCTGACATCACATTTGCCCATGGGAAAAAATTGTGCCTGCCTAACATAACCTCTAGCAGCGATCACTAACTGCTTTACGTGGCCTGCTGCAGATCGACGATATTCAACAAAATATTTTATAGTATAAAAATATCTAATAATTAATTGGTAACATAAGCGAATTTTTTTAATACAGTAAATTTATTTATTTATATTATAGCATTTTATGTTTTTCTGTCAATCATAATTGTTTTACATGGCCTGCTGCAGATTAAAAAGTTTTCAATAAAATATTTTACTTTTTTTTTTTTAAATATCTACTAATTAACTGGAAATTTGTTTGAATGAATTAATTTGTTTTAAAATGTATTATTATTTTATAATGTTTTATAATTTATTAATAATATAACAATTTGTGTTTTCCTGTTAATTATCATTGTTGTTGTTGTTTATTCCCTTTATTAGCAGTTTAAAAAAATTTATGACACTGTTAGTAACACTCCATTCAATTCATATAATACCTCGTTACTTGCCCATTTTGTTTTAAATTCATTTTTTTAAATTCTAATCTCAAAATGTGAAAATAAAATATAAGAAAAAGAACGTATAACTTTAAAAATGACTGGGAGAAATCTTATTGATTTCCAATTTCATAGATAAATTTGTTTGTTTGTGGTGTGGTAGTAATATTGCAATATTGAAGAAATATAACCTTCAGCGTTACTTCCAAGGGTTTCATACTTCTCTTAATTAATAAGAAATATCCTCTTAAATGTGAACATTATTAACAAATATTACTAAAAATATCCGAAACCCAATTTACATTGAATAAAAACATAAAAAAAAAGCATATGGTCCCCATCATCTGGCAGATGTCCAACAAACATGCTCCTAACTGGAAAAGGTTGGGGACTCCTGTTGTAAGGTTAAGTATTGCAATTGCGAAAAATTTCGAATTCGAGTTTTCAATGGAAATACATGTTTTAAGGTCTCCCAAGTCCAAATAAACAAGTCTTGCAAAACGGTAAATTTAACTACAAAAGAAAATGTTGTATTCAAAATTTAGGCTTCAATTTATTATGAGATGTGAACACCATCTCTATCGATAAACCCTAACAAAAAAAAAAAAAAATATTCGAAATGGTCTAAAAACCGACTATTGATAACATAAGCAACAAATGCTGAAGAGTCTGTCGTCACTCTAGCCTTGACCAATCTTATTAGTCTAAAAAGGTATTCTAATATATCTTTTAAAAATATAAAAGTTTTGCCATCTTAATAAACTCCTACAGCAGAAGACAAAAAAAAAAATTAAAAAGAAGCATATTGATATTTGGAGGAAAACGTTCCTGTATTATTCTAGATCCTATAAAGTTTGCTAAATAGCACTTAGGCCATTTCAAAAAACATCGTTGATATAGTTAAGAAAAGTATTGTGATCGTGAAAAATTTGGAATCTGAGTTTTCAATGGAAATACACGTTCTAAGGTCTCCTGAACTCAAATAACTAAATCTCGCAAAATGGACTGTGTATGTATGTTTATGTGGTAATTCTAGCTGCAAAATGAAAAGTTGTACAAAACTGAAATTGCTTATTTAAGGTAGGTATAGTTGTAGATATAGGTATAGCTCTAAGTATACCAGGTATGTAAATATGAAACCGGAATTTGCCAATAGAAAGCGCTAGCTGTAAATTTAGCTACCGTGAAGTCCCTCTGGGGGCACCATTTTGTTTTGTTATCATCTGTGAAGGTGTTTCAACTCACAATTCAGTTGTCATACAACAGTGTATTTTGTGAAACAACAGTGAACATGTCGAATTTTGTGCCTGAAAACGATTTGCGGACAGCATTGATTTTTTGTTACCATTTAAAGAAAACAGCAGCAGAATCCCATAGAATTCTTGTTGAAGCTCACGGTGAGTATCCTCTTGGGAAATCACAGTGTTTTGAGTGGTTCAAAAAATTTAAAAGTGGTGATTTTGACATCAAAAACGAGCTAAGTGGAAGACCACTGCAGTCGATGTCGATGCTTCGCCTGGAGTTACCATGATTTTTTACGTTTTGGATTTTCAAAATATATCCATTTTTCACCGTGTCACAATTCGATGAAGAAATGACTTTTTTTTGTATCTGGCGAGCAACATTTCGCAAATGGTTTTGAGATTTTCCTGCTGCCTTTCGTTCAACTCATGTGGAACCCATTTGCCAATCTTTTGAACCTTTCCCATGGCTTTCAATTGAATGGAAATGGCCTCTCGAGTCACACTTAACTGATCTGCGAGTTGTTGTTGGGTTTGAGTGTCATCCTCATCCAACAATGCTTGCAATTCACTGTCTTCAAATTTTTTCGGTGGTCTTCCACGTGTCTCGTTTTTTATGTCAAAATCACCACATTTAAATTTTTTGAACCACTCAAAACACTGTGATTTCCCAAGAGCATACTCACCGTAAGCTTCAACAAGAATTCTATGGGATTCTGCTAATGTTTTCTTTAAATGGTAACAAAAAATCAATGCTGTCCACAAATCGTAGTTTCCAGGCACAAAATTCGACATGTTTACTGTTGTTTCACAAAATACACTGTTGTATGACAACTGAATTGTGAGTTGAAACATCTTCACAGATGATAACAAAACAAAATGGTGCCCCCAGCGGGACTTCACGGTAGCTAAATTTACAGCTAGTGCTTTCTATTGGCAAATTCCGGTTTCATATTTACATACCTGGTATATATAAGTAGATATATAGGTATAGCTATGATGTTACTGAAACTTTTTTGCCAAAATCTACTTACTGGTTTTATTGCTTTATATCACTGATTTCACACATTTTTACAATTTTCTCAAAAAGGCTCAAATGATTTTGATCAAACTCATTATGTCAATGTAAAATTAAATGCACTCTGATATCAGTTAGGTTATTCTTTATATTATTCTATTCAGTTATAATTCTAATTGAAATAGTCTGACAGGGTTTAAATGCTAAATTTTCAAAACAGTTTCCTCTAAAGTACATTTGATTTTTTTTATTTGAAATAATTAGCCATTAACAAAAGTAACATGGTAAGTGAAAGTTGTGATGCGCGGACCAAACCAGATTTTTTAAAAGTTGACAGCCTCAAGCCTATAAACAACTTTGATTGAAAAACTTAATTGAGCAATTTTATATATATTTTAATAAAAGTTATTTAGCCGAAAAAATTAAATCTCAACATCTGCCATAATGCCACAGGAACATTTCGTATTTAAGTTATAAAATGAAATATTTTCTAAAATAGGCAGTTAATGGCATCCAATAAATACAAGAGGGTGGAGAACTCCCAAGGTAATTCTTTTCATTCCAATAATTTTAAATACCAAGTAACAGAAAGGGAATATTATTTTGGTTCCATAAAATGAAGAACCTTACTACTTGAGCTAGAATAATGACTACTTCCACTGCATGACCACAGCAATTATAACAGGCTTTGAATCAATTTTTGAGAGTGTTTTATCTAAGAACAAAGAACTAAGAGATGGTTTAAATAAAAAAATGGAGGTATAGAGTAATAAAATTCAATGTCATAAAACCATATCGAGAATAAAGTATACTTTTTTAATCAAGGAAATGGTGATTGGAGGTGTGGTCAAAATAAAACAGTAAATAATTTGTTTATAGATTTATGAGCACCGGCGTTTCGACCTACATTGTTTAGGGCATTTGACCTGCATTGTTTAAAGCTTCTTTAGCGCTTTAAAAACAAAATTTGAATGGAATAAGAAAAGAGAAAATAAATTTAGGAGAAATATGTATATATCCTTGTCTTAAATCAAGATCAGGTCAAACCCAGCAGGAATAAAATAAAAATTGTTCAAAACATTAATTAAAAAATTTGTAATAAAAATTAATTCCTACAGCATTGGTATAAGAAATAAACAAAATAAAGCAAATTTATACATACCCTTCATCATTCTAAGTTCAAATAACTTCACACAAGATATTTACAGCTTTCTCAAGCTTAAGAATTCTGGAAAAAAAAAAAATAATTAGGTTATCTTTTAAGAACCTTCAATATTCTAATGAAACTTAAGAGCCAATTGCAAAGTAATTATATACTTAAGAAAAAGACAAGTATACAGAATAAGCTTCGAATGAGAGTTTGAAAGCAGAAAAATGATTCCAATATTTCATATGGCAATGGAAGTGACTAAAGAGCACAAGTAACATAATTAACGGGATTTAACAATGGTAAAAATGTGCCTCCAGAAAAAAAAAAATATTGAGAGAACCAATGGCCAATGATCATGTAAGCGGACAAGCACAGTGATGGTTTGAAATGTTTTGAGAAAGAAATCTCAACCTTCTGTTTCTTCAGAGCCACTGATAAGGCAAATCCTGCAGAAGAAAATGCACTTGAGGAACATGTAAAGAAACTTTATACTGTCTCTATGCTCTCCAGTCATTCAAAGAAGCCTTACTCGCCAATTCAGTGTCTCAGAAAGGATTTGAAAATCAGCAGGTGACAGTTTTGGAATATCTTTCACTGTTGAGAAGTTAAAATTTAATTATTAAAATATTAATAAATTTAATTTTAGTGAAAAAACAATAAAGGTTTTTTTTACAATGTTTTTAACTTAATAAATACAGTAAATAGTAATAATTAATAAAAAAGGAAAGTAGTTTATGTTAAAAGGCAGTAATAGTGACAGCCGGAGTTTTTCATTTATTCGTAGTGTCCAGCCATATGGCATAAAAAAATTCAAGCATAATTCAAGGATTTTAAGGTTGTGAACTGTAAAATTCAAGGCGCTTTTCGTCAATTTATTGGATTAAATTTAAAACAAAATTGGAGCCATAAAATGTTGTGTTTGGTCGGCTTTTGATAAAATGTACGACTCCTGTTTGATAATTAAAAATTGTTACTTCATTTCTTGAACTGAGGGCTCAATGCATCACCAAAAAATCTGATGCGGTGCAAAAGGAAAATCTTGCACATCACACAACTTTCCCTTACCGTCCTATAATAATTATCTTTTTAATATAATTTTAAAAAGTTCACATAAACAATGCTTGAAATAAACTCAGCAGCATTCACTTCTTCAAATCTCCCACTTCAGTACAATAAAACAGTTTTTTAAACAATTTTAGTACAACAATTCTGTACACTACCTATATATTTTAACTTTGTCAAGTTGCAAATATATTTTAAAAGTTTCGATTTAGTTTTCATGGAAATATTTTCTTTCCATTAAATAATATGAAAGTAGAAATTATTAAGTTAATTTCCGCTTTTGTATTCTTAAATTACTTTAATACAGAGTATATTGTTTATAACAGATTGGTGGGAGAACGTTCGGTCGCATCCGTTTCCTTTCAGATGCGTTCAGTTATCCATCTAGGATCTTGTGCTCAACATAAAATACGCTAATACTAGTCTGATTTTGATGATTCTTTTTTTGTTTTTTAAATAATTTAATAACCTTTCATGCAGTTCTATACATAATTTACTATAAATTGCATGCTTTTTAAGTTAAGCGCAAATAAAATATTCTTTTCATCATAACTTTTTTCCCTCCATTTTCTCGTTGATAAACTGCATACATGAAAAGTTAAAGGGCTGTAAGGAGAAGACATTAGGCAAGTTTCATCAAAATCGTTAGAGCCGTTTTCGAGAAAATTATAAACAATTGTAATATCCATGATATAATTACCATTTGCGGTTAGTCCGATGCGCTGTATCTTTGTTATTATTGGTCCAATTTTGATGATTCTTTTTTTTGTTTTTTAGATGATTTAATTACTTTTCATACAAGTCTATAGATAATTTACCATAAATTGCACACTTTTGAAGTTATGCGTAAATAAAATATTCTTATCATCATAACTTTTTTCCCTGCATTTCCTCGGAGATGAAATATATGAAAATATATAAATGAATGTATATATGAAAAAATAAAGGTCTTTATGAAGAATAATTTAGGCAAGTTTCATCAAAATCGATAAAGCCGTTTTCAAGAATATTATAAAAAAATGTAAAATCGATTATATAAAGGGCACTTCCGGTTAGTCGATTTCGACGAAAATGTTGCTGTAACATCACATGCATGTGCCAACCTTAAATACGTAATTTCAGTATCGTAGAACTTTTGGTTTTTGAGCTAGACTGTTCACAAACACACAGACCATTTTGTGAGACTTGGTCATTTGGACTCAGGGAACCTTAAAATGTGTATTTCCGTTGAAAACTCGAATTCGAAAATCTTCACGTTCGCAATACTTCCTCTTACTGTATAGTTCGTATATAGTTAAGGAAAAGTAAAATAAATACAACTTGAAAATTGTACAAAAACGATTCCAAGTATAAATATATAAATTTCACATGTTGTAATCAATTTCACCACAATTTTATTCCTAAGCCACCTCAGCACAGCAAAATGGCAAACTTATTATAAGAAGACAAGTTTAAATCAGTTTAAATTGAAAATCAGAGCTGTTTGGAGCTAATACATTATTTTAACAATCCATAACATCCCTATTTCAATTAGCAGCAAATAGAATGACCCAAAAAGGTGTGACAGAACATAGAACGAGCACGTGTTTGAGAGAGAGGGACTTTGAACTAAGTTAATAGAAGAGACTTTTTCTAGCAATCTGGTAAGGCCACCTTCTCGATATTTTAAACACTTGCTGCTTAGTACTGATGGAAAAATAGAATTATTGGAGTAAAAACCAAAAATTATAGATGACTGATTATTTTTCAAGCAAAATTTTTCCCGGCACAAAAAATTCAAGCAGAATTCCCGGTCTTCACATAATTCAAGGCTGTTGGGCACCCTGTTTATTGTGTAGAATGCAAAGTTCAGAGATATTGGTTAATATGGACCAAAAAAAAATTCAAGATAAGATTTCAGTCAATTAAACAATTATTTAGTAAAAATAATTAATAAATAAATAAATTGGTAAACTTTTAACATCTTGAGTATATCAATATAGATACATACATAAAATATAATTAATGACAACTGGTAGACGGCATTAGCCCAATGCCTATATACTTCATTCTGTTCATAGTCTTCGGATATGGGTACTGCTTCCACCTCTTCTAATCTCTCATGTCAGATTTTTTGCCAAGCTAATATTTTATAACTTTCTTTAAAAAATTAGGAAAATGGTGACTAATAAACTACATTCGAAATGTTCATATTTTTGTTTAATTGAATTGAAAAAAGATAAATTTTCAGGAGGGATTTGTGATTTTATTCTAGAAAAGGGGATGGTAGGTCAAATAAGTTTCGAAACCACAGAGTTAAATGAACATTGGACATTTTTAAGTACTTCAATTAATAAATATAACTGAAATATATGGTACCTCTTAAAAGCTAAACCAATATTAGCTCTAAAAATAGCTAAGATATTTAATATTTAACCCATGTTGCATTCAACAGAACTCAGAAACGAACATGTACCATTAAAAGAATGAAAAGTAAAAATGAAGTCATGTACAGTTAGTCTTAACAAAAAAAAAATGTATATAGATTTAAAAAAAAATAAACACAACTACTTAAACTATTGTATAACGAAAAAGTGTGATAGGACTGAAAATCATGGAAATATTAATATAAAGACCACAAGTTCGAGAATCCAGTTTTGCTACTTCTTAAGATAGCTTGTCCTAGCCAAAATATAACAGAAAACAGCTTTTTTTTTCTGGGAACGCCCAAAAGAATCTGGAAATATTTTTATTTTACAAAGTAATATTTATCACAATAAAAAAATTGACTGAAATAATCCTTTTTTCCATTATAATCACCAACTGTTTCATTTTAATGAAGTAAAACAAAACAAATTATAAATCAAAAAAATATTTTACCAAAAATAGAAAAGAAAAGCTATGGCAAGAAAAAAAAATTAAAATCTGCAGCAGAATAATAATCTAAACACTCAATATTAAGACCAGAATTGGCATTCAAAAATATCATACAGAGCTTCTACTACAAATTTATAAAACCCCCAGATCACACCTAAATGTCAAACCTTAATTTCATTCTTAATTAACCACCTTAGCCAAAAATAAGTTATCAGTCATCAATTCAAAATATAATCAATAATAATAACTTGATCTAAAACATTTCCTACACCAAGAATAAATAAATAAATTGTGGTACAGGTACTTGATATAAACTTCTTATCAATCTAGGAAAAATGTAATGGATTTTTTTATTCACAAATATATACAACTCAACATAATTGTTTGACAGTAGATTGTGTTTTAAGAAATAATGAATCAGCAAATATACTATATTCCATCAGATCCTAAATATATAAACGAGTTTGAGGAAAAATAAATAGTTTCTTTAAAATAAAACAAGCATCTCCTAATAGATGTAGATCAGGCACATGGATACTTCATAAAATGAGGAATAAATAAAAGTGTTTAAAAGAGAAAACGTTTTCACAATACCACAATCATATCATTGTATCATAACAGAGGCATTACCCATCTCCAACAGAAAAACGTTACTTGTTCAGTTTTACTTAAAGAAAATTCATAACTAAGAAACTTAATAAAACAATTATATTCATAAAATATGTCCCAAGACATTGCGCGGTAACAAGCGGTAAAATACGCATCGAGTGAAACTACAGACTATTCATGAAAAATTTGCAATTTACATTACCTTTAGTTAAAATATTAGATTACTCCCATGCATAACACTAGATGTAATCAATTATAAATAAAGGCCGTTTAAATTAACCCCAAATAAAAACAACGCTATATTTCAGCAAGCGTCCAAGTATTGGAGTACAAGATGGAGCCGTTACTAATGATCAAATTGGCATTATTTTAAAACATATACTTTTGCTGAATTTGTTATTACAGTATAAATTTATAATTAAATTATTTTTATATTAAAATAAAAAATAAATTGTCTACATTTTTGAAAGAAATTATGTTATTGATGATCCAGAATTAATGGTTGATAATTAGTAAACAAACCTTTCTCAAAGATAACCCTCGTTGTCTGTTGTAATTTAAAAATTTAAAGTTACCTGAATGTCTTCGATTTATCCTAAACACACCTTAATTTAATTGTGTTATGTGTTCATTAATCTTCTCCAGCCCTTTAATTCTCATCAAATGTCTTTTGATTTTTCAAATGATATAGAAGATGGTGAAATAAATGAACTTTTATCTAAAGCTCAAGAAGAAAGCTTACGGTAAAACCATTTGCTGTTGAAGAGTATTATTAGTTACCTTATTTTAATTTGTTAATGGACATTTGTATTAGTGTAGGTATTATAATGAAGTGGAACTGCCAAGGCTTCAAGGAAAGAAGGGAACGGGCGAAGACAAATGTGATGTTTCATACTCTCAGTTAGTTTATTTATTATACTTAGTTCATTTTTTGTAAGCTCTTATCTTGATTCTCTATATTATTTTCTTAATCGTCAGTGAATTTCCCTTTATTTGGAAGCTATTTGTTAAATTTTAGGCTTGGTGGAAAGAGAGGATCTATTTTGTATGATGGTGCTGATGCTACTGGTTTTCACCTGGATGCTGGAAAAACATATATTTACCCAACTAACTACCCCGTCAGGCAGTATCAAGCAGCAATGGTTAAAACCGCACTATTTAAAAACACTATGGTCAGCTTACCTACAGGTGATCGATTCATTTTAATTTTCCAAGCCAAGTATTCATTTAAGAATATTTATGCATAAGACCTTGATGTAATCTGTTTTTTATAATTTTGACTTACACTTACCAACAGTCGCCATATAATTCCTATGTTTATCTAACTAACTCTACCGGTGCTATGGTCCTTGGAGGACCTTGGCCTTCTCAACAATTCTTCATCATTCAGACCAGTCCTCTACGGCTGTTAGCACACCCAAGAATATAAGGTCGGTCTCTACATCGTCCAGCCATCGTAGTTTAGGCCTGCATCTTCCTCACTCCATCTGGCCATCCCTCCATAATCTGCTTTGGGAGCCTTATTTGATTCATACGATGTACATGGCACAACCATCTTATTTTTCCCTTATTAATACGAAAAATTATATCTGGCTCCCCATATAGGTCCTTAAGTTCTAGTTAGTCTTAATGCGGAAACAATTTTCTTCTTTGGTTGGACCATATATTCTTCTCTGAATCTTTCTCTCCCATGTACTTGGTAACCTCTCTTGTTGCTTTGTTAGAGTCTATGCCTCGCTACCATATATTACAACTGAACGAAGGACTGTCCTATATACCCTTATTTTGAGGTTTTGGGGTATATCTCGATTTTGAAGAACTTTTCTTAGCGACCAATAGCATGTTTTTCCATTCTCAATTCTTGCCTTTATCACTTCTTCTTTTTTGTTATTGTTGGTTACAATTGTGACGAGATACTTGAATTTTTCAACACCCTCTTCCTTTAAGATATGTACTGGTTGAGCCTTTTCTAGATAACAGCGTGTACTTTGTTTTATTTTCATTTATTATGAGCCCTGTCTTTATAGCTGTCTCTTCAAATTCCGAAATTGCCTTTAAGAGCGAATTTTTATTTATTCCTGTGGTGACCACATCATCAGCATATGCAAGATATGGGGGTCATATTTTTATAAATACATCCTTGGGCCTTTGCTTTGATCGCTCTCATAATCATCTCGAGCTCCATATTAAATAACACTGAAGATAGTGTTTTTGAATGACAAAGTCTCTGGACATTTCTCCTTGAACTTATACTAAACCTCGACTGTTTTCTAACGTCATTCTTATCAGCCTTATGAATTTTTTGGGGCAACTTAGTAGTAACCTTAGATTTTAAAAGAGCTCATTTCTTGGTAAGCTATCATGTGCTTGTTTGTAATCTATGACGAGATGGTGTAGATTTACATTCCATTTGTTATATTTCCCTAGCATTTTCCTTATGGTGAATATGTAATCCATCGTTGATTTTCCAGGACTAAACCCACATTGTTCGTTGCCTATAAATTCTTCTACTGTTATAATTAGTCTTATATGTTTATATATGAAGTCATACTCAATTTCACAGATACACCAACTGAATAATTCAAGAAACGGCAATAGTTGCTCTAGCTAGCAATAGGAAGAGTAAATAGGTACTAATTATGAGATCTATGGTCTGTGTTATATGTTAACTGAAACAAGCTCAGAAATAGGTACTCTCCTTCTCCATGTCTGACATTTTATTATTTCTTTAGCAATCAGATAATATGCTGGTTGTAAATTCTCATTATGACAGTTGCAAATTAATATTTATAAGTAAAAAAATTCAAATTATGAAGGTATTTATAGGGTGTCTAGCGATCTGGAAAACTGGAAAAGTCAGAGAATCCAAGAAAAAGCCGGTAAAACAGCTGCAGTGAGAAAATTTACAGTTAAAATTCAAAAATGGGTATAATCAACAGTTTCTTGTAATATAGATTTTTTACGACATTGAACTTCAAAAGCTTTAGGATTTGGTATAATGATTCTATAACACTTTTATTTTAATTGACATCTGCATGATGGTATAGAAGGATCAATCTAATATATAAATATATATAAACAGCAAATCAGAAAATTATTACACTGTGGTTTATTATTTCCAAGTGGTTTAAAAAATTGTGTCTTTAGTCTTTTGTATAGTTATTAAAAAAAAAAATATATATATATATATATATATATATATATATATATATATATATATATATATATATATATATATATATATATATATATATATATATATATATATATATATATATATATATCACAATCAACATTTGTGAATATGTTCCTTCATTTATAATTTTGTCATATCTTATTAACATACGAATTTCGTGTGGTTTTTGTTTTAAGACATAATCAATTAGAGTATTAATATCTATTTCATATGCTAGAAGTTATTGCATTATGACTTGTTATAATTTTCATTTGTATTTATTTATTGACTTTTCTTTATTTTTATATTTTATTTTTAATTATCTGTTAACGCATATGTTCCTATATCAACAACTCTAAGGCTCTGAAGCCCACCTATCATTGCCTGTAATTGTTATTCTAAAAGGACTTGTCCCAGAATAAATAAAGAGTTTATTATTATTATTATTATTATTATATATATATATATATATATATATATATATATATATATATATATATTTAGATTTATTTTACAAATAAATAGAGAGCAATTTTAACTTTATATATATATATATATATATATATATATATATATATATATATATATATATATATATATATATATATATTTTATCTCTATCTTCATAAATGAATGAGGTATGTGGTATTAAACCTCTAATTGGCTGCCATTTTGAAACAAAATGTCGGGTGGTATTATCTGGTTCCGAGGATCATCCTGAAGTGACTTGTGGGTCTGGCATCAAATATGAAAAAATTGGACCAGTAGTCTTGGACAAAAGCAGCAGATGGACAGATTTATTTGTTTTTTTAATCCTTCATATCTTGATAGACGAAACCTCAAATTTTATGGAGCAGGATTATAATTTTTTTACTTTGGTCGATTAGAAAGGTTCATTATTGAAAATAATTAAGCAAAACAAATTATTACACTATGGTTTATTATTTCCAAGTGGTTTAAAAAATTGAATACATTTGGATTGAATAATTTTTTAGCCTTTTGTATAGTAATTAAAAAAATAAAATAAATTATTTTTCCTTGATCTTCATAAATAGTGGAGATAGGGGCGAAATGGTACGAATGAAACCTCTTACCGGGTACTAATGTCGAGTTCTGGGGATTATCCTATGATGATCTGTGACTTTGATGACAAATCTTAAAAGAAATCAGCCTAGTAATCTCAGTGAGAAGCTGCGGATGGACAGATTTTTTTAATTTGAATTTTGGTTTCTACATATCTTGAAATTTAAGGCCTCAAATTTTGATCACAGGCATACCTTGATTTGAGCATCTGTCTTAAAATAGACCTTGGCATACCTTCTCTTTAATCTTTATCTGGAAAAGGTGTTACGAGAATCTGTATATATCAGTATAAAGACAACTGGCACTATCTTCAACAGAACTGTCCAGATCCTGGTCCATCTCGATGACATCGGCATCATGGCAAGATGCTTTTAGGCTGTCAGAGATATCTTCATGCCCTTGAGGCCCTAGCAAGGATACTGGGATTAATGAACAAAAGGCCAAATTTATGGTAGGTCAGAGGGGAAGGATCACCTTAGGAACCTACAGGGCTCACAGGTTAATGTGAACAACGATATGACAGCAAAGATTAAAAGGAGAATAATGCTTGCGAAGAGAAACTTCTTCGGATAGGAACACCTATTCAGAAGGCATCCTCTTACTGGGAATACAAAGTTAGGATTATATAAAACCCTAATCCGACCTGTCTTGTATGGTTCTGAGACTTAGACCATCTCAAGGTTGGACGAGCAAAGCCTCTTAGTGTTTGAAACAAAAATTCTATGCTGAATCCACGGTTCAGTGAAAATAGGCGAGAAATCATATAAAGTACTTGGTGCGCGGAATTGGATTGTGGCTGCACAGGATAGAGAGAGATGGCAGAATCTGCTGACTCACTAACTGGATTGTTGCGCCACTGAAGATGATTTCTTAAAATTAACTGTATTATTAACACTTTAACGACCAAGCCATTTGAGTTAATCTTTCCCAGTGGACCAAAATATTTTTTCCCCTCAAAAGCTGTATTAAACAATCAAAAAACAATGCCATGCATTTTTTAAACATTAGCAATGATTTGATCATAGTAATTAAAAAAATAAAGAGCGTTTATGCCCGCCAATGTCCATGGGGTGCTATGCCAGATTTTGGAAATTAAAATATGCATATTTTTTCCTTTTTTTTAGTTATTTTTAACGCATCTATTAACGTATTTTGATTATTTTTAAGATTGTATTTAGTATATCGGCCAGTATTGAAAAAAATTTACTTATGGGGCATGAACTACATTTCGCTTTATAATTTTATTTTTTATTCAATTTGATTTCATTACCAGTTCTGATTCTAATAATATTAAAGTCTTCAAGTTTTTGTTAGCTATGAAAAAATAGATTATCATCAGATTCGGTGTCAGATGATGAGACAATTGCAACTGACAATTTATCAGATGATCCTGATTTTATTACCAATGAAGAACCTTTAACAATATCCTCAGAAGATGAAGAAGAGTCAAGTAGTCATAAAAGACAAAGGAGTGGGAATGAAATGATAAGCGAATCATTCAATATTCAATGGCAAGATCCTCAGGGGCGTCATATGAAATTTAATTTTGAAGTAAACCCCGGCATACCAAGTGAAATCAAGGAACATTATCAAATGCAACTCCCTATCAGGTTTTTCAATATTTAAAATAATTTAAATACTCAAAAATAACTTGTAATTTAAAAAATAATACATTGATTTGATTATTTATACATTAGGATTTGAAATTTGTACTTTAAGTGAGAACTAATCAGGATTGTTTTTCCCAATTCAGTACCGTGTATCCTACCTAAAAATATCTTAAATGTTTGGAAAACTATTTGTGTATGTAAATAGCTCATAAATATAATGAATACCCCAAATTGTAGTTTGTTTTTAAAATCCTAAAATAATATATAAGGAATTGAAGAAAAAAAACCTTTACTACTAGACTCATGAAGAATATACGTTAATTGTTAAAAAGGTTGGCCCTTTTAACAATTAATTTATATCCTATTCTGAATTTACTCGTGCAGTCACTCAAATTCCTAAGATTTGGACATTGGCTTTTTTTTTTGTTTTTTTTTTAGTTACAGCATACTAATATACTAATTAGATGTCCAGGTAGTTTTCCCATTATTTATGCAAGTACATATTTCCTTATATTCTTTCATAACAAACTCCCAAACTAAATTTTAATTATTTACTTTTATTTAAAGTTAGTTAATTCATAAAAATGATTATGCTTTATTTTTTTTCTTTTCTAAAAGATAATTTAGATTTATGTAGAAATGTTGGTGCTAATACATCAAACAAACTTTTGTAGACCTATTTTCAGAAAATATTTATATCAGACTTCAGTAGGTGTGAGAACTAAAAATTCGGAAGTTGAATTTTTAGATATTTTCATTATACTTATATATATTTTTTTAGTGCTAGAAAACAAAAATCAGTGATTGGTAATAATTGATCTAAAAAGTACTCTTTTTAAATAATTCTGATTCCATTGGAATGTAAGAATTTAAAAAAAATTGTCATATTGAAATATTATAAATTATATTAGTGGCATTGTATATTTCACATTAAAGTTTTATGTTTTTCTTCACGCAATTCTGTTTTGTTAAATCCCTGTCTATTTATTTCTGCCTTAGCAGATATGGCTTTAATGTATGTTGAATTATAGAAATCATTAAATAAATAAAAATCTGCCTCTTAAAACTATTTATATGATGACTTACTTTAATTGCTCTATTTGAATATTGCTATCTTTTATTTTATAGGTTTGGGAAAGACGTTTATTGCTGCAGTTGTCATGTACAACTTTTATAGATGGTATCCAAATGGAAAAGTGGTTTTTATGGCACCTACCCGACCACTTGTTGCACAGCAAACAAAGGCGTGCCATAATATAATGAATATTCCTGTGGACCATACTGCAGAATTAACAGGTTTTATAAAAGTACTTAATTTAATTAGAATTTTAGTTCACAGGACCTCTAGAGCGGCTGTTTCTATTTAGAAAATGAAAATAGGTTTATAAGTAGGAGAATCTTGGTTAGGGGTACGGTCAACAAATTTAGGCAGATAAACAATCATTTGGATATTTTGCCTGTCATTCAAAGCTTCAACTACCTCTTACACCTACCATAATACAGTTATCTTTGAGTGATGAATGTATTTGAATAGTTGTCCTGAGTGGTTGCCTGATTGCAGCTGTTAAAGGCCAGTAATATTCCCTTTATTTTTCCTTATGTATTGACTGAATCAGACTTGAAAGCTTTCTAGGTAGACTCCCACATCGCCCGCCAAAGTCCCCTAAAGAAGGACCATCATTAATCCCCTCGTTTATCAAATAACTTTCATCTTGAATCGTTTATGGTTTACTCCCTTTCACCATTGCTGGAATGGTTTTGTTTTTACCTACATACTAGACCATTTCAAGATGCACTTTAACAGTTTATTTTTGTAAATGTAATTATTAATGAAAAAGTGAAAATTAATTAAAATAATTTCTAAAAAATTTAATTCAAAGTTCAATTTAGTCAGAATATTGTTACTGACTATACTATTTTTGCTATTATTTTAGTTTTAAAGGTTCTATATTGGGGTATAAGTATTACACTTCTGGGATTAAAGACTAATAATATATGATTTCATTATCACGGAATCGATTAATGCAAAAAGTGGGGTAATACATTCTAATTTCTTATCAAAAACAATGCATTTCCTGTCATATCCTTTCAAACATTCCTCGGTTGATACGAATTATTCGGTTCTATTAACTTTTACAAAAAAAAATTTAAATAATAAGTGGAAATTTAAAAGTTTAAAAGTGGTATTACCAGGATTTCGCTCTCGATGAACCATTTTTCGATAACAACATAGAAGTTTGAAGTTTTGATGATAACTTTGATACTGATGATTATGGAAAAGAAAAATAGGACAGTGAAGAGTGAAGAAGTGTTTGAAGAGCTGTCAAGAAATGATATTTTGCATGTCATTTCTTTAAAAAAAAAAGAAACTTCTGGTCTAACAGATAAGACGAAGCTATTGGCCTTAAACGGTATTTCGTTAAACTCTAACTGAATAATTCCGTCCACCACCGTGTTCGTGTTAACGAGGGATTACTGTAGTAATATATCATTGATATCTATCCATAGAATAAATTAAATATGCTTGGTTACAAACACTTTTGTCCTTCTTTTTTTTCCCTTATTCTATAATTTATTAAATAATTCTTGAAATTTTAGGTGTACAAAATGCCGAATTAAGGGAAAAACTTTGGAAAGAAAAAAGGGTATTTTATTTAACACCACAAGTTATGGTGAATGATTTAAAGTCAAAAACATGTCCTGCTTCTTTGATTAAATGTATCGTTATTGATGAAGCTCACCGAGCAACAAAGGATTATGCTTATTGTCAGGTCTCACAATTTAGATATTTTAATAAATTTTACCAAAACATTTATTAATTATTAATCTCAATGATTATTTTTTATAGGTACTGAAGCTCTTGTCTGATGAGCCAAATGCATTATTTCGAGTTCTTGGACTTTCTGCTACTCCTGGAAATGATATTAATGCAGTACAACAGGTATAAATTATATAATTAACATTATGTTTAAAATAGTTGATTATAGTTATATTCTAGGGATGGGGAGGAAGGGTCAAAATAATAAATGCAGTAGTGATGTATATGTTTTGGCACTTTTTTTTTTTTAAGTATTTTATTTTTAAAATGGTTTTGTTGATGATTTGGACATAACTGGCAGGTCATTAAATACCATTTCTTATAAATTTTCTGGCATTTGAAAAAACATGGGACTGTCATTCAACTCCTCCAAATCATAATGATATAAGTACGTTGGACAAGGGCTCATACATTTTTGAAAAAATTAATCAATTCATTTAATTTGTAAGCTCAGGGAGTGTAAGGAATGATATGTCCAGTGAAATCCAAAATTGGGTCATGAAGTCTTAACCATTTTTCTTTCTTTGGGCTCTGGAGGCATCTTGAAGTCAGCTGGTTTCATAGATTACAGATCAAATGTACTTAATAAATTCTCTATTTATCAGCAGAGTCCTAATGTATAGAGTTTAAAGTCAAAAACATGTCCTGCTTCTCTGATTAAATGTATCGTTATTGTTGAAGCTCACAGAGTAACAAAGGATTATGCTTGTGGTCAGGTCTCACAATTTAGATATTTTAATAAATTTTACCAAAACATGGACATTGACTAAGGCCAACAAATAGATACTGCTTGCCCAAAAAAGGAAGATCCTGCACGGAATATATGAAGGAATAAAGAATGGGAAGGAATAACAAAGAAGGACATACCCAGAAACTGTAAGGGAATGGAGACCTGAAGAGTGGGAGTATTGGACAGAGACCTCTGATTAAAGAAAACAATAGAGACTTTGACTCACAAATGAGTTGTAGAGCCAACAAAGAAGAATTGTTATTAATCTCTTCGTAAAAAATGGGATTTGATTTAGTATAATGCATATGTTGTACTTTATTTGTTCTAAAAGTGTTTTGGATACAATGCTTCCTTTAAAAAATTACCTGGTCTCACATACCTTAGAAAGGACAATTTCCCTGCTGAATTAGTAGTTATGTTTGCCAGCCATATGTGTCCTCCACAATCTTAATTTTGAAACTGCTTCTGGCCTTACCCATTTATGAAAAAGCTTAAAGGGCCCAACACTTAATTCTGAGGAGTTCATGCACTGACTGCTATTCTATAGATATGGCCAAAGTCTGTCTTGTATGGCCTTGTATATTTTATTTTAGAGTCGATGAGCTCCTGTTATTTAACCACAGCTCAAGTATTTTTCATGTAAAAACTAAACTTGAATGCATACTATTTAACTAAAATCAATAATAGGTTTGTTCTTATTTGTATTTATATTTATATTGTTTTGAATAGGTTGTGCGTAACCTTGGTATTTCAGCTCTGGAAATGAGAAGTGAAGAATCATTAGATGTTGCTCCGTATACACATTCACGATCTGTGGATACTATAGTTGTGGAGCTTTCAGGCAATATACTTCGAGTTAAAGATGATCTACTTCAGGTATCTAAAAATATCCTCAATCCACTTGAAAAGTATGATAGCTGTATGATGATTCATTGTTATTGTATTACTATATTTATTGGTTCATTCAGGCTATTCGCCGTACAGGTGATATTTGCTGGCATGTACTCAAAAAATATTGTAAAGTTATTAGCTCGGCAATGTGTTAAAAACCTAGAGCGATAAATGCCAGCCAACTTTCACATATGTACATCCTCACAAGAAATTGCTATTACCAAAGTTTCAGATCTCCCATACCCCATAATTAGCCAATGTATCCTGAAACACTGTAATTTTTTTACCATTTTATCTTAATTTTTACTTTCCCTTACCTATATATGAAGTATATAGTAAGGGGAAGTATTGCGATCGAGAAAATTTTTGAACACGAGATTTCAACAAAAAAACACGTTTTAAGGTCCCCTGAGTCCAAATAACTAAGCCAGGCATTTAAGATAGGCATATGCATGTGATCTTACAGAAACCTTTTCGTCAAAATCGACCAACCGGAAGTGCCATGAACATTATGAAACTTGGCTAAATTATTCTTCATAATGGCCTTTAACTTTTCATTTATATAGTACATCACCAAGGAAATGCAGGGAAAAAAGTTATGATGAAAAGAATATTTTATTTGCACATAGCTTAAAATTTATGCATTTTATGGTAGATAATGTATAGAATTGTATGGAAGGTAATTAAATAATCTAAAAAGCAATAAAAGAATCATAAAAATCAGACCAGTATTAGCAAAGATACAGCGCATCGGACTAACTGGAATTTGCTTTTATATCATGGATTTTGACTTTTTTTACAATTTTATTGAAAACGATTTTGATGAAACTTGCCAAAATTATTCTTCATAAAGGCCTTTAACTTTTTGTTTATGTAGTACATCACCGAGAAAATGTAGGGAAAAAAAGTTATGATGAAAAGAATATTTTATTTGCGCATAGCTTAAAAAGTATGCATTTTATGGTAAATTATGTATAGAATTGTATTAGTGGTAATTAAATTATCTAAATAACAAAAAAAGAATCATCAAAATCGGACCAGTATTAGCAAAGATACAGCCTATATTATGAGGAGTATAAGACACTAGATTGATAACCAGGCGCATCCGAAAGGAGACGGATGCCACCGAACCTCCTCCCACCAATCCTCCAATCTTTTGTCAACAATACGTTCTGTAATAATATAATTTAAGAATACAAAAGCAGAAATTAACTTAATGATTTCTACTTATATATTATTTAATGGACAAAATGTTCCCAGGGAAACTAAATCGAAACTTTTAAAATATATTTTCAACTTGGCAAACTTAAAATATATATGTAGTGTACAGAATTGTACTAAAATTGTTTAAAAACTATTTATTGTACTTAAGTAGGAGAAGATGTGAAGAAGTGAATGCTGCTGAGCTTATTTCAAGTATTGTTTATGTGAACTCTTTAAAATTATATTAAAAAGATAATTATTATAGGGCGGTAAGGGAAAATTGTGTAATGCGTACACTGCATCAGATTTTTTTATAAGCACTATACATTAGAAAAATTTCTCAATTTTAAGCCTCATGAATAAGATCTCTTGAACTATCAACAGGAATTTTTGGATAATATTCCAACATTTAGAACACTGCATTCTATTGCTCTTTTCCGGGTATAGTATAGTACTTCTGAAAGAAAAAATGGTGGAAAATTTACAGCGTTTCAAGATACTTGGGCTAATTATGGGACACAGGAGAGCACTAGAGATCTGAAACTTTGGTAATAGAAATTTCTTGTGAAGGTGTATATATGTGTAAGTTGATAGGCATTTTTCACTCCGGGGCACTGTTGCCTACCTAGGACAGAGTCTTTATAAATAAAGAAAATAGTATTAAAAAAAAAAAAGTAGTTTTAATAATAAAGCATGCTAAATTAAAGACAAATATGAATTAAAGTAATTGTAAAAAAAAAAAAGATTTATTTTTGAGTTGTTTAAATTTTTTTAGAAATATTTATACTATTACCATTTAATAATATATGTATGAACCCGAAAATTGGTTTATTTGAAGTTTCTGCTGTTGCATTGTTAGTGGTAAACAGTTTAACAGTTGAGATTTAAAATTATTCTTTCCATTTTAGGTTTTTGAGAAGTATGCAAAGCGACTAAAAGATTTCAAGGCACTGCCTAATAATATAGCTACAGTTTCAAAATTTCAAGCAAGTATTCATTTATTAATTTAATTTTTTTTTATCAGTAAAATAATAAATATATATATATATATATATATATATATATATATATATATATATATATATATATATATATATATATATATAAAGGTAAAAATTTGCCAACTAAATAGAGTAATTTATTTATGTTTTTAAGTAGTAATTAATTTTAAAATGTTGTCTTGTTAAAATAAAGATCAGTGAAATCATGTCTGCAGTGACAAACTAGGTAATAATTAGGGATTGATAAATTATTTGCCACTTCTATAAATTTGTTTTATTGAAAACTATTTTCGAATGTTATACATTCATCCTCAGTTCAAAAAACACACAAAAAATTCAAAAATAAGCAATTCAAAATATAGTTTGGTATTATTATACATATTAAATTAGATTAATATTAATCAGTATTATAAAGCATTTATGAATTATCAGTTTAATTAAGACAAGAAACCAAATACATGTTGGTACTCACCAAGATTTAAATGGATTATATCAAACCTTGGTGAGTACCAACATGTATTTGGTTTCTTGTCTTAATTAAACTGATAATTCATAAATGCTTTATAATACTGATTAATATTAATCTAATTTAATATGTATAATAATACCAAACTATATTTTGAATTGCTTATTTTTGAATTTTTTGTGTGTTTTTTGAACTGAGGATGAATGTATAACATTCGAAAATAGTTTTCAATAAAACAAATTTATAGAAGTGGCAAATAATTTATCAATCCCTAATTAGATTGATCCTTCTATACCATCACGCGGATGTCAACTAAGTAATAATTTGTCAACTAAAAAGAATAATTTATTTATGTTTTTAAATATTGATTAATTTAAAAAAAAAATTCATGTTAAGTAATACAAACCATTGAAATGGTGTGTGTAGTGACAAACTGACAATTGTGTTTCAGCTGAATATCTGAAAAATTTACCATATTCCTTTTCTTGAAGATTAATTAAAACTTTGTTTAAAAAAAGATTTATGATATAAAAATAAACTTTATTTGAATTTAAATATAAAATGCATGTGTGGGAATAAGAAAAGAAGAGCTGCAAATCTTAACAGAATATGGAATAATAGAAGAATGAAAGTTTCATCACAAGAAACCTTAGTAAGAAACGTGAGTTGACTTGGGAGCAGATTGAAGTAAAAAACATTTCCATTATTTGTTTAATAAATTAATTGTATGTTGATGTTAATAAATATAAGTGGTCAAGTTCTGATATGCCATAAAAATTAATCACAACTGAACTGGATTGTATCGCATCTAGATCTCAAGTGAACCTTATATTGCATCCGACTCGTTAACAGTTTGACACAAAAAGTAGTTCTTGTTTATTACTTTGTTTTTCGAATATTTATCTTTTATTTTCAAATTCTCACCTATACATTATATTTTAGTTCAAATAAAGTTTATTATTATGTTATTAATATTAACATTAACATTATGTTCTGTTATTAAACAAACTTTTATTAATATTCATCAGAAAGAGCATCGTTATTTTTCAGCTTTCTTCCAATCACAGCCAAGAGTTTGTCACTACATACTTGATTTCAATAGTTTTTATTTTAAGCATCACACATTGTTTTGTTTTTAATTATTAAATATTTAAAATTCAACTTCATATTACATATATTCTAAACAATTTTTATCATTTTTACAGATTCTTAAAGCTTGTGAAAAGTTCAGGGCGAATCCACCAAGAGGTGTTCCTCCTTCTGTTGTTGGAAATCTTATATCTGATTTTACTGTGTGTATGTCATTGGCTCATTCCATTGAATTACTTCAAACATATGGACTCAGGGCTTTTTATACTTATCTTGCAGGTTGTTGTTCCTAAGACTATATTTTGTTTTTATATTAAATACTTCTATATTTGGTGGCTTTCCCTTCTTGTTGCTGTGTTTGCAAACTTGAAACATAAAGTGAATAAAGAATCTCATTATTATATAAAAATCACATGCAGTAATTGCTTTCAATTTCTGTTGCATTTAATTACAAATTGATGCTCTTTTACATTAATGGCTAAACTTATAAAATGGAATTTAATATATTTTTAGATTTAATGAAAAACTAATGCTATGTATATATTTTATAATTGCATAAGTTGGTCAGAATTAAGTTCATTCCTTGTAAGTTTTTATTGTTTGTCAATGCTAACATTTTGTGTTATTTCTTCAATTAAAATTATTTATTATTTAATATAGTAAAAAAAAAAATTTTTTATAGATGACAATTCTGAAAAAACAAAAGCAGCTGCGACTAGATTAAGAAATGATGATGACTTAAAAGAAATGCTTAAAAGACTTCATCTATGCCTATTCCCTAAACTGGTTAGTGTCAAAAAGTTTATTATTAGTTATATTTTATCATTATTATTTTAGACCCATAATAGAAATAAAAGGATGCTCATCATTGTCTGTACTTAGATTTGGATGTGTATTTTACTGGTTATTTCATTACAAAATGAGCTTAGAAACTTTTACTCTAACTTATTACTGTTTCTCATACATGAGATTCATATGTCTAATACGATTGCAAACTACTCGTCTATTGATATTAAAAACATAACACCAAATAGAAAAGAAGCCAGTAAAAAAAGATTTCTATCATCCCCAGAATTTTTAAAAGATGTTAAAAGAATTAGGAAAAAAAATTCCATTTGATATAAATGGAGTAGTTGGTGAATTAACAAAGAATGAGTTAATAAGAGAAATATAGTATATTGTAAATTTGCAAATGATTCCAACTCAAATGTAAAAAAAAAAAAATAGTTTTGTTGTGGGTGTAGAAACAAAATTGAAGGATAGTAAGATCGATGCTTCGGGTAAGAAAAATTATGGCATTTCCATAGATGAAAATTTAATAATCCTTAACTGAAGGAGGTATTAAGGGAGAATGATCTTTTTGAATAACATTGCTCCTTTTATTAATAATAGTCTCAGAATTTCTATTTTTGTCTAAGATTTTAAATTTATAATATTTCAATATGATTTAATTAATCAATCACTTCAGGAGTGGCTTAGGAATATTGTTTGGACTAAGAAGGAATGAGGATTTTTAATCTTAACAAAAATGTTTATAAAATATTGACAGTAATTATTGTTATTTTCTTTAATTTTTATTTTATTATTATATTTTTCTTTATAGCTGTACATTTTTACATATTTTTCTATTATATAAATTAATATAATTAGATTGAAAAAAGTTAAAAACTAATTTGCTCCAATGCTTAATTGGTCATTAAACCAATATTTAATTTATTAAAAATAGTATTTATCTATAGAACTAAATTTAATAAACATTTTATTTATCTACCTATCAATTTATCTAATAGAAATCTATAAATATATAAAAATTCAGCCTGCATATTCCAAAACTCAAAAAGTAGTCGGTCGATTTTGATGCGGTTTTCACTATCATTTAGAGAATTTCTTCTAGAAGGTTTATATGCATTAAACTTTTCAAAATGTTCCCCTTAAGAGGAGAAATTGGGAAAAGCTATAAATAATATCTGATGTGGACACCGCATGACTTCCTTGTACAGCTATAAATCGGTGGCTCAAAAAGTGATCCTGAATTTACTTAGTAGTTTCCAAAGATAGCAGTATCTCAAAAACAACACTCGACGTAGCGACATCCATCTATTGACACAAACAATGCATACAGACAAACACACTCGCACATACATAATTATAAAAATGTTAAATACGGTTAGTACGGACCTTGAAACATGATTAACCATGAAAATCTCAGTTTGTGATGTTTAGCAGAATTCACATTCCTCCCTTCTAAGAAGGTGTGAGGTAAACAAAAACCATATCAGGTAACTACAATATGCAATTATAATATTGCCTCTACTGCGGGAGAGGTGTTTTAAACCGTGAGATAACATTGACTATATTGGTTGCATCATATCCATGGTTGGTAAACTCTTGATTAATAGTTGCTGCAGGTGCAACAAAGTGTAAATTTTTTTAGACAACTCCGGAGTTTTTATTTTCTGGAAGCTGAAATGTGTGGAAGTATGCACCCTCTCTTCTTAAACTTGCCACTATCCTGCGATATACATCGGCATTTTCGGGATAAACAGTAACTCCTCTCATAGAGGTTTTCAGCCTGATGCCATTAGGATCTTGTCATAACGAAGGACATTGTATCACTAACCTTCAGATGTTTCCGTGGGGTCTCTTTCCGTTATTACATATTGTTTTCTTTCAGTAAGTAACAAGTTCCCAAGAGATTTGATCGCGTTCTGTGGCAACATTAGAACAGTTTGTGTCATTAGATAAAGCATTGAAAATCGACAATTTCTGCATTTTAAGCGCAAGCGGGAGAACCCGCTGACAACTTGTTCAGCTGACAAAATGGGGAGGAAATCAAGTATTTTATACCCAATTTTAACGCTTAAAACAAGTAATAAAATTGTTTAATTAGAGTGGAAAAAAACACGTTTGTAACCTTTATCACCCACTGAATCATATGATCTCTGTATTTAATTTTAATATAATTTTTGATATAAGTTTATTATGACCAAGTAAAGTACCCCTTCCTTCTCACCAATTTTAACCAAAATCTAATATTTTATATTGATGTAAAAGTTTTATTTACCAAATTTAAGATGTTTTACAATATATTTTAGTATAAAAGAGCAAAATTCAAAATTTTAATATAATTTTTTATGTATGTTTATTATGACCTTCAAGTAAAGTACCATTTCTGGTTTTCCAATTTAAACCAAAATCTAGTATGAAATTAATATATAAATCATAAATGCCAAGTTTTAGAAGTTTTGATTTATATTTTAATATAATTTTTGATGGAAATCAATAATGACCTTCAAGTAAAGTACCACTTCTGGTGATCATGTAGTGACCAAAAAGGAAAGTTTACAAGTAGATTTTACAACAATCACAAATACAAAATTTTAACTTTCTACGGCTAATCGTTTTTGAGTTATGTGAGATATTCACTAGAGAGACATATGAACGAATGTATCTACAGACGTCACAAGGAAACTAGTCAAAATGGATTCAGGGATGGTCAAAATTGATATTTCCGTTGAAATCTGAAACTCGAAAATTTTCGTGGTTACAATAGTTCCTTTACTGCGTACAAGGAAGTAAATAGGTAATTTTATAATTGTTTTCATGAAACCTTCATACATGTGGAAGCAAGTTCACTACAAAAGCATTTAGTTTCACAAGAGTGAAATTATTGTATGAAAGCGTCATTTTTTAATCAAATCAGAGATTACGGAAAACAAAAAAAGTGAAAAATCGTGAAGCTTTATTAACGTTTTGACAAATTTATTTTCTTTTTGATCCTGCTCCTATAAAATGTCTAAATGAAATTCCTATTAAGAGGAATTCTGAACAATCCAATAGATTATCCAGAAAAATTTTGATCCCTTTAGCCTTGGAATATTTAGTCAAAATTTTTGTTGGTAACCTATTCCTACCTTGAAAGTTCTTGTGGCCCCTTCCCCCCTCCTCACTTCCCTAAGAGTTCTAATCATTGAAGCATTGAAATGCAAAAGAGTCTTAAGTACCTCCAGAAAACGTTTTCAGAATTCATGTTTCAACTTGAAAAATAATAAAGAAATATGACTTAATTATAAAAACACATTTTTTTCTGATTATCCATGGTTGTATAAGTAATAAAATCACATTTATTATAGTAATAGCTTTACAATAAAAAAATGATTTTTCTGTAAAAAAAAAAAAAAAAAAACATCTTTTTTCTTCCTTTGTTTTCAATCCACATGGCCACGGCAAAGCAAGAGTATTGAATTGAATGATGTGTTACCTCGGTGAATCTATGTTCGCTATAATACTTTTATTTACTTTCCCATTCATTTCATGCAGCATATAAGTATGATGAAATGTGCAATATATAATTAATGTGTTAAAAATAAACAAAATCAAAGTTAAACTTAAATCTTTTCTTTTTTAAAAAAAGTTGTTTGTAAATGTTTTGTACAAACTTACAGTATGATAATGAATGATAAGAACTAAAGTTCTGCCTTCTGTTGCATTATCTTTTAAAAGTGAAACATAAAAAAACTTGAAATTTGGGAGGGAATTTAACTCGCAATTCTTTTCACGAGCAATACTGGTGATTTTCTTGTTTTAGAAATGAACCTTTAAATTCTAATTTCATATTTATGTAGTTTCTGGTAAGTTATATTTTTTCATTGAATTATGATTTTTATCTTCTTTTTTTTTTTTTAAATAAATTTATTATTAATTTTATCTTTTTATTTTTAGAATAATGAAACTACTTATACTTGGAGTCATCCCAAACTTAAAAATCTAGTTACATCATTAACTGAACATTTTAAAAAATGTCAGTCAAATGGTGGCGCAACCAAAGCAATTGTGTTTTGTCAGGTATATTTACTTTTATATGAATTATTGTAGAATAGCTCATGTACGGGTTTGGTTTATTAAAAGATGATTTTTCTTACTTGTGTTTTTATTCTGTCTTTGCACATATTTAAATTCTCTTTTAGATGTCAAATTATTTAACATTTTTTGAAAAATAATCAGTTTTTCTATTTCAATTTAGCTCACTTTAGATTCACTGTATTTTTTTTTTTTTTTATCTTATAATAATACTGGTTCTCCTTTAATTATTTTAGTACAGAGTTGTGGTTTCTGAGATTGTGGAATTATTAAGCAGTAGTAAACCACTTATCAAAGCCACAGAATTTATCGGCCAATCGGGAGGAAAAGAAAGAGGAATGCCACAGGCGAAGCAACTTCAAGTTAGTTTGTTTTCTTTCAATATTGGAATAGAATGTTTATTTTTGATTCCAATATCTATTTAAATATTTTTATCAAATAATATTATAGTTACTTTTTATCAGGATTTATTAAGTAAGCCGTTGTTATATATAATTTTATTTTTTTTTAATTAATAATTAAGTACATGAAAATATATTCACTTCTAACTTCAACTTATTAAAACTTAATTCATATTAATAATTTATTTATTTTAATTAATTACTTACTAAGATTGGCAGCTCATGTATTTAGCTTCTGAGTGTTTTCTATTTGGATTTAATCCATTGTTTTCCATATTTTTTCTATCATAAAATAGATTTTTTTATAGGTCCAGTTATGAGTACTTTTTTAAAATTTAAATTAAAAAAATATCTGGTGTGTCCACTCCCTTCCCTTTCGATTTCATACAAATTTCAACCAGAATAGATTTGTCGATAAAAAAAAAATAATTATTTTGCACCAGAGGTGTTTTCTTGAGAAAATTATACCACCACATGATTGAGTGTTGAAAAATACAAAAATATCATGTGCCACTTGTATCTGAGGAAATAATGTTTTTTCAGCTATTGCAAAGCGGTTCTGCATATGCCAAATATGATAAGCGAATCGACTTGTGCATCATCAAGCAATCATTTTTTTAAACATGCCAAGATAAACAGTAATGGTTATGTGCGATTGTCACACAGAACGAACCATTTAAAAAGAGGAAAAAAGGTATTAAATTCCAAAATTTCATTTGGGGATTAATTTTTACCCTGCATTGTTAAGGGGATGCGGCCTGTTGGAAATGTTAAAGGGTTTTAAGAAAAGTTTCATCAAAATTGTTTGTTTTGGTGTTTCAGTCAGTAGAAAAACACATTTTTCGACTATTGGGCCCTGGGTGCAACAATAAATAAAAAATAAAATAAAAAATCTGTCCACATGTTCAAAAGGCGATCATGGTACAGACACACACCAGTAGCCGAAAATGCGTTTTTTTGGACTTTAACATAAGATCTGTTGAAAACCAGATACCTAAAATTTGACCCAATTTTAGCAATACTTTCCTTACCTCGGCTACCCCTGGTATCAGTAGGAAAGTAATATTGTCTTTGCAATCATTTCACTACTTTTTTATTCATTTGTTTGGGACGGTTTGTGACAAATGAATGTATTTAAACGATATTAATCATTATGATTTTTATGTGTAATGGTCTAAACTTTAAACTTGAGAAATTTTAATCCTATTCCTCTATTTTTCATTCATAAATTATCTATGCCTCAAAATCCACGACATTTGATATTAAGGCTTCTAATTATGTTATGTTATGTCTTAGTTAACAAAAGTTCTGTAATATTGTTTATTCTATACTGTTTAACTAGTAGTAAGATCATAGGAAATGTCTACTCATTTTTTGTTTTGCAAATCGATTTAAAAATCTCACATTGTCTCTCATAAGTTTTCATTTGCATTCTAGATCATGAAAGATTTTCGCAGTGGTATTATAAACTGCCTTGTGGCTACATGTGTTGCCGAAGAAGGTTTAGATATTGGAGAAGTTGACCTTATCATACTGATGGAGGCACACAAGTCTCCTGTGAGATTGGTACAAAGAATTGGCAGGACTGGTAGGAAAAGAAAAGGATGCTGTTTGGTTCTTCTTACCAAAGGACGTGAAGAACAGGTATGTATTTTAGCTTGCATATGAAATCTACAGGAGAAAAACAGTATAACTCCATTTTTTATTTTGTGATTTTGGCGCAATATTGTAGCTCTAAGAACGATGAATCGAATGGCATTACTGTTCAGAACAAAACAGTCTAAATAGCTACTTTTCAAACAGTAAAGAATAGCTGGTCAGGGGAAAACCATATAATTTCGATCTCTTGAAAATTTTTGAAGAAAGGAGTTATACTGTTTTTTTCCCTGTACCTTTCATAAGTGGATTATCCCTAATTGAGCTTTGATTATCCTAAGGTTGTGGTAGGTATTTAAAAAAAAAAAAACAGATAGCAATAGGATTAGATGAATTTTAAAATTTGGCTTTCATTTTATTTCATTACTTATCCTTAGTATGTTTATTATTTATTACATCTTAAAAAATATATTAAAAACCTAGATTTTTGATTCACTGTTTAAATTAATTGAATGTTATTAGATTATTCTAATTTTAATTAAGTTAATTTATTTATTATTTATTTTTAGAAATTTCATGAGGCAATGGCTACTCGAAAATCTTATGTTGAAAATATAATGAAGTCTTCTGCTGTTAAAGCTAGTCTCTGTCAAGAATCACCTCGTATGATTCCTGTCCGTGAGTCATCCTTTTTTTTATTTTCTTTATTTTACCAAACTAATTTATTAACAACAAAAACTACTATACCCAAATCAATAAAATATTAGTATAAGACAATATAAAGAAAAATTTAGAGTCTATGTAAGCCTATTATTACAATGCTCAGTATCAGAAGGCGTCCGCCCATTGAACTTAATTGAGTATGACTGTAAATATTCTACTGATGTACTGTAATCATACATATATCAGATGATTATATGCCAGTTCAGTTTGTCCATCTTATTTACATTTATTATTGTCTCTTGGTTTGAATCAAAAATAACTTATAGCTGTAGTTTAAAATAACTTATAGCCTTTGTTTAAAAAATAGTGTGTTTGGTTGTGCGTGTCTTCCAAGTGTAATTGTTTTTGGTAGTCCATAGATTTTTTTAAAGAATTCCAAGGGCAAAATTGTTCACAAAAAATCTTGTGAAGTGAGAGGTACCAAATGTATCTAAAGGTCCCTTTGAAAACCTTTAGGCATTGCTCTTCCTTCCAAAGTAAATATTTTTACACACTTCATACCAATAAAGAATAGTAAGAAAGATTGTAAATAAATTCAATAAATGTATTTTTTGCTTTAACCCTTTTTCGCCCACCCAATGATCCCTAATACTTAGATACCTAGTCCTATCATAAATATTGTTACAAGGAATATTTACAGATTTCAACAGAAAAATTAATTTTTTCAAAGACTTTATTAGAAAATAAATTGTATATCTGTAAAGAGTAAACCAAAAAAGGAATTACTCAAAATGTTCCCCTTTTGCCTTGACAGAAGCATTTAATCTCCGTGGCCAGTCATCAATAGCAGTACGCAGCACTTCTTGAGGAAAGTGCTCAACTGGTCGGACCAGAGATTGAGGCTTTCCAGGTTAGGGTGTTCTCTGTGGCATACCATCCTCTCCGGTAATCTAGTGGGTTGAGATCAGGGCTTCCTGAGGGCCAATCTGAGGCAGAGATGAACTCTGGAATGTTCTTTTGCAGCCACTGCTGAGTTGACCTGGCCTTGTGAGCTGGAGCGGAATCCTGCTGGAAAACTCAATGACTTCCAGCAAACAGAGTATCATTTAGAGGCTTGACAACAGGTTCGTCAATATCGTGACAAAATATCGTCCTGATAGTTTTTAGTGGCTGTTTTAACTCCTTTTTCATAAAAATGGAGCTTTGTGGTGCCATCAAAGCAAACTCCCCACCAAACCATCACTGAGGAAGGGTGATAACCTCTTTCCACTCTTCCAATGATTTCCTGGACTTCTTTTGAGCTGTGTGCGTACACCATTTTGGTAGTAGATCATTTTGGTGTTTACATTTTTCTTCAATTGTAAAAATTTTCTCATCACTAAACAAAATCTTTCAATGAAGACCATTGGTGTAACGGCCAAAGAGCACTTTGCATCTATCCACTCTAATTCTTTTTAGAGAAGTGGTTAGCCTTTGTCCTATCATTCTTTGATATGCACCCATTCTAAGGTAACTTTTTACTATGTGAGACATTGATCTGACAGAGATTTCCATTTCCCAAGATATGATTTGTTGTTTTCGAATGGGATTTCTTCTTTCGAGCAGTCACTGCTCTCACTGCATTTGCCATTCTTACAGTGCGGGGACGGTCGAGGTCTGTCAATTATAGATAGGGTCTCATTATATCTATTTATAGTGTGGTACACGAACATAAGACTGATACCCAAAGGTTTCAAAGTGTTGAAATTCCCTGGCCTACATTTTCCAACTTTGTGTAAGGCGATCACAGCTATTCGGTTTTCTTTATCACCGCACTCCATGTTAACTGAGCGAAAGAAAAATATAAACTAATTGGAATTATTATCCTGACATGTAAAGAAAATAACCTGATAGAGGTAAGGATTATCTAAATAATACCCAAGGATGTAAACAAAGATCAACTTTTGTAACAGTACTTATGTAAGAACTAGGTATTGTAAAGTTGCTTCTACCTCTATGTGGAAAAGGGGCATAGACGTAATCATGATTACGATTACAATTATAATAAAAAAAACACCATGATTGCTTGATTAAATGATCATAATCGTAATCACAGCTATGATGATGATGATGGCCGTGATTATGATTGCAATCGTGTAATTAAGAAATCAAGCTCTTTTTTAGATAGTAATCTTATCATGATTATAATTATACCCATCTCTGCCCCTATGCAAGAAATAATCTTGAACTAAAGAAAGGGGAACCAAAGTTCATCTTGGACGAAAAAGGATTAAATATTGTGTTTTAGTTTGTTTTCTTAGTAAGCTTCTGCAATCAATCCTCTCATGCTATGATTTTTTCTGTGGTTGATGGCTTATTCTTACTGATTTTTAGTTTCTTCTATATAATTATTATAAACTTTTAATATAATAATTGTATACTATTTGGATTTAATGGCTTTGTTTCTGAAATTTTAGAAGATCAAATATTTTTTTCAGAATTCACTCCAGTTCAACAGTTTGTCCACATAAATGTAACTGATATATCATCACCTGCCAGACCACAAATAAAAAAACAAGCTGACATAAGGAAATGTTTCACCGCAGCTGATAGTCCTTTTTTATCTGATGAAGAATTGCTAAAGGTAAAAATCATTCTTTTCATACAATATTGATGATGCCAAACTTCATCTTTATATATAAAAATTCAGCCTGTGTATGTTTGTACTCGCAAAACTCGAAAAGTAGTTGGTCGATTTTGATGTGGTTTTCACTATCATTTAGGTAAAAATTTTGAGAAAGTTTATATCCATTAAATTTTTTGAAATCCTTTCCTTTAGGGGAGAAATGAGAAACACTATTTAAAAAATAGGTAATTTTGTAAATGTTGTCATGACAACTACGTACACATGGTAACATTTTCACTACAAAAACATTTTAACAAGAGTGAAATTATTGTGTGAAAGCATCAGTTGTTAATTAAATCAAAGATTAAGGAGGAAAAAAGTGTAAAAACATGAAGCTTTATTGCCATTTTGAAAAATTTATTATCATTTTGATTATTTTTCTAGAAAACATCTAAATGAAATGAGACGAGCCAATCTCAGTCAATTACTGAGAAAAATTTTCAGCTCTTTGGTCTTGGCGTATTTACAGTCAAAATTTTTGTTAACCGGTTGTTTTGTTGAAAGTTCTGGTAGCTCCCCCTCTCCTTCCCTAAGAGTTCTAATAATTGAAGCATAGAAATTCAAAAGAGTCTAACTGCCTTTAGAATAATGTTTTCAGAATTCAAGTTTCAATTTGAAAAATATTATAAAAATATGACTTATGACTTAATTTAAAAAAAAATATCTGATGTGGACAACAAATGACTTCCTTGTACGCCTATTAAATTATAAGTCCATGGCTCTAAAAGTGATACTAAATTTGGTTAATAGTTTCCGAAGATTGCAGTAAAAACGACACTCGGCGTTCCGACATCCATCTATTGAAACACACATACACACACACTCTTGTTACTGGAGGTCTCATTCCGTTATTATATGTCGTTTTTCTTCAGTAGGTAACTAGTTTCCAAGATATTTCTTCATGTTCCGTGACAACAATAAAACTGTCAATATCAGTGGATAAAGCATTAGAAATCGACAGTTTCGACATTTTAAGTGGAAAAATCCACATAACTAATATCTTATTCTCATGCTGCAGACTTGTTGATCTCACAAATGGGTAGGAAAGCTAGTATTTTACATTCAATTTTAACACTTAAAACAAGTAATAAAAATGTTTAATTGTATTGGAAAACAAATTGCGTTTGTAACCTTTATTACCGAAACATATGATTTCTCTTTTAATTTAAATATAATTTTTGATGTAAGCTTATTATGACCTTCAAGTAAAGTACCGTTTTCGGCTCATCAATTTTAACCAAAATATAGTAAATACATTCACATAAATATAAAAGTCCTATTTACCAAATTTGAGATGTTTTACATTATATTTTAATACAATTTTTGATGAGACTAATATGATCTTCAAGTAAAGTACCGCTTCCAGTTTTCCAATTTAGACCAAAATCCAGTATGTTTATTTAAATCAATATATAAATTATAAATACTAAATTTGAGAAGTTTTCCATTGTATTTTAATACAATTTTTGATGGAAATCAATTATGACCTTAAAGTAAAGTACCACTTCCGGTGATCAAGCAGTGACCAAAAAGGGAGGTTCACAACTAGATTTTAGGAAAATCCTAAATACAAAATTTCAACTTTCTACGGCTAACTGTTTTTGAGTTATGCGAGATACGAACGAACGTACAGACGCCACGACGAAACTAGTCAAAATGGATTCAGGGATGGTCAAAATGAATATTCCGAAAATTTTCGCGATTACAATACTTCCTTTACTTCGTACAAGGAAGGAAAACATTTTTTTTCTGATAACCTATAGTTGTATAATTAATACATTCAAATTATAACAGTTCTAGCTTTAAAATAAAAAAATTCTTTTTTTTGGAAAGAAACGTCTATTTTCTTCCTTTCACTTCAATCCACATAACCATGGCTAAGCAAGGATATTGAATTGAATGATGCGTTTCCTCGGTGAAGTGATAAATCATGATTAGGAATGAGAAGAACAATAGTTCTGTCTTCTGTTTCTCAAATTATCTTTTGAAAGTTAAATATTAAAAAAAATTGAAATTTGGGAGTGTAAATTATTAGCTTCAAAAAGTAAGAAAAATAAACAATTATCTAATTATAATTAATTTATTCCTTAAGTTCATAGCCTGCTGGTGTTTTGTTTAACAGGTTGTGGGAGAATTGGGACAATCTCATCTGACTTTTAAAGGATTGCCAAAACGTGAAGAAATTTGGCACCGAAGATTTGGTAGGTCTGTTCGAAAATTTTGCTTTTCCAAAGTTTTTGTAAAAAATTGAGAATGATAAGATTAGTAACTTATATTTACTGTTTGTCTTGAGGTGTTTTATAATTAATAAATTGTGTATTAATAAGGTCTGTTAACAGTGTAAAAATTCATTTTCCTAAAATGTTAATCAAAATAAAACACCTAAGTAATTATTATGATCAAAACAAATTTCAAATGGCAGTTAGAAACTATCAGTGAATTAGAATAATAATACAAATCACAAATAGCTTTACTATCGGGAGTTCAAATTAGTTTGGTCTGTTTTCAGAAGATGGCATCAGCTCTTATGAATGTTACATAGTGATAGCTGATTTCGGTGGTCAGAGAGGTTAGACATCTGTCAATAATATTCAGTTTATATCGCTTTGAGTTTCATACAAAAACCTTGTTTTTTACTGTGTTAACTAAGCAGCGTTTGCAGGAGGTTTTAGTTTTCTGCTTTAATTGGAAGAAAAGTGCAGCTGAAGCGCATCGAATGGTTGTGGAAGTTTATGGTGGCAATGTTCCTACTGATGAATCATGTAGGGAATGGTTTTGATGTTTCAAGAATGGTTGAAAACAAGCCTCACTCTGGACAGCAAAAAAAAATTCGAAGGCGAAGAATTGGAAGCATCACTCGATGAAGATCCGAGTCAAACGCAAGAGGTGCTTGCAGAATCATGTGGAGTGACTCAACAAGCAGTTTCCGTAAGATTGAAATCCATGGGAATGATTCAAAAGTAAGACAATGGGTGCCTCATGAACTGAACCCGAGAGGCATTGAAAGGCGATTTTTCACTTGCGAGCAGCTGATTCAAAGGCAACAAAGAAAGCTTTTTTTGCGTCGGATTGTGACTGGGGATGAGTAATGGATATTCTAAGACAACCCCAAGAAGAAAAAATACTACGCTATACCTGGTAAATTGCCAGTTGCCATCTCAACATCAACACCAAAGCCAAATATTCATGGTTTGAAAGTCATGCTCTGTATCTGGTGGGACCAAAAGGGTGTTGTATACCATGAGCAGCTACAACCTGGCGATTCCATTGCGGGATATTTTATCACACCCACTGTATTCTCCGGGCATTGCTCCTTCTGATTGCTGGTTGTTCCAACCGATGCAGTACAATTTGGCAGGCCACTTTCTTTCGCAGAAATCGAAAATTGGCTCCTATCTTGGAGTCATTTTTTCTCGATGGAATTTGAAAATTGCCTGAGAGGTAGAAAAAAGTATTAGCCAGCGATGGAGAATACTTTGATTAATCTGTTCATTCGTTTTGTTCTGAAATAAATGCATTTTTGACCACAAAAAAACAGACCGAACTAATGTGTACTTCCAATATATAATACTATTAACAATTAGATTTCCAAAGAAAATTGCATCCATTTTATGAGTATGAAATTTTAAATTCTCACAAACTGGTAAGTTCCACAAATCTAGTGCTAACACATCTTGTGATTTGACAGATGATCCTTACTTCGCCTTGAAGGTGTTGAAATGTGAGTTCTATTATCTAGTTTATTGGTCCTCGTAACAAGATACTAGATAAAAAAAGAATATTACATCATAAAACAATTTTTCAAAATGACAACTTTATTATTAATTATTTAATTGAGTATTTTCGTATTACAATCCATGACCTTAATTAAAGAATTTATCATAAGGATGTATAAGTAAAAATAGCTGATTAATTTACTGAAAAGTTTCTTATTTGAAGGATTTAATTTCACTTGAAACAAGGGCCTTATTTCGTTAAATACTTTCTAGAACTTTTTGAGAAGATTCGTATTCCTTTGTCTCTTCTCAAACTTCGTTATTTAACAAGAACTTAATTTGTTTTTTAATTTATATTTATTTGTTATATCCATACACAATTTATTTACTAATAGCTGGATTTAGGAAATATTGGAAAATCGAATTTTAAGTTAGAAATATGCAAAAAAATTAATTATTTTTATCTAAGAGCTCACAATCTAATAAGAAAAAGCAAGCTGCAATATTTACTTATTCTTGGGCGTAGGCAAAAATAAAATCAGACTTTAAGGTGAAATTCACTATCAGTTCCCAAAAACGTGTGGAAGTAGCAAGTTTTAACTTCCTATTAGATAATACAAGGCTGAAAGTGGAAAAATAGTTTGGGATTCCAAAAGGACCCCCATGGTACTTAGCATTTCATGAGACCCGTGTCACTCGGAGGGTTAATAATAATATTTAAACCTGTACCACTATAACCCATGAAGGATATTGTGTTCAGCACTTGGTAAGGACTGTACTGTTTCTAAACCAACAGTCTTGCAAGGAGGTGATTTGGCCAAGAGAGTAATAGTAATATTTATAAATAAATAAAAAATCTTTTTTTATTTCTGAATTAGTTTATTATTTGTATTTTACTGCTAAAAAGTTATACTTATATGATGCTACCAAATCTTTTTTATTTATTCCAAAAATTTCTGTGTTTCAGATAAAAAAATTGGCTTAGATGAATTACTTTCAAAAAGTATCAGCCAAGTCTCTGAGTGGAATGAATGGAACCACGATGAACAGGAGACATACCATATTGATCATACTCCCAACAGTAGATTATTGTGCCATCTATTGAAAATGGCTTCTAAAGAAATCACTCTGCCAGATTTGGAAACGGAGATGAAATTAGGTATTTTTAAACTTATGTCGTTAGATTAGATTTTAAAAAAACAAAACATAAAACAAATTATTGGTGGAATTAAATAATTGAAGAAGGACATATTTAACAAGAACTAACATGTTTTAATATTTTCATAGAAATTCATTTCTACTACAATAATTTGAGGCCATTAAAGTAATCCTTATTACTTTTTATGTACTTTCTTTTTTGCAAAGCATACAATATTACAAAAATGAATGTATTCTATTGTTAATTTTTTTCCATCAACAAAGCCATAAACATCATTTTTAATGCCAATATATTATTTCAAAGTATTTTTCTACTAAACAATATGTGTTATAATTAATAATATTTCTGATTTATTTTTTTTCAATTTTTTGTTTCAGATGATGTTGATTCTGAACCCTGTCAGAAAAAGGGTACCAACAAAGGTACTGAAAAATTTACATCTCCTAATAAAAGGAAAAGGATGAAAAAAGACCCTATCAAGAAAAATCATGGGATGGACATCAGAAATTGTATGGCTTTGGCAAAAGGAAAATCATCAGTGCAGAAGCAAGTAATTGAAATCATATCTGATGAGGAAAATGAAATTATCGAAAACTTCCCTGAACAAATATCGCCTTGTAACAGTAATGTTTCGCAGCTAAAAATCGAGCAGAAACGAGATACTATTACGAGCATTTATATGGACGAGAGCAGAACATTCAGGAGTTTCGATAAATTTATCCCGTCTGTTAATGTTTCTAAAACATGGGCATGTGAGCGAAACTTACCAAAGCTCGAAACATTTTTTGATAAAATAACTATTGAAATTATAAAAAGTATAAATTTTCCTGGTGCTATTGTTAAAAAAGAAATAGAACCAAAAATTTCCATATTCCCTCCCAAAACCATTTCACCAAGTGATTATGTTGAAGTTGATGATTTGTTTGATACAGAGAGTGATCATGATGATAACCTCATGGCCAACTGTTTGAACACTGCCATTTCCGAATTTCATGAAACCGAGAATATCTTTAATGTTGGAAATGTCCAAACTCAATCAAAGTCTGAAAATTGTGTTATAATGGAGAAAGATGTTGAAGAAGAAGTGGCATTATTTAATAGTATTGATTCTAAAATATTTAATCAATCATGTCGAATGAGTACTAATTTCAATGAAACGAATGACATATTTTCTAGCATAAACACTCCTTGTATTGAAAAAAAGGCTGTAAAACAGTTAGAAAACAACAATAAAGAATTTGAAAACAAATTTCATCCCTTAAAAAAAGACTTATTAGCAATAGAATCCAATGTAACTCTTTCAAATTCGAAAACAAGTGGTATTATTGCTTCTACTCCCAATCCATCAGTTAAAAATTTCAAAAAAAATCAATTAATAGTAAAAAGTTCGTCTCAGCCCAAAATTGTGGAAGATATACAAGAGCAATGTGCATCTCCATATTCCGATGCTAGTGACATGTGGAACTTGAGTGATCTGTTCGAGGAAGAAGAAATGAAAAAAGATTTTCAAAAGAGAAGTAAATTATCAGAAAATAAAAATAATTACGATGATAAGCCTCATGGAGTTTCAATATATAATGAGACTGAGACTGATGTTCATAATAGTACTACCATGTTGGGGATAACTCAGTTGGTAAGTTTAATCGAAAAGGATAAAGGTCAACAAAAATCAAGTGATACGGAAAGTAAAATAAACAATAATCTGGAAAGTAACTTGAGTTCACAAAAGCAGAATGATGACACACTATTGGACTATTTAGAGTGTGATGTTGACATATTTACGCTAGTGAACGACCAACCAATAGCATTGAAACATTCCTCTGATGTCGCAAAGGATCCTATTCCAAAACCTGCTGAAAAATCTTCCACACAAATAAATGATCCTTCTCCACAAAAAATTGAATTTAACAAATCTTTAAATCACAATGAAATTATATCTGGTGCAAATACAGAAAAATTGAGTAATGTTGACGATCAAACCAATATCAATACACAAATGTCACAAAGCCGTTCTGTTGTCAATTTCAAAAAATTTTCTTCCAAAAAATTATTATTTTCAAAAGAAAAAAACTCTTTGAGTGCTTGTAGTCAGAGCATTTCGAGCAGTGCCACAGTTAATAAATTACATCTTGAAATCTTTTCTGAACAACCTTCTACCTCTAAGAAAGTGAAATATGAAGAGCCTGTTAAATTTAGAACATTATCTGAAACATGGAACACTCCTAATCTTCTTAGAAATAATGTAAAATCTAACAAACCTCTGTCTTCAGTCGCTAAAAAGAAATTGTTATGGGATGACAAAATTACTGATGAATCTAAAAACCCTCAAACAATTTTGGATCAGAGAATAGCTAATAAAACTGAGGTTTTTGAAAAACCTAAATTAAATGAAATAAATTGTTCAGGGCTAAACAGAGGTGTTGAAAAGTCAATCTCTGAAAGTAAACCTAACTTTAGTTCATTAAATAAACCTATTTGGAATTTCTCAGATAGTGATGATTCGGATATTTTTATACCTTTGTCACCTAAAGAAAATAAGAGAAATGTAGAAGTAAAAGAAAGTATACCAAGGAAAGAAGAATTTTGCAGCATAAAAACGACTAAAAAAAGAAAAAAGGTATTTACAATTCGTTAACAATTTATAGGTTCCTATTAATATTTATTTTCATTTTTGTTAATATATTATTACTGTGGGTATATTTTTAATGATCATGAATTATTGTGGAATGCTGTGTCCAAGATTGTTGGAGGAAATCCCAGTTGGAATTTGGCCTGTGTGGGTTGAATTATGTGAAGATCCCATCTCATAAAGCTAGATCTTTCCATTCTGGCTAGAGTAAGTTATTAATCTGTATGATAATCTGACTTTCCTGCCTTAGTTGGGTTACTTTAGCATTAAACCCAATCAAATAACTGTACAGTCTTTATTTGGCTAGTATCAAAAGACTCAACAATGCTAGTTACATCTACATCTTCATGATTTATGTAAATAGCTTTCAGTTTGGAGGAGCCTTAATCTGTCTGAGCCAGTCCTGCAGGTTCCAAGCCAATTGTGTCATTTGTGCAAGTGTTTTTCTTCTATCTCCCTGCTGTTAGATAAACTCCCTATATGTAACCATAGATCTTCCTCATGAACCCCGAGAACCTACTATCTTCTTTGGTTTCCAGTCCTGATTCATCCAGCAAATATTTTTAAACCACCTCAGCTGACTTATGTAGAGTATATCGTTCTTGCCATTGCACACTGTATACGTACTTTCTCTTTAGTATGTGAATGAACCACTTAGACACCAAGGGGTATCTTATACTTTGTATCTTGGTTTATTTTTATGAACCATATTCATGAACACTTTTTATTAGGGATTGATAAATTATTTGCCACTTCTATAGATTTGTTTTATTGAAAACTATTTTCGAATGTTATACATTCATCCTCAATTCAAGGTTTAAATGGATTATATCAAACAGAAAAGTTTGTATTGGTTTCTTCTCGCATTGAACTAACAAAACCTTCTTAAATCTTGAACTGAGGATGAATGTATAATATTCGAAACTAGTTTTCAATAAAACAAATTTATAGAAGTGGCAAATAATTTATCAATCCCTAATTAAATTGATCCTTCTATACCATCATGTGGATGTCAACTGAACACTTTTTATGTTGAGATTAAATTCCAACATAGTGTATAAAGTTTTATAATAAGATAATATTAAAATTTATTTGATTTTTTTATTGCTTGTCAAATCCAGTTTCTAAACATATGATCTATAACAGTAGGCGAGAGTATTGAAATTACTGTGTTACTGTAGGTAATAGCTATCTTTTTTTCAAAATGGTCTTAATCAGTCAGCAATTTTCAAATGAATCACTTGCATCTCTTTGCCAATGAGTAATTTAAAATTCCTTCATCGATCAGGAAAGCTCAGTTTTTCATAGTTCATCACTCATACTCCATTATATCTAAGAGTAATATAGAGTAGTGAATACAGACTATTTCCTTACTTTACTTTCATAGCCAATTCCACCCGAATCCTCCCTTCTTTTCTTTCATTGCTTGATTTTACCGCTCCTATACTGGGTCGTCGTAAGGTTTTATATTATATTTCTATAATTAATAATCTTTTAAATTTTAAAAGAAAACGAACTTTCTGGATAATAAATTAGTTATATTAATTACAAAATAACAGCTATATAAAATGCACTTAAAGAAAAATATTAATTAGATAATAAATAACAAAGACTAAATAAATATACCTTCCATTAGAGTCAATATGAATATATTAGAGTCAAAATCAATACATTTTTAAAAAAATAAAAAAAATATTTTATGTAATTTAAACAATTATTTATATTATTGTTTTCTGTCTTTGCTCTGCATGGATTTCAAAGTTCTTGTATACCAATCTATTTGTTTTTTTTGTGTAAAATAAGAAAAAAATGTTGCCCATTGTATTAAATGAATTTAAATGCACAAAAAATCACAAAAAGTAAGACGCTTATAGTAAAGTAGGCTAAAAAAAAATTATATTAGGTAAAAGCAATTCAGATTAGTTTTTATCCTCCTATAAAATCCTTAAATTTGAATTTTCATGAAAATAAAATTTTTGTCTTGGTTTTTCTGGACGACTTTTTATTCCTGCCGACGCCCGACGTTCACATAAGCATTCATAATTCCTCAGGATTTTATCCAAATTCAACGTTAATACAGCCATTGGAAAGCTGAATTTCTGATCTCTAATCCATACCAATCACTTTTAGAATTTATGCCTTTGGATGGGAGAAAATGTACTCTAAAATAATAAAAAAACTCATCAAACGTTTTATTTTGTATCTCCTGTTCTAACTTGTTAACGAAGATCGGGTTTATGCTATCTCGTGTAGTTTATAAAACCTTAAACCTCTCCCAAGTTCGTATCTGAGAGTTTTTCGGGCTGCAAAAAACGAATATCAACTTTGTTTCTCCCTAAAAAAAATATTTTGCCCCACATCGCACAGGGGTCTGAACTCTTCTATCAGTTCGAAGTTGTGATACTGATTGTGATTTAATTGTGTTAGATTCTAATTTCCACCTATAAAAGATAGTAAATGGATAATTTTATGGATTTTAATCATGAATATAATCATGATGGATAATAATTGTATTTATTTAACTTATTTTTATTGAAAATTAAATTGTTAAAAATGAGTTTATGATATTAATTATTAAAATTTTTGTTAATCATGAACTTTAAATTATGAAGATCAGTTGAAAAAAATTAAAGTCCATAAGAGCGGTAAAATCATGCTGTAAAAAAGAAGTTTAACAGAGGATTTGAATTTAAGGAGGTCGAAGATGTATGATGGACGGCGGGATTGGATGACTTGGTAGAGGAAGGATGTCAGGAAGTACTTATGACAGTAGGAAGGCTAAAGCCACTTCAACTCTTCATAGAATCGGGAGACAGAGGCGTCCCTCGGGATCCCGAAGATAAATCGTACAAAGCAGTTTATCAATTATTTTATTTTTGCCTCGAGGTCCCTCCAGATGCCCCCGTACACCTTACAACAGTAGTCAAAGTGGGGGAATATTAAGGAGGTAACTAGGAGGAGTTTTCGAGTTTCAAATGGGAATAGGTCACGAAGGTAATTTATTCGCTTTAAGGTGGAAAAGGTACGACGGGAAATATCAGACATGTTTTTTCCAGGAAAGAGTTTGGTCAAAAGTGATACATGAACTTAATAACATTTATTAAGCTTACAAAGACTTCCTTTACGTTTATGGCTTCGTATTTCTAAGGAATAGAGTCAGCTGCTGATTTATTATGCAAAAATAAAAGGTCTTGGATCCTTATCTCTATCCCTGATAAAGTTGTAATAATATCATATCCTCACTGCTCATCTTAAATCTGTATGTCAGAAGTAAACTTTCATAACACTTTGAGAGTTTTATAGGAAAGCAAAAAGGAGTTTGAGATATCACTGTATTGCTTGTTGTGGATATTGTGAAATCTTTATGTTTGAACTGTTATATACTTTATTATCCTTTTAGCTTATTTTATGCTTTTACCTGAAAAATATGGCCAAAATAATGCAAATACAACATAATTATAATAATTAGTAAAATCGAACAATGTATCTGATGTATAGAAATATCCATGGCAAGGTCCGAGTTTATTGGAATTACCTCTTATAATATTTATATTTTTCTTAGTTTATTAATCAATATAGTTGTTATAACTTTGTTTTAAATACTGTTCTTTTTTAATCAAAGATTTAATGGTGGCTTCGCAAGCTTCTAAATAAGGCAATGGTCCTTACAAGACCAAGCATATAGACGGTGTATTTGGATTGGCTTGTTGCATTTTATTTTTTTACACCTAATTTACTGAGAGCTATGTTCGTGACAAGTAGAAGGTGTGATGATTATGGATGTGACCACCATAATGTACTTTTTAATTTTAATTTATGTATTTTTAATTCCAGTCATTAATTTTCATAATTTTGTAATCTTTATTTTACACATTTACCTTTAGGTATCGAATGAGTTCATTGAGAAAGAGGCTGACGTTGAAGGGACGATAATCTCATCCGATGACTCTGATGGCAGCAGTTTAGATGATATTGATAACAGTTTTATAAATGATAATACGGAATATATATCAAATCATACACAAGCTATATATTTGAAATCTGTGAAGTAAGTTATCTGAATTTTTATTTATTTTTTCACTAAAGTTAAACTGTTCCATTGCATCTTTCTGCCAGAAAGATATGACTTTATTAGTAATGAGGTGGCTTCCATATTGGTTTGGGTTCCATAGTAACTTATTCAAAGCCCTTTCTGATCAATCTGTATGCCTTATCATTTCCAAGTATTTCTGAGCGACCAGACTCTCTCATCTATATATATAAAAATTCAGTCTGCGTATGTTTGTGATAGCAAAACCCGAAAAGTAGTCGGTCGATTTTGATGCGGTTTTCATTATCATTTAGATAATTTCTTTGAGAAGGTTTATATGCATTAAATTTTTCTAAATGTTATCATTGAAAGTTCTGGTGGGCCATCACCTCTCTCCCTAAGAGTTCTAATAATTGAAACATGGAAATGCAAAAGAGTCAAAGTGTCTTTAGAAAGTATTTTCAAAATTTGTTTCAATTTAAAAAATATTAAAGAAATATGACAATTTAAAAAAAACAATTTTTTCCTGATAACCTATGGTTGTATGAATAATAAAATCACATTTATAACAGTAGTAGCTTTACAATAAAAAAATGATTTTGTTGTAAAAAAAATATTTTTTTCTTCCTTCCCTTTCAATCCACATATCTACGGCAAAGCAAGAGTATTGAATAGAATGATGTATTACCTCAGTGAATCTATGTTGGCCATAATACTTTTATTTATTTTCCCATTCATTTCATGCAGCATGATGAAATGTGTAATATGTAATTAATGTGTTAAAAATAAAATAAAAATATAAGTTAAACTTAAATCTTTTCTTTTTTTTTAAAGTTGTTGGTAACAGTGTTGTACAAACTTTATAGTATGATGATTAGGAATGATAAGAACAATATTTCTGTCTTCTGCTACTCCTATTATCTTTTAAAAGTTAAACATAAAAAAACTTGAAATTCGGGAGGGTATTTAACTCGCAATTTTTTTCATGGGCAATCCCGTGCGGGCACAGCTAATTTATTATAAACTTGATTGTACCTGAAGAGTTAAAAGTTGTTAAGAATTTGAACAATCTTCTATTTTGAATTTCAAATCTTATTAATACACTAATTGCAGATTGACTGTTATCGTATTATTTTTACTGTTATCAATCTATTTTTCTAAGATTATAGACTCAACAGATATAGTTTGCTAAAAGCTCCTCCCTTTATATTCCAGTTCCTGAACTCTGATCTGTTAATGAACTATTCTAGGTTTTATGATTTTTATTTATTTTTGTTTTATTTTTATTTTTTAGCCTATCAGTATTTTTGTGTAATTATGCTTTGCTGGTAACGTGTTTCCACTGCAATGTATCTTAACAAAATTTTTTTTTTAATCCTTTAGGAGCCCAATAAACAAAGGAAACTTTAAGATTCCTATCAATAAGGTATACCATGGAAATGTTTATTCACAGCAAGTTGAAGCGGACTCTGAATACATTAATGTGAGTTATCCGCCCTTTTTAAAATTTAGTTAGCATCAAATTTTTAAAATATTAAATTATTTACTTCATTCTGATTATTGTTACACTAGAGGGCAGTAATAATGCTGCTGTACCTCATAAACTTTAAAATGAAGTAAAGTAAAATGCCTTCACTTCAATTCAGACTTTTGCAGTGCTATACATTTTCATGTATTTAAGATTATTCTGGTATCTATTGAGTGTTTCTTGTAAGTGGTATTTAATTAAAATGATAATTTATTAATAATGTCTATCACTTAATAAGTAGCAATAAAAAAAAAGTACAGATTTAGTATTTTATCTTATGTTTGTTGATAACTTTGTGTTGACATGTCTCCACAACCTACTAGTGTGTATCTAGAAAAAGATTATAATGATTTTTTTTTTTTTTTAAATCAGCTATGAACCAAAAGAAGCCATTGCTCTTGGTTTCTGTAAGTCATAACTGAGTTGTATCTGTGTTGCAAAAGCCTTATATCGGCTTTCCTTGATCAATAATCACTTCACAATCAACTTGTTGGTAATTGTTATAAAATTCCTCCAATTAGTCTATTTCCATAATAAAGATTTTCAAAAAGTATGTTTCTGTATGTGTGTTTTGTTAAGATGAGGAAACTTCATTTATGATATTATATTGATGCATATAACTTATGTCTATAACATGATTTTATGTATTATTTCCTTTAATGAAATAAATTTTCTGACTACCAAAATGCCTACTTAATATTTTTAATTAATATCTTCATTATTAATTTTTAGGATTCATTTTGTGTTGATTCTGAAGAAGAAGATGCAGAAGAGTCGGCTAATAGTTTATCATTCTTAGAAATAGCGGAACAGAAACTAGAAAATAGGAAAAACGAGATTCCTAAAAAGAAAAGGCGTAGAATTTTAAACGTCCCTGAGGATGATTATACTCAACCCACATTCATAACTAGAAGTGAACCATCTCCCATTCAATCGCATGCAAAAAAGAAAAGAAGAAGAATAAAATCAGAGTCTGAAGCCGAAGAATCCCCAATAAGAAAAAAGAAATCAATTTCAGAAGAACCTAAAAGAAGTGTGGATCCAGAGCTCGTTTTTAGTCAAAAACATGAACAAGACAGCGCTAAACAGCGTCTCAAAATTGTCAACTTAAGCAGTGATGAAGAGGATTGCATTTTTATGCCCACAAATGAGGAAGTTGTAGATTTAGTATCAGACATTGATGAGGAAGATTTAGATTCTGAGTTCGATAAAAAATTCAAAGAAGATTTGAATGAAGCTATAAGAAGAAGTCAGTTGGATTACGCTTCATCACAGAGCTCGTCTAAAATGTCCACCCCTAAGTTAGAAAAGAAGGTATTAGATATTAATAAATTAGATAGATCTTTACGTGGACTGAATCAGAAATTCAGTGAACGTCTTTCTAAAATCAGGAATAAATTTTGTTCATCTGATGAATCTTTTAACAGCTAATAAGTTAATCTTATTCTTTAGGTTTTAGCTATTGTTTAGCAATTGTTATTATTTAATCTTTAATTTTTTTTATTCCCTTTGTTTTCCTTAAATTACTTTTTTAATATTACCCTGTTACATTTATCTTTTATTTATCAGTTACTTTGGTTATAAGTTTGCTATGTTTGTTACTACTTCATCATTGCTAAAGAATCAGACTGACTGACTTAAGGTAATTGTCTGTAAAATTGTGATATTACGAGAAAATATTTTATGTATTGTAAATTGATATATTTATTTTTATGAAGTACCGTTTTTGAAGTCTTTCAGTGTCTATGATTTCTTTGGTATTATGGATGCTGTTTATATATTATTTGTTTTCTGTTACTAATTATCTAAATATTGAAGTTAAAATTATTCATAGACTTTTTTTTATCATTATCAATAATAGATAATGATTATTAATTAAAAGTTGACTCTTGTAATTGTAATCTTAATGAACATGTATGATACTAATGTATATATTTATACTTTTGGTTAATATTAATATTGTAAATATGTATACATGTTTAAAATTATATTTTGTTATTTTCTTATTTTTCTATCTTTATTGTTAAATTCAAAACTGTCAGAGAGTACATTGACGTCCAGCGAATGAGATGTTAAGTATTACCTGAACAAGCATCGGAGTTATTACCTTTTTATACTTATTTGTTTCATGGTTTCTGTGGTTGTTTCTAATTATGAAGATTGACGCTTAGTGTTGGCAATCTTATTTTAGACTAAACAATTTATTGATTAAACTATTTATTAACTCCAATGAAGATTCATTTTAATTTATTTTTTTTCATCTCCATCAATCAAGTTATACATATTTATTGGAAGGAAATTTGATAATAAATGCTCACAAAACTTTATAACAAAAAACAAACCATGTCCATATTAATGCAAAAACAAGTCTAGCGTCAGATTAAAATTGGCACAAGCATTCTCAATCAGTGAACAAAAAGTACTGTTAAAGTTTTTATGACTCTTTATGAGTTTTTATTTTCTCATTTTATTAAAAAATATCTGGTGTGTCCACTCGCACAACTTTTCTTACCACTTTGGGTGCACAGTCCAACACCAACACTGCTGTATCTTTGCTAATATTGGTCCGATTAAGATATATATATATATATATATATATATATATATATATATATATATATATATATATATATATATATATATATATTTTCTGTTGGCACTGTAGACCGTGGAGATCCTTGGCCACGCGATGTGGTATTCATATATAGGAGACCACAACGTGATTCTCAATTTTAGGTACACGGGGTAGGGTCATCACTCCTACGCCTGGCCTTTTTGTGAGTTGCCTCCAATTAGGCTGATGGGCCTTACATACCCGGGCGCAGGATAAATTGCTTGAATTATTTAATTTGATTAAATAAAATTCATGCCAGTGCCGGGATTCGAACTCACAACCTTTGGGTTTGTGAGTAAGTGCGTTAACCCACTCGGCCACCCCGCCCCCCATATATATATATATATATATATATAATTTTTAATTTAGCTTAATTTAATTTAAATATCTTTTAAATGAGTATCTGGAACATTCCACGAGATGTATAGTTTTTGAGATATTCATAAAACTAAAAAAAAAAAAAAAAAAAAAAAACGTGCAAAGTCCAATATGCAATTTCTTTGCTAATACTGGTCCGATTTGGATATTTTCTTTTTTTTTTTTTTGGTAAATAAATTAATTGCCTTTCAAGTAAGAATTTTCTATAAAATGCATGCCTTTTGATATGTGTTAATAAAATTTATTTTTCGTCATTTCTTTTTCTCGGGAATGTACTATTTATAGAAAGTTAAAGGGCTTTAAAGAGAATATATAAAGAAAGTTTCATCAAAATCATTAAGGGCCATTTTGGCGCTAGTCTATAAAAAATATGTTTTTCGGCCATTGCATAAAGGGTGCCCGATTTGGTAGACAGTCATTGGAGACCCAAATCCTTTTAAAAAAATAATAAAGCAACAGAATCGGTCCACCCGTTCAAGAGATAATCCAAGGTACATTCACTGGGACCAGTGGCCAAAATACCGTTTTTGAACCCAGTGGACTCTGAAATGTGATCCACTATGCTATATTATATTTAAGGAGCACCCTGTTTCGGTCTTTTTAGCCATAGCTCAAATCATGTCAAATTAGAAACATTATTCCCAATTTACAATATTTTGGAGGATTTTCTGTGATCCAACATTAAAACAGCATTTTTGTTTACATATCGCATCTTCTATAAAGGTACAACTAAAAATCAGAAATTGTTGGAAAATCATGCATTCTTTTTTTTACACTTGAATACCTTCTCATTAAAACAAACTGAACGTTTGTAATACGCATTCATAGGGTATTGCAAATATTCAGTGTGCTTTAATAAAAAGATATTTAAAAGGATAGAAAAAAAAATTTAAATAAGATTTTCAAACTATTTCTAATTTTGAGTTATACCTTTATTCTACGATAGGTAAGATGTAAACAACTTAAACATAAAATATTTGTTTATTGATACATACATACATCATTGGTGCTACGACCAGTTTAGCGAGCCTGGACCTCCTCTAATAGCCTCAACCAGATGGCTCTGTCTTGTGCTGCAGCAGTCCAACAAGGCTATAGCATCTGAATCCACACCACCTTGTCCTGTGTTGTCTCACTCTCCTTGTTCGGTGAAGTCCCTCTGTCATGACTTTTTTCAGGACCTCAGACTCACCCATGCGGGCGACATTCCGAGCTTGATAAATTGGACTGTGTCGTCATCTTAATACATGTCGTGTAGTTCCCGGTTTTTCTTTTTCTCCAGATTCCTCCCTTTCTTATAGCTCCGAAGATTCTCCTCAGAACTTGCCTTTCAAATATTAGCAGTCTGGTTTCCTCTGACTTAGTGGTTATCCATGCTTCTGATCCATAGGTGAGTACTGGGCATACCAGTCTTATATAAGTTAATTTTAGTGCTGGAGGAGATAAATCAGTTTTTAAAGTGCTTTGCCAAGCCAAAGGAAAACCTGTTGGAAGCATTTATCTGCCTGTTGATTTCTTGTGCAATGTTGTTTTGTGAGTTTACCTCTGATCCCAAATCTATGAAGGACTCTATGTTCTGCAACTTGAAGGGACCAATGTAGAGAAATCCAACATAGTTTCCATTATCACTAATAACTACCATATATTTAGTTTTTTGTTCATTTATAATGAGTCCAAATTCCCTGGTTGCAGTTTCAAAAGCGATATATTTATTGATAGTATTGAATATTCATAAATAGAAGAAGAAATAGTGTTTATATAAAGCAATGTATTTTTCTTTAATCTATTTTTAACATTAGAAGGAAACAACATACATATTTAGGAAACATTTTTTTTTCTTGGTTCTTAAATATCAACCGGCTTATTTATGTTTTTATATCACAAGATATGTTACATTATACAATAATATCAATGGCATGAAATCATTGATGTTTTTTTTAGCATGCCACAGGTTTTTTATTAATACAACAAATTGGTTTATTGAATGTCAGTCCTGTATATGAATATTCTCCATCGCATGCTTTACTGAATACAGAAACCTAGGAAAACATTTATTCAAAATCAGTATAAACATAAACAAACTTAAACTATGTGATTAGCACACATTGGTAATCACTTTTAAAAGAAATATATTACATTGATTTCCATCTGAGTATTAATATTTTTTGCTATCAATCTAATTAATACGAAAGATAAATTGAGAAATTCATTATTAAATTTTAAAAAAAGTGAGTAATCACATTACTTACATTTACATTAGTAATATTTTTCTTAAGTTGGGCACAGAAGCCTTTTGCTGCAAGTGGGTCATACTGCGCTAATGTTGCCTGAAATAACCATTTTTATATTGAAAAGTTAATTTTAACTTAAAAATAGAGGATGATTAGAAGTGTTCATAGGGAATTGAGCCATATCTTTTGAGCAATTAAGGGTGGAATCACTTCCTAAAGTGTTAGCACTGATGAAGTTTACATCCTGTGTATATGTACTTATTTATTTACAGTTAATATCAGGGAAAACACTAGCTAATAAGTACTGCAACTAAAATTTCCAGAACAGTTTAAAGTTTTGAAATAAAATCCCAATCCATATTAATAATTTATTGAAAAATATTGGTCGGTGGTATGCATGCGCTTTGCCCCACTATTACTCACAGGTTAAAAAAAGCCTAAATCTAGGGAAGAAAACCGCAATCTGGCTACACTGGGTTTTCATTCTTTAATTATTTTATTTTTTTCTTACCCCAGATTAGATGTTACAATTTTCCATTTCCCTTCTGGCAGCCCATAAAGCTGTGATTTTCATCGGCATTGACATCAAAAGCTTGGAATTTTCTAAGATCACCTTATTGTATGAGGTGGTCTGAGTCCATAAATAATTCACCTGTGCAAAGTGACCATTTTAAGATGGATTTGATTTCAATTCTGTGTAGGTGGGCTTGGAAGTAATCGTGCCCTGTAAGGAGTCTGAAATTGGCTACCAAATCTGTCCTCGGTAAGTTCATGAGCAATACTTTTTCAAGGATTCCTTCCCACCTTTTTCCTTCTGCTTTGCTTTTTCTTTGTAATTGTATGCCTTTCCAAATTTTCATGTACATTTCGGCCTTAACCTTGAAGAAAGATGTGGACTCCGATACAGGAGAAAGTGTGCATGCTTTTGCCAGTCGGTCTACTTCCTCATTGGATTGGTATCCACTGTAAGGCAACAGAGTACCCCTTGTCAAATTGCTATTTTGGTACTAGATATGTTTTCCCAAGTCGCTCTTTCAGGGCTGCAGATTGCTGAGATTGTCCCTTGCTAGGCAATAAATAATTCAATTTTCTTGATTGGACATATTCCGTTGCCAGAAAGATTGCCTTTACTTCAGTGTCAAAATTTGTTTCGCTTCCTGATAGACCTTATTTCCCTTCAAAACAGTGTGGGGACCAATATCCAGATCCAAGCACTCTATCCCCAGTCTCATCGGTGTAGATATGTAGCCACTCGGACCTTGAATAGTTTTCTTCCATCATTATCATTGCCCATTGCTTAATTTCCTCGCTGATGTAATCACTCTTTTTATTTGGAAATTGTTTTCTTCCAAGTTACAAACTGCAGTTTTTAAGGGCAGAATAGGGTCATAAACGGCTTCCTTACTAGGCAGTTATGCTTATCTATTATTTCATCTGTAGTCACAAGAAGTGATTTTTATATTAATAATCTCGTCGCCGTGGTATACTCTTTCCAATGTTTTACAGGGAGTCGCTTGCAATTTTCAACCAGTTTAAAAAGGCTTTTTTACCGACGCATTTTCAGGTACTCCATCTGCAGTTCCATGGCAATGATAGGAGTTGATTGATTGTGCTCCATCTATGGTTAGTCTTATTGCCTTACGAGATCTAGCTTTTTTATGTTTCTTTTCATGAGAGACGCTATGATTTTGCTGCCATATTCAAGAGCTGGTCTGACTGGCCTTGTAAGTTTCAGGGAGTAGTTCTGGTGCTTTACTCCAGGTTACCTCTGCAAGTCATTTAAGAATCCTTAATCTCGATTCTGCACTTCTTGAGAGTTTGCCCACATGATACTTCTCAGTCATCTTCTTATCTAAGGCTACACCATGGTATTCATCAACCATGTCTTATGACTTATACTGTTTATTGATTTTCACTCCATTGTAGCTTTCCCTTACCTCATGGAATTCAGTGAAGAGTGTATACAGTAATTCCGAGAATGCATTCAGAAAGCCAGCTCTACCCCCTTTGGAGAAACTGGAGTGTATCCGTGCGTACGAAAGCTCTATGCAACCAATGTAAAGTCTGTACTTCTGTGTGGCTCAGAAACTTGGAAGGCCACAAAGGGTGTCACTAGAAAGCTGCAGGTATTTACCAATTGCTGTCTTCGCCGTATCCTAAACATTAGATGGCCCGAAAAGTCTCAAATCAAAAGCTTTGGTGCAGAGGCCGATTGAGCAAGACATGAGAAGAAGGAAGTGGAACTGGATTGGCCATACACTCCGAAAACAGCCTGGGCCAGTGGAAAAGTCAGCACTTGATTGGAGCCCCCAAGGAGTAGGACCTCGCATCACCTGGAGGAGATCTGTACTAAATGAGGCAGAGCAGACAGGAAGGACTTGGAGTGAGATAAAGGCGCTGGCTGGAAGTAATGGCCCTTTGCTCCACTGGGAGCTACAGGAGAGATAGATAGTGTACCGTCGTGCAACTATTTCCTGTGTGTTTACATCCGTGAGATTATCTTCGCACCACAAGACAAGCCTTTTGAGAGCTTCATTGATGGTTTTTTCCAGGCCTAGGTAATCACTACTAATCGCATACACAACAATAACATCAGCAGAGTAGACAATTGATACCAAGGATTTTCTTTAATGTTACCATGCGGTCGTTTATCATAACATTGAATAGAGTGCAAGTTATCATCACACCTTGTGAGAGGTCATTCATAAGTTAGAGGGCATTCATAAGTTGAGCAAACTGTGTTTGGATTTTAGCTATTGGATGATGCCTGAATTGAGGAAACATAGATCGGTCAATTATTGCTATCAGAGCCTCCCGACATTGTTTTGGGATCTTCTTAAATAGTTCAAAATATATACTTTTTAAAATTATGAAGGGTTTTTTTTTTTTAATAATGGTCTTTACAAGAACAATGTTTTAAGGGAGAATATTTTTCTTTTTTCTTGACACATGCTTACATTTAGTAACTAAACTATGTAGTTTTTAGCCCATCATTCGGATAAACGCCACTACCTCTCAACTGTGTTTCTTTATTTGAACTATTAAAAATTGATATAATTTTAAGTAAGATACTGTGAAGAAAAAGTTGAAAAATAAAGCTGTCACTGTTTAATTACAATAATGTCATTACCTTTACTGTGTGAGGTGTTGGCCTGTAAGAAAAACGAATACAGGATTTTTTTAACTTCTATGTTTGATTTGCACCTATAATTTATAATACAATCAGCGAATGTGTTACAGGTGAGTTTCTATTAATCCTCCAGTCCGAAATTTCTAGTAATCCGACACTGCGCTGGTCGATTCATGAAACGTCCGTTACCGCATGCCGATGTGTACGAGGGAGACGGAAAATTGTATTTGTGATTACTCTCTATCGGTTTTTGCGGTGTTTAAAGTCCCTACTTATAAATATTATAAAAACGGGGGAGTGAGAAAAAAGTTGAGACCCACGAAAGACAGTTCTCTGGCATATCGAAATTTACCCATACTTTTATTATATTGTTCTGCCTCTCCGCTGACCTTCGATAGAGAAAACCCTTCATTCCGAATTTCAGCACATTTGACCCAACGGGGGCCGCTGGAGTTAAAATAGCCATATCTTTGCTAATACTGGTCCGATTTCAATGAAACTTCTATTGTTTTATAGGTAAATTAATTTCCATTCAAATGCAATACGTGTTTAGCCCCCTAGCTCACTTTGGAGCGGTTTTAAAAGTACGCACATCTTTTTTAAAATCGAAAAACCCGGAGGGTGGGGAAACAAAGTTGAGACCCCCAAAAATACTTTTCTAACATCAACTCAATTCACATACAAATTTTCAGCCCTATAAACTAACATAGTGGAGCTGTAGAGTTGTGCAAAACTTTAAAAACGTCGAAATTTCAGGTAAACATACCGAAATGTTGACATGAATTTATCCATTCTTTAATGGTATCGTTCTGCCTGGAAGAAAGTCCTACATATCGAATTTCAGCTCATTTGACCCAAAGGGGGCCGCTGGAGGTGCCCAAATGTAGCGGGAAGCCTCTTAAACCTTCATGCGGTTTAAATACAGTAGAAAGATGATTGGTGAAAATTCCTGATTTTCTCTGCCCAGGGACCATCATCTTTTCTCAGTGGGACTGGACTGAAGGCTCGCGATGTTTCAAGAGCCGTTGTTGATGATTTCATGAAATGTTACCATCGGCTGTCAGGTTTTAGAAATAGTTTCCACAGTTATTTTGTTTAAATTTTCGTATTAGTCGTTTGAGATCAATATTGAGTGTATTAAAAATCTGTCTGTCATAAGGAAATCAGCGTGTTTGACAATCTTTTCGAGTTCGCTCTAAAAAGATAGCCCCATACTCATCAACGTAAGGTTTGTATTTCAAGTAATTATTTTGGTAATTTTTAACAATAATTACTTCCTTGTACGAAGTAAAGGAAGTATTGTAATCGCGAAAATTTTCGGTTTTCAGATTTCAACGGAAATATCCATTTTGACCATCCCTGAATCCATTTTGACTAGTTTCGTCGTGACGTCTGTACGTATGTTCGTATCTCGCATAACTCAAAAACAGTTTGCCTTAGAAAGTTGAAATTTTGTATTTAGGATTCTTGTAAAATCTAGGGTAATTATTGGGATCACACGCTGTTGATAACAAAAGGGGGCGTGGCTCACATTGTTGACATTGAGTTTACATGGTTTTGAGATTAATAATGTTGTTTACATCGAAGAAACGAATGAAAAGTTATATACAGTAAACACAGAAATGAACACATTTTTATTATTATTAACAATAATAAAGTTAAAATAAATAAAATTTTATGTTCTCCATCGCGTTAATCACGATATTCTGTACTTTTCTAGATTATCAATCACACTTACTACGAATAAGAAAAATTACGAAGCTAGGAATTTAATTGATTAAATTCATTATTAATTAATTAATTGAGTAGGGCTTTAATAAATAAATTGGTAGTTGGTAATTTTGTTTTCATCTTACAATTGAATTAAAATTTTTAGTAAATTTTAATCGGTCTTGCAACTGGATGATTTTTCTATTATTTTATACTCATGCTATAGTTCATAATGGTGTATTACCACAAAACTGAAGTTACCTAAAAACAAAACTCCTTATTATTATTAATTGATCAGTGATCATCTAAATCTTCAACTGAATATATGAAGGGACCCCCAAACAATTAAAGAAAAGGGTTAACTATTGTATACACCAAAAGAGTAGTATTCTGAACTGCTGTAATTAATCTGCTATGGTATTTCTTCAGTGTTTGTATAATATCCTCTCCAATATTATTTTTTTTCTGTAACTGGTGACGTGAGGGTGCATAACCTTACTCAGGCCACGCCCCCTTTTGATAAAGCAGCGTGTGATCCCAATAATTACCAAATTCATTATTAAGGTTAAAGAAAAGGGTTAACTATTGTATACACCAAAAGAGTAGTATTCTGAACTGCTGTAATTAATCTGCTATGGTATTTCTTCAGTGTTTGTACAATATCCTCTCCAATATTATTTTTTTTCTGTAACTGGTGACGTGAGGGTGCATAACCTTACTCAGGCCACGCCCCCTTTTGATAAAGCAGCGTGTGATCCCAATAATTACCAAATTCATTATTAAGGTTAAAGAAAAGGGTTAACTATTGTATACACCAAAAGAGTAGTATTCTGAACTGCTGTAATTAATCTGCTATGGTATTTCTTCAGTGTTTGTACAATATCCTCTCCAATATTATTTTTTTTCTGTAACTGGTGACGTGAGGGTGCATAACCTTACTAAGGCCACGCCCCCTTTTGATAAAGCAGCGTGTGATCCCAATAATTACCAAATTCATTATTAAGGTTAAAGAAAAGGGTTAACTATTGTATACACCAAAAGAGTATTATTCTGAACTGCTGTAATTAATCTGCTATGGTATTTCTTCAGTGTTTGTACAATATCCTCTCCAATATTATTTTTTTTCTGTAACTGGTGACGTGAGGGTGCATAACCTTACTAAGGCCACGCCCTCTTTTGATAAAGCAGCGTGTGATCCCAATAATTACCAAATCTAGTTGTGAATCTACCTTTTTGGTCACTGCTTGACCACCGGAAGTGGTACTTTACTCGAAGGTCATTTCCATCAAAAATTATATTAAAATACTAAGCAAAACTTCTCAAATTTGGTAAATTGGACTTTTATATCGATCTGAATGTATTTACTATATTTCGGTTCAAATTGGTGAGCCGAAAAGGGTACTTTACTTGAAAGTCATAATAAGCTTACATCAAAAATTATATTTAAATTAAATAAATAAATCATATGTTTCGGTAATAAAGGATACAAACGCAATTTGGTTTCCAATCCAATTAAATGTTTTTATTACTTGTTTTAAGTGTTAAAATTGAGAGTAATGTCAATAGATGGATGTCGCGACACCGAGTGCCGTTTTTGAGATACTGCAATCTTCGGAAACTAGTAACCAAATTCTGGATCACTTTTTGAGCCACCGATTTATAGTTTAATATGCGTAAAAGGAAGTCATGTGTTGTCCACATCAGATATTTTTGTATACGATTTCCATTTACTGACATCCTATTGGATGATTATAGGCATTTAGGTGATTACTTGCCTTCTTATTAATCCCCCACCGAAAAAAAATTTAAGCCTCCAGGCAGCCCAAAAGCCATCCCCCTGAATCAGATAGTGCCTATAAGTGTTACAATCAATAAATGATCTATATCACAAACTTTGAATAAACATTGACCGCCATACTAAACATATAACAAACATTCAAATTAAATTGTATTTACCAAAGACTTGCACAACTGGAGGCAAGTTTCTTCGGCTTCTTTTCCGCAATCTTTCAAAACCTTCAAAGGTTGAGAAATGAGTGGTTCTGTTTCATTAGTGATGTTTTTACTCTCCATTGGAGCGCAGTAACAGTTTTCTACCGCTTCACTGTAAAAAAAAAAAAAAAATTAAGTAAGGAATCAAATGAATAAAAATACAAAAGTAATAGAATTAAAACTAATTCCTAATAATTTCAAGAACCGAAAACAATTAAAACCTTTTCCCAATCTGCTGAGCGAGGAATAGTAGGGTTATTAAGCAGAAATATAACATTATTCACACCTAGAATAATACCGATAATATTAGGAGGACTAATAAATAAATAGTAGAAAGTATTATTTATAAGAGACATATTTTTTCTTTTCTTTTTTTTTTTTTTAATAAGACTTACTTTTATAGACAAATGCAGTGTGGATACGCGTAAACAGAATGCAGCGTCGTATAAAGTACTCAGAACCATATGTTTTCATTATTAAATAAAATTATCAAGTAATCTTTATTTTTTCTGTCATTAAACTGAGATTTAATTCGAATTTTAATATTCATAATCAATATATTTTTTTTATTTCCAGCTCTACCCGAATCGATGAATTCAATAGTATTTTTTCTGGGCAGATTTCAAATATATATGTACCTATGTAGTTTTTGTTTTCGTTCTTACGAGAAATAAAAGAACAGGTGTGCAATCGATGACATGTTTTCTGTCAGTTTTTTTCCGCGAGAAAACGGCTCAAGTGAGTTCGACAACTTTATTTTTTTCTACATAGCCATAATGTTGGCAAAGGGACATTACTGTCCTGGCGATACCTGAATTGGCGAAATATCGACAGGTTACTTGTTTTCTGTCTATTGAGAATCTAGGCTTCCTCTTTGGAACTTTCCATTTATATCCTAACAATTATTGTATGTCTCTTTTTGAGCTTTTGCTCTTCTATGTTAGTAAATAATAACACAGTTGCTTGTATTGTTTTAAAAATTTATTGTTAAATAAAGGAATGTGTTTTGACTATTTATATCTCAATTCTGGAGGAACATTTCTTGAAACTCTTTGTTCTCATCATGCCTCTGAGCTCACAGCCCTAAGGGTCTCGGCGCACCGATGCAACACTCAAAATTATACTTGCAATTACTTACCATCAAGAAGTACAGTAATTGAAAAGAGTAATTGCAAATGCGTAACACAATTACAGTAATTTTAATTGAAGATGTAATTAATTACTGCCCAACTCTGCAAGTGGCGCGTTGAATTTTTGCGCCTACATATTACTATTTTTTATATCGTGTACTTTGGTGAGTCGAATCTATACTCTTTGGATGTCATGTCTATAAGAATATTTCTATTAAAAAGGTTATTAGTTATATGCCAGGACCAAGACTTCTTGCAAGTAGAGGGAACAGACAAATCCATGTTCCAAGGTGATCTCGCTCTCAATACCAACTACATATTGTGATCCAGATTTATCTTCACCAAATTAGACAGCCTGCGGGTACCTGGTAGCTGTAGCAAAATCACGAAGTGATCACCATTTCGTACAAGCGATCATTTCTAACAATTGTAGATTGGTGGTTAAAGAAACTGACGTAAATTAATTAACTTAATTGCGTAATCAAGTTATACCTTTTCTTCTCTTAAGCGAAGCAGATCCTATTCTTATCTCTATTTTAAAATTACTAACCACGAAGGTAAGAAGGTATAAACAGAACTCGAGTTATATGGCGCATCTTTGCTCATCTGTGAAAAAAATGACAAAAGGTTCTCAAGACTGCTGCCCTAGATGGAAACCCAAGAGCGTCTGAAATAATCCAGGAGCCAGTGGCAGGGTGGAGCTCATGTCGTCTCAACACAAAACCGTGTGTCTGGCTGTTTTAAGGTGTAGGGAACATTCCGAAAATTTAAATTGGAAGTTGTGGTAAATTTTTGTAAAAAATCGAACATATCCCAGGATTTCATATCATTTGGTGATTGGTGTTCGGCTAAAATCGAATGTGGTAGTCTGGCTGATGGTAACTGTAGGGAAGTGTGCGCCCAGGGAGGTGATAATAGCTATTATAACCTCTCTGTGTGCGCCAGAGGCGCTCAAACATCCTCAAAATTCACTCATCGAACATACACCTGTAACTGGTCTTATTTTCTTCCAAATATTTTTCTGATTTCAAAATTGTACGTCTGGCTAATTTAAAGTGTTGCGAAATCAGTCCCAGACGCTACAATTGGAAGTAAAACTTCAACTACAGCTTGTTATTGAGGAACCTAATGCTGCTAAAAAAATTAACAAGAACTGCTTTTAAGTGGAACTCAATTTTAATTCGTCATTACACCTTTTAATAAATGATTGTGTTGTTAATAGTGATAATATTATAAATATTCTAAATATTTTGCTGAGTCTCATATTGGGCCGGTCAGTAGAGGGTTCCTACGATGCAAAAGGTGGGGTAGAAGATTTTTTTTAAATTGCGCATATCTAAAAAACATGTAAAAAAAACTAACAAAAATGCTAATATGGTTAACCTCGAGAGAACTTTTGGCAGCCAAAAAATCTCGAAATTTTTTTCCTATGTTGCATGTTCGCCTATAACTTTAGAACGGTGCATTATATCGAAAACGTTATGGCATGAAAAATTATTATTATTATTATAAATACAAAACAGCATAGTATATTGTGTTAAGTGGCCTGGTCGAAAACCACGGCCATAAACGGCGATTTAGTCAAAAACTGAGGTATAATTCTTCTTAGTGGTTTTTGAAGATGGTGGAAAACAGAAAAGAAGGAGAAGGTCGAAAACTTGGATTTTTAACGAGAGAGGCAATACATACAGCATACTAAAAAATCAGAATTACTCCATTTTTACTTCCTTGTACAAAGTAAAGGAAGTATTGTAATCGCGAAAATTTTCGGTTTTCAGATTTCAACGGAAATATCCATTTTGACCATCCCTGAATCCATTTTGACTAGTTTCGTCGTGGCGTCTGTACGTACGTATGTTCGTATTTCGTATAACTCAAAAACGGTTAGCCGTGGAAAGTTGAAATTTTGTATTTAGGATTGTTGTAAAATCTAGTTGTGAACCTCCCTTTTTGGTCACTGCTTAATCACCGGAAGTGGTACTTTACTTGAAGGTCATAGTTGATTTCGATCAAAAATTATATTAAAATATAATGTAAAACCTCTCAAATTAAGTACTTTTATATTGATGTGAATGTGTTTACTATATTTTGGTTAAAATTGGTGAGCCGAAAACGGTACTTTACTTGAAGCTCATAATAAGCTTACATCAAAAATTATATTTAAATTAAATACATAAATTATATGTTTCGGTAATAATGGTTACAATCGCAATGTGGTTTCCAATCGAATTAAACATTTTTATTACTTGTTTTAAGTGTTAAAATTTAGTGTAAAATACTGGTTTTCCTCCCTATTTGTGTGTGTGTGTCAATTGATGGATGTCGCGACGCCGAGTGTTGCTTTTGAGATACTGCGATCTTCGGAAACTAGTAACCAAATTCAGGATCACTTTTTGAGCCACCGATTTATAGTTTAATAGGCGTACAAGGAAGTCATGTGTTGTCCACATCAGATATTTTTACTTTTACTGAGCTAATATGCCTATTGCCGAAGATTATGAGATTGTTAATTTCACAATTACTCACAAGTACTCAACAGCATTTAAAAGTTTAAAACTTAACACAATATACTATGCTCAGAATACAGAACTTCAGAACGGTGAAGTTATAGCCGAAAAAGCAAAATAGTAAAACAATTTCGAGATTTGGAACAAATCCTGCGAATAAAGGTAAGCTTTTTTCCTATATTCCGGGAGCTAAATGAAAATATTAGTAAATTAATATTTCCAATAAATAAATATCGGCGGTGAAAAGGTCAATAGCTGTAACACAGAAAAAAAAAAAAGAAACGAAATGAAAATATTAAGAAATTTTCTAACATTAGCCAAAGTTCTATACATTTTGGAGTGACAATGGCCAATCTCACCCTGCACTCAACATGTGATTATTTAGTGATGTACAGTGGGTTCCCGCTAATCCAAACCTCGCTAAACCGAACATCTATGTAATCCATGCTAACCCTAAATAAAAAAAAAGGAGGAAAAAAAGAAAGATTTGTAAAGATTTAATTAAAAGCCTATCTACTCATACATTAAGTGATATGGCTAATTCCCTCCGAAAAAAGAGAGAATAGGATGGCTAAAATTTGATGAGGACGAATTTAAAGATCTCCTAATTTTTTAAGTCAAGATATTATTAGTAATTTTTAATTTTTTTTATGAAAATTTGAAAGAAGATTATAAATTTTTAAATGTTAATTTGAATGGAATATATTCTATAATAACATTAGAATAAATATAAATTTTTAGATTCTTTAAATGTTCCAGTATTTACTTTTCTTGGCCACTATACTATGAAAAGAAAATTTTTATAAAACATTTTTGGAAGTTTAAAAGATGTCTGTCTGGTTATACTCACGCCAGTCTTTAAATATGTGTTTGTAAATAAAAATCCGTTGCCATAGTCACGGACTTATGTTGCTCTCTCACTCGCACACAGTCTAAAAAATCTGAAAATATATGGAATATAACTTGATGAATTTTAAAACATCACCCCTAAGGGAGGTATTTTTAAAGCGAACGGTACGTGTTTAGCAACAGAAAAACCCTTATTTTGGCCATTCTCACCCCCTTTGACAGTACAGACTTTTTTTTAGCAATACTTTTTTCAACACTGATTTACATGATTTTTCAAATACCTTCTTTTCTATATAATTAAAGTGGCCAGGCGACCCACATTTGGGCCCTCGTTCCTCATAGCAAACTGTCCCACATTGGACAATATTTTGTTCTTCGGACTTAAAAATTTAATGTTTATTAATTATTTACATTGTTATACAGTCGATGTTGGGTTTTGCATTAGATAGCGCTACAATACCTTAGATTTTTTTTTTAACATTTTAAAATACATATTTTCTATGAAGTGCAAACTTAACCGGCTGAGTTAATCTTTTTCTATAGATTTTTTCTAGTTCTTATTTAATGGCACGGCTACAAACCTCGTTATTATTTCAAATATATATGTGAAAGAAACGAATCAGTTCATGCATAACACATCTAAAAATAGAGATAACTTTTTTTAAAAATAGCCAAATTGAAACAAACGTTTTCTGTGGGATTTTACGATTGGCACCGGAGGTAGAAGTCCTATTAAAGAGTTCCTGGTCACTTTATTTATAATTATATTTGTTGATACCAATTAATTCAAAAGATTAACCTATGATATAATTATGAGTTCTGAAGCTTATATGTTTTTCTGTTAATAAAGATTTTCAATTTTTTGTTTTTTACTTTGAATCTTCCAGAATGCATCGGCCAATTTTATTTGTCCAACATAAAATAATAATTATTTTATTAATGGAATTAATATTATTTTTTATTAAAATAATAATTATAATGATTCTTGCGTTGTAGCGTACTAAGCATTTTAAAGTAAGTAACTAAACAATTCAGCCAAAAGAAGGTAAGTAATAAAATAAAGTTACCCTCATCATCGTATGTTCCTCCTGAAGTCGTTGGTGGAAAATAACTGAATTATCGATACCGTTGATACTTTCGAACTATCGATAGTCTCGAAATATCTTCTATCGGCCGTCTCTACCATAAGCCCTGTTGCGGGTTTGAATGTTTTTCTATTTAACTAGTTACCAGTCAATTGAAAAGTACATTTATATATTTTTTTAAATATAATAAAAGTATTTTTTCGCTATAATTAGAAAAAGGCATTATAATTTATTAACATCTTAATTCGTAAATGTTTATATTAACCATGTATGGAATATTTACAGCTGTAGTTGAGTAGCTGAAACAATAATGCAGAAAAGTAGCGTAGAAATATTTTACAATAGAAATATTATACAACTAGAGTCTGGGGAAAGGAGATTCCCAAGGCGAAGATAGCCGATTCCACCCGAATCCTCCCTTCTTTTCTTTCGTTGCTTTTTCTGCATGATTTTACCGCTCTTATGGATTTTAATTTTTTTCAACTGATCTTCATAATTTAAAGTTCATGATTAATGAAAACTTTAATAATTAATAATCTAAACTTATTTTTAGCAATTTAATTTTCTATAAAAATAAGTTAAATAAATGCAATTATCATTATCCATCATGATTATATTCATGATTAAAATCCACAAAATTATCCATTTACTATCGTATAAATTAGAATCTAAAAAAATTAAATCACAATCTGTATCGCAACTTCGAACTGATAGAAGAGTTCAGACCACTGTGCGATCTAACAAAGTGGGGTAAAATATTTTTCTATAGAGAAACAAAGTTAACATTCGTTTTTCGCACCCCCCAAAACCCTTAGATACGAATTTCCATAGCAATCGAAAAATAAATTTTTTTTACTCAAAATTTTCACCTCCGCCCCTTCGATTTTTGTTCAAAAATCATATAAATTGCGATAACTTCAAAACGACTCCACCGATTCACATGAAACTTGGGAGAGGTTTAGGGCTTTATAAACTACACGAGATGGCACTAACCCGACTTCCGTAAACAAGTTAGAACCGGAGATACAAAAGAAAACGTTTGATGAGTTTTTTTTTTTATTTTAGGGTACCCTTTCTCCCTTCCAAAAGCATATATTCTAAAAGTGGTTGGTACGGGCTAGAGATCAGAAATTCGGCTTTTCAATGGCTGTATTAACGTTGAATTTGGATAAAATCCTGAGGAGTTATGAATGCTTATGTGAACGCCGGGCGTCGGCAGGAATAAAAAGCCGCCCAGAAAAACCAAACCAAAAATTTCGATTTTTTTTATTTTTTATCAAAATTCATATTTAAGGATTTTATAGGACGATAAAAACTAATCTGAATTGCTTTTTCCTAATATAATTTTTTTAACCTACTTTACTCAAAGCGTCTTTTAGTTTTTGTGCATTTAATACAACGGGAAATATTTGTTTCTTATTTTACACAAAAAAATAAATCGATTGGTGCACAAGAACTTTGAAATCCATGCAGATCAAAGACAGAAAACAATAATTTAAATAATTGCTTAAATTACATAAAAATTTTTTTCTTGGCTCCTTTTTTTATTTGTTTAAAATTGTATTCATATTATTTATATCTTGTGTAATATTTAATGGTTATTTATTATTATTGACTCTAATGGAAGGGATATGATCGTATTTTCCATTTATTTCTATAATTGTTATATTAAAGGAAGATTTGTTAATTCTTGGTATTTTATATTTGTTAAATTTATGCCATATGTTCGTTTTCTTTTTTGAGAAATTAGGTTGTATTATTTCGTTAATAATTATATTATTTATACTTTTTTATAAATGTCTTTGTTATTTATCATCTGATTAATATTTTTATTTAAGCGTATTTTATATAGCTGTTATTTTGTAATTAATATGCCTAATTATTAATTATAGAAATATAACATAAAACCTTACGACGACTCAGTATAAGAGCGGTAAAATCACGCAAGAAAAGCAACGAGAAAAAAGAAAGGAGGATTCGGGTGGAATCGGCTATCTCCGCCTTGGGAATCTCCTTCCCCCAGACTCTAGTTTCCAGATCCCTCAGTCGAATACGTGTTGTGGTGGATTTTATACGGATTGTGTCGTTCATCTAACTTTTAGTGTTATTTTTCGAATTTAGTGTGCTTACCTAAGGCGTTCGGAATGGATAAGCTTTAATATGCGAGGAATCGTGTGAAAATGGTGCGAGCAGTATCAGTGAAAAAGATATGAAAACATTGCTAAACATTGCTAGCCTTACCAAACGAGACGGAAAAGATGGTTTGTTTAGAACGAAAAAAACGGGTGTTGTTCATGTGGAGTGCAGAAAACGGTACACCAGACCGGCCGATAACAATAGAGCAGCTAAATTATCACAGTCTCCTGCCTCAAAGGAACCCCAATTTCAATTCGAAACTCAATGTTTTCTATGCACAGAAAACATTGATGATGCATTTTATACCAAACAGAAAAAATTAGGAATTCACAAACGTCGTAAAGTGTATCATGTGCGATCAATTGATTTTGACAAAACCATAACGAAGCACGCTCATGCTCGATGATTGGGGATTAACAATTTTGAGACGTATAGACAATTTAGGCGGTTTACGTTCCGTGGGTACCGTATATCATGAGGATTGCTACAAAAAATTCCTTTTGGTTAAAGCACCGTCTGGGCGAAAAAGAGGGAGGCCGAAGGAAGAATATGTTAGTGCAGCTATGGAGGAGATATTCCGCTATCTGAATGAACAAGATAACGACCAGTATTCCATGGACGAGTTGATGGATCAGATAAGTGATACAAAACCAGATATTAGATCGGTGAAATTTAAAATGGTTGAAAAGTATGGTGAAAGAATCGTTTTCAGTAACATCGATAAACATAAACTGCTTGTATGCTTTCCTGGTGTGGCAAACAATGATACTAATCATTCATAAAATCCTCCACAAAGACGAAAACCAATTAGCTCAACCGCCGCAACAGTCTCGTTTATTTCTTGAGCGGACGTAATGAGCGGAAGTCGACTGCATTAATAATTCCAATGAATAAGAATTTTACAATTGAATGCAAAGCAGTTAGTTAGCACAAATGACGCTAGAGTATACTAGTCCGCCCCTTCGGGTGAGTTCGGAAGGAACCAGTGATAACGCGCCACAGATTATGTAGAAGAGGCAGTCTCCTATCGCAAGATGGCAACAGTTACCCCCACTCTATTCACCCCATTCTTGCTTTTAATTAACGTGTTTTGTTAATGTATAACCTCTGCTGTGCTGTTTTTTATTTGTATTTATTACAGCAAAAAAGAAATGTGTGTTTTTTTTTGTTTTTTTTTGTTACACCCATCTGTTTTAATTATTAAGTGTTAATTTTGTAATTCATGTCATTTTTTATATACCTATTTAGTAGAGTATATTGATTCGATTAATCCTCTGATTTAGTTATTATCATCTTTGTTTAAAATTTTATCATTATAGAAATCAAAATTATGATTAACGATGCTCTGTCTCACCAATGTTGTTGCATTTATATTTTAGTGTTTATTCTTTATTAACTTTTGTTGATTAATTTTCGTTTTTAAATTTTGTGAGGTTTCAACCATGCAATATTGATCCGATTGACTTCAAATTCAAAAAGTAATCTTTCATTATGTTTATTGTTTTTAATATTATATTAAATAATTAGCCAACTGTAATATAAATATAACAAGTAATTGTCAATTTTTTTTAGCATCTACTTTACACTTATTTCTATTGAGAATATATATAATAGATATCTATGTAAATTTTGTAAATATTCAGAAATTCCTATTGAGTTAAAAGTAAAGAAGCATTTATTGTAACTTCTTGTGACTCTATTTGTATATTTTGAAAACAAGTTACTTAATATTAATTTCATATAAATATTGTTTGTATATAAAACGATTCTTTTCTAATGGAGTTTCATTATTTTATGCACGTTAGCCAATTATTACAGACAATGATTTTTTTCTATATTTATCTATGAATATAATTAGACGTATTTTGGATGATTATTTATGTACAGAGGACACTGTTTATTCGGAAAACATTACGAGTTAAGTTTTATTTTCATATTTTCCGAACCAAAACCATGGCACATATGAATATTCGGAACTAGTCAATAACCCTTTTAATGCCAACCGAAATTATCGTTTTATTATTTATTTATTTTGAGATAAAGTTCTCTCAGAATACGAATATTAAGCCATCACATATATAATATATCATTTTTCGTTGTGTCTTTCTGCAAATGTTACGAACAACGATATTTCGTTGTTTGCACTAAAAGGGTTAAACCAGTGTTTCCAATAATCGGTTTCTACGGTACATCTTATGTACATACCTCATACATTTACATATAAAAACATATACAGAATATTATAGTATTCAATCTTCTTCTGTTTACTAAAGAATACATTTATAGTGCGGTGCATCAATTCGAGTTATAAGCGAAAAAAAAAAGCGCCTTTAAACCTCATGAAATATTTGATTTGACATGATTTCAGTTTCAAAATTTATTATAATAAACAACATAGAGATATTGGATAACCACAATAAATATCACCATCCTAGAATCGAGCTCTGATGAAACAACTGACGTATTAACTTCTTCTGCTCTCCTTACTACAGGAACTTTAGTATCAAATTTTTCTTCCGTATGATTCAGAATCCAAGACAAATAGACACCAAGTTTCGTGTAGATGTGAGGAGTAGGTTGCGAAGGTCCGAAGGACAGATGTCCTGGAAGAGGGCTGAAGATCCACTGGCTCAGCCCAACGATGTTATCACCACAGATAAGAGGAGCTCCGCTGTCACCCTTAAACATGTACAATAAATAAATATCGGCGGTGAACAGGTCAATGGATATAACCCTAAAATAAAAAAATCGAAAATGATGTTATTGAAAACGGTTTCCCTCGATTTCCTTCGTTCTATAGGAAATGTGAGTTAACTTTGGGTGGTGGTCCACAATGTGATTTAATAGATCGTGAAAATCCCAAGAAAACGGCTTAAAATTTTGTTGTCGTCTGTTGTAATTTTTTTTATTTTGAAGGTCACGCCCATTGACCTTTTTGTCGTCGGTATAAAAGTAATCGTTGAATTTTATTATTTATTTTAAAAGAATGTTGAAAACTCGTATAAAAATATCTCGGCTATATTTCCTTCGTAAAGGTCGAGAACGTAAGATCAATTACTAGTCGTTCGACTATTTAGTTGTATGCCAAAGAGAAATAGAGTAGAATGGCGGTGCCCATACTATGGACTGAATTGTTCTGTGACAGAAATGCCATAGTTACGTAATCTGTTTTTTGACAAAACTCTAATACCGGATTTACATTCTGGCGCTCGTGTTTAGTAGCTTCGTCACTCGCTGAGGTTTCAGTTCACTATGTCGAGACGAATTAACAATTCGTATAATAATAATTAATTAAATACAGTATTACAAAAAATAATTAATTATGTGGCGTTAGGAAAAAAGGTACAAATCAATTTTTCGCGACAATGAGTTTATGTTATATTTTGTACTTTACAATAAACTTAGAGAAAAATGATATAAATCAGTGAAACAGTGTTCACATTCGGACACTGTTCCATTGTCTAACATCCTTTTTATCAAAGGTTAAGTTCGTTCTAATAAACAAAATATAACATAAACCGATTATCGCAAAAAAATGACGTATACCCAAATACCACAGAATTCTTAGTCTATAACTCTTACATTACAGAGCTAATAATTACTTACCTCATCATCGTACTTGCGTTTCGTCCGCGCTGGTACACAGGTCTCAAGAACTCCATTTTTTTTGTAGGCAAACCATATTGGTTTATACATGTATTTTGTCCGTCATCGGATCTAATAGAGGTTTCTTTTCAATGGCGATGACTGCGAAATGTAGCCATAAATGAATTTTTACTTCCTTATACGAAGTAAAGAAAGTATTGTAATCGGGAAAATTTTAGGTTTTCTGATTTCAACAGAAATAAAAATTTTTACCATCCTTGAATCCATTTCGACTAGTTTCGTCATGACATCTGTACGTATGATCGTCCGTATCTCGCATTAAATTAGAAAACGGTAAGCCGTAGAAAGTTAAAATCTTGTATTTGGGATTGTTGTGACATCTAGTTGTGCACTCTCTTTTTGGCCACTACATGATCACTAAAAGTGGTACTTTACTTGAAGGTTATAATAGATTTTCATCAAAAATTATATTAAAATATAGTCCAAAACATCTCAAATTTGGTATATAGAACTTTTTTATCAATATAATAGTTTGGTAAAAATTGGCGAAACGGAAGTGATACATTACCTGAAGCTGTTTTTGTTTTTTTACATCCTGTCTACTCAGAAAAGAGGAATACGAATCGAGATTTTTATGGATAAGCACGTTTGAAGATCCGTACTAACCGTTTTTGACATTTTTATGCTCGCCAACAGATGTCGCGAAGCTTTTTCGAGCGACCGATTTATAGTTAAATAAATAGATAGATAGATAAATAATAGATAGATAAATAGATAAATAGATAAATAGATAAATAGATAAATAGAATAAATAGATTTATAGTTAAATAAATCAATTTAAGGAATAAGTAAATTCAAATAAGTCATACGGTGTCCGCATCAGATATTTGTTTTTACTTTATTTATTTTACAGCATTCCGCATCTAACCAAGTGGGTCATTAGCGGTTTTTTTTTTCATTTCAATTCGCTAATCGGTAAGTTCAAACTAAACGATATTCGAATCCATTAATCGTGAATTTTCTTCTTAGATCTTATGTGGTGGAAGCCTCGGATTCCAGATAGCAGGCTCGGCATGGTACAATACTAAAAACTCATAAACTTGAGAGTTTATCTATTCCATTTTTACAAATATATCAAAAACCTCGTGTGATAGAGCACTCAATGTGAACTCAACAACGACTGTGCAAACAGTGAGGTCACATCTCGCCATTCGCGTCGTTCGGGCTTTGATTCGTGTCTTAAAATCCGCTCACGGGGCGAGCAACTAAGCGGACGACGAGTTAACCGACCACAGATTCGTCTCGACGTTCTTGCGAATGTGTAAACCCGGTATAACGTAATTGTTTAGTCAATCGTGTTATAGGATGTAATAAAACGAGAATATATATACCTGAGAAAGAGGTGATCCATATCTGTATTTCCTGTTATAAGAGCATACATAGTTGGAGGGGTCAGCATCGATTGCTACGTTATAGGTATTCGATATTGTTTGGCACATATTGGAAGAAAAAACTTCGACATCAATTACGCTCAACACTGGATGAGAGTAAAACTGTTGGAAATATTAACAAGTTAATATTATAATATTTTGAATATATACAGACACTTAGGTACCATAAATGACGTATATTTAAATTAATGCATAAATATCATTTTTTACAGTGTTTCAATTATATCTGCATTGGTAACAAATACAGTAACAAGTTTAGCAGGCCCGCCGTCAAGGAGGGGCTCGGTAGGGCCAAATCTCAAGCAAGGGGTTGGGCTTCGGTGGAGTCTTATTCCAATAAGATTGTATTTTATGTATAACAAAATCCCTTGTAATTATAATATAATAGTAAGTTTAGTTTTCATAAAATCTTAATCCATATATAAATATTATTGACAAAAACAAAACACATGAAATATTGAGTGGGAGGAGGCCTGGTGTATTGCCCGGGCCCTGGCTCAGCTGACGGCGGCTCTACCCATACGCGCTTGCATAAGAAATAAGAAAAGCCAATTACGGGAGTTTGAATTCTTCCAGCAACTAAGCATAACGAAACTTGTAAGTATACATATTGGTAAAATGCTTACAGTTCTGTTTAATTTTAATGTACCGTAGCCGGCAACATGGCATACATAAGGCTCATCACCTTCTATTGTTATAGGACCAATATTTGGTATTTTTATACCAAAATCATTTGTCAGTGCATCAACTACCTAAAAGATAAACAATTATAAATGAAGAAAAATTATTGGAAGAGAAACAATTGTGCGCAAACATCCAAATTGTATTATTGTGAATTTCATGTTTACACACTAACTGATTTTAACATCAACCAAGAATTAAAAAAACATTGTCAAGAAACAATCAACCTAACTGATAATTCATAGATAGATAAGCTAAATATAAAATATCTGTTGTGGGCAACACATGACTTCCTTGTACGCCTATTAAATTATAAATCCGTGGCTCAAAAAGTGATACTGAATTTGGTTACTAGTTTCCGAAGATTGACAATCGGCATCCCGACATTCATCTATTGACACACACACTCTTGTTACTGGAGATCTCATTCCGTTATTATATGTCGTTTCCTTCAGTAGGTAACTAGTTTCCAAGATATTTCTCCATGTTCCGTGACAACAATAAAACTGTCAATATCACTGGATAAAGCATTGGAAATCGACAGTTTCGAGATTTTAAGCGGAAAAACCCACATAACTAATATCTTATTCTCATGCTGCAGACTTGTTGATCTCACAAATGGGGAGGGAAACTAGTATTTTACACTCAATTTCAACGCTTAAAGCAAGTAATAAAAATGTTTAATTGTATTGGAAAACAAATTGCGATTGTAACCTTTATTACCGAAACATATGATTTCTCTTTTAATTTAAATATAATTTTTGATGTAAGCTTATTATGACCTTCAAGTAAAGTACCCTTTTCGGCTTACGAATCTTAACCAAAATCTAGTAAATACATTTATATCGATATAAAAGTCCTATTTACTAAATTTGAGATGTTTTACATTATATTTTAATATAATTTTTGATGAAAGTCTAATATGACCTTCAAGTAAAGTACCACTTCCGGTTTTCCAATTTAAACCAAAATCTAGTATGTTATTTAAATCAATATATAAATTATAAATACTAAATTTGAGAAGTTTTGTATAGTATTTTAATATAATTTTTTATGGAAATCAATTATGACCTTCAAGTAAAGTATCACTTTCAGTGATCATGTAGTGGCTAGAAAGAGAGTGCACAACTACAAAATTTTAATTTTCTACGGCTTACCGTTTTTTAATTTAATACGAGATACGGACGAACGTACGTACAGACGCCACAACGAAACTAGTCAAAATGGATTCAGGGATGGTCAAAGTGGATATTTCCGTCGAAATCTGAAAACCGTATATTTTCGCGATTACAATACTTCCTTTACTTCGTACAAGGAAGTAAAAATAGCAGATGCCTATATAACTGGGACCAGGGGCGTTCGCAGAATTTTTTTTTCGGCGAGGAGGGAGATATTAGGTAAGAAGAAGCCAAGTAATCACTTAAGTTTCTGTATTCGCCAAATTGGGTGTAAGTTTAAAGGAATGCATGAAAATTGGATCAAACATTACTATCAAAAATAAAAAAAATATTACTCAAAATACAAACCTTAGATATGTGGTAATGAAAATAATATTTTCATAAATTTCTGGAGGAAAGAAATAAGAGGAAGAGAATGCATCTCTCTGATACTATATACTATATCCTATGGAGTATATACCGTAAGCAATGGAATACAATGGGAGTTTTGTATGCCACTACGTGTAGTTTTTTCATTATCGTTTTACCTTTTACTAAAGATGTTTCTTTTTACTTCCTTGTACGAAGTAAAGGAATTATTGTAATCGCGAACATTTTCGGTTTTCAGATTTCAACGTAAATATCCATTTTGACCATCCCTGAATCCATTTTGACTAGTTTCGTCGTGGAGTCTGTACGTACGTTCGATCGTATCTCGCATAACTCAAAAACGGTTAACCGTAGAAAGTTGAAATTTAGTAAAAGGATTGCTGTAAAATCTAGGTGTGAACCTCCCTTTTTGGTCACTGCTTGATCACCGAAAGTGGTACTTTACTTGAAGGTCATAACTGATTTTCTTAAAAAATTATATTAAAATACTATGCAAAACTTCTCAAATTTAGTATTTATAACTTATATATTGATTTAAATAACATACTAGATTTTGGTCTAAATTGGAAAACCGGAAGCGGTACTTTACTTGAAGGTCATATTAGACTTTCATCAAAAATTATATTAAAATATAATGTTAAACATTTCAAATTTGGTAAATAGGACTTTTATATCGATATAAATGTATTTACTAGATTTTGGTTAAAATTCGTGAGCCGAAAAGGGTACTTTACTTGAAGGTCATAATAAACTTACATCAAAAATTATATTAAAATTAAATTCAGAAATCATATGTTTCGGTAATAAAGGTTACAAACGCAATTTGTTTTCCAATCCAATTATACATTTTTATAACTTGTTTTAAGTGTTGAAATTGAGTGTAAAATACTAGTTTTCTACCCCATTTGTTAGATGTACAAGTCTGCAGCAGGAAAATAAGATATATGATGAGTGGGTTTTTCCGCTTAAAATGTTGAAACTATCGATTTCCAATGCTTTATCTAGCGATATTGACAGTTTTAATGTTGTAACGGAACATGAAGAAATCTTTTGGAAACTAGTTACCTACTGAAAGAAAACGACATATAATAACGGAATGAAACCTCCAGAAACAAGAGTATGTGTCAATAGATGGATGTCGTGACGCCGAGTGTCGTTTTTGAGATACTGCAATGTTCGGAAACTAGTAATCAAATTGAGGATCACTTTTTGAGCTACCGATTTATGGTTTAATCGGCGTACAAGTTAGTCCACATCAGATATTTTACTGGACATGAACATGTTACATAAGAATTTAACAAGCTATAATAGACGATTTGTAAAAATGTAACCAGAAATAATTGTCTTCTATGTTCATGGATAAAATCGTATACCACTATCCCGTGAAGGATCGAGAATTCGGTACTTTTTTCCTTACCTTTTGGCAATAAGGATTTCGGGTTGGTACATAGTGTTTCGAACGCAGTGCATGTTGAGGCTGCATGCTCTGCACTCTCTGGGCCTCCACAAATGAGACGGACGTTCTTTTCAAGGACAAGCAAGGCCCGAAAACCCTCATGCTCTGTAAGAAATTGTAAAAACAAATGGTCTGGGAGGACACTTTTCGCCCCTAGTCGTGACCAAACTGTGGGAAATAACTTCTTTAATATATTCCATTTCATGCCCTGGATTCCATTTCGTTATTAAGTAGTGAACACATGGTAATGTGTTCACTACTTAATAACGAAATAATGATTCCTAAGTAACAGTTAAAAAAGTTGGTAATGAAATAAAAAGAAAAAAAAAATATTCTGGGGCAAGAGTTCCCTAAGAATAATTAGAGTGTTCATACTATATGTACATTTGTCTGGCTTAATGCTTATAAATTCACACTTGTCAGTTTTCTAGTAGTGATTGTTTCATTACAATAATATATACCGTTTACATCAATGCAGTGGTTTCATTTTCCTGATGCTGTTTAAACGAAAATGTGGAGGTGGATTGACAGGTAAGGAATATGCCGGAAGGAAGCTGTACTATAACACGGAATATATAAATCAATAGGTTGAGATCTTGAATTTAAAGTGTTAAAGTGAAAGTTCAGATAAAAATACAGAAGAGGGTCAGCAAAAAAACAGTTTAGCTCGTCCGGATCAACTGGATAGTTTATACAAGTTTTGGAGCTAACAACATAGAGGCTCTTAATAATTCTAATTATATGTGGTCAGCAACAACCGCAAAACATTTTCTCCATTCCATTGAACAGTTGTATACCCCACTTTTGAGACTGAAGATGGCCCAGAAGAGTTTTCCAGTCAACCCCTGCTGATAGGATCAAAAATATTTTCACAGCCAGACTGAAATCTGGGAGTTAATTGTCCAGTGCCTTACCCACTCCTCTAACAAATATAAGGATTTGAGCATAAAATACAGCTCTTTTCAATGGAATAAAATGAAACTAGTATAAGTAAATCATTTTTTTTAAAATCAATATAAATAGTAATGAAGAATGATATTCTAATGGAATCATGTAAAATTTGTTATAGGAATTAATAAATAAAATAAATTACTATTACCTTTAATAGAGCAATTTCCGCATTGTGAGATATAGTTTCATAGCTGTTATGAACTATTATCTCACTACCTGTTCTTGCATATTCACTTTCACAAGGTCTACAATGAACAATAAATATATATATGTACCTTGGAAAAAAAAGGGTGTATGTCCAAACCTTAGAAATTAGAGTGACTGCACTAGTAAAATCAGGGTAGGATATACAGTAATTGCTAAAAGGGTGATTGCCCTCCCATGGGATAGAAAAAGTCCTCCCTGGGAGAAAATGTTTCATGGGAGGATAATCATCCTTCAACAATTAATGTATATCCTAACTTGACTTTACTTGTGTAGTCGCCCTAATTTCAAAGATTTTGACATTGGCTCTTTTTGTTCCCAGGTTGCAGATATATTTAAGAGCTAATAATGTGAGCTATTTTAGATTCATATGTACATAATTGGATTTTATCCAAATGTTTATATCCCTGTTGTGTGCAAGGCCCTTTCTGATGATCGATATCGCTAGAAATTCAATTCAGTCCTGATTACTAATTTGAGTGTCTATCACTAAAAAAAATAAAAAAAAAAAAAAAAAAATCATGGAGGTTATTGGCATCATCCAAAATGGAAAGGGTACTTTTACCATAAGTATTTTGATTGTAAAACATATTACATATCCATAATAAATGGGGCACAACTCAAAAAATGTTTTCGTTAAAACGAACATTAAGCAGAAGCCCATGGGGTATTTTCTAACACATGTTGCTGGTAGATGGATTAGCTATTGTTCCAATTGGTTAGGCCTGATATTTGAGGGCTGGCTGCTCTTCAGAATAATAGAGGTGCAATTAAAATTTCTAACATTTTGAAAGTGGGATATGCACTATAACCATAATCTCCCCAGCTCTTCAGAATAGTTGCTCTACTATCAATATCCACAAGTGTGTATTGGAAGCAATTTACCACAAACATATTTGAATTCAGTAAATTAGTATCCTTTGCATAACAACTTTCATCAAAATTGGCCTAATCATATAAAATTGCTACTAAGCCTCATCCAGAGAGATGGTGTTAATTAAGAGTAACTCCTAAAACATTATTAGGGATTGATAAATTATTTGCCACTTCTATAAATTTGTTTTATTGAAAACTAGTTTCGAATGTTATACATTCATCCTCAGTTCAAGGTTTAAATGGATTATATCAAAACAGAAAAATTTGTACTGGTTTCTTCTCGCATTGAACTAACAATTGTTATTGTATTGAAATAACAATGGTATTGTTAGTTCAATGTGAGAAGAAACCAGTACAAACTTTTCTGTTTGATATAATCCATTTAAACCTTGAACTGAGGATGAGTATATAACATTCGAAACTAATTTTCAATAAAACAAATTTATAGAAGTGGCAAATAATTTATCAATCCCTGATTTCTTTGATCCTTCTATACCATCATGCGGATGTCAACTAAAACATTATTAGTTGGCCAATAACAAACATGAATACCAAGATTCATCAAAATCCACCACATCGTTCAGTGGTACTATGCTAGTTAATTATATATCATCCTGGTTCAACCTACCCCTAGATAGGGGACTTATCACGAAAGAATTTTCTATTGACCAGCAAAAAAACATGTTTACCAAGTTTGATAAAAATTGGCCAATCCATTCTATACGAAATTACATCCTCTCCTGCTACTTTACTAAATGGCCAAGCTTGGTACGAAAGCCTCCATGCTAAGTAAGAAATAAGGCTCATTTATTCAAAGATAGCTGATGAGGGACCAAGTTTTATATAACACCAGACTTGATTATGCATGGTGATTATAAACATTGAAATCTCTAGTCATTAATGGGTGCTGTATAGCTAAGATGATGAAAGAAACAAAAGGTTTCTGAGAACAAAAACCTTATTTACAAGAACCTAAGAAGCCAAGGAGGTTGATATGGTATCAAACAGAGCGAAGGAAAAGATTAGTACAACCATGAAGTGAGATGGTTGGTTAGCAAGGGACTCAAGCACATTAATCTCTCAGAGCCTTAAACAGCAAGAAGAAGAAGAAGCTTCTACATACGACCAAGAGCCTTGCATTGTTGCACCACTAACCAAAAAAAAAACTTTTAAAAGAAGTTGCCCAAACATAGGAGTATTTCCAAATTGAACAAAAATATATTTTTTTCTTCTAAAAAAATGGAAATCGCCACCAAGTATTTCACTATCCAAGAGAAGATAAAATTTGGTATTAAACTAAGATATGGAATTATTTTTAAAACTAACATGTAAGTTTTGTCGAAAACTGTTAATACCACAACAGTTTCTGGTTTGAGAGAAACAATTTTTTTAAGTTCTCTCAGTTCTTTTTTTGAATATTCTTTAGGTTTTACGGTTAATGAATCTTTCAAAGACAAACTACCATATGGATAATCACTGACTTCCCTTTTCCTGAAATTAGAAAAAAATAAAATACAGTAGGAATAAATGTACATTATCGATGCCATTCCTTAGGAGCAAGAAAGTTTTCACTTTTACCTAATTCGGTGTGTTTCTCTATTCCTGAAAAAATCAGTTACACGTGATTCTTTGGTTATAGTCTTAATTTAAAAAAATATTATATGAATTGAAGTTTACCTGTAATAGTATGTAGGTATATGGAAACAATTAGGGACAGAAATTGTCCAATATGGACTAATAACAAAGCCACTGCAGAATAGTCTGCCTGATTCTTTGTAATGGTATGAAACCTTTGAAAAGAGTATTAACAATCAATCAATCTGAAATAAATTATTGAGGGATATATCTATATCAGATGTTCTCAAATATTATCAGAATACAATTAAAATATGTAATACCAATCTATGATGAAACACTATTTAATTAGAAAAATTGAAGAGTTAGGGGGAAAACCAAGTCTTTTTTTTTTTTTTTTTTTAATGGATTAGAATGAAAAACTGCGTTCTTCAAGGGTATTAGAATGCAGAAAAAGCTCGTGAGATTAAAAAAGTAATAGCCAAGTTTTATCCATACATTAATAATAATAATAATAATAATATAGCTTTATTGACATCATTTTCATGACAAAAGGCTCTCCCGGAGGAGGTACAATGGAGTTCAGCTCACAATATAATTATTCAAACATAAATAATGAAGATACAAATATAATAATGTTCTACCATATAAAATAAAATAAAACCCTCAGTGCTGGGGGAAAACCAAGTCTTTTTTTTTAATGGATCAGAATGAAAAACTGTGTTCTTCAAGGGTATTAGAATGCAGAAAAAGCTCTGAGATTAAAAAAGTAATAGCCAAGTTTTATCCGTACATTAATAATAATAATAATAATAATAATATAGCTTTATTGACATCATTTTCATGACAAAAGGCTCTCCCGGAGGAGGTACAATGGAGTTCAGATCACAATATAATTATTCAAACATAAATAATGAAGATACAAATATAATAAAATACTACCATATAAAATAAAACCCTCAGTGTTTATTAAAATATACAAACAAAACAGAAAATATAATTGTAATATATAATGATAAAGCTTAAAATTCAATAATATACTAGTTCATTAATTTACTAGTTCTTTAAAAATTCAAAATTCAGATAAAACAATCTTTATAGTGTATTAACAGTTTTTAACCAGCACTCTCTGTCCCTGGCCACTTCCATCCAGTTTGTTCCCACTCTGCGGGTAATTTCGTCTCTCCACTTCATGTATGGTCTTCCTCTCCTTCTCATTTGGTCTATCGGGTTCCATTCGGTAACACTTTTCGACCACCTGTTGTCCTTCAGTCTGGCCAGATGACCAGCCCACCTCTATTTCAGTTTTTAGGCTTCCTTGCTTAAACTTTTGACTTTTGCCTGAGAAAGAATTTCTTGATTCTTTATCTTCTCCCTCCTTCTGATTCTCACCATACTCCTCAAAAGTTTCATTTGCATTGTATCCAATTTCTTCTGTTCCTTCTTGGTTAGTGCCCAAGTTTGAGCGCCGTACAGAATTGTGGGGTAAATACAAGACTGAAGCACTTTAGCTTTTAGGTCAATTGTGAAATTACCCTTAAAGATTTTGTTTAAGGGCCAGTATTTGTGCCATCCTATTTTCAGTCTTCTATCCAATTCTTTACTGAATTTTTTTTTTCCAAAGAAATTTCCTGTCCAAGATAAATGAATTGTTTTGAATATTCTGTATCATGTTTTCCGATTTTTACTATCTGTTCATCTGTATTTGTAATTATTTTTGATTTTTGGTAATTTATTTTTAGGCCATATTTCTTACATTTATCAATCAAACCATTGACCAGTTCAAGTAATTCGATTTTGCTAAGAGCCAATAGGCATATGTCATCTGCAAACCTTAAATTGTTTAAATATCTTCCATTTATTTTAATGCCTCTTCCTTCCCAGTCTAGTTTCTTAAACAATTTGTTAATGAAACAGTTGAAAAAGATCGGTGATAGAGGACATCCTTGTTTTACTCCTTTTTTTATGTTAAATTTTTTGCCCTCTCTATCAAGAGCAACAAATGGTTTTCCCTTTCTGTAAATTTCTTTTATTATTTCTATATATTTGGGTTCTATCCCTGTTTCTGTTAAAGCTTCCCGTATATACTTGTGATTTATTGAATCAAAAGCTTTCATAAAATCGATGAAGTATACATACATGGGCAGGTTGTATTCAGTTGATTTTTCAATAATTTGGTTGAGGCAATGTAAATTGTCTATTGTACTGAATGAGGGGCGGAAACCGTCTTGCTCTATATCACGATCTTCATAAATTGTTTTAATAATCCTATTTTTAATTATACTACAAAACATTTTATATGTGGTTTGTGTCAGTGAAATTGGTCGATAGTTTTCTATGTTGTCCTTAGCTCCTTTTTTGTGTAAAATTATGATTTGACTCTCTTTCCATTCCTCAGGGACTCTCATTTCTTTGAATACCATATTAAATATTTTGCATAACGGTTTTATGATTACCTCTTTTGCTTCGATGAGCAGTTCGTTTGAAATGCCATCACTTCCAGCTGCCTTCTTCCTTTTCAGTTTCTTTATTTCATTCTCTACTTCTGCTTCTAGAATGCTTAAATCGGAATTGTCAGTTTCATTTTTTCTGTAGGTAATTTCTATATTTTCTGTTTTGTCCTGGTTGTACAGATTTTCGTAATATTTGGAGATTTCTTCAATTATTTTCTGTCTGTTGGTTATTGTACCAAGTGGAGTGTTCATTTTATTCATAAATTTCTTCCTAAAATAATTGGTTTGTTTTTTCATTTCTTTTATTGATCCTGTTTTACATAAGCATACATTAATAATCCGTACACTAATAAAACATAAATAGTTTTCCCGCATTCTAGCACCCTAGTATGCTAAAAATAAAGGTTATGAAGAATATTATGAAGAATAAACCTTTTCATTCTGATCCATTAAAAAAAAAAAAAGTGACTTGCCTGATTTTTTTCTCCCTTACCCTTCAATTATCAATATTAAAGTTTATATTTTAATTTAAAATATAATTATTAGTAAAAAACACTACTATTGATTGAAAATTACTTTTGTAAGAAATCAAATAAATATGCATACTTAGGAAATGGACTGTTGGAGAAGAATTTTATTTTTGGTAATAGCTTATATGTTTCTTTTCTTTTCAATCCAGAAAGAGGAAGTGTTAATAAAGGAATTAATATAAAAAATACTTCTCACTTATATCCCCATGGAATACAAGAGGAAGACTGAGTGTATAGACTAACTGAAAGAATAAATGATGGAGAAAGGAATAGGACATTGTTAGGTAAGTGTAAAAACACAAAGTTATGAGATATGACATCAATGATTGGTGACATCATTCTCATGCTGAACTAAACTTTTCAGGAGAGCAAACAGTCTGAATCTTTTCTGTTGATAAATGTAACACCAACAGAAAAAATTCAAAATTAACGATGGTGCCCCTTATACACAAAACAATGGCTTTTATACTTTACTGAAAAGTATTGATTTTCATATTAGTTTAGCATAGGAATGACGATATAGCCTTGGATTTACCTTGTAATTTAAGGGACTAAACATTCCAAGGCTACCAAAATGTATTGCAGGTTCCAATTTAGCCTTTAAGTAAAATATTTTTTGTACTTCACTGAGTTTTTTTTACCTCATCACAAGACCAGTTTAGTCCAGGAATGACATATTTTAAAGTAAGAAATTCCTTAATACACGAGGGTGTTACTCCCAATAAACAAGGTTCTTTTTCTTGTGGAAGTCTTGAGCCTAACTATTTATAAGTTCATCTGTAGGATTGCTTAATCGGTCTTTAAATTCTAAATTAAGTTCTTTCTAGAGAACCGACTGTAGGAGTTTTATATAGTCCTTTGTAGAGTGGTTTATAGTAAGGAATACTGATGGAATAACTACACTAATAATTAAACATGTTAGTTGATTTGATTTAAAAAAAACTGAAGAATCTGTTTGTACCACTGAAAAATCTTGGGTTCAGTACTTGCTAATGGCTACACTGTTTCTTGACTAATGGTTGTTCGCCGAGAACATGCTCAACCACCAGGTTTTTCACCCAATAAAGGGCACCCACTTTATAGAGGCTGGATTTGGCCCCAGGAGGATCTCCCGACCCCACAGGGTCAATCCACGGCTGATAACAGAATAATCATCTATCACAGCTGGTCTCAAACACGGGATCGCAAGAATAGGAGCACAGTGCCGTACCACTCAGCTGCTCCGCTCTCTTTTTTTTTGTACCAGATTTGCTTAATGCTTTCTAAATAGAATATATTGACAGTATATGTGCAAAATCTCATTTTTATTAAGTTAAAAGTTTGGCACCTCTAAAATAAAACAAAAGGTTCTAGATAAAATAGATGGGATCCTTTTTAAGTTATCAGTGTAATAATTTGTTTATGGCCAGTTGAAATAAGATACTCATTTTTATTTAGTTAACAGTTTGGCATCTCTAAAATAAAACAAAAGGTTCTAGATAAAATAGATGGAATCCTTTTTAAGTTATCAGTGTAAACATTTGTCTATGGCCAGTTGAAATAAGATATAAGTTTAGAAGGCTTCAGAGGAGTTGAAGTTTTTTTGTCTCCAGAAAAATTATGTCAGAAGCACTTAAGAGGTTTTGCAGAAATGCTGTCGATATGCATTTCAATCTGGTTTGAGGATTTATTATTAAAATAGAATGTAATGACTACATTTTTTACTTTATAAAGTATAAATTTACACCGACTGTGAAAGAAAGGGCATCAAACTTATGAAGTTACAAATTGCATATTGCACTTTTCAACCTGTCGTATTTCTTGGATACACCACACAAGGAACTCAGCGCAGGCACAGCCAACTTCTAATCAAGATATACCTATTTCCAAAAGTAACATATATTGAACCAAACCCTGGCACAGCCCAATTCTACTCAACACTTTGAATGGCAGAGAAGAGACGTAGAAAGAGGAAAATTGAGTAATTTGATGTACGGTACAGTAAAACTAAATCTTTTCAATATGGTCTCTTAAAAGAAAAGTTTATTGTAAATTTAGAAAAGATTAAAACTAAGTTAGTAATATTTCTCTAGATATATTCATTAACATTTAAAAAAAGGAAGTCCACTAATTTCTCATGTAGCACATTCGTTTAATTACTACTGCCATCATCATTTAATTGATTCTGAGATAAGTTGAAAGATAAGGGGTAATTTTCTGGAAAATTACTTCAGAAATTTCCTCCATACTTGAGTTGTTTATCACTTTTATTGTTCACTGTTATCACTTCACCAAAATTAATTTATCACAACTATATATTATTACGGTAGAACAGATCACTTTTCCGGCTCTCAGAAGCGATGGATTTTGATGAGTGAGGTATCAAAAGAAAGGGGATGTCATGGAGATGTGACGAATTCCAATTTTGTTTCTTGAATTCTTACTAGGGCTTAAATAAAAGTTACTGTAAATGGTAAAAGATGAGCTATGAAGTGAGAAATTAGTAGACTTCCTTTTTTTAAATGTTAATGAAAATATCTAGATAAATATTACTAACTCAGTTTTAATCTTTCAGACTGTAACTTCAACATAGTCATTACAAACTATGTAGCTTCACCAAATGTGTGTATTAAATAAACTTTCTTGGTAATATTATATTGTTTATACGAATAAATATGTTTCCCTAATATCGCTTATACTTGGAATTAGGGATTAGAAGATATCTAATGGCAGAGTTCTCGCTCGGGTATACTAGTCAAAACAAAATTCTATTATTCATCAAGAATGGTTAGCCCCAACAAATGTAAAATACAAAGAAAAAAGTAAAATCAAATGAGGTTCTACAGAACTAAAAATGCCTAGTATCCATTATGTATTTGTTAAAATCATGGAACTTACCTTAATGAATTCATTCTTTAATTCAGTTCACCTATAATCAGAATGGCTTGTGCAATACAGAAAAGGATGCACGTGAACTAAAAAATTTAATTTGTCAAAATCTATTTCCGACACAGGCCTATGAAAACTGTGCTTCTAGAAAAAACAGAGACTACATGGGGTATGCCTGCGCTGGTGCAATAGTCCATACCATACTGTAAACTACAGAGGTGTGGACTGGACATTCTGCCTGGGCTGGGTTCAATAACCGGCAGGTCTTAATCTTTTATCATGTCCATTTTTTTAGTTTATCTCTTCCCCAAACAATGAAATCCAAAACATGGGTCAATAAAGTTTGCACTAGTTTTCATTAGCACAAATTGAGAATAATTAAATTTTATTTAATCAATAAAAGGTATCCATTTGACTCGATGCTGTATTCACTGACTGGATACTGTAGAGATAATTTTTCTAGTAATACAAGCATAAATATAAATAACTTACAACATAAGAGTAATCGATAAGTGATGCTAAATAACCAGTAAGCGCAAAACCATTTGATCCACTTGAAATTTCTAAAGCTGGTGGATCATTATTGTCTTTATTCCTTCCCCAGCTTCTACGGAAGGTGCCTTCAGCATTTAGAAACAAGTCAATAATGCAAAGAATCAAGTCTGCAGTTCTTAATATTGAAAAATGCATAATATAAAAACTAGTAAACAATTTACGACATTGCTATAGCAACAATTTAGGATATAAAATAACAGGTGAAATAAAAAATACTGTTTGGGTTTTAAATATTTTATTAGTTTTTTTTGTGCCTATTTGTACAAGTATACAATATGGTCAAAGTTATTTAATTTAAATTTGATGGAACCAAAACAATTAACAGATAGGAATAAAATATTACAAAATACTTCGATGAATAAAAGTATCACAAGAAATTGTACCAAATAAGTTTCATATTTATCATTTATACGTTAGTGCTCAACAAGTTCAGTTTATTACAGCTAATACCTTAGCGATGTGTATACACACAGAAATGAACGTATGTATACAGATTTTATTAAAAAAATAAAAAAAGAACACAGACACATGAAATCACCAAGCATGCCTCTCATAACATGAAAGCGCTTTAGTTTTATCAAACATCTTATTATAATCCTATTAACATCAATCAATAATTCAAATTATTAATTGATTGCCGATAAAATTTTGAACAATTATTTAAATTAATTAATTTTGAATTAATATCTGAAATACTTACAGGACTAGAATTAAATTGTTTTATAAACTGTAAAGAGTATCAAACAAGCATGTTATTTTTCTCTTTTTGCTTCAAGTAACGATCATTTTTTTCTCGAACAAATTCTAATAAGCTTAACAAATAAATGAAATATAATCTCTTAGAAGATAATATATTTATCTTATACAGCCCTAAGTATTTATTAATGTTTCTTACACTCACAGGAGGTTCCATGGAATAGATATAAACTTAACAAAAGAAATATACTTCTCATAAACAAACCACATGTATATAAATGTGACATTGTTTCGGTCATTGATTAAATAAATAATAATGCCCTAACACTTGTTTAGTTTATATTTAAAACATTTTAACAAAGCAGTATTTTATGGACTAAGAATGACTTGATTAATATTACTTAAAATTTTTCAACTGGCTTATCTTTCTGCAATAACAGTAACTTCAAAGCTTATTTGGAACATATAAAATAATATTTGATTAAAAACAAATGAAAACTGCCAAACACATGAAATTTATTACACATTAACAGTCATAACATTAACTTGACTGGATTGCTATTACTTTTTTTTTTTTTAATAAACAATGGGCTTATAGAAAACTCTTAATGCAATATTTAATAGTCTTTTGCTAAAAGAATTACTCATTTTATGATTAAGTTCCTCTTATTGGTTTAAAACATGACCATAGGCAACACTTACCTACTTTTATCATTTTCGACAATTCTGCTTTTATCACAGTTCATTTGACATTTGAAATTGTTTTATTATTCGTTTATGTATCTGATGCCTGTTTTTTTAAAAAAACAATTTTGGAAATAAATATAATTACATTTGTAATATCGATCAAACAAACTCGAAATATAATAAAATAAAACCTTCAAATAAAAACATGTCTAAAAGAGGATAGTCGGTTTAAGATGATTTTTTCTTCTCTTTTTTTTTTAATTATTATTATTTTAAATTAACAAATAAATCATCAAAAACATTAAATAACAAGAGTATTCCATAAATATTGCCTAGTTGTTATATTCCTTTGTTTATCCTTTATATGTGGTTATTATGAATACTAAAAGAATATTGAGCTCTCATTAGAGTGTAGTATGGTAGAAGGAGAGGATGGAGAATGTCCAAAGAGAATGGTCGAATCCTCCAACTCATTTATATGCCTACCTAAAACAACAAAAACAAAATAATAACATCCATGCAAAAGAAACTAGAATGATTATAACAGGTTTGACAAGAGTACACAAATTGGATGTCTAAAAGATCCAAAATGTAAGAAACACTAATTTTAAAAATTAAGATTTAAACAATTTTTGGAGGCGAGCTATTAAGACAATTTTAAATAGATATAAGGATAGCTAGAACATACAATCAACGATGTCAAATTTAAAGAAAAAATATAAGCTTTAGTTTGAAAAAGAAATTACCGACAAACATAAGGCAAAATTCTATTAAGACCAATATTTTACCTTTGGGAACTGACTTCAGCTATTCATGTTTATAGGCATACATTTAACCTTAATTATAAGTTTTTTTGTTTTTTTTCCTTAAACGACAGAGTGGATTTTAAGATTATTGGTTTTAATAGCAATAAAAATTTCAAAACCATAACATAACTGAATGTATTGGCTGAAATAAATATAAATAGGTTGAAAGTATGCTATATTAATGTTTATATTTGTAAAATTATACATAAAGAAAATAATTTATTGGTAACTAAATCAGTTCAAATTTTTTTTTTTTTTTTTTTTTTAAATGTTTATCGATATGCCTATCAAATATAATATTAAGAATCAGCAGATGTACTGAAATATTAATATAGTAGAAATCAAATTATAAATTATAACCCAGAGCTAATTCTTCTACACTACTTACTAGTGATTTAATTATTTAGAGATCAATACCTTATAAAATCTTGAAGGCATAAAAATTGCCCACTAGACCAATCAGAAATAGACTACTTCTCTTCAAGACTTTTTTTTTAATAATAAAAAAAAAATTAAAATAAAAGCTCACTGAAGAATTACTAAATAACCAAGCAACATATTATGATTAATTAACTAAATCCATTCATATTTTGATATTGCTATCCCCAAAAATTAAACTTAATGTGATATAATCAGATAGAATAACTAATCGATAAAATAAAGCTGAAACCTAATTTGAAATAAACTAGGAGTCTTATAATAAGCGGTTAAAATTAGAATATTCATTGGATGCAAAAATTGACTATAAATCAATAATTAATAATGTGAACTTACCCTTGGAGAGTACTACCAAAAAGTATAACCTCCTTCAGATGCTCCAGTTAGAAAACTACCTTTCTTCTGAGACAAGGTAAGATTATGGCCAGCCATTGCTGCAAGTTGTGCTGGAGTTGGGGGGACTCCAGGAGGAGGGCCTGGTACTACTGGAGCAGCAATGCCATCAAATCTTGCACCTCCGTCATAGCCATTCTGTTTTGATATATTAATACATAGTTAAAATTCATTTCTCAAATAGAATGAAGAATGATTGATGGTCTAAAGTTTAACAGAGTGCAAAAGTTATATAAGCATCAGAAAATACAATATTTGATTAGAATATAAACCACAACTAATCAAAGTGAAACTATAAATGATAATAAAAGTTTAACTTGCAGGTATCATTATTGTAGGCCTAAGTTGGGGCTGCGGATATGTATAGGCAAGTGGATAATAGGCCTGCATTGGAGTAAAAGCAGAGGTGTAGTATCCTGGAGTCGCAGTTTGGCTATACATAGCAGTACCTACACCGACATGTGGATACATCTGAAATTGATAAAATAACATTGGTTTGTTATAAAAAATAATTTGTTATATAATCACACACTAAAATATTTACTCAATATAATTTTAAAATTATAAACTGCTGTAATAAATTACAAAACTAAACAAAAGTAGGGAAAATTAGGAGATATGATTATCAATTAACCTAGAATAATTACTTTTAAACATGGATTCCTTTTTCATTACTGTATGAAAATGGACGAAGTTGTCATATAAAGCAAACTACTGTCAGAACCATTTTTATTAATGTTCATACAATTAGAAGGGCACCGTTTTAACGGATTAGAGAAAAGTAATTTAAAGAACTATTAGAGTGGTTGACATTAAATGCCTAAATATATAATTTATTTTTTTAATGCATGGCAAGAAATCTAAAAGTTGGTTAAATACAAATTGCAATCAAACTAATCATGAGAGAACAGAATAAAACAAAATTACTAACATTTAAAACTGGCATTCACAACAAAATTATTTATTTCAAATTAAAGTTTATTTTTTAATACCTGTTGAGCCATTATAGCAGGCAGTTGTTGATCATAAGGAGGAGGAGCCTGTCCAGGATAAAGTTGCTGGTAAACCGCATATGGTGATGCTGTGGCTGCTTGAATGACGAAAATGAATTAATAAATATCATCGATGAAGTTTTGGGAACAAAAAAAAAAAAAAAAAAAGTTAACAATTATCTGACACACACATTTTGCCTAGATCACAGAAGTTTATGATTTTACATATTCCTATAAAACTGACATTAACCGTTTCAGTACCAAGATTGCAATAGTTGCGATCAGGTAAACTCTGCGCTCTGGCCAGGACCGCAACAGATGTGATCACCACTTTTTTGTTAAAATCTGACCCAACCATCACTTGAATTGTCCTTTTCCCTTAAAATTCTGGGAACAGTTCAGTAACCTTCTATTCTTTTAATGAAAAAGGTGGCCTGCCGAATTTGAAAATATTAACCCTCTTCATGTCCACCCGAAACCCATGCTTAGTTTTTATGTACACTATGCATTTAAAAACAGAATGAAATTACATTATATTTTCCCTTAAACTATATGTGGGGAATTCGTGTTGTCAACTTGAGAAAATTTGCAGCAAAAGATTTATGATGATTTTTTTCTCTCTCACAAAAACCACTATTGGGGTACTTCTGGACCGCACTAGGGTATTTTACATCAGTAAGATTTCATTTATTTATTTTCCTTGGATTGTGTAAGTATGCTGCAAATTTCAGTGAATAAATCAATAAAAGATAAATCACAAATTAGGTAGGGTGTGCAAGTAACCCACACGGTATTTAGTCTAAACGTGTCATGAACTGCTTTTTAAGATTTGTCTTTAGTATCTTAAGGCGGTCTCACGTGACACATCTTTATGGCGAATTAAAGTGGCTCTTCCTCCATTCGTAGGCAATATTTCCTTGGATCCTTCCTATACCGAACTATCAATTCCCAGCACCCTTCCCTTCCTACATCTACAGCCTCTTACAATTCAAATCCTCGGTCTACTCACAGAAAACAAGATCGCGCCTTTCTGACCTCTATATCCCTTCCCACAGATTCAAAACATTTGAACGTTCCTTTCTCACCCTGCTCTATTTTCCTCTGGAATTCACTCCTTTCTAATATCAGACATTCTTCTTCTCTCACCTCATTCAAATTCCACCTTTTTCAACTCCTCCTCACTTCCCAAACAGATGCTGTCAATTCATGAAATTTTAATTCAAGGTGACCATACCAATTCAATATCGTACATAGCTTGTGAATTATTTCATTATTTTTAAATAGTTGAATGAAATTCTGTTTAGAAGTGAGAATTTGTTGTTAATGATGTTTTAACAGAGGATTGCTCTACTCATATCATTTATATATATATATTTTTCTCTTTTCATTTTTTAGTCAGTGAAATTATGTTTATTTTATTTTTTTACTTGAAAGATATTTTTTCTCCTTACCAATATGTTTAATTGAGATTATGATAAATATTAATTGACCTTTATTAATGTAGTCTTTGGCCAGACATCTTTTCAGTTATCTTTTTTACTTGTACATACAATTATTCTTAAGGGACCTAGTCCCAGAATAAAGTTTATTTTTCTATTCTATTGTAAATAAACTGATTTTTTTTTAGTCATATTACAATTCTCTTTGTTCACTACTGCCACACTTAATTAAAAACAGTTAAAGGTTATTTGTTAGCTAAGATCAAATTGATTTATTGTGTTGAAAAGCATCATGCAAACGACTCCACGACTAAAAGGAAAATTTGTGACATAATACATTTACTTTAACAATTAAAATTGTAAATTATTACGATTAAATTTCTCTAACAACTTCAAAAGTTAAATGCGAATAAAGTTTTATCCTATTCAGTTTAAATTATTTAAAAAGAATTGAAAAATGATTGGTTTTAAGGCAGTTCTTTGATGATTTCAACATTTGCAGCCTCAACCATAGAGGATTTTATCCTCTGTGGCCGAGGCTGAAACTGTTGGAATAAAAATAAAATAAAAAAATGATTTTTTTTTTCTTGGTTTTTTAGAAAGTTATCGGAATACAAAAATGTCATTTTGTATATATAAAATTGAAACTTTGCTGGTGCCCACAGGGATAGAAACATGAAATAGGCTCTGGCATTGAAAGGATTAAGAAATAATAGTTATTAAGTTATATAAGTTATTAAGAATAATAGTTATCTTATAAATAAAGCACTAAAAAATCAAATAAGTGAAATATATAAATGAACACAAACTAGCTATTGTGATTGTAGTTACAGCTAATGAGAATGTCCAACAGAAAATAAATAAAGCCACATAATTTCATTCTTTTTTTTTTTTTCTTAAATAAGGTATGTACAGAACTACCTACACACTAATATACATAAATTTGTTACTTTGCTGATTAGTTTTCCAATATTAGGATAACTAATAAATAAAACGATAATAAAAAGTATAAATTTCTTCTTTTTAAAATGCAATCAACTATCATGCAGATACAAAGTACTTCATTATATTCGGTTTATACCCCTCTCCTTCTTCTTTTCTCTATCTAAATGAAGCTTTCATGTAAAATAAAAAAATTCTTACCTTGATATGAACTAAAGGTATAAAAGACAGATGTAACACCACTCGTTTTTTGACAATTCCGCCTCAGCCAAGATATGAGAAGTATTTTATTCTAAAAGACTACGCATTTTCATGACATTAGGAAAATGAAATGTAAATAATCTGGTAATAATTCGACTGAATTGAAGAGAAGAAATAGCTTTAGTGTGAGTTAAAATTTATAAATAAACAAATAAGAATTATTTTTCTTATTTCATTGCAAGATAAAAAAAAAAAAATTAGCTACCTCTCTCTAAGGTAATATATTTTCCCTATAAACGTGGAATTTATTTAGTCCCATAAATATAAAAAATACTGGTTAGTATCAAGCTAACTATGAATCAATGTGAGCCAATTGTGAATAAAGGCCATAATAATAATTTCATTATATGTGCGTAGCTGATGCAGGTACCGTATCTTGGTCTGCGAACGTCTAAACTGCTTCCAATTGCCATAATCCTACCATTTCTTGATGTTTGATCTACCCTCAAATAAAAATAAACATAATTTTTTTTATGAACATGTATATAAGTTATAAATATGTATGATAAGTGTAAATAGACTTTCCATATTCATTGATTAAACATGAAACAATTCTAGTTTTTCCAAAAACTTCTTTTTGCAATTGCAGTTTAAATTTTTAATAAGTAGCATATTTAAAAATCTTACATGAAGAAAAATGGACAAAAGAAACTTAAGAATAAAAAATTAATATAAAATTGTAAAATAATATTAACTCAGCAAAAAAAAAGGCACAATATCATCAAGTAAGTCATCAGTAAGTAAGTATGCAATTATAACAGAAGCTACTTTCAGAAAATCATACATAATTCTACTTAGATCCAATTTTTATTACCGATAAAATGCTCGAAATAAAATAAGAACTCATATTTATGTAAAAGTGAAAAGGATAAATGAAGAGTCCACAGAAGAAAGGGGGAGTCTCATTTTTTCTAAATGGAGTTCACGTCCTGTAGTAGAATAAGATGGTAAAAAGAAACAGATGAAAATGTGGATGGTCGGTTTATTAGAAGCATTTGAAGAATACTCATGGACTGAAGGAAGACAGTGCTCTAAACTTCGAAATTTGATTTTCTCGAAATGCCTCATGGATGACTCTCCCCCTTTTTTTGTGAACTCTGTAAATCTAATCAGACACGAAACAATAATACCAATTCATCATAGACACGAAACAATAATACCAATTTATCATTTTTTTTTTAAATAATTGACTAAAGACAAAATAAAAATGTTTTGAGCTAGGCAAAATATAAGATCAACATAATTCTCAGGCTTATACATTTTTTGGAAGTTATCTAAATTTTTAACATACCAGCATAAGCAGCAGCCGCAGGAGTTGCGGGGTGAGGAGGGGCTGGTACATAGCCTGCTGGAGCTTGGGGGGCACTTGGGTATCCTAAAAAAAATCAATGAATTACCCACTGAGGAAAAGCAGCCATCAGGACACGAAACAACCAGTTCAAAAAAGCACCACATGCTTCAAAAACTAGATGGGATTTTTACTATTGTCTTAACGAAAAATAATATTAATTTTCAAAAAAATAAAAATAAAAACAGCTTGATTAACAATTAATACAAATGCAATAAGTGTATTTTTTTTTTACAAAATGCAACATGCATTATGTTAAAAAACGTTATTTATATGCCATGATAAAATAGAGGTGTTTTAGCTTACATGTGCTGGTATGATAATAAAAGTCCCATCTTTTTGATTTAAAATTACAACAAAGCAAAATGGTTATTAGATTTATTAGCAATTTACTGGATTGCATTATAATTAAATCAGCAGTATCCTGGTTGTCTCGAGACGGAACGGAACAAACACCATAAATGTATACAATAAAAACTACTGCAAACCACCACCCAAAACCACAGTTAACTTTTGATTTTTTCAAAACTTTACTGTGGTCAATAATTAAATAGTTATTATCAGCAAACAGCAATTATGTATATACACTCAGTAGAAAAACAAATGATCAAATATACATTAATACAAATTGCTATCCAAACCCATACAGTCACACTTAAATGTATAAATGATGAATAGACACGCATTAGAAATATAAAAGTGTAACCGAGTTAGTCGTATAGAGTAGATTTTCCACCACACAATGTGTTTAAAAAAATAAATAAAATAAAAGGAAAACCAATAAGCACCTAAATAGATACTAAACAAGAAATATCTTGAGATCCACATCTGTGGATCGAACGAGACTCAAAGTGGTGAGATGTGATGGTTACAACAGTGTAGCCCTAGAGGCCCGAGCCACTTGTCATCATCCTTTGTGAAGCAAATTAGCACCTGTGGGGTACAAACTAAAAATATGTAACCTACGTCAATGGCTCGAAACTTCGACACAGACTTTAAAAATTATAGCAATAAATCATTAGTGTACACTTGGGAGCTGAGAAAAATCATTCTAAAATTAAAAAAAAAAAAATTTGAGATACTAAAAGAAATTCCAATTTTTTTTTCTTTTAAAGATCTGAAAAACCCTTAATTTTGAGAGAAATTTTGAAGTGTTTTAGAATATTGTCCCGCCAATTTATGTTTTAAAAGATAAAACATTTGTGTGCCTATACATGTTTCATGCCATGCAACCCCTTATCTCTAAACATGCTTTTTTGAATAACTCAAAAGACATACAACTTAAACTTAAACTCAATTCACAGCATGAAGATGTATATACTTTTAAAGTTGCAGTTTATTTTATTAAACAATTTTTTTATCTTATATCTAACAAAAACATCAGTAGCAAATGGTAAAGCTACAATGATTCTCAGAGAAATCTCAAAGCATTTTTAAATATATCATATTGCAGTTCCTTTAAGTTCATGTGTGGAGTTTAGGTTTATAAAATAAATTTAAAAAACTCTTAATTAGTGCATTCAGAAATAAAATTCAATTAACTTACATAAATGTTAAAATGTATACATACCAGGTGAACTGACAGACATATTACAATTTATATATTTTTCAATTATTAAAGTCAAAACTGAAACTAAATTTTCTTCAAACTAATATTTAATTGATAAATATATGTAAGGCCTCAAGCTAATAAAAAATTTATATAAAATAAGTAACTTTTAAAAATATGAATAATAAACAGTAATAATTGACAAAGAATTATTTGTATTCAAAGATAAAACTAGTCAGAAAATATTGATCAACTTCAAGGTCAGTTCATCTGAGCAAGGAAAAAAAAAAAGAAAAGAAAAAAAGAACAAAATGAGATAAAAATAACATGCAATTTTAATAACAGGCATGCTAAATGTCTATTGCAACAAAGAAATGAAAGGAACAAATAAGTAAGTGAAATTTACAAGTATCTGTATTGATTTTACAATATAGCAGATGAACCAATGAACAGATGACAGAGTGACCTAGATTCAGTATTGATTATCCTTAAAATCTGGATTTGCTCCTTCCAAAATCCTTTGTATCTCAATTCTACAGTAAAACAGTGCTGTGCAACAAAGGGGCATTTCATATACTAAGGAGTTATAGTAATATTGAAATGCCACTAAGTTATTTGTCTTAAAAATAATTAAAATTGAGCCAAAAAATATGAAAGCAATATATAAAATATAGGTATTTTAAAGCAAAAGCCTGAAAGTCCATAAAGCATATCAAATTTAACAAAATTTGTTAGTTTATTTCCAAAATAATGAGACATTATTTAGATTATATAGGTCTTTCAAACTTTTGGCTCAGTAATATAATCAATAACCACAAATTCAACTTCATGCAAAACAAGCACCTACATGCAGCAAAACTGAAGCCTGATGTTTTAATGTTAACCCACCCATCCAGCCTCCTAATAAAAAAGAAAATTTTTTACCTATCAAAATAATAAGGACATGTAGAAGTTATTTTTGCAGTTCAAATTTAGATCCTCTCTGTAAATTCAATGTACAGATTATGAAAAATTCCTCCCAATTTAAAAAAAAAATTAAAATAAAAGGCGGATAACATGTAATCAATAAAAAATTAAGTTAAATGCCTCAAGAGAAGTATTAAATTTAAATATGAAGCAATCTTTAAAAATATGAGTGTAAAAGTTCGAACCATTTTCGCAATAAAATTAAAAAAAAAAAAAATTGTATCCCCTTGGGATCAAATAAACCTTTTTACTGGAACTATTGGAATTGAGATAATGGTTAGGTGCAAACCAGAAAGGAGATAGCTAACTAAACAAGCAGAAATTCTCTTCTAACTTTCATATTTACAAATAGTACTAAAATTATTGATTTTGTAAGGAAATTTTAGGTTGTAACTGTAAGCAAATAAAATTATAAAAGATACATCTGACAAAAGAAGAGAATTACTGATGCCTAATTCATGCAAGTTCTTGCTCATGGATTTAAACTTAAAAATTGTATACTAATTTTTAATTAATTAAAAATTTGTATAAATATATATAATTAAAAAAAAAAAAGAGATAAAAATTGTTAAGGAGGGTGGGAAAAGCATACTTTATCAAATCTCATGAAAATAAATAGGAAAACTAATCAATACAATGTAATTTAAGTTACGACCCATGAGCAAAAAATTGGAAACATATGCACTCTTATACTACTTCTAGTGTCCTAAACGGGGAAACAATGAAAAGAAAAACACACAAGCACAATAGAGAATTATAGCAAAAAATAAAACACACAGAGAGTAGAGATAGATAGAGAGGTGTGAAAATACGTTTATAATTAGTATATACGAGAATCAGGCCCCATTGCGACGATCCGTGGGTATCAAAAAGCTGTAACGGATATAAGGTTAGTGAGATTACCAACACTAAAACACCATAGGTTGATGCCTCTGTTAAGATCACTAGCCAATCCCGCGTCGCCATTGAATCTCTGAAAATAGAACATACACATAGCAAATGCACAACATAAAAAGATGTGCCCTTTCAACTGTTTGGTTTAACAGGGAATGTAAGGAATTAATTCATATTAAGTAACTTGAATAAATTAAGGAAATAAAAGTTGTATACACGTCTTTCCTGAAGAATGGATGGAATTATAGTTGAAATATGTAAAATTCAATTCTTTAAAAAGTTAATTTAAAATAAAACATTTGTAAAATAATCAAAATAAGGCTAAACCCAAATTAAAAAACAGAAAAAAACATTTTTATAAATTATAATTCAGTAACCAAGATGTAAGTACAATATAATATTTTAAAATAAATAAATTAAATAGGATTAACCAAAGGATGTGAAATATTATGAATTAGGAAATGCACATCAATAATTGTGCTTATGTAGGTGGATAGGATTCAGGAAGTGCGAGAAATTAAAAGCAAATTAAAAGAATAAATCATAAATTAAAATCTAGAAATAATAATTAAAAACAAAACAATAAGTATTTAAAAAAAAAATAACATGTATGATGCAAGTGGCTCCATTTTGTTCACCTTCTACTAGGTATTGATTTTACTCTTCTTTGTTATTCCTCAGTTTTGCACAAATACATATATGTATCGTCTTATGACATTTGTGCTCACATAATTAAGAATGTAATAAAAAATGGCATAGATTACACATTAAAACAAAATTCAACATTAAAATACACACTGAAGGGCGTAATCCTTTGTCTCAGCTAATGAAAAACATTTGATGAAATGATAGAAATAATAAGCATACCTTTCTTTTCAGACATGTTCGAAGTCAGTTAATAACAGTTTTATTTCAGTTTGTGAAAGAGACAATTGCGTCAAAAACCTTAAGTTACTATTACTAGAATTTGGCGTCAAGTAAGAACTCTGAACATTGATCAGTGTGACAAACGAATCCACTGCCTGCATAACATCCGACGAAGATTACTACATCAGAAGGTGAGAGGCGCCAAATTCGAATTTAAAATAGAAAGAGATTCTAAAAACTTATGTTGTTTGATTGCGACTAAATGAATAGTTGTAAAGCAGTAAAACATTTTATTTATTATTATTATTATTAAATTAGATACTAGATACTTTATGGGTTGTGTTTTATTCCGGTGAAATTAATCGGATTCGGAGGTCAAATCTTAATTAGAAAATCCTAATTAATTATGTATTTGTTATTTTAATTTTTTCACGAATATGATCTTTATTTTGTAAACACCGTTTTCATGTAGCTACTGGAGATATTTTTTATTGGAATCTAATCTGTGAAAAAGTAAATGTGTATATATTTAAATGTTGGTATGAAACAAAGTATAAATTTAAAAAAAAAAAAAGCAATCAATCGAAAATCGTATTATGTCTAAAAATGTTTCAGAACACTGTTAGTGCACTGAGACTCCATTTTCAGTAAACCATAATCACAAATGCAAGTTTTAAACGTAAATTAAGATACAAAAGAAATATGTACTTCTGATCTAAATTGGATATTACTAAAATACAGTGTATTATCCTTAAATAAAAAACGTATCACGAGAACAATATTTTAAATGATTGTAAAAAATTAAAAAAAACACTATTTTTATTTTTTATGTTTCTTTTTTCGTGAAACACTGGCTGGATTTAAATATGTTACCAATTAGTAAATTTATTTCATTCAATATAACAGTATCAAGTTAAGTACAATTTCTTTCAGGCATAAAATTGATTTGTGTACGTATCTTATTATGATACATACACAAATGTGAAATCAAGATTCGATTCCAACATGGGTTGGTTATGGAGATTTCTATAATGGCGTAATCGTGTGATAAATTACCATAAATGAATAGAAATATTGAAAATGTAACGAAAAAAATTAAATTGTGCTTTCTGTCCACAGGAAAGGCTAATTATAATTCCATGAGAAGTGGCCTTGAATAAATAAGAAACAAATCGTGGGAGTAATCCATTGTATTTTTATTTTGACCTTTCTTCTGGGTTATGACAAAAATAATTTCACTTAACACTTAACCTCTCATCTACCTTATTGAGGAGGAATTATATGAAAACTGATACATATAACATAGCTTTACTCTTTTATTTTTGATGCATGCCTTGACTTTATTTAAAAGTAAATAATTCATGAAATTATGGCAGGTTCTAGCTTGAGAAGGAACAGAATGCACAATAGTATTTTTCTCCTTTCTTGTTCTAACAAAACAAAATAATGAAAATGCTAATTAATATTTCCTTTCAGCATATCTAGTTTAAAAATAAAGCCCATTACAGAATTAAAGTTATTTACCAGATTAACATTGAGATGCCAATAATTAATGGAAAAATTATATGTCATTGAAACAATTTTCTAGTTTTTACAATTTTAAAATAAGGAAAGTGACTTCTGAAGTTTTATAATTGACATAAATGAAATTAACTGTGGATTACAGAAAAAATAAATCCATATTCTAAGTCAGATGAACTGCCCACACATATAACAATCTGAGCCTTTTCTCTTCTGCTGTGTTAGTCTAATGTATTTCAGGATGTTTAGTCATGCCATTAATTGCTCTTTTCCAAACATTTTGGGAGGGCCTGACACATTGTGATGAAATGGCGCAGAAACAAAGAATTCTAGATATTTATATCTTTTTTTTCTTATTAAAATTGTTACTTAATTACAATAAGAAAATATTTTATATAATAACTGCTAAATGTTATTTATTTGCATGATAAAATCAAAAATATAGTTTTTTCTTTAAATGGCAATTACCAATTAAGTGTATATCATGATAGGGAAAATCATTTGGTTGTATTTCAGCTTTCACAAAGCTACGAAAATGATTTAGAGGATTGAAAAAAACAAAAACAAATTATCTGTTTGTATCACATGAAAAAACGATTTTTCAGGGTGGCATTAAAAAAAGATTGACCCAATAATAATTAATTAATCAGATTATGTTGCATTAGCTTTTACTTGTTTTTCATTCAGCGGAACAAGCTTTTTAATATAGCCACGAAAGAAGAAGAAATAAACAAAGATATTTTTGATAGACCTTTATGAGAACAAACCTTGTACAGTTATGAATGCACACTTTTAAATTAAAACTTCATTCATTAACTCTTAGGTTAATCGGGAGTTCATCAACATCATATTATTAATTATAATTATTTATTTAGAATGTGAAAGTAATCTATTTATATTTCTTTTCATCAATTTATATATAATCATGTGAGTAAAACTAACACACTTTGAAATAAAAAAACTTTGCTTCACTAACATAAAAAACCTGAATTAAGATGATATTTAATTTCTTATCTTGATGAAAATAACAGTAGATGACACAGTAAGTGGTTTATCATAAATTTAAAAAACTGAAAAGAGGTTTCCTTTTCTTTATAGAATATTAAGTCTGTTAGACCTTCTTCGAAAAGTTAAAGTATTTAAATTATATGCATTCAAATCATATAATAAATAAATATTTATTTAAAGATGTTGCACTAGGGCCATTTAAACCTAAATTCTTAATTTATATTTAATAATACTATGGATGTGACAGGATCTCACTTATATAAATTATAAATAAATTCAGCTATCATAAAAAATTACAATTACATAAATGTCTATACCTACATTTCTTCTGTATTTTATTATAGTTTTTAATAAAATTGCATCAAGTTTGCTAGTGCTTTGAGGTTTTCATCTAGGATTTCTTGCATGCTACTCTTATTGTAGTGAACATGAGTGGTTGATGAGCTTCACTCAATACAATATATAAAATAATAAATTATGCGACTATTTAGATGATGGAGTTAGTCGTACAACTTGTGTGACAAATGTGTTTTTTGTGGGAAATAATTTATAACGTTTTGCTCTTTATAGTTTTTCTTTTTAGGGTAAAGAATAAGAATCAAAAGAGTTCTCACCTGTATGAAACATTACTAAAGTCGTGAAAAACCACCCCCTCTTTCTCTCCCTGTTGGGCACTCATTTAACTCTGAATGTATTGGTCGGACGGAAATAATTAATGAAAACAAAATATTCCTCATAAAAAGTATTCTATTAATAATTGAGCTCACACTTACCAATTTTGAGTAAACAGCATTCGACGTTGAAAACAGTTTGAAGTGCATAGATAAAAAAAGAACTTGAAAATCGGTTCAGCCATTTGCTCAAAATATAGATATTTACTAAGATTCAAGCTAAGCTCAATACCCTCCTTATGGCTTTGCTGTGATCAGGTAATTACTTGGTGGCTTTTCAAGGCAAATATCTGAAAATTTGTTGGTTTTAGGATAAAAGTGGATAGGGACAAAAATGTAGAGCATAATTCTTCTATAAGAAATATGGATCGAGAGTACCCATGACAGTTGGAGCACAAGGTCTGCCACCAACATCCGCTGCCTCACAGAAGCATTCTTACTGCTTATTTAATTAAATTCAGATTTGGAAAGGGGAGAGAATGCCCTACAAAAAGAACCTTACACAGTGGGATTCTAAAAAACTTAAAAACATTTCATCACCGGTTTATACCACCGAAGCAATCCAACTTCTATCCTCGGGCTGGTATTCTGCAATTGAAAAACTGGAAGTTGGGGAAAACGATGTGGCTCTGTTAAAGTTGGACTAAGCTGCTCGGCCATGTGTTCCAACTGCCGCTGAAGAGTGCCTGAATAATTTTTAATCTCAATCTATGTTTCTTGTAGAAGAAATTATGCTCTACATTTAAATTCACTATTCACTTTTATCCCTTAAACCAACAAAATTTCAGGTATTTGCCTTGAAAAGCCATATTAGAGTAATTTCCAGCTATGTGCTTCAAACGATTCTCAACTTCGAACGCTGTTTACTCGAAATTGTTGAGTGCCAGCCAAATTATTAATAGAATACTTTTTATGCAGAATTTTATGAGAAATATTTTGTTGTAATTAATTATTTCTGTCCGACCTATAGATTCAGAGTTAACATTTATTTATACCTATAGATTCAGAGGGTGTTAACATTTAAACAAATGATATAAAAATATAATATACAAAAATAATTGTTTTCATAGATATCACTATATCATTTAGCTACAATATATATGTTGAAGGAAAAATAAAATGTTTGTTATAATAAAATTGAAATAATGTTCTAAATGTCCTCCGTCACCTCTAACCAATAAGAATAGATGAACAAGGTGACTTACTTCTGTTCAAGTGTTTTTGTTTCATTACTCCTGATTTTTTACCCATAGACTTAAAGATTTCATGAAATTTTTTGAATGATGTTCTTCTGCAGGTTCTACATTAGAAGAATAATTATTATTAAATAATTAATGTATAACTAAGCACCAGTGATTATATTTTTTATTTATGTGATTTATTTTTTGCTTGCATTTGAATTGCAGCAAATAACTTATTATGGTCTTATACAATGGTCTCTTAGTCACCTTTCCTAATACCTTTATAGTTATCATTAAGAACCTCATCTGTATATGAATTAACAAACTGCATCATTCAAGATTGTTCATAATTTTTTTTTTTTTTTTTTAACATCCCTTTATTTTTCAGTGCAATTGTGAGGAACTCTGTACACACTGAATTACAAATCTACTTGACTCAAATAATTGTCTAATGAAACAAAATTAATTTAATATTAAAGGATTATTGCAGGTAAAAACAGTTACCTATAACACTGAAAAACATAATTGATGAATGTATTGATAGGAAAAATAATGATGATTAGAATGGTAATACAGTTTACTGATATGGCATTAATATGATTAAAAAAAGTAAATACTCAAATTAATATGATTAAAAAAGCAAATACTAAATAAAACAGATGAACAATTACTGGAAAGTATACTATATAAAATCCATATTTTATCTTAAACACAATTAATTAATACTTTTTTTATTTTTGCATGACTTTGTGCAAAATGTACATTTTCCAATTAGGAGCATAAAAAATCATAAACAGAATAATATTATAATTTATTAGTAAACATAGAATATACAAAAAATAACAAAGTCCATAGAGTAAGTACAATATAAATAATATTAGAGAAGCTTGTTAATTAGGACGGTGCATTTGTTAATAATTTGGTAAATGAGATTCCATTTACTGATCTTTTTCTTTTAAAGCTCCTGGTTGCAGATCATACCAAGCAGTAACAGCTGAGCTTAAATCTGATTCAGCTAAGTTTATAATGACCTTTAAAACAAAACAAAAAATACAGAAGTATTATCACAACTCAAATAATAATAATATATATTTTACAATAAGTAATTAGGCTAAAAATACCTGTCCCATTACAGGACTTTTCCAAGTCTTTTGTGTTAGCACTGTTACTTCTAACTGTCTAGTGCTCAGCTCTCCTTGTGACATGACATACTCAAAGGTTTCGTCATACACTGGATTGCAGTTGTCTTTAATAGTCTAAAAATGATTAATAAATATTAATCAAAAGTAAATAAAATTTGTTATGTAAATTGCAACTTACTTCTTATTAACATAAAATTGCCAATAACTATGTTTGCAGATTGTAGTATGTCAAATAAGGGTAGTCAAAATATTTAAATACAAAAAAAGGGCTTTAGAATTTTAATTTAAAAAAAAACGTCTTATACAGCTTTAGGGATAGATGTGTAGATTATTTTGGTAAAAAAATGAAGAAAAAAACATAGTTAAAGCTGTCTAATTAGTAAAATAAAACTTTCTTGCCAAAGGATTGGAGGCTGGGGAGCGCTTAGCTGAAAGGATGATTAGTACCTGAAAGAGGCAGGTTCTAGTTGGGAGAAACATTTTTGGCTGTAATACATTGGCACCAGTGACGTTGCTGAAACCATTTATTGAAAGCAGCAGAATCTAAAATTTCCCTATAATTTTTTATTTTTTTCCCCACCTGATTTTTCAACTATATTAAATATTTTAATTTCTCCAACTTCTGAAATATTGTAATTTTCCCTGAATCTTTTGAATTTGAACTTATATTGCGTAAATATTGCAAATGTTAACATATATTCCAATCTTACACAAAAGGTATGAATAAATTCCTACAATAGAAAACTTTCAGCTCCAACATGCTATGTACCTAAGGATGGCATATAAAGCTGAAACTTGTAAAATAATAAAACAAAGTTGGTGAAGTAAAATACAGCCCATTATTCTTAATCAAATTGAACATTTCTTCACCTAAATCATTAAAAAAATGTAATTAGTAATAAAAATCAAGTTACCTCTGTTTTCCGCTTAGAATCTTTAGATCTTTCTGGTAACAAGTATAACTTAACATATGGATCAGGAATGTTGCTTGGATCCTTGAGCGGTAAATTTCTAAAAAACAAATGAACTGGTATAAATGTATAGATAATAATTCACAATAAATCTTACGTCAGTCTAGAACCTAATGGTTGTTTTAAGTTAGGAGACCAAGCGCATTAGGACAAATGTCTTATCCTCAATGAATATTGAAAGTCTGGCTAGGACAGGACGACAACCTCTAGCTAGCCATCTGAGGTTGGTATGAAAGAATTAGCTTTAACTTCACTCCATGAATGAAAAGAACGATATCTTTATTATCTATATGAAAATCCCAAATGAAGTCTATTTCTAAGCTATTCATCCCTTACTAGTATAGATTAAATTGTGTTGGTTTCAAAAGAAGCTCTAACTCCTAATGAAGTATCAATGAGAAAATCATTTATATGGATATTAATTGAGTTATAAAAAATTATGTCAAATTAATTAACTTAGTTGTTGATAGTACACTTTCGTAATATTAAATTATTTTAATGTTATTTTTCAAACTAAAACAATTCTAGTTACAATCCTACATTAATTTTAATTGTGAACAGATGGTTTCCTCAATCAATGCTAATGAATATAATAGGACATATCTGAAGAGACGTGTGGGTGTAGCCCATGGTCTATTTGCATTATGTACAAATTACCTAAATTGTTTAATTTGAATAAATTAAGGAAGTATTTGAATATCTACTTACGCTATTTTGTGCACAAGAATAATCAGTCTTTGTCTCTGCACACTATAACGAAGGGTCAACTGTATTTTTCCAAGAAAATTTTCACCGACGGATCTGTAAAGAAAAAAAAAAGTGTATTATATTTTATAATACTTCTGGGTTCATTAACCCCTTTTATTATTAGTAAATTTAATAATTAAATCAAAATTGAGACTTCTATAGTTCAGTGATCCTTTTCTAAAACAAGCAGGCAGTCTTTAGACCAAACCTCTGGGCAATTATTTAACATCATGAAAAACCCACAGGGCTATTCCTGATTAAGAAATACGGAGTATTGTCATCACGGCATAAATTTGCCTTCAGTAGACAAAGGCCTCACATAGGGGGAGTTGTCAAGGCAATCCCGAGCAGCGTGACTTTCTATGAAGAGTGGTTACCTATTTCAGACAGTTACCCATCCACTTATCACACTCAATATTGCTTAACTTTGATTGGCTGTTGCAAGCAATAGGTTTTTTATTTATTATTTTTTTTTTTCCAATTGTTTGAAAAAGTGCAACAGGCTTTTTTATTTGGTAATAGTTGATAATTGTTAATGAAATTAAAAAAGAAAGGTGGATTACTCATTGAACAATCTAAAAAAAATAGGTTCCATTTAATTATTCATACACCAAAGATTGTTCTGCCTAGATGAAAATACTACTAATAAAATACATAGACCCATATTTAAAGTTAATTTTCTTTGTGTGATAAAACTTCCATAAAATTCCTAATATATATAGTTGACAAATTATGTTAATGTTTACTCACGAAGTTGTGCTGGGCTGTCGGCGATGAATAGTTTCCATTGCAGGAGACGAACTTGTCATAATTTGAGATTCTTCAGAGGATTTAAAAGTGTCCATTAAATTTTCTTCTGAAAAAAAAAAAAATCAATACCATTCTCAGTTAGATTTCATAATTAAATAGTTATTTCAAAAATAACCTAACGATTTTTATTAATAATAATTTTGCTGATTTGTAAAAAAAAAAAAAAAAAGAAACATTTAAAATAAATTTATTGCTCTTGAATTTTGTCTTACATGTAGAGATAAGGGATAAAATAAAAAAGTATTATAAAAGCATCAATAATTGCATCAGATATGTGCCAGACTAGTTTACAAAATTAAAATTTAAATAAAATTATAATATTTTAATTGATCATATAACAAACCATTAAAATTATCTGACTTTGTTGAGATTGTGGATACAGAATCCTGTTTCTTGATTGTGGATACGGAATCCTGTTTCTTGATTGAAGCCACAGAATCTTGTTTCTTAATACTTGCGCCTCTGGACAGCTGCGGGGATGGATTGATTTCTCCTTTATATAAAGAAATTTCATCTTCATCTTTTATCGAGCCTCCAGCATGTTTTAAGACCTTAACAATATAACATCAATAAAGATTTTTTTTTTATAAATAATAAGACATTAGAAAGGAATAGTATTGATTTATAAAAAAACTGTAAAACAAAAAAAAAAAGATACTTTTATATTATTTTCATATATTAATTGTTTTCAATTAAATTTATATTACATGGTGCCCAGGAATATAGCATGAACAAATTCAAGCATAATTCAAGGATTTCAAGGCTGTGAACTGTAAAATTCAAGGCACTTTTTGTCAATTTATTTTATTAAATTTAAAACAAAATTGGGACCATAAAATGTTGCATTTGGTCACCTTATGATAAAATGTACAATTCTGACTTGAGAATGAATTTGAATAATCAGAAGGGTTTGATTCCTGTTTGATAATGAAAAACTGTAACTCAACTTCTTACACTGAGGGCTCAACACATCACCAAAAATAAAAAAATAAAAAGAATACTGTACAAAAACAATTTCAAGTTTAAATAAATAAAATTCACATATTGGAATAAATTTCACCACAATTTTCTTCATAAAATTATTTTACATAACTAAACAAAATAATTAGGGATTGCTAAATGATTTGCCACTTCTATAAATTTGTTTTATTGAAAACTAGTTTCGAATGTTATACATTCATCCTCAGTTCAAGGTTTAAATTGATTATATCAAACAGAAAAGTTTGTACTGGCTTCTTTTCGTATTGAACTAACAATTAGATTGATCCTTCTATACCATCATGCGGATGTCAACTAAACAAAATAATCATGAGTATAAGAATAAAGGCACAACTTTACACACAGTAGCCAAATCAGTAGTGGTCACCGCACTAACGCTCTCTAGCACCATTTCCGCTAACTGTTTTCTATTCAAAGGTAAAAATTTTGTTCATTAGAATTATACTCCTTCAATTAGATATTATTTAAAATTGTTAGAGCTGTTGACATCCTTGAAATTGTACTTAAAGCAGTAACTTAAAATATGGCGAGGGCCCGAGCTCAACTGAAAAGGATCCATTGGAGATTTGTATATCTCTTAAGCTAAGCAAGCAGAAGTCGACAGCTGTGATCTAATTAAAACAGTAATAATTCAAATTACGAAAAGGCCCCAACCATAAGTGAAAATGATCTGTTGGAGGTTTGTCCATCTCTTAAGTGAGTGTAGCGAGCAGAAGTCGACAGCACTAATAATTTTAAATAATATGTGATTAAAGGAATAATAATTCCAATGAATACGAATTTCACAATTGAATAGAAAGCAGTTAGTTAGTACAAATGGCGCTAAAGAGTGGTGGTTCGGTGACCGCTACTGATAAGGCACCTGCAATGAAAAGATACTGGAATAAAATGAACTCTGGCAACCCATTACTCTTTTCATTCCATCCTCGACCTCAAGGGAAACTTATTACAAGAAGACCAGTATAAATCGGCTGAAATTAAAACTCGGAGCTGTTTGGAGCTAATTAGCTAGTTTTTAATTCTGGTGATCCCAATCTATGGAGATATTACCACAATCAATTGGATTTCAAGGTGATTACGTTGGTATAAGTGATAGTGGACTGTATGATAAGATGAAAATAAAGAATAGGCCGAATAAAACATTGAATAAATTAACAAAAGGGGCAATAATGAATTAAATTACATTGAGAAAGAAAATAGAGATCTGTCTTATATTAGGGTAAAATATGGCTTAGTGCTCTTAGTAAATTTTGCATATTACCTAGTGAAAAATTAAAATAAATACAATCTTGAATTTATTAATTATTGTAACGGTGCGCAGTAGAGATGTATGTATGTTGGTTTTCTGTGGATGTTCTTGATCTACTGATTTTAAATTAAATAGATTTTATTTGTGGTTTTATTCTCATGTTGGTCCTCTCCATTCTCCTCTGCTTGGCAGCGGTCTTAAATCCACTCACTCATAGTGCAATAAGTATAGAATATAAAAATGTATAACAAGTGCTGAGCTCAGATTTGAAGTGTACTGGAATGCTTAATCCTGACCCATGTACCCTGCCAGTCGCAGCACTTCTTCTAGTTCTAGTAGAACAGCAGCTGAATTGGTAGTTTTATAGTTTGTTAAATAAAATGTTAAAAAAATATCTTCCCTAACAAATAGTCTACTAATATTTCATTTTACCATTCCATAGCATCCCTGCTTCACTTAGCGACAGGTAGAACGACCCGGTAAGGTGAGACACAAAAAATTTAGTGGAAGGAGGCCTTTTCTAGCTTTCATGGAATTAGAAATGATATTCTAGCTTTCATGGTATAATGAAATGGAACAACCTTCTCCTCAATATTTTATTGAGTAAGTACTAATTGCTTAGTATTAATGGAATAATTAGATTAAAAACTAAAATTTCCTGATGATTGGCTGTTTTTCAAGAATAGTTACCGATTTTTTCCAGAAAAGAAAAATTCAACCAGAATTACCGATCTTCGTGGAATTCAAGCCTGCTGAACACTGTATTATGACAGAGTTGAATCTTGATCTGTTCATGAGCTTGAAGAACTTACTTTATAAACATTTTCAGACTTTACCATTTGTTGTATCTTTTATCTTTCAATTTTGTAGATGTCTCGGTTCTGTCCTGTCAAGCTCAAAGGAACCAGACCATTTTGATTTCGTCGAATACGTCCTATCCAAATGTCAACAAGCACCAGTGTGCATTTAACTTTTTTTTTGTTTTTTCTCTCATAAACTTCTTATGTATAATATTAAAAATGGACAGGTAATGAAAACTTGATTGAGCTAGAGGAAAAATGTGAGGAGAATATTGATCCGAAACACAGAATATTTTACCTAATCCTGGAATAATTAAAATAATGTGACCTGGGTTTCTCTACTTTATCTCATAGAAAACTATTCATTTCGTCTACAGTAAATCCATTATTGATATAACGAGTTCTTCTGAAAAATAACCCAACAATGTCCTCACCATTAAGCCACCCTTTTATACTACTGTGGCAAGAATTAGAGTTTACGAATGGTTGCCCTCTAGGCTTCATGAGTTATCTTGGGCAATACTGAATGTAAAACAGCAATTCAAAAGCCTAACCCACTACTTTTCTACCAGTTTTTCATTTTTCCACCTTTTGAATGCAAGTGAAATGAAGTAATACCCCAAAACATTGATTTAACATTCGAAATTGAGTTATTATGCCCAAGAATAATCACAAAATATAAAATTAAATGTAATGAATAAAAACGAACATTTTTTTTAACTTTTTGTTTTTGCACTAGCTTCAAATTTCATCTAAATCAAATCTAATGGTAGCACTGGCCGTTCTGACAGAAGGGCAAATAAGCCTCTTACAATCAGTTGAAGCTGTTAGAACATTGAGCATGCCACATACTGCTGGCAGCAGGACCTTGTACAATCTATCATTAAAGATTATCAATTACCGTACTCTGGGTTAGAAACTAGTAGTTTGAAGTATTATAAAAAACAGAAAGCATTCATAAAAACTTAAATCAATTTAAAAAATAGCATTACTCTCAGTCTCAAAGAAAGCTGAACTTTAGAATCAGGAACAGAGCTTTTGAGCTGAAGAGGCTGGTGTTGCAGTTCAAACCCTGGTTTATCGAGGAGGTTACTCAAGTTATAAGAAAGTTTTCCAATTTCAGTCTGAGTTTTTGTATCTGTAAACTACAAAAACAATAAATTGAAACATAACATTTTAGTAAACATTGTAACTATATCAACATGTAGCAATAGATTTACTTTGATGTGCATTGTATCAGTTTCAGGATTATTAACAAGAAAAGTAAATTCTTTTTCAAAAACTGGATGTTCTGTTCTGTATATAATCGGGGACTGTTTTGTAACTTTTCCAACACTGATGTGAAACACAGGATCAGGAGGAGCATTTCCACTTTTTCCACCAGGCCTCTGAAAATGATAACATATTTTTGGAAATAAATATAAATATAAAACTTCTGTTAAATTTATAACATAAATGTAAGAATAATTAATTTTCTTAAAATGTAAATAATGAATAAAATAGATAAAACAACTTTTCTATACCTAATCTTTATTTTGAACGTAATTATTTTTTTTATTTTTATTTGCCATTATTCCCAATCAAACTTAGTTTTATTTTTAACTTAAATTTTTTAAAAATAAATTAAATTTTTAACTGTTTGTTTTATTTTTATCAATAAAAATTGTGCTGTCCAGAATATTTCTCTACGATGTGCACTTCAACCTCCCTTCATTTAAAAACTTTAAACATACACGGACTTTACTACCTTTTCATTGAAAACTGAAACTTACAAGGGGAGGCTAAGGACGTGGGATCATCAATTTCAATGAAATGTTTGTAGGTGGTACTAGGTCGAAAAATATTACACACATGTACGAGGGGGTTCTGGCCAATAGGCACTAGGAGCCGAGAAAAAAAATAATTTATGTAATTTCAACAATTTTTTATATTATTGTTTTCTGCTTTTGTTCTGCATCCATTTCAAGGTTACTATACAACACGATTTGCTTTTTGTATAAAATAAGAAAAATCTATCGCCGATTGTATCAAATGAGTTTAAATGTATAAAAAAATACAAAAACCAAAAGACACTTCCAGTAAAGTTGGCCAAAAAAATTATTTTAGGAAAAAGCAAGTCAGATTCGTTTCCAGCGTCCATTAAAATTCTTCAATAAGAATTTTCATAGAAATCAAAAAATAGCAATTATTGGACTTGATTTTTCTGGAGGATTTTTTTTCCTACCGACGTCCGGCGTTCACTTAGGCATTCATAATTCCTCAGAATTTTATCCAAATTCAATGTTACTACAAACGTTGGAAGTTGAATTTCTGATCTCTAACCCTTACCAATAACTTTTAGATTTTATAAGAGAGAAAAAGTAGTGTAAAATAAAGAAAAACTCCTCCAACGTTTTATTTTATATCATCGGTTCTAATTTGTTTACAGAGACGGGGTTTACATGGCCCTAAACCACTCCCAAGTTTTACTTGAAATAACAAAAATTAGTTATTATTTAAAATTGTCCTTCATTATTTATCGGATGAAAACAGTTTTTTTGACATATTGGTCTCCAAACAACTGTTCTTATTTACTATTTATAAAGTAAGGTTTGACTTTGTCAAGTGAACCATTCCATGATTTCTAGGATTCTAGTCTGCATTGGATATTTAAGATACTGATATCAGATAGAATGCAGTAACTAACATATTAATTTTTAAGGCATGTTTTCAATTGAATGATTCAACAGAATTGTAGCCTGATGAAGCCAGAATAGGCGAAACTTTGATCGGACCTCATTATCTATGTCTTAAAAGACTTGATGCTTTTATTTTAGACATCTTATTCAAAATCATGAAAAACAATTATTTTTTTACCAATTGCGATAGCATAGTACACAATGAAAAAATGACCCATCAAACACACAGAAATTGTTTATTTCTGTAAACTTCATACTATTGAAACAACAATAATATTCATATATTTAAGGCTATAATATAGACTTTATTTATAATTTAAGAAAATAATAGACTAGTGTTTTAAACTAAAATGACTTATTTTCACTATGTTTAACAATCAGATTTTTGGAATTATATTAATTTTAAATGCTGCCAAAATACTAACAGGTAAATGTGATGCTGAATCAACATACACCATTAATACAGCAGTGCTCATGGTTGTCACCCGAAGCATCTGTGTCTCAGCAATGGCCTGCCAACAAAGTAATAATATAATACAAATAATAATAATACGAGTTTCTAAATAAATGAAAACTATAAGCAATAACAAAAAAATAACTTACAGTTTTCAAATCTTCAATTTTATCAGAAAATTCCAGCCAAGACATTCGTATATGAACCATACCAGTTTTGGCTTCTTCTAATGTTACCCACTGAAACATAATGTAAATAAAACTAGTAATAGTTATATACGTATATATATATATATATATATATATATATATATATATATATATATATATATATATATATATATATATATATATATATATATATATATATAAAAAAAAGGTCTGGTACTAAAAATATTGTACCAAAATACAAACAAAAACAAGCACAGAAACTGATCAACATTTTATTGGGGCATAGATACCACTTATCTACTTTAAAATAGATCTACCTAAAAAGTAGAATAATCATTAATGGTTCCTTTTTTTTTTTTTCTTGGGTGGGTTTGTTAAATTAAATAAATTGTAAACAAGAATACCCTCAATGCTACTGAACAAGCACTGTAGGCATGAATCCATCAAAGCGCATTTTTTACTTGGTTCACATTTAACTTAGATTTTTAGATATTATTTAATTCTTCACATGGCAATCCCACATAAGAATTGTTTATTAGAGATACATACATGCTCCATGCCTTTAAAGGCATACTGTATGAATGATAATATATATAATCCTATGTATATTCACACAAAAATAAATAGTATTAAGAACTATGATCATGTAAAGATGTCACTAGACCAGTGGTTCCCAACTAAAAAATTTCAAGGACTCCCTCATCCAATCGCTATAATGGCAAGGACTCCCTATGTCCTAAAAAACTGTAAAATTTCTTTTCTCTCATTAATTGCTACATTTATTTGGATAAACATGAATATGCAAAGAGGTGTTCCTGAACTCTCTGGAACTATTAAGTAAAAATTATTCCTAGGTTCAAAACAAACATATTTCATTAGATCTACATTGCTTACTAAAACCATTCTAAATTAAAAATTAAATAAAGTAGAAACTTCAGATTGGGCAAAAAGTGTAGTTTGTGTGTTCCAAAAAGTGTATAAAATATAAGATTTTATAGACTTGATTCAATATCTCATCTGAAAAACCTAAGGTGTAGTGGAATTTTGATTTTTAATCTCAATTATCTGAAAAACAGATGAATTTACAAAAAAAAAAGTTTTAAAATATAATTTGCCATTGCTTGACATCTTTTATCCAAAAATTGGATGAAAAACAAGATGGATTTGGAAACTTTGAATTTGCAAAAACACTTTTAGGTTTTAAGCCGAGAAAAAAATTTCCCAAAACAGCTGTATTTTTGTAACTTTAAATTAACAAATTTGTGTAAACTCTACTGCTTTATGGGAACTGATCACATAAACATTAAATAAGAGGTAAAAGCAATTTTAAAGTTATTAAATAGTGAGTACTCAATATAGAAATAAAACACGACTGTAACAGTTGTATTTGTTAATATAAAAGATAAATTTTACATAAATAAACTTTATGTAGATATTTTATATTCATATATAAATCATTTATGCTTCCCGATTTAATGCGATAAGTTGAATCTGTTCTTTGAGCACATTATTTTTGAAATGTTAGTTTTTATATTTGACACTTTTACTCTAAAATCAGACCGTATTTCTAGCCGATTTCTGTGCTTCTTTTTATGAAACTCATCGTCAAGAATGATTGCTCACACTAATATGTATTGGCAAAAGGAAGGATATTTATCACCAAACCCTTTGTAGTTCCTACGTGCAGTTAATCAAAAGTCAGCAAAATTTTTTTCATCACACCGCTGCTTGAAAAGTCTACAAGTTGATCTTCTTCTTCTTCTTCAGAGTGGCTTCGTCTCTGGTCTATTTCGAGGCAGCTGAATGGATTTCAAATCCGACTGTCATCAGGATCGGGCTCGGGAAAGTATTCCCAAAATATGATTGCTAAGTTGTGAAGATGGTCAATCACATTTCCCTTTACCTGGTGAGGCAAAGTCTCATCAGATGACCTCAAAAACTGCTTTATAGTGGAGAAGTTTGACCATACCACTAACCCTGTCTTCGACTAAGAACATGTCTACTTAATTACCTTGTAAACTTACATAAAAAATCATTCAAGTATTCAAACACATCAGCTAAGTAGGCAGTGATACTAAGGCAAAAATAGTCAGTTAGAAAATTAGCGTACTTGATGTCAAGTAGGAAGATTTGGACCTCATCTTCAAGCTCAAAAAACATTGTCAAGATACAACTTCGAAAGAGCCACTGCACTTCAGTATGAATAAGAAGCTGCTTGTACTCACTACCCATCTCTTTGCACATCAAACAAAACAATCTGTATTTGTAAATGGTGAGTTTTAATGTAATTAATGAATTGAACGGCTTTATTAACCTTACAGCCCTAATACTTATTGCCCCTGAGTGTGACAGATTGTATTGAATCGTTATTTAATAAAGATGTTTCAAAAGAAAAAAAAAATGTTTAACTGTCTTTTGCAACATTTCAGGCAATCGTTTGGCTGCTAAGGCCTCTCAATGAATACAACAATGTGTCCATTTCACGTTAGGAGCTCAAAGTCCAGCCATGGTTTTGTTCTGGGGGTAAATCCACAAATTTTTTCCAGGCAATGGCATTAAAAAAATCATTCAATGCAGTGAAAATATCATCACTGTTGTGTGAAGTAATTCAAAAGAAAATAGAAAGTCTTCAGATAACTGGTCTTCCCATAAGTGGCGTACAAATACCAACAATATAGCTAATTTTTTTTTTGTATGTACATATGCAAACCCTGGCCAATAAGGCTTCTTCTATATTACTTGCCATATCAGAAATTCGCCTTTGGGCAGTATTGCTGGAGAGCGGGACAGTACTCATTAGCTTAACGGCTGCATCACCTAACATTCTCTTTCACAGGATTACACCAGATGGTAGCATAAGTTCTTCATCAATTGTGTTTTTTTCCATATTTTATATCAAGCAGAGATATCTAATAAGATACAAGGGTTGCATTATCATTCACATTTGCCTCAGAATGTTGTGTAATAACATTCCTGGACTTTTTGAGCTCACGATATGTCGATTGAAAATGTTGACTGTCTGTATAAAAATATTTTAATCACAAGCTATGGCTTGACAAATAATTTTATTTTAATTTTATATGATATTTGCAAAAATAATTTCCTAATGACATCTTGCGGACCTCTCTGTCATCGACACGGACCATCTGTTGGGAACCACTGCACTAGACAATAAAAATAATTAAAAATACTTACAGTGTCAGTTTGACCTTTTTCACTGACCCCAAAAACTTCAACAGAGGCCCTATTTACAAAAATAGATAAAATTAGCAATTCAATTTTTCTAAAAGAAATAAAACTACTTAAAAAAATTTGATTTTAATAACTTCTTAAATTGAATTTTTATTGTAAATGAGTATATGTTAATTTAAAATAATTTTTAAACATTAAATTAATTTAACAGCAAAGAAAAGTAGTAAAACATTGCAAATAAATAAATTAAAGGCCCAAAAGCAATCATCATGCAAATTAATTTGAAGTTAGAAGAAAACCTTTAAAACCAAAAGAAAACTTAATAATAATTTCATTTAAAATAATGTAATTATTTTTTACTGTAACAAAGATGAGCCCAATATTTAACTTAAATTATTCAAACAATTTATCAAAATACCTTCCAAGAGGTTCATCTTTTCCAGTTTTATCTTTGTCAAAAATGAGAGTTCTCACTAGTTCACCTTTGGTAGATTCCAACAAAAACTATAATCAAACTTTTTTTTAGGTGAAGAAATAACAAGATAACAAATAAAATGGCGAGGCAAAAAGAAATAAAATATAAGAAAAGACATAAGACGTAAAACAAGAAAACATTTGCATCAATTGATTAAAAACATGCAGTGTGAAAATTCATATGTTCCATGTTACTTCAAGGCGTATCTTTATTAGTAATGCTTTTAATGAGGACAATTAAAATTCTAAGATCCTAATAGGCGATAAAAAAAAATAAATAAAATAAATAAATAAATAATAACTCTTATCAGCTATTTCAAGTAAGCGATTTATACAAATTCTCACACAGTTTGAGTAAAAACAAAAAAACATAAAAAAAAAGTTAAAATCTTCAGTATATTCTCAAATCTACCTTCCTAAAAAATCATGACTTTGAACACCTGGAACAAATGGGTCCCAGTCCCAAACAGTCAATGATACTTCCTCTATTCGCCTTGAAGTTATTATAGCCTAAAATGGTTTCAACTATTGGTTAAATAAGGTTAAATGAAAAACAGAAGATAAAAGAAAAAAGATGAAACTCAATTAAACTTTAATTATGTTTATTCATTCATACAAATGGTAATTAGAAATAATTAGATGGGACCGAAAAAAACTGAAGAAAACATATGAAATTTAGTTTTATGCACAATAAACCTGAAAACCTTACATTGTGCCGAAAAAATTCATACATTCATAAATGACAAATTTATGCAGAATAGATAAGCTAATTCCTTCATCCAGTGATTAAAAACGATGTACTGTTTCAAGTCGACAATGTATGAGTAAATTTAAAACTAATTAAATAAAGAAAAATCAAGCATCATCATGCAAAACATAAAAGTTATCACATTTTCTATAAAACAATTAAGTTTAAAAAATTTAGTACAAAAAGATAATAATAAAAAGTGTGGGCATGCAAAGCTTTGAAAAAGTGTCATGCTTAAAAAATTTAAAGCATTAATAAATATCATTACACAGAAAGCATAAACAGTAATACCTAATAAATATTCTAGACTAGAAAAACTTTACTATTTAGGTATTTTAAGAAATATTCAACTTTAAGAAACCAACTTTTTTTATCTTTTAAATGAATGTTTCATTATATTTTGTTTAATCTTTGGAGAAATGGTTTCTAGAAACAGTAACGAATTAGTCACTTACTTCCCTAAGTTAGAGTCCTTTTTCGAAAGATCATCTTCATCCATTAGTCTGAGGTTCAAAATTTGGCCAGAGATAGCATCAATCGGGAACTAAATAAAATTCCGCGAATAAAATTAAAAAAAAAAAAATAAATCACTAAAATAAATACTGGACATATATTTTTTTTTTTTAGATCATTCCATTCATCTTTTAAATAAGTAACCTCTTTTAAATAAGAGCTTGAAAAAAATAAAAATAAAATAAATAGTTGGCAAAAAAATGAGTTGAAAAGTATAATTAAAGACGGACCAGTACCAGACCAAGGAAATCATGATCAGAATAAAAAAATAATCAATTTTAATTTTAAATACATATAATAAATAATTTAAGACAATTATACTTCCTTCTGAGTAGTAGTAAATCTTTTAATCAGAGATTGAAAAGAAAAAAAAAATAAGCAAACAATTTTCAAACTAAAGATTCTTATTGTAATATTTAAAACAAATAAATGATAAGTAGCAGTTCCATTTTTAAACTTTTAATTTTTTTTTTTTTTAAGAAATGTCCAATGAATTAAATTTAAATTAGATTTGCCTAGTATAAAGTTGATATCTTTTAAAAGGTCCAAAATTAAAATTGATTTGCAGACATGCATTACTGCAAACAGACAGCAATTACTACTCTCACGTTTCTTACTATAAATATACCGGAGAAAATATTAGTTATAGATAAAAAAAAAAAAAATTTAATTCAAAATTTTTAATAATTACTGATTATTGCTAAATAATTGCATCATTCAGAAATTACGAAATCATGCCAATTTCATTTATAAAATTAATTAAGTTAAAAATGTAATATTGTAATCTTTTTTCCAAGCTCTCAAATCAGTTGCATCCATTGTGTTGCATAGATTTTGCTCACTGGTGCAGTAATTAAACAATTGTTTGAAAACAGCCCATACATAAAATGCATTTAAAATACAAATACTTGGCATCAATTATCCAGATAAACAAAATATTAATAAGATAAAATCCATACAGTTAAGTAAAACAAGTTAGCACCATTGACATATTTATATTAGTAAATTGTGACATGTGTTTGTATGAGACAAAATTGGAGAAATGTTTAAGGATTCAGCTTTTTTTTAAATTCCTGAGTAACCTGACAGTTACAATAAAAATTAGGTCGAATTTAAGTACCTTAATGAACTACAATAACAACAACATTAAATCCATAAGTAAAAATATAACAGTCATTCAACTTGTAAAAATTTTTTTTTAAATTTATAATGTAAACAAAAATTCAACAGACCAACTAAACAAAAAATACATGTTAGTAATTAAATAAATATAAATCAAGTGCATTAAATAGGTTCAATATAAAGTTTAAAACCCCCAATGGCAAATCAATTTTATTCATCATTACCACCAATTAATACTAAAATAACAAATAATTAGCCATCTACCTGTAACCACTGTAATTTTTACCGCTGTGGGATTTTCCATTCTCTGTTTGGGGGTTTAGGTATAAACTTAATCCTTTGAAATCTTCAGTAGTTCTGCTAAAACTATCTAGTAAGCATCTCCATTTTCATTCTATTTTGGTGATTGTGATATTTAATTTTTTTTTTTTGTAAAAGTCTGGCAGTAAAAATTACGGGGAGTCACAATAACGCGGTATTATAAAAAAAAACTGTTACTACGGACCAATAAGTTGGAAATCGTACATCTCATATCAAGAGGCTAATGCAGACTAATCAAACAGTGATAGTGTATCTAGTCTCATAGTCTGCCTAAACTTGAGGTGTTATCTTCGATTGATTTGTCTGCATTAATGTAATTTTGTGGTTTTTAGAATTGATGAAGCTTGAATTTGTGAAACGTTGACTTGTTAATTATTAACTGCTATTATGAGAGACTTAAGGCTTTTTTGGGGATTTCGCAATAATAAATACAATTTTCTTTGTTAATAGTACTAAGTAAATTTAGAAAAAAAACAAACTAGAAAATGGTTTTTATGATATACTGTATTTTTATATAATTATTAGTATACCAATAATCACAATTAACTATTTATTAACAAGGGTGATTATTGTGACCCTTGTTAAGAGTCAGTTCTAGCCTAACTCTTAATCCTCACCTCATAGAGAATCCTGTTTTATAAAAATAAAAAATCTGAGTTTTCGAAATAGGCTTTAGCAATTATTGCATATTAATAAATTTAACATTTACATCAAACCTATCCAAGGAAAGTTGTCTTAATTAGAAAATTTATGAGGCTTCATCACATCGTTTACAACACATCCTAGCAAATATAAGTTAAACTATTTCCTTCCATAAAATTTGTTCTAAACTAAACAATTGAAACTAGACACTAGTGAAACTAGACTTATCTCAGGTTTAGTAATTTGGCAAATTACACCACTTTTATTTTGACCGATTCATATAATTTAGTATCATATAGATTGCATTTTGGAGTGTCTTATCATAAATTAATAATTGCATTCAAATAGATTATCTGCCAAATACATCTATGAAATGCTGATTTAACAGAAAAGTTTAGTACAAAAAACTATTTTAGGGAGAAATTAAATTATTGTAAAACTAAAAATATTATCTATAATCTTCCAGTAATATCCGATGAAAAATAAATAAAAACGGACAAAACCAGTGAAAGGAATTGATATGGGTGTATTGCTATTATAGAGGTAATAGACAATTAAGAATAGGTCTATGTCCAAATAAAGATTAGACGAGTAACAATATGAATGAGTATAGACAAGACAATAGAATATTGATGCTATGAAATTAAGAACGTTGTTTTCTATATGGCATAAATGAATATATGAATAAAGGTACATACTCGAAATTTTTTTCGTGCACTGGATAGGGAATGAATATATATATATATATATATATATATATATATATATATATATATATATATATATATATATATATATATATATATATATATGCAGACAATTTTTCACAAATTAAAAAAAAAACATAAATAGGTACCACATTGTAATATGGTTTTGGTCCACAGAACCTTTACATATGAATTCAGAGGTGCCAAACAGAAGTATAGAATAGCATTAAAGCAAAAATCAAACAAACACCAAATTTCCAAAACATCAAAGCTGGGTTTGTATAATTAAAACGTGTAATATAAATAATTAATGCCCATTTTTCTTGATGAACCCAAAAAGAGTGTATACCTTCAATTTTTTTTTTTTTATCGGATTCCTTTTAGTAGTCTTGTGGATACTTATATTAACGGAATGCTTCCTTCTAAGGATTTGTATATAGATATGTACATGTATGTGTAAAAGGATATGTTTATACAGTTCATACTTTCAGATAGAAAGATAAGATATGAATTCCTACTATGCTTTAATATAGAGCAAGAATGACAATAAAAAAAGGGGGAGAGAATGACAATACTAAATTGCGCTGGTGCTCAGAAGTAATAGCTTCTTGATACGGGCATGAGAAAAGAGGCAAAGCAAATAGAAAGGGCAGTAGAGGTGAGTGAGGCAAGTGACATGGCATCAATGACAAATTACATAAATCCTGGGAAAATTGTCATACAAGCCTGATTTTGGACGAAGATAGATTGCTGATCACATTGAGGTAAGCAATTGATTCAAGTCACATAATTTTTATACTTCATCCTAACTTAATCTTCAACTCCAAGAAATTCTTTCGCCTGAATCGATGAAAAATCAATGATAGTGATCAGAATAAGTCTGTATTTGGTGATCCCAAATAGCTTTTTTGGAGTAAACATCAGCAATTAAATTTTCAATGTACATATCAAAAATTATTTTATATAATGAAATGGGAGAAAAGTGTGATGAAATGGAGGTTAGAGGGGTGTAAATATAAACATTAGGGCTGGCGAGGAAAGAGTACCCTCTCTGCAAGAGACAGAAATAGTCAGACCATTTCTGAAAAAAAAAAAAACCTCCATGGTTCCCTCTAGTATCGCAGTCACCCTGCCTCTCCGTTTTGTGAGCACCCAACTGAATACATGGATCATTTCTTACTTAGAGGCTTGCCGTGCCTCTATCCTTTTACCTAACCGCTCCCATATGTTCCCATCCTTAGACAGCATGGATGAACATATCCACCGAAAAGAAATCGCAAAATAAAAAAATCACACATACAAAATATCCTAAACCTCAACGTACAATCACTTTACAAATACTGTAATTTACACCTCAAATACTGGACAAAAACAAGATTGAGAACACGAGTATATATCTTCAAAAAAATAATCATTATTTATATTATCAACAAAAATTTTTAAGCTGAATAATTGATGCCTGTTAGAAAAATAAAAAAGACTTAAATACCCAATCTAGGAAGTCAATCACAAAATGTTAAAAGCAAATGTTTTCACCAAATTTAAATGATAAACAAAAATATAATGAATTATGTAATAAAATAAATGCAAACACCAGCTCATTGATAAACAATTACATGTGATACAAGCAGAATACTGATAACAAAGGACTTTACTTTTGTAAGGGTAGATGCTCTACAATTATAGCTTTCATTCTAAAATAAATCACTCTGAAATCGCAACAAATAGTAGCAACTAAGTCAAATATTTTAATTTTTCTATTAATGAACATAATAAAACCTAAAAACACTATTTAAAATTTGGGTAAAACTGGTAGCATAAATATTTGTGATGAAAAGTTATGAATCAAATGGGAAAAAATAAAAAAATTAAAATCCATAAAACATACATGTCTTTATGCAATATAGATGTATAAATATATTAGTAATGTTTAAATAATGGCTGAATGTGGTTAGCAAATCTAATCAAAGTTATTCAGGGATTGATGTTAGGTGTTAAATACAGTCCATAATATAAGGACTTCATCAAGGATATCACATATATAAACATATGAACAAAAAAAAAAGAAGAAAACTAAAGACAATTATAGATGGATGTAAACAATATCGAGAGTATGGAAAATAGAAATGAGTTTGAATGAATTAAAGCATGTTTTGTAGCCAAATGTAGGTCTTTTATTGGGAAATATTCCCTAAAAAATGTTAGCACTCTTAACACTATTGTCATTGTTTTTTAATTATTTTTCAATTATATTAACGTATGAAACTCATTTTTCTATGAACCCGGCTCACTATTATTTACTCACTATATCTGTCTTATGTTTTCTTATTTTTGCAATGTATACCAAAATGTTAGCAAAAAATAAAACAATGTTATAACGATTTGTGTATTTTATTAACAGCTTATCCGATCCTTCAATAACATTCTATGGATTAAAAAAATATTAGTAGACACCATTCAATGATTTTTAGAACAGTCACAAACATTGAAGCGTAATATCAAATTAATAAAAATATAAGTGCCAATATGAATAAAAGTGATAGTTCCTTTCTAATTTTAAACAAGAGAAGCATCATGAACTACATTGTTTAAATAAGTTACAATATGGACAGCAAATCACACTTCTACTGATTAATGCAGCATAAACTAAATAAATGACTAATCGCCAAGAGTGGGTGTCGTCTAAATATCTCCATTCGGTTATATTAAATAGTAAAAATTTTTATAAGATAAATAATAAAAATGAAAAAAAGCTAATTTTGTAAACGCATATAATAAAAATTAACATTGAGTGGACTTTAGGATGAAATTAGAACAAGTGATGGAGCAAATATTCCTAAATTTGCTTTAGGTTTTTTTTAGGGGGCAGTGGGAAGATGGACATCACAGATCATGCAAGATAAAAAGATTGATGCATAAATTTTGAATAAGTTATCCAATATTACATGATCAACTAATACAAGACAATAAATAATTTCAAAAATAATTATTAGTAACTAAGCATAAACTTTATGACATGCCAAATATAAAAAAAATACAATGAAGTACAGTAAATCCACTAATAGACATGTAGTTCCCAATAATATTACAAAAGAGGACTAAAGAAAATTTAAATAGAAAATAATTTAATGAGTTTTATAGGAATAGATCGTATAACTGTAATTATAAATGTTAATTAAGAGATCGAATTTGTCTTGTGTTACAAATCTGAAGAAATATATTTGGTTCATATGAAAAACATTGAAACTAGTTTTTCAGAGATAGAACTGCATGAAATGAAGAATGGACAAGTAGATAAAGAAAAAATACTAATTGAAAGCATGATCACTGATCATTTTATCATTCAATAGAGTGGTATAAATTGTTTATAAAATCAAATTTGTTAGGATCGTGAAATTCCTAAGAAAGTTAGGTTTTCTCATCTGCTGCCATCCTAAAGTAGACAGAGCATAGATAGTGAACTAGAGTTTGCCATACATAATTCATCATCTCCTTAATTAAGGCTATAGTAGATAACCAATTTTTTATTCGAGTAGCTACTCAATAATCCTTAAGACTGAACCTTATTCCAGGTCTTACCCTTGGTGAAAATGGCTCATAGTCAGAGATACTAACCACTAAATTGCAGACTAAACTTAGTTTAGTGAAGTAAAACAAAAAGAATTAATAGAAAATTATCTATATAAAGAATCCAAAATTAATTAAATAGGACACAAAATTTCTTTTAGACCTGATTGAAAATAAACTTTTATTATAAAAGTTTTATAATGCCATTACACACAGAGGTGGAAAGTTATATTAAAACTATTTTAAGTCTGACATTCATCATATAGCATTCTTAATTCTAATTAGTTAGGAAGGATGATTTTTCTTTCTTTCTTTATTAGTTCTGCATATCTAAGAAACAAACATTACCAAAAATGGATCATGTGATATTTAAGTAGAAAAATTAGCTTTTGACCATCAGTCGTACAAGCCTTCGGATATGGGAAAACAGGGGCCGATTGGCTCGCCTCAGAAGAATATCTGGGAAATAAACAGACAAAGCCGGTGGAACAAGAGAAGGTAGTCATCCTGAATCAGTTGCACTGGAGGAAGACAAAGTAGTTAATAATATGGTATACTATACGGCTACTAAGTTACCACTGGCAAAATCTGTATTGCCTATAGGCAAGGAAGGGAGAAAATAAAATAAAAAACAGACAGACACCAGTCTGTTACTTTCAAGTCATCGGATGATTGATTCATCTTGAGTCCTTACAGCATTTATTCTGACTGTTAGTCTTGCTTATTTCCTGATAAATCTTACTTTGAAAGCACCCAAAATCACCCTATTTGTCAAAAACTAAGCTTTCGGCCATTTACAGTTACTTCCATCGATGATTCAAAAAAATATGATTCTCTTCTGATATATAGTGGAATCAAAATGTCTAGTTGTATCAAATGCCATAGCAAATACTGAATCTATAATCATTTTCAAGAGATCTAAGTATGTATTCATTTAGCTATAAATATTCCTGACATCCTAGGGAATTACAGCTCTTGTTATTGAAAAATATGACTGAAATGTATAATGCACTAAATACTTTATAATGCCATTACACACAGAGGTGGAAAGTTATAAGAAAACTATTTTAAGTCTGACATTCATCATACAGCATTCTTAATTCTAATTAGTTGTAATGAAAAAAGTATTCCTCCTGAAAAAAAAATATGATAGATAAATAAATTCGGTGTTCATTCTTATAATAGAAACTGTAACCAAATCCATTAATTTCTTGTTTGTCTTATTTCCTAATTTATTAATACTCGGATAAATTAAAACTAAGAGATTAAAAGAGTATAATAAATTGTAATTATAGATTATTTTGAAAACTTAGAACATTTGAAGAATGTTTATGTTTCATTAAAAAAAATGTTTTGATAACTGCATTTACATTATTTCTGACAGTTTGTTTTATATATTATATATATATATATATATATATAGATATATATATATATATATATATATATATATATATATATAAAATATATATATAATATATATATATATATATATAAGAAACTGTCAGAAATAATGTAAATGCAGTTATCAAAACATCTAGAACTACTTATACGACAGTTTTAGAAATGTAATTTCTATACATCAAAATACATCATAGGGACTTAATATATTAAAAATGTTTTTCTTTTTGAAAACTAACAATCATAATTGCAAAACCATAAACAAATTTAACCAAAAAAAACTAAAATGAATGAAACTTGATTGAACTAAGACCATATATAGGGGACCTAATTTAAAAAAAATATATAAACTTTACTATCTTTCTATTTTTTATCAAAAACTGGAAAATTAAAACCAAACAAGAAGAACGTTAGGTTGAAAAAAAAAAATTACATACCTCACACCAGAAGTCCCATTTAGGATCAACTGTGTTGTCAATAGTTTTTGTCCTGTAAGATTCCGCACCAAGAGTAATAATGGCATATGGATCTGACTTTCCTTTGCCAAGCATGCTGATATCTTTCTTCATCAACTCTTTAGCTTCAATCAAGTGAACTCTCAGAACGCCCTATAGAAGTTAGACAACTTTTTTCATTACCATGAATTTCAGTATAAATGCTATTTTATAATAATTGGAGGAAAGAGAGGATGAAAGACTTCTGACTATTTAAAGCTAGCAAAAAATTGCCAGACAAGTTTAAACAGTCTAAAAAACATACAATGCAAAGAAATTTTATTTTTAAATCATATTTTATTATAATTATTTAGTAGAGAAATAAAACAAGAAGCTAAACATTCCATTCTCTTTGTACTATTACTTATTTTTAATTACAGATAGTGATAACTTAAAACATATAGGAGGAACTGTTGTTAACTTAATTAAAAATCTCATGTCAAGAGAGTGAAGTCATTAATATTTGACTTAGAAGTCTATATTTTCCCTGTTGCTATTAAGCATTTTTACTAATCATGTAACTAACAGTCGATAATTTCTCCTTTCCATTAAAAATACAAATGTTTAAACTAATAAGAAAACAATTAACACAAGATTTCGAGAAATAACGATTATGATTAAAGTGACATTATTGAGTAAGGTTGCAGTATATTAGTTTTCGAAGCATTATGCTCAAATAATTTAAATATAAAACCAAAAAAATATTTTCGCTTAAATTTCAGCCTTGCTCAGAAACAAGAACCACTCTAAAAACAATATTTATAAATTCAGAAACAATATTTTTATTATTGAATGTGAATGCAAGGATAAAAAAAAAATTGGATAATGATCAAACAGTGCAAAAGAGTCAATAAATTAATTCAAATAAATCTAAATCAAAAATATTAAGTACAATAAATGGCAGAATATATTGTTGACAAAAGCGTGAAATCACTGTCAAATCCCAACTTTTCAAAGGGAGAAAAAAAATGTTTAAAAATTTAACTTTCATCATATTGTTTTTTTAATAGTGTGTACTAAAGCTAGTGATATAATATAGAATAGAAATAATTAAAAATTAATTGTGCATAGTATTGATGCAAAAACAAAACAATTAAATAACTCTAAATCAAACAGATTTATACTTATGTTGTTTCACACTTTTGCTAACAATATAATGAAGTAATTGCAATTAAGCTACTTACCTGTGGTTCAGGAAATTTAAGGTTGTGTGTAGATACATCATTACTCAACACAATAGATAATTTATTAGGTAGGACCATGATTGTCGACACTTGCTCAACTATAATTCTTCGCAGCACGTCACTGATAATAATAATTTGTATTATTAAATATTTTATTTCTTTCCATATAAAATTAATTTGTATTTTATAAAAACCTCAGGCCAGGCATATCCAACAGATCAGCTACACCAACAAGATTAAAGTCCATGGTTGGGTTGTTTAAGAAATAAATCTGTAAACCTCCAATTAGAGGCATAGTTCTAATCAATGGTTTCATGACAATTCTGACCATCCCATGGATCTATAATGATTTTATTTTAAAATGATATGAAAAATAGATAATAATATGAGTATTAAATTCCCTAATAGATGATACTAACCTGGAAATCTTTGATACCACCAGAAAGGCCACTTAAGGTGAAAGAAATATCACAGTCTCCAGCATAGCTAAAATGTTTTTAAATAATAACCATGCATAATATTAAAATTCAAATTTTGATATTAAAAATGAAAATAAATTTGAAAAAATTTAGTTCAAAACTTACAATATATCTAAATCCATAATAATTTCATCTCTGGCAATATTCTTGTCATATACTTTAACACCACCAACTCTTGGAGGCTGAAATCAAGCATTAAAACTTATATAAACATCACAACAGAAATTTAAAAAACAGAATGTCACAATTCAAATGATCGTTCACAGTCCTTTGACAAGTTAACTACAACCACTTTCATTAAGTTACGATAATTCACAAATCTTAACATATTTTTTCAAATAGTATAAACATACAATGGATCCAAGACGCATTTTCTGAAAGGAAAATCCTTTCATGTTGTACATAAGCAGACTTTCTTGAACTGCTGGTTCAATTTTATCTTTGATAATGTCTTTTGCATAATGATTCACATTTGGCCATATTTGGTTGAGAATCTGCAAAGAAAAATGCAGCATTAATAAAAAAAAAAACAATAAACAGAACAGAAAAATCTAATTAAAATGAGAGATAAACTCAGCTTTAACAATTAAGGTGAGCTGTTGTGACTTACCCGATTGACCCATTCTGCTCTTTCGATATCTGGGAAAAACACCTGAATAGACAATTATAATTATTCATTATGTAAAGATAACAAAAAAGTTTAAAAAAGATGAACACAAATGAAGATTTGATTGATATGCATATACCATGTAAACAAACAAATATTAATCTCTGGCACACAACTCCACGATCAATTACTCTTTTAGAGAACAAATATTAACATAAAATTACTGCTTACCCAGGCAGGAAGATCATCAACTCTAGCCAGAATCACATCTTTTTCATTTGATAATGCAGCAGCTTTGGCAATATTTCTCTTCAATTGTTTTTCTTTCTTCCATTCTTCCCTCAAAACTGACAACACTAAAGGACCCAAAAGCCATGCAGGACTGATATTGAAGTAGCCGAAAAGGTAAACAATAGCTACTTTACTTAAATGTTTACCGAAGGTATACACTAAATGCAATATGCTGGTTTGGGCACTAGTTGGTCTAGACACGGCTTGATTTTCACCACCCTGATCTATTGGTTTTTTATCAGGCAACTCGGACATGATTAAATATGTTAAAGAATATACTACAACGCCCGAACTGAAAGGCGCTGCGAGGCAGACTGGAGGAGATAATAATATACCCTTGCGTCAGCCTGAGGTCGTCGCATTCGGACTGTAATTTCAGTACGATAACAGAGCGCAGTGTTATCAGTGGCACCGGCCATTAGGGGGGAGAATCGATGCATACCCTGCTTTTTATTTTTTTTTTAAATTAATTTAATAATGATTTATTTAAAAATGATCAAAGATACTCATTAAAAAAATATAAATTTAAAAATAATGATCCTGTACAAATGATTTTAATTTTTTTTAAAGAATTACAGCATTAACGTTTGAATTTCTCTAGAACCAAAATGTTTAGATACAAAAAGTAACCTTTGTCCCCATATGAGTGTTATATCAGTGAATTTGACTTGGTTTGTGTGAATTATACTTTTTCGATTTTCTAAGTAGGTACTTTTTAAAAATAGAAAGAGTTGCCATTGGGCGATGGACCCCTAGTAATCAAAATGTACGTTTTTGATTTTAAATCTTTAGTAACAATTTTCGAAATTCACTGAGGACAGAATGTAACTCGCGCGAACTTTTTACTTTTAGACAATAAATATCTCAAAATGTACTCAGGTTTTAAACGAACAGAATGCTGATTAAAGGTTAAAAAAAATCCAAAATTTTTCAACAATTTTGACCAGACTTTCCAACTATAATTTCCTTTAAACTTTACTACCGGGTCGCATTATCAGTGCTTACAGCCAAAGTTACCCCAAGGCCGCCGTACTAGCACTCCCTTTGTGCTAACTACTTCGTAACATTCGTATTAATTGGATTTATTGAAATTATTACTGCTTTAATGAGATATTATTAAAAATTATTAGTGATGACTTCCGGTTGTCTTGAGAAGCTGTATCTAAAGCAGTATTAATTTTAATTAGTTTTCGACTTCTTTTCTATTCAAATACAACATTGTTTCTATAAAACCTCCATTTCTTTAATGAAAAGATATTGGTACTGGTTATAAATTTCAGTAACTCTTTGAATAAAATGCTTAACTGCAATTTTCGCAGTTTGAAGTAGGTTCTCAAATCTCAAATTTTCCAACTTTTTGGATTTTCAAATATTGTAAGGTGACACCCCTTCTACTCCTCCTGTGGTGACGTATCGGAGTATAGTGATGGTTGTATATTATTTTTAACACCATAATTATAATCAAAAGTAGAAACAATGTACACATCACGACCCTGATTTGTAGTCATGAATTTTAACAGACAATTGGATGTTGGCAGAATTCCTTTGTTTAATACCGTGAGACCAGTTTCCACGACTTGAATTGAGAGAATACCAACAATTAAATATGTTCCATTGAATATCAAATTTAACAACACCAAGTTCTAAAATTATAGAGGTTGCCGAACTCAATTCTAGGCAAATCTATTTTTGTAAATGCATACCACGAATTTCATTCAACTCCACTTGCCTTATTCAGAGTCATTTTTATTGTTTTAAGACCGTCGAATATTCCAATTAATTTTGAATTTTTTAGCTACTACATATCAAGGTGACGAAATACAACACTATAGTATTCAGACAATAGTAAATACAATAGAATCTAGCCTCCTTGGGTAAATATTAGTTCATTTTTACTGAAAATGAGGAGATACAATGTTATAAGTCCCTTAGCAAAAGTAGTAGGTATTTATATTTTTTATAAAATATTAACTTATATTTTTTCTTACTGGATACTTCCACGAGCTTTTTAACGAATTTATTAACGTTATAATAATTTTTAATACAACACACATAGCCATTGGTGACAAAATACTAGACGAAGGACTTTTGATATTTATTTAACTTATGTGATAAATGAATGGTTTGGAGTTTTATAAATATTATTGTATAAAGAATTATTTATATTGACATTATTTATTTTAACACTTTGTGATTTGTAAAAATCATCGATGCATTTTAAGCTTTGTAATATGTGTTGATAAACAACACAGAAAGAAAAAAAATGGCTGTTTAAAATATATTTAAACATCGTTTAATTGAAAAATAATGGGGTAATTTGGAGCAAGTACACACTAAATTTTAGAAAGTTAGACAGGACTGTAAAATTTTTTAATGAATCTTTTTTTTATTTTTCTTAGACGATTATGTTTAAATATTACATTCAAGCCTATTTCAACCACGTCCATTTTGATGAGATTGATAATTTAATTTAACAGTACTTAGGACGCATTTGCCCTTAAGGAGTAAGTACGTACAAGGTATCTATCTGGAAGACCTATTATTCAAGCAGGAGCGATTTTGAGTCAATTACAAAATAGTTCGGTTTCCGAAGGATTATTATACTAGTGTAATCATCGAAAAAAGTTAAAGCTCGTGTGAGATTCATATTTTATTTATTAAATATGAATTGAATATAAATTCAGATTTATATTTTAAAATCTTCAGTTTTTTATGGAAGTGGGATGTGGAAAATAATTGAATAAATCTATTGAAAAATAATTTTTGTTTTAATTCGCTAGTCAGAGTTGCCTCGACAAAAGTGTACGTCACGCACGCTTGTCGCACTACAGAGGTCTGCACTTGCCTTTACTATCATGTTGTGCTGGATGACTAAGCAGAAGTGCTTAAAAAATAGAAAACTATCAAGTAGAAATGGAATTCACAAGTATTTTGAAGAACAGATTCTATAGGTTCCGCTTTCAACAAAAAAACCTGCTGGTAGATAAATACCGATAAAGCTGTACAAGGAAAACCGAAAGAC